>CM065123.1:21622500-22822500 GCA_033026305.1 Cirrhinus molitorella | reverse complement strand
GAAGAATCATGCAGTAAATGGCAGAAGATGTAAAAGACACTCTCTTGTAAATGCCATGTAGAACAGTATCTTGAAACAAATGATGTCACCCCCCTTATCTACCAAACTGTCCACAGTGTGTGTATATATTTCAAAAGGGGCAGTCACATAAAGCTGGAAATGATTGAGAAATGCACTTAAGAAAAAAGATCCAAACATATTTGATATTAGATGTTTTGAGACAAAGGTCTTCTTCATGATTTTTGGTTTTGTTTAAGATAATTAAAGCAACAGTTTAAAAAATAAAAAAAATAAAAAATAAAAATAATAATATGTAAAAGTATGGTATTAGGGTAAAAAGTGCCCCTGCTGTTGTGGCTAAAGGGCACAATACATAACATGATAATAAAAAGAAGGCTGACTTTTTTATTCACTGACATGCCATTGTTAGATTCAGATGGAAAATATCAAATATTATGTTGGGTGTCCATCTTAGAGATAATCACCATGTTTAGAATGAAACCATTATATTTAAAAACATGCTATTAATCATATTATATAATAAAAAATAATTTGTTGTTACTACTGTAAATGTATATTAAATTACTATGGGATCTCCTTGAACACTTTCAGAATTTTTACATTTTAAAATGATTTTGTTTCTGTATTTCAAAATATAAGTTTTACATTTTTAATGACAGCATATTTATTGAACAAAAATAATTATTTTATTTATCAAAATAAGCAGAAAATAATATAAACTTTGGTAAAGTGATTGT
Organism: Cirrhinus molitorella; assembly: GCA_033026305.1. Taxonomy (NCBI): domain Eukaryota; kingdom Metazoa; phylum Chordata; class Actinopteri; order Cypriniformes; family Cyprinidae; genus Cirrhinus; species Cirrhinus molitorella. The sequence continues at coordinate 22,821,742 of CM065123.1, read as the reverse complement.
TTTGAACAAATATTAACTTAATATTAAGCTAAAGTATTTGTATCAATACTGTGTGCCTTTTACCCCTGTGTGTAGGGTAAAAGGCCCCCTTTGCCACCTCATACATTTATAAGATTTTTTTTTTTTTTTACAAAATAAACAACTTGTATGATTTATTTTTACACAAATTCCGTTGCTCCATAAATGTTCAATACAAACATATATTTTGTTTTGCAATCATACACTTTTTTTCTTGTACCCTGTTTAGCTATCTTGATGGAAGATTTTATGTTTTGGACAAATTTTAAAGCCTTGGCAAATAGAAGCAGCTGTTCAACACAATGATCCATGATTTGTCCCATGAAATTATGAATTGGTTCAATTATGGCTAGAATGTGAAATAATTATGCTCAAGTTTGTTCTGTTTAGTAAAAAACTGCTAATAACAACATAATTTGTAAAGATTTGTATTGTTTTTCGTTATATATTTTTAGCCTTTCTTGACTGATTTATGGATATCTTTAGAATGCATAAGTCACATTTGTATGGCATTTTGTTATAGACGCTGTCTTATAATTTCATCATGAAATAGAAAATAGTCTCTCTTCCTGCTGCCTACATAACAACATGGCTAAAAAGTGGCACCCCTTACCCCCTCTTCCCATTATAACCACAATGTCTATGAAGTATGTGTTTGTCTTTAATTTAGATGAAAAATAATTGTTAAGTTAATTACAGCAAACAAACAGTTTTGTTCTATTGTTTCTATTTAGTGAAAGTTAAGGATGCAGCAATGTTCTTTAAGGCTTCTTGAATTTTTTCTTTAAAACTAAGTGGATGAATTACAAACAAAAAAGGGTCTATATGCCAGGAGTCTGCCATGCTGCAGACAGCAAGTTGAGTCTCTATCTCTAATCCCCTTTTAAGCACATGACGCACTGGAGCCAGTCGGGTGCAGTGTCAAGTCGCAGGGCTGCCACATTCTTCCCTTTGTTCCAATCTTTAGAGCTCAGACACTTAGGTGACTTTTTAAGGAGATCTCATGTTTGAAACATTGAATTATTATCAGTGCATAATAGGAATGGAATTCTCTGCAACTTTCCCTTCTCTATAATGATGCGGGCTCCTCTGGAAAGCCTCGCCTTGCGCATTAGAAAGAAGTGTTCATTTGTATTCTTGAGATGTTGGAAAAATGGAATACAAATTGAACATCAGCTGGGATGAAGGATGTTCGTAGGTTGGGGGAGCACACGCTGCTAATTTAAGGCAAGTGGTGAAGGGTGCGCTTATTACCCATGACCATCACAAAAGAAATCAATATAACAAAACCCGTCAGACATTCAGAGGGATCAAAAAACATCCTTTGCATGTTCAAAGATGGCTATGATTTTTCTAAAAGTTTTACTTTTTCCCATCTATGTCATTGATTGAAACTTTTACGCAGGGTTACCTTGCCCTGAGGCTCCTGGACCTGTTGGCAACAGCTCAGCACTTGAGTGAGTCAGACGGGAAGGACTTTTTCGAAACTCATAAACGCTAACTCAATATGATCTTAAAATGGCTGCTCTGTGTGCATGGTGCACGCACATTCCAAATGGCAGTAGATTTGGCTATGCATGCCACTTTTTTCCTGGTGTTTCTTCTACAGCTCCATCTGCGCTTCGATTTCCCAGAAAGCCAGGCGGGGCCCTGGAGCCTCGGTTTGGTCCTGTAATTATGTGAGCCTGGTTAGCCACATACCATCCGTCACTGCCACGGCTCTTCACAAACCCATCATTTACTGCACGTCCACATGTAGACGCAGGAACCGCAACTCTGCAGCAGCAGGGACACAGATGTCAGGGTTGGTGAGGGCCAGGGCCCTGGTGATGGTGCTGCAGTTGGGGTGGAAAATACAGTAGTCCTGCAGGAGCTCCTGTTGGCAGTTAGCCTGTTGGACTACAGGCTTTTCTCGACCTTTGTGCGGAAAAATAAACTGCGGACCCCAAGAGTCCATCGGAAAGCCTGGTTCAGCACTGGAGGCTGACAAAGACAGGAGAGCAGTGCTATTCTTGGTCAGAACTGAGAATAGCAGAGTTTTATCGTAGGAAGCATGCAAATTTCATTCTACTTAAGTAGGGTGACTGTTTTAGCACTGATAATATCTCTTAAGACATAACGTAATATAAACCACATAATAGGTTTATTTGATGAGTTTCTGGTGGAAGGAATTTCCCGTCTGTCTGTTATTTAGAGAAAAAGTGACAGAGCGCATTTGGCGTTGTAACTCTGAATACTTTTTTTTTTTTTTTTTTTTTTTTTTAAATGAGATACTGTTCATAAACTAGATTCAGTGCCAGGGGGCTTCATTCATTTTCTTGGATCCTACATGATATAGCTGCACTTGTGCCAAAGAGGAAATCCTTTGGGAGGAAAATTAAGATCGTGTTTACAGTGGTGGGATTTACACTAACCGCTCAAATGAGCAAGGGCCCCGTAGAAGAGATAATTATAAGATTATTACACTGTGAGAATTTTAATTAACATTCAGCCACAGGACACTGAAAACCTTTTACCCTTTTTTGCTGCATCAAAAATTATGAGGCCAGCTGTCAGTGGCAGCCAGTATTATATGATAACTAAATGTTTCAAAACAAGACTTATTGTTCTTTTAGGTTAATAACAGGCAATAACAACTGTAAAATTTAACATAAAATAACTAGCAGCTGTGGTTGCCAGAACCTCACCATATGAATATGGTTACATCATTTTACAGATTTAATTTAAATAAAGTTGTAAATAATAATATACAATATTATAACCTTCAAATATCAGTTGTCATCACACATAGAATTCTAGGAAAGTCAATTTGGGGTTTTTCACTGTTTCAACTTGATCTTTTATATTTTTTTCACCAGTAAGGAAACTTATAGTTTACCAAAAAATGAAAATTTTGTCAATAATTACTCACCCTCATTCGTCTTTGGAACACAAATTAAGATATTTTTGATAAAATCCAAGAGCTTTCTGACCCTGCAGCAATGCAACTGACATTTTCAAGGCCCAGAAACGTAGTTAAGAACATTGTTAGAGTAGAAATTGTTGAATGAGCTAGTTACTTTTGTTTTTCATCTAGTCTTAATTTGTGTTTTGAAGATGAACAAAGGTCTTACGGGTTTGGAATAACATTAGGGTGAGTAATTATTGACAGAATTTTTATTTTTGGGTGAACTGTTTCTTGAATGAACAGCTTTTGCCATAGCATTTTCCGCCGTCTTTTACAGTAAAAATTCTACAAATGTTTAATTGCCTGATGCATTAAAAATGTCATAAAAAGTGAAAAGAGAAAAGGGAAAAGTGTTTGTATTCACATGTTTGTGTGTGTGATTGTATGGATTAAGAAGGAGGGCCAGGTGGCGCCAGCATGTTGGCCCCAAAACACCACGCCCGCCTTGAGGGACATGCCCAGTCATTTCAGCAGATGGGTTAAAAGCCAGACTCGTTTAGCTAACACATGGGTTCTGACAGCACCTCAGGCCCAGTCTGTCCCTCATCTGCAACTAGTTGAGCCAGATCAACTAATGTAGGCTGGTCGCTCCAGCCAGGCCCTTCCTTGCTTGCCCCTAGGTGAGTGTTGGCTTCTAGGACAAAATATCTAAAGCAGTGCCAAAGCCACAGTGTCTCAGCTGGGTCAGATTCCTATTTGGGGAAAAGCTATATGAACAATGGAAGCAAAAGACGAGGGAAACATGAAGGAGGCTCATGCATGGGAAATAGTCAGGTGTGTTTAGGTAAAAATGTGCCATTCAGTTGGGCTCAGGTGATCAGAGCGGATTAGAGGAGCCTCATAGGAGAGTCAATGTAGGGCAGTGGTGGTTTTTAAGGTTTGTGGTTGAACTTGAATTTGGGGTGTTTTTTTGGGAAGTGTTGAATCTAATTTGATACTTAAATTCATGCACCATAAGCTCAGTAATGCATATTTCCAGTCAGTTTGAACTGAAACAGCTTCATAAAGATGCTGATTACATCTTATCTCATATCAGCCTGAGAAAACAGAATCTTTATGGAAAGGTACTCAAGAACTTGATGCTGTATGGAACTGATACTGAGAGCTGCAGGATGTTATCAGGGTCTCAGTATGACTCACATGGACGTCACTGCTGCAGATGATGCCAGTCAAAGATGTGGGGTGAACACTGTTTCTACAGACACTCATCAATGCTGTTCACAAGGAAATTTTGTTTATCCTGTTTATCTCATAGAATAGCTTGTAGACATACATTCTTGCATTCATGGAGTTCAAGCGAATGCTAAAGCATAATAAGAATATGTTTATATAAGTGCAGCAATGTGAGCTATGATGTGTAGAAATTATAAAAACAAACTATAAAAATACCCCATCAAAACCCCATCTAAATAGCCAGATTTGCTACTTGCAAAAAGGCTGGCTATATTAGAAAAAGGAACATTGTCTATTTTATTGGACAAAAATGTGCATATGATATAAGAGCAGGAAGAGTCAATATTTTTTGTTCTTTTTGTGGAAGAGAAAGATTCTTTTTTGTCAATGTTTAGGAGGAACTGGTTGCAAAGCAAACAGATATGAACTAAAAGCTCATTTATTAACCCATATATGACTTCCAACGTCACCTTCATTCGTATGAATTTCAGATTTAAAGTTGTTCATCATAGGAAAGAAACCAAGACTTTTGTGGAAGTCAGCAGGATGGCAATCAGTGTTGTTCATCCTCTGGTTGCCTGGTTTGCACGCAACCCTGCAGCCCACATTTGCAGAATACTAGATTAAAATACCTGATTAACTATAAACATAGATGACATCTAGCAACAATTGCGCTAATTCTGTGTGAACAAGCTGTTCTCTGGGAATCTGATTTTTATGTAATACTCTTACAGGTTTCTCACTTTTTTTTTTTATCTCTTTAAACGCTTATTTTTTCTTTCTAGATGCATGAACAAACACACACACACACACACACACACACACACACACACACACACACACACACACACACACACACACAAACTAAACATAACCCTGACAAGTGTCAAGTTGTATTTAGCATGGCAACTGCAATGATAAAGGGATAGTTCACCCAAAAATGAAAATTACACCATGATTCGCTTACCCTGAAGCCATTCTATATATGTGTATATATCATATATATAATCGGGTATCATATATATGTGAATATATAATAAGAGTTATATTTCAAAAATGTTCTGGCTCTTTCAGACTTTTTAATGGCAATGTGTAGTGGTGGTCCAGATTTTGTAGCAAAATAAAGTGTCTCCATCCATCATAGAAAGTACTCCACACAGCTCCAGGGGGTGAATAAATGCTTCCTCAAGCAAAGCCAGGCATTTGTGTAATAAAAATATCCATAGTTACAATTTTATAAACTATAATCTCTAGCTTCCGCTAACTGTTGTATGTACGTTCACGAGAGATTCCAACATTCCAGCAGATGACACTGGATGTAAGGATAGCATAAGCTCCTGTGAGAATATGCTAGTCTCGCGAGAATCAAGTTTTGTAGCAAAGGAAATCCACTGATATCGCAATTCTCTGACATTTTTCTTTGCAAATCCTCGTTTTCTACTTGACTGGTCTTTTGTTTTGCTCTCTCCACTGCTTTTCCACGTTTGTCACTTCCGAGTTCGTCACTGTGTTTGCCAATGTCCTACTTCATCCACTGGAATGCCACTTCAACAGTTAGCGGAAGCTAGATATGACAGTTTATAAAGTTTTAAATATGTATATATTTTCTTATCCAAACGCATTGCTTTTTGGCCTTTATTCACCTTCTGGTGCTGTATGGACTACTTTTCATGATGGATGTATGCACTTTATTTTGTTTCAAAATCTGGACCACTACTACTAAAGATTGGAAGAGCCAAGACATTTTTATTGTAACTCTAAAAGAAGTTAAAAACGCAAGATTGTATTCTGAAAGAAGAAAGGTATACACACCTATGATCACTAGAGGGTGAGTAAATCATGAGGTAGTTATAATTTTGAGTGATCTATCCCTTTAAGATCATCAGTTTCCATATGGAATGCATAAACTAAAAGTATAGTTCGAATGCAATGTAAGTTGCAGTTTTTTTTTTTTGTTTTTTTTGTTTTTTTGCAGTGGCAGTTAAATCACACTGTTTTGTGTAATTAATTGTACTAAATTAATTTAAATTAACTTGAAAAACAACTTATGGTTAGCACAATGATTTTCCTTACTCTTTTTCTCAACAATTGTATTTAAATCCTATCTATAATCATATAATCTGCTGGCATTCTAGCAGTTCAAAACACAAAATAGATTGCCATTTATGTTTGTTTGATGCAAAGGCTGTTAAGGGTCTCAGTAGCAGTTATTGGTGATAATAGTCTCTTGATATTTTCCCATTCAAAATATTCCAGGGCATTAAATGTTCAGATGTTATCTGAAAACTTGTTCTGTTCCCTCAGAGCATGTTATCAGAGTGAATCATTGCTTGCAGGTATTTCCAGACCGTGTAAATTCATCAAGATGTCGTTCAATAAGGTCACCATTAATCCCCTGTGCTGTCTGTATCCTGCTTCATGACGTCCTATGAATGATAATGCACCATCAGAAATGATCAGGAAGAGATGAATACTCACACAAACACACAGTGGAGCCGCTTTCAGTCCCTGTGGGTCAATGTGACTGAGGATTATCACAAAGTCATTTCATTCCTCTTGTCTACTGAACGATCATGATTGTAGTGGAAAAACTGACTTGACAATCAAAATTTCACAGCACTTGCTTGTCAGAGGAACTTCTGTTGAGTTTGGAATTGGATCTTGTAGCTTGACCTGACAATTGATTGAGTATTCATCTAAACATCAAGAAAAGATAGAAAAGAAGTTTTTCCACAGCAGCGCTGCCTAACAAAAAAATGCTTTTTTGTTACCTGACCTTCAGATATTGTATATACATGTGGTTATGTGATCTCTTTTTATTTTGGCCTTCCAAAATATCATATTAAGTGAAACTTAATGGATCAGTTCCTTAAAAAACAATGTCTTTATTTATTCGTCCTAATGTTATTCCTAATTGCAAACACATATAATAGTCTTTTTTAGAGTAAGAATGTGTTTTGAAGAATGTTCTTGCTGCTTTTTGTCATACAGTGGAAGCATATAATGACGAGGATCAATCCCATTTTGTATCAGATTTCTTTAATATTGCTTGAAAATACTTGAATATTAAAGAAAATACTTGCTAGAATGTTAGGATGACTTGTTAAGATTTGGAAGTTTGGGGACCAATTCTCACTATTAACTAACTATTAATTATGACTTGTGCCTCAGTAAATTCATAATTTGCTGCTTATTAATATTTAGGATGGTATTTGTAAAGTTTAGGTATGGGGTAGGATTAAAGGATCTAAAATATGGTCATGCAGAATAAGGCATTAATATGTGCTTTATAAGTACTAAAAAAATCCAGTATGCTATGAATATGCATGCTAATAAGCAACTAGTTAATAGTGAAATATGGAAAAGCGCAGCGTGGGCATTCTTAACAACAGCTCCTTTTGTGTTCCAAGGAAGAAAGAAAGTCAAACATGTTTGGAACGACATGTGGGTGAGTTGGAAAACATCCTAATGAAAAGAAATCTCTGCTGTCCTACTTTAGCACTGTTCTGAATTTCCTATCAGTTGACAGGAGTGGGTTGATGTGCTTAATTTGAGGAGATTGTCTAGAGTTTCCATGGGGGTTGTCTATAAAACTTGTGTTGTGGAAGAGTTGGATGAGTGACAGCTCGGAGGTGGAGGAGAGGCTTCGGCTGGAGCCTCATTCCCAGTCACAGGTGTGTATCTGAGCCAGAGAGCCCGGAGCCAGGCGCTGAGGGAGGGAGCACAGGTGGCGGAGAGCAGGGAGAGGAGCTGGGGCAGCAGGCTAGCATGTGGCACTGATCCAGGCTCTGCTGCAACATATGCCAGGGTGTGAAGAGAGCAGGGCGCAGACAACGTGACCTAGTGCGTGGAGAGAGAGGACGAGACTGCATGACTATGTGTCTCTGTGGGAATGACTGAGAAATTGTCCTTAGACAGTTGTGTTTCAGAAAGGAAGGCGCTGAGAGAAATAGAGCCAGAGACCAGTTAGTGTCTTGTAGTTTATTGCATTATACCATAAGAATTTCTAAATTTCTGCAATATTACATTGCTATACATAATTAATAACAAAGGTAACTAGAGTTGCACTGGAAATACCAGTGTTTGCATGGATGCAAAAAATAAAATAAAATAAAATAAATAAAAATATAAAATAAATAAGTGTTAAAGTTTTAGGTAAGCTTTGGTTGTTAGCTTTAGTTCTGTGTAAATATTTTTTTCTTCTTTTTTAATGTGCTAGGAAGATAAGACCAATAAATCACAATTTAATATGCAAAAAGTTGTGAGAAAAAAGGCAATCAGTATGCAAATATTATGTTGACAGCATTACGTTTTTATGTACATTCAGTTTAGTTTTACAATTTGCATAAAATATGGGTCAAAGGGACAATTTCTTAAACTATGATGTTTAGTAAATAAAGATAAAATTTGCAAAGCAAAGAATGAAATTATGCACAAAATTATGGTTGAATGGCATCTCTTTTTTTTTTTTTTTTTTGGGGTGGAATTAATCATAGAAGTTTAGATTATACCCATAACCAAAATGTTTAAAGAACTACATAGGCTCATTGGAAAGACGTGCCTATATGTACGAATCACTACAGGTTCGAGTTAAAATGAACACTAGAGGCAGTAAAACTCTGACAGCTTTTATTCTCTTTCACACATGATTTACAGGTACAGAGTTTTGATTAATAAATCCTAATTTTCACACAATTGCATGCGGAAATTTATGTTATGACTTCAAAACAATTTTAACATCCTGCGTGATTTGAAAACTGATACTTTTGAATATTGCCACCACACATACATGCTCATATGCATGAGTTTTCTAATACAGTAGCTCACACAATACAGCGTTGCACTTGAGTAATGAAGAGCTCCGGTACAAACCCTGTGAAACTATGGTTCAACAAAACAGCCGAAATCCGCATATGGAAGGAAACAGCACTGCTGCATCAACAAATGTGTTTTTATATAACTTTTGCATTTAACACTATCGAGTAGGTTTAGGGTTGGGTTTGGTGTAGGGGATATTTCCAACACGATAAAGCATTAAACTTTAGCAACACTCCCTGGATATTTGAATTCTGAACAGTTGCAATACGTACCTCAAGCAGCGTGAAAAAACTCAGCAATACATGCCTGTATCAAAGTAATAAAAACATGCTACGGTGTTTTAGCGCCACTGTCTGGACATTTCACTTTTAAACTGCCGCGAAATGTGCAGTAAGGTAATTACGATGTTGTAGAAATGTATATTCAGGCATGTATTTTCATGAGCCTGGGTTGTTAAAGAAATATCAGTTATACAGTAATACTAAAAAGTATATTTATAATTAGCACTGCAGTGTCCCTTGTTACATGTATTTACTGAATAATAACAGTAAATTGTGCATTAACCCTAACCCTATAGTAAGTACTGTACATGTTGATAAATATTACACAGTACTTAATTACACTGTAATAACGACACTTTTAAATGAAATGTAACCCAAAATAATTAAACATGTTGTTCATTAGTAATTACATATGTAACTACATTGTAATAGGAACATTTAAAACTAAAATATGATGGATGTATTTTGGCTTAAGCCCTGTTTGACTGGTAATTGTTTTTCTTGAGGACATAAAGAATTTTAGGAATTACAGGGCTTAATCTGTGATTTTAATGTTGTCCGAATCCAGAATGTCAGTGTGTTTTTCTCCCACCACCCACTTAAAAAATCTTCTCCACCATGAATAAAGCGCCATCCGAAGCTATGAGTTTTATCATTGAGGTGCCATGTAAATATATTTTTACAGATGTTCACATGAGAAACAATTACTGTCCGAATAGGGCTTTAGAGTGATTTTATACAGTAGCCCTCTAAATACACTCTTACGTAAAATACTATATATAAGGACATGGTATATGTACACCAAAAACTTCAGCTGTATATTATTATTGGTTTACCACACAAATAAGTCTTCAGATTAGCTTGAAGGCTCAGGGTGCCTTACAGCAGTATGTTAAATATTCATGATACTAACCACACAAAGGCAACCAGGCCACCACTGGCGATGCCACTGTGGTCTTTAGAGGAATGTCAATCCACAAACAAGACCTCCCAAAAAACTCTGCTCCAGGCTTCAATCTCTGTCTCTCTCTCACTCACTTTCTCTCCATTTCTCTCTGCCACACATCCTAAGGCTCGCCCAGGCCCGGCTCCTTGGGAGCTGCTCCAGCCTGCCAAGCCAACGCCAGCTTGCATTATTATCATATTTCATCAATTATGTAAACGATGTCCTGCTGAGTGTGCCTGCAACAGAGCACCATCAGGTCCCGCCCCTAAACGCATGCAAATGAGCTTGCCTGCAGGCGTGAACTGACCTCCGCCTCTCCCCGTCTCCGCAGCTTACCGTGATTCGTTCTCCTGCGTGTCAAGCAGCCCAGAACCCTGGACCCAGGAAACCTCAAGCAGCAAGCCCCATGGGCCAGCTCTGCCGATGTTTGTATAGCCGCAAATGTTTCTGAGCGAGTTGCTCGTCTTTGCAGTGTTTGAAAATTTAAATTTCTTGACATGAACTTGATCTAGCAGTCAGTGAGCCAAGGCCATTGCATAGCCTCTGTACAAATTTTATGAGCTTGAGGAGGAGTGTGTTTAACAAATATTTATTTTATATGAGGGGGAGGACTGGAATCAGTGCTATGGAGCTGTGATTTTCAACTGGTTTTTCTTCAGGACTGAGATTTTTTCAATGGGCAATTGCTGACCAAACATAGTACCAAAATTATTATTTTTTTTAATAATTAAAAATAAGTAAAAATTGTTTAGGTATAAATGATCTTATTAATCTTAAATCTTAATCTTAAAAATATTTTTAAAATATATAAAAATATCTTTGCCAATCACTAACACAATTGTGTTTTACAGAATTTACAGCAAATGCAATTCAGTTTGGGTCTTTTGCTGTTGCTTGTGGCATCATTTTTGCCCACTACTTGTTTAAACTTCTGGTATCTAAGTAATCTGTTTTCTGTGAATATGCAAGACTTCTGGTTCATTAGCCATGGTAGGGAAATAACTAGAAGAATAACGAAGTACAGTAAAGGTAAAACTGTTTGCACTACAAACCAGTAGTGGTCATAATTAAGATAAAACATTAAATAATGTTAGTGTTTTGTACAACTAAAAACAGCTGGAAGTGAATGACACCGGAAGCCAGACACATTTAGTGCTTAGTTTTCCATCTGCAAGGTGCCCTTAAATTTCTTCATATTATCTAAATTCACACAATTTTTAATCACCTTGAGCACAATAAGAACAGAATTTCACTCCTTTTTATTCTCTCTTTCACAAGTTGTCACCAAAAATGCTACTTAATGATAACTCTTATCATTTCGTGAAATGGCTCTTTGTCTATAATCGGCAAGCCTGCTCAGTTTTCAATGTCAGAGGCAAGGACGCGCACTGGCCTCCAGGACTGAATGGAAACTCAATGAGTTTGAGCTACACATATCTGAGCTTCATTAAGCAGAAACTATAGAGCACTGAAAGGAAGGGAAGAGTCAGGACTTTCACTCAATGGAATCTCGTATCTGCCTAATCCGTTCCCTCTCTGCTGTTTTACTGATATATATCTACTTTTGATAAGATGACTGATGCTGCTGAGCAGTAGTTCTCCCCAATAATTGAATAAATGAACAAATGAATAATTTACAATTTTAGGATCCCCAACGAAAGTCTTTGCTTGGGGAAATTGTGTTTGTGTATTTATAAGTGGATCAGTGTGTCTGTGGCCTTGTAAATAATACATTATTACTGGTTTAAGCCTTTATTTATTTATTTATTTATTATTTTTAAGTTAAAACTATTATGATAATGAAAAACCTCTGGTCATGTAACTTAGACATCCAAATAGATTCCTGTTTCAATATGTTGTCTAAAACAAAACCACATCCTTTTTTTAGATTTAGAATAGCATATGAGTCACTGACCACTTGTCATATTGCCATATTGTGCTTTTTACATAATTTTGGAACTTTATGTTCCATTAACTTTCAGTATATGGAAAAAAGTGACCAGAAATGTCTTTAAAAACTCAACTGGTATGTTTCGCAGTTGAAAGAAAGCACTTTGAAAGGACATGAGAAATCTATTTTGGGCTTTAAAATCTCATGCATTTTAATGGCATTAAATTTTGAAGTCAAATTTACTCATTCCATCGCATTATTTATATTTGGGCACTTATATGATCAATAGTAGCTACACTCTTAATGATAAAGGTTCTTTATTGGCATCGGTGGCTGTATACAGAATCTTGAGCATCCATGGAACCTTTTAAAATGCAGAAAAGGTTCTTCAGTCGAAAAAGTTTCTTTAGATTTTTAAAAAGTTCTTCAAAATGGTTCTTTTTGGAACTGTTCACTGAAAGGTTCTTTGGGGAACCAAAAATGGTTAATGACTGCAAAAACACCCTTTGGGAACCTTTTTAAGAGTGTACAAATTATTAGTTAAAAGGATAGTTCATCCAAAAATTAAAATTCTGTCATTAATTACTCACCCTCATTTCATTCCAAAGACCTTCGTTCAGCACAAATTAAGATATTTTTAAGATACTTTTACACAAATTTAAGATGATTAAGACTCCTTAATATGGATTTTGGCAAATATCCTTTTTTATTTTTTTCTGAGTAATTTTAAAGCAATATGTCACTCTTTGGTTTGGACTGTCACAGAGCACAAAGAACAACAAGTTTATACTGAGGATGCTGCTGGAACCAGACTGAGGCTAATTGCTTTCATAGTGAGAAATGACCCTGGTGACGTTTGATATTTCACTGCAGTCAGGCTGAGCTGTCAGATGAAGACAGCTCTATCAGAGTGACAGTTATCTATGCAAAACAAAACAGGTGATTTTCCTTCCTCTGTCACTCCACTGTTATGCATGACAGACAGTTATTCAGATATCAGTGCAACAGAAGAACAGAGCTGCTAGGCTCTCCTCTCTCAGTAGGGAAGCTTCTCTGGCTGTCTGATAGCTTGAAATAACTCCAAATTACAGTTAACTTTTGTAAACACCACATTGCTGCTTCATATATTTTCTTCCCGTATTGATTCGCTTAATGCATTGCTAGTAGCAGGTATTTTGAGTATAATTTTGGCGCAGATATAAATTAATTCTATCAAGTTTATAGAATGCAGCAAGATATGAAATTCTAGGTTATGAAAAAGCAAGCATGTAATTATTTACAGCCAGGTCTTTTTGAAAATCACATTTTATTTTCTGTTCTTGATGGCATATTTCAGGCTAAATTCAATTTAATCCCTCTAGAAAGCTGCGGCATGTTATTGATTATAAGAGAAAAACAATTTTGACTTGTCCTTCAAATGAAAAACAAGTTTATAATAATTTGCACTTGCATTTACAAAGGATCCAACAGGGACACAGCAACACTTCCACTGTATGTGCATTACTGAAAACACATTTTAATTTATTTTCCCTTTTATGATTCCAAATCATCCAAGGTTGCAATATACTGAAAAACCTAATGAATTAAACATAATTTACAATGAACTGAGTAAAATTCTTTTGAGTTAACAAAAGATGCATGCTGTCAAGGTGGTGATTGTTTTGTCCTGGCCATGGCATGTTGATAAATTCACTATAAAAGTACACATATTGATTGTGGCTATCAAAAGCACACTGTCCCAAAACTCAAAGATAGCACAATTAAATTTGTCAGTGCATCCCTATTGGAAATCAATGCTAGCTGGGCTTTGATGGAGTCTGAGCTATGTTGAGAAGATCTGGAGGAAATGGGCACTGAAGGTGATTGTGACTGCCATTTCGGCCCCAACAATCCAAATCCTGCTCCTCACCCTCGCTCTCCCTCCTACTTTATTGAAGGTAACTATGTCTGTCAGTCTGGTTCTATCTCTAGCCTGTCAGTGGCTAGAGAACTCTCTGCCTTCCACTGACAGCCCAACCTGACTCACTCTGATCAATATAGAAAAGCAGTGCTACTCTTCCATTATGTCCCTTTGCGGAAAGAGACAAAAGAGAGAGGGTTGGATAGAGGAAAAGAAATGATGGAAAGACATAACCATGAGATCTTTTGAATAAGATTTATATAAGCTTGATATCAAAATTGACAGATAATGCTGGAGTTGGGTTGGATTTTGGCTGCGCTTACAGTCTGTCAAGGTCAGGGGGTCTAGTAGAAGAAAATTCATTCTGTAGGGCTGTCTGACAAACTGACCAGTGATATTTGAGTCGCACATGTTTGACATGGTAGCTCGTTTAGAAAAGGGGAGACCATCATAGATGGTTCTAATATGGGATGAGTTGTATCATTGCTTGTAAATATATACATTTAATACAGTGATGAAATCACTATCATCAGGGGTGCATATAAGACCTCCCAAAAAACTCCCAAAAAGAATCTGGAGATTTGGTTTGGTGCTCACACTGCACATTGTGTAACCCATTAAACATAACTATAAAAAATAAATTACTTAGTGCTTAGTACATAACCAGCTAGTGTTCAAAAGTATCTCCTTAGCTTGATTCACAACGGTAAGCTTGTAATAATGTTTTCTAATTTGAGTGGTACTAGTAGGAATTTGTGAATTTGAGAACAAAGTATAACAATATTGATGATTTGCCAGTTTGATGTGATATGAGCTAAGCGATCGTTAGATTTAATCACCATTGGTAGTGCAATTTATTTTAATGCTTTTTTTGTCCTTCAGTTGGTCAGACATGAAATTTGGCAGACATGATACTTGTTCAGATGACAATATCCGGTGAAAATATGTATTTAGGCCATACTTCCAAGAATCTGTGATTTCTCAGTACAGTATCCACACCGGTGTGCTGACTGACTCCAGCTTTAAATAAAAATGCAATTATTTTATAGTACACTTAAAAATACAATGCTAATAATTACATTTTCTTTCTTTCTTTCTTTCTTTCTTTCTTTATGTGCTGCCGAGTGAAGAGTGTCAGTGAAGGAATTAATTATTTTAATTTTATTTTTGTTATTTTTGTGGTGAAACCAGAAGCACATAGCCTAGATTTGGCCTTTTAGTTTAAATAGTAATCGTATACATTATTACAGTTAGTCGATCTAAAACGGTGACAAATTGTGCATTAACAGCTGTCAACCATGTCAGTACGCAAATGAGCGCTAGAATTTTTTACACAGCACGTTTTTTTTATTTTGGTTGCACATGCAAGGTAAAATTGAGTTAATATTTAAAAATTCTGACTTTATTCCCACAATTCCGATAAGAAAAAATAACTCGTCATTCTCCCTTTTCCCCTTGGCTCACAATAATGAGTTTACAGCCCACACTTGCTACTGTTGAGTTAAAACGGGTCATAAAGTCCAAAATACAAGATATAAACTTGCATTTGCGAGATTTGAATTGTGAGATAAAATAGGTAAATGTAAAATGTTATTGGTTTAAATAATATTTCATGCTGTAACTCTAGGGCTAATATAATATGCCACCTACGAACTGCATATGTGAATATTATGTAGACCTACTGTATTGTTTAAATCAAATTTATGCTTTAAAAGTAATCATAAAGTAATCATAGCAGGTTTCATCCATTAATCTGTCTATTTGATCATCTGTGATTAGCTTCAAACGGCATTGTTGACAACAGTATTCTATATATTCTAGATTCTAGATTCTGACTCTCAAAAGACACAACAATAATTTTTTTTTTTTTTCCATGGATTTTACCTGTTTCTCTCTATTTGTTACCAGTGTTTTAATGCCACCTCAATGCGCACGCAGCCGCAAGTGACGTAGCTGGTCTATAGTAAGTAACACTACTTTTGCCCTTTTCCTGAACTCACATAGACTGAACAAAATGAAACATTTGACACAACTGTGAAAGCTTTCTAATTGTATTAAAACCCATTCCACCAAAATGTTGCAGAAGAATATTTTCATAAAAAGTAAAGGTTTTTTATTGGCATCTTTGCTTTCCCGAAGAACCTTTAACATTCATGGAAACTTTCCATTACACAAAAGGTTGTTTATAGAGAAAAAAAATAGAACCATTTTATTTTTACAATTTGGGGGAATGCATCCTATATGTTACATTATTAACAATGAATTGCATTGATAGGTTTTGTGTCAAGTCAGTGGTTAAAAAAAATTCTAAAATGAAATATAAACATAAAATGTGTCATCTCAATAAAAAGTGCTTGTCCAGGTGACTCTGGCTCTATATTTGCAATGCCCCCGTTCCCTTCTCTGCATATATTGAGTGCAATGACACAAAGGAACACGGTTTGGACCAGTGCACCACTCGTTCCTTTTGATCCAGTCCTGGGAGCCCTGTGTGATTTCCTAGTGTGGGACAAGCCACCCCCAACCCCCCACAATCCCTTTGGCTTTTACGTTGAAAAGAACACAACAGGCATTGTTCAGAGGATGACTGTCCTCTGTCATTGTTCTCTTTGTCAAAAATCATTATGTAGAACGACAAACAGGTGTTCAGTAGCTTGTGAAGGTCAGTGTCAAATTCATGAGCTCCAGCATCCAACAATCACAATGACTGTGCTTTGATGCATTTTGAGAAAAGGGAAGAATTTTATTTGTTAAATGAGTAGAAATCAAGATGAGCAAGTTGACATTTTGTCAGTAATTTGAGAATATCTAATCTGACCTTTTTAAAAACCTCAATATAAACAAAAAGTAAACTTGTCAGAGCGCCCCTCGCTTTTTAAATGAGGTTTTCCAGCATGTCTATAAATATTTGAAACAGGTGACAGAGAACTGTCAAAAATTCCAGCAAGTTTGACTGAATCTCATCAAGGAGAGGGATTTTTTTTATTTTTTTGTAATATAGAAATCGATATGGCAGAATGTGGAATTGAGACCAAGGGTGTAATGTAAATACAGCCAAGTCCCAATGGGTCAATATGGCATGATGAGATTTCTTCCTAGCTTCCCGAACTAGCACACACACACACACACACACACACACACACACACACACACACACACACACACACACACCTCCCTCACCAACCCACACAGGCACTCATCATCTTCCAGACAATCTCAGCTGGCACTTGCACTTGACATTTTTTGGTGGTGAAAGGCCAGTCTAGTTTTTGACAGACACTGCCATTGCATTAGTCTGACATTCAGCTGGTGGATATCAGTGCAAATCAAAATGTGCACTGGAATTAGTGCAGAATTGTTTGCTATGTGTGCTATAATGAAGTATGACAAATGTGTTTTTTATATTGACGCTTTTCTTGTGAGTTGAGCTGAAAATATAACAAAGCAATAATTAACCAGTCTTTTTTGTGACTAGGCATAGCACAATGAGAATTAAAGTGTAATGTTTTTGCCACTAGCTTCACCAAGCAAAACTGTGGAAATAATGTTTGGTACTATGGAAGTTTTTTCAAACACTCCATCATCAGTCATTTGTTGGCAAACAGAAATTCCCACCACCAACTCATGCTGTTTCTGTTCTGTTTTGATAGCGCCACCTTGGAACAACACCTTTTATAAAGTTTGTAAAAGAGTCTTTGATCACAAATGTTCTTTTATTAACTTGAACTTTTAGCTTTTGACTAGAATTTACATTGCTTTCAGGACTCTTGTGAATAGAATGGCACTTTAGCAAACTTTAAAAAATAATTAAAAAAAGATATTTAAGTGTGAACTGAATGTAATGTTTTTATACACTCCATTGCATGTTATTTATGCCTAAATTAAAATGTATTATATCTTTTTTTTTTTTTTTTTTATTACATGTATACAAGTACATGCTATGTTTAGATGTAATTTCATAATTACTTCTATTGAAATATGGTTCAAGTGTACTTAAATTTATGGTAAACTAAAATAAACTTTAATGTCATTTCTATTGAAACCTGTATGTCATTTAAATATATTTGTAATTACATGTATCAATTTAATACATTCAAAATATTTTAACTTTAAAGTTTGTAAAATCTTAATGATTTAAAATACACTTTGAAGTAAAGCTTTTAATATGACTTTATTACAAAGTACACTTTTTAAAAGTGTACTTAACTGTGTCACTTCCAGGATAAAACATTTCTGATCATTTACTCACTCTTACACTCTTAAAACTAAAGGTGCTTCACGATGCCATCGAAGAACCTTTTTTTTTTTTGTCTAATATGTTTCATAAATAACCTTAAACATCTGAAGAACTTTTCTGTTTCACAAAAGGTTCTTTGTGGTAAAAGAAGGTTCTTAGGTAAGAAAGAGATGGTTCTTTAAATAACCTTTGACTGAATGGTTCTTTGTGGAACCAAAAATGTGACCCTGGACCACGAAACCAGTCTTAAGTGTCAATTTTTCAAAATTGAGATTTATATATCATCTGAAAGTTGAATAAATAAGCTTTACAATGATGTAAGGTTTGTTGAGATCGGACAATATTTGGCTGAGATATAATTATTTGAATATCTGGAATCTGAGGGTGCAAAAAAATAAAAATATTGAGAAAATCACCTTTAAAGTTGTCCGAAATAAGTTCTTAGCAATGCATATTCTATTATCACAAATTAAGTTTTGATACATTTCCGGTAGGAAATGTACAAAATATCTCCATGGAACATAATCTTTACTTAATATCCTAATGATTTTTGGCATACATTTTTTTTTGATAATTTTGACCCATACAATGTATTTTTGGCTATTGCTACAAATATACCCCAGTGACTTAAGACTGGTTTTGTGGTCCAGGGTCACAAATGATACTTCTATGGCATCACTTGAAGAACCTTTTAAAGCACCTTTATTTTTAAGAGTGTACGTCATCCAAGATGTTAATGTCTTTCTTTTTTTTATTTGAAAAGAAATTAAGGTTTTTGAGGAAAATATTTAGGGACTTCAATAGTGCTTAACGGGTTAAAGGTGCAAATTGTAGTTTCAATGCAGCTTCAAGGGGGTTTTAATTGATCCCAGGCAAAGAATAACCTTATCTGGCATTTTTGAACTGAAGAACACAGATGAAGAACTAACCATGCGTGACTTTTCCATGTGCATTGCAGAGCTAGTGCAAGTCAAGCATTTGTGGTTAAACTGTAATTTTTTTAGAAAATGACTGATAGTTTCGCTACATAAGACCCTTATTCCTCAGCTGCGATCATGTAGAGCCCTTTTAAGCTGCGTTGAAACTGCAATTTGGACTTTCAACCCGCTAGCTACCAGAGAAGTCCAGTATATTGAGAAAAATCCTGGAATGTTTTCCTCAAAAACCTTAATTTCTTTTCGACTGCAAGAAAGAAAGACATGAACAACCTGAATGACATAGGGTTGAGTAAAAATACAGAAGAGAAACACAATAACAAACACAAACCTGCAAGTGTTGCCAAATATTCACCCTCATATTGTTTTAAACCTGTACTTTCTTTCCTCTCTGAAAAATAAAGAAGACATTTTGAGAAATGTCTCAGTGTTTTTGTCCATAAAATGGAAGTCAGTGTCACCAAAACCAACATTTTTAAAAATATCTTTTTCTTGTGTTCTGTAGAAGAAAACATGAGGGTTAGCAAATGATGTCAGAAATCTCATTTTTGGGTGAAGCTCAGTTGGCTCAATTTCCTGAGTTCCTGGTACTTTGGGGCACATTGGTCCTTTGCCGTTTTGAAAACTCTTATCAGTAGCAGGCAGGTCGAGCTGCCCCAGTGACAGAACAGCCCATTAGGGCCCTAAAACATTGAAGAGGGATACTAGCATCACCTTGGTTCCCTAGGGGCTGTAAATACTAGTGGAGCAGAGCAGACACACAGACACTGCCCCGTCATTCAATCCTAATGCTTGCACCTTCACTGTGTACCCTAATGTGATTCTAAACACATCTAAATGACATTTCCTCTCACTGAGATAGTGTCGATGGCTCTATTAGAAGTTGATAATGGCAGATATAAGTGCTGCAGGAGAGGATATGGAAGATCCGTATCTTAAGTGGCTCTCTTTCTTTCATGTCTCACTCCATCACTGTAAGGTTCCTGAGCTCACTCGAACACACTGGCAATGTGTCTAAGGTGATATGTGGCCAAAACAAGCGCCTAGTTCATATGTGTGCGTTAACACACATAATTAGGCAAGTGGACGTGTCTGATATGCTGAAGCAATCATGCAATGGAATATAGAAATATAATACCATGAGATGTGGGGACTAGAAGTATTCAAGTCTTATTTACCAGTTCTATCTCGGTCATTTAATGCATTTTCTATGTTTTGTATTGGAAAAAATAGACATTCAATTTTTGGATTATTACTGTTATGCTTGCTAACATGCTTAATAAATAGAGTTATCAGGAGCTGGCATGCTTTTCTACGGGATGCCTCAATAACACAGCGCTCCAGAACTCCTGCATTATATTAGTTTTTGGCCTCGAAAATATTGAAAGACAGTAAATAATAACAGTGTCTGAGCAGCGGTGATGTTTTGCTGCTTAATGGGACTTTCCATTTAGAAGATTTTTTTTCAAGCTATGCGACACTGACATGGGATTCTGGTTTGGAGTCTTTCATTTTTTTACAGCACAAGTCACCAACCCTTTTTAAACAGAACCATTCAATTATTTGCTGTAATAAATAGGCCTGGCAGTTTTGCTCGGCATAACAATATTTGCAGGCATGGGAATTTGCACGCTTCTGTGCTAAAGTTAACAATATGGAAATGTCTTTGAGCTTACCTGCCAGACTTCTCAGAAACATATTACTTGCAAATTGATAGCAGTGCTGAAAACAGCTGATTAGAAACAGGTAGACGGCTGCTGGATCAAGTGTGATCCCCTAAAGACATTAGTTGTGCTCAAAATAGCTGTATGGTACATTTGCAGATGAATAACCTATGCAGAAACCTAAACACTTCCATATCAATGATCATTCATTTATGACCTGAGCACTTTACATGCATGTTACTTCACATTTTTGTATGAAAACGAAACGTCTTTATTAGTTGCACATGATCATCTTTTTTATGTATCCACTCATTTTATTTGCTCAGTCTGTTCAGATTTTATGTATATACTGGAGTTACATTGTTGTTGTTATGTAATAATTTTATAATTATAATTATAATTATAATTATTATTATTATTATTATTATTATTATTATTATTATTATGCATTTCAACTTTAAAATGTCAGTACTTTAAGAACTATTAGGTACAATACCTGGTAATATTTTTATATAATAATAATAATAATAATAATAATTTTATATGTATTTTAACTTTAAAATGTCAATACTTTGAGAACTATTAGGCACAATAGTTTTCTCTTTATGAGTGTTTTTGATATAATAATAATAATAATAATGTTCAGTTATTTTTATGTTTGTTTTTCAATATATAAGTGTTGTCATATGAACTCCTAACAAACATTCAAATAATAATAATAATTTAATATGTATTTCAACTTAAACATTTCAATACTTCGAGAACTATTAGGCACAACAGTGTTTTTGAAATAATAATAATAATAATAATAATAATAATTGTTGTTTAATTAAAATAATTGTTTTGTGATAAATATAATAATAAATGTATTTCAACCTAAAAATTTAAATACTTTGTCGGCGCCGATAGCCTTGTGGGCAGTGCGCCGACATATAGCGCCGTTGCGCAACGGGCGTCCCGAGTTCGATTCCCGGCTCGAGGACCTTTCCCGACCCTACCCCCTTCTCTCTCTCCACTTCGCTTCCTGTCCTGCCTGATCTGTCCTATAATAATAAAAAGCCAAAAAATAAATCTAAAAAAAAAAAAAAAAAAAAAAAAAAAAAAATTTCAATACTTTGAGAACTATTAGGCATAATAGCTTCTCATATTTATGAGTGGTTTTGATATAATAATAATAATAATAAATGTTTAGTTATTTTATGTGTTTTTTAATGTATAAGCTTTGTTATATGAACTTCTAACAAACTTTCAAATAATAATAATAATAATAATAATAACAATAATAATAATAATAATAATATATGCATTTTAACTTTAATGTCAATACTTTCAGAACTATTAGGCACAATAGTTGTTAATATATAACATGTATTAATAATAATAATAATAATAATAATAATAATAATAATAATAAATGTTTAGTTATTTTGTGTTTTTTAATGTATAAGCTTTGTTATATGAACTTCTAACAAACTTTCAAATAATAATAATAATAATAATAATAATAATAACAACAATAACAATAATAATAATAACAATAATAATATATGCATTTTAACTTTAATGTCAATACTTTCAGAACTATTAGGCACAATAGTTGTTAATATATAACATGTATTAATAATAATAATAATAATAATTATTATTATTATTATTATTATATTTTAAATATTTATTTATTCATTTAATATTATTAATAATAATAATTTAGTAGTTTAGTTATTTAGTTTTAATGTGTTTTCCTTTTTTTTCTTTTAATGTATTAGCTTTGTTATATGGACTTTTAACAAACATTAAAATATAAACTCCTAAATTCTACCACTACACGTTTGTTTTGACTAGCTGACTATTCACTTATTGGACCGTATATTATTATTAATTAAAACAAAGCTGAATTTTTTTGTGTGTGTTTTTCTTTGAATCATAATTTAGCTCCTCTCTGTCTGCACTTGTATTCAGATGTAGAACACGGCCACATCCCCAGATCCCCCTTGATTAAAAATCTGCTGCCAAGCTGAAGTCTGTTCTGCAAGAGTCAAAACATTTCCTTCACCCTGTTCTTAAGGGTGGGATTTGACTGAAACCGAAGCCTAATTAATGTGAACGACTGAAACAAACTGGCATATAGTGTGCGTCCCCAGCGGTGGAAGAGAGGTAAACATATGAAAGATTTCCAGATTTATCACATCTGCTGCCACAGATAATCACTTCTGAGGAAGTAACGAAACACTCACAAGAATTGTATTTACACATCTACTTTCAATTTGGTATTCAGGTACCAGTTCACGAAGCTGGTGGAATTCCGGGGATGCAGCTCGGCTAGTTCGCATGCAGCCTGGGCTTCTCGTCCACGCAGCGTATCGACTGAACCGACAGGAAAAGAGAGAAAGAGAGAGAAAGGGAGGGCGAAAGCTGCTGAAAAATTCATGCCTCTGCCAGCTCTGTCTATTCGCTGCTCAGCAGGGGCCCGCCTTTGATACTTCACACTTGCGGAAAAAAAAATGCAAATGATTTTTTCGCTGCATAACACAGAGAGAATGTATCCCCAGTAAGTTATAGGAATATCCTGCCAAAACATAATGAAATTTAGCCACCGTTTGCGAGTTTTCTTTTCCTGTTTCTCTGTAGGTGTGTGTGTGTGTCTGAATCGAACCTTTCGCCACATTTTGAAATATCCCTTACCGTCTTTTGTTTTCACCAAATTCGCAGATTGCACCACATACTACATGCTAGGACACACACTTTTCAATCTAGACGAAATGTCCACTTCAACAATAACATACTCTCTTTTTCGCTTTTGCGCAAAATCGAAATTTAATTTCCATCCATATTCCAATTACAACTGCCACACATATTAAGGAGGTGCTTGAGTTTGTTGAGAGGAATGATGGGTAATATATGAAAGGAGGTAAATGTGGTCTTGTTGTGGGGAGCTGAAGGGGAAATATTGGCTTTGACAGGTAGCACAGCAGGGGGGCCAGCATACTAAGACTGGGATCTATTTTCTCACCCCGACTCGGTTTCAGGAATGCTGATTAGATATGCTCTCTCTGTGTCAGGGAGTAATCCACCAACGCAACCACAGACCAGACCTGCTCCCCATCTCCCACAACTACCTCCGCCATTTTTATACCTCGCCCTGGCTTTGTTTTTGTGGGATTGAATCGCATCCGGCTTGATTATCGCTCTCTCGCATTGATGTTTGGCAGCAATACTGGCTTAAATAATTGCCGGTGTGAGACCGTTTTATTTATTGTAGCGTAGGAAGCTTGTTTGGGTTTGGGTAGGGAGGAAGATGCTGGGATGTGGGGTGGGGTGCAATGGCGTCTGGAGGTGTGTGTGTGTGTGTAATAATGTCTTCGTCTTTGTGGGTGCCCACATCAGCCAATTATGAGGCGACATCTGGTTTAGCTGACAAGTGACTGCGGAGGAGGGTGGAAAGTGTGTGATTGGGTTTGTGTGTGTTTGTGTTTGTGTGTGTTGTTCTGGCAGCAGGGAGGCGTTTAGGAGAATAGATTTGAGCGCTGAATGCTCAGCAGGGCAGGGGCTGGGCAAAGGGTGGTGTCAAAACATATATTTAATAGTATATGAATCTATAATTAATAAGCACATATGAACACCATACGAAACAGTGAGAAATATTAAACACTTGTGTGTACAAAAATGTCTTTCAGAATGTTTTAATAATATATAATGAATGCTGTCAATCAAAACTTCTATTCTGCTGTTGATTCTCATGTAGCGCTCACCTTATTTGATGGGAAGGCTGCAAACAGCTCCAGTGTTTGTTTGAAATTCTAAATAAATTTATGAAGCATCATGGAAAAGATCAAATCAGTCCATTAATTATGTGGCTTTAGCTTAAAACAGTGGCATGTTATCGAAGGTGGTCGTTTGGACTGACAGACTGCAGTTTTCCAGTATGATTGTAACGTTCTGAGAAGGTCCCCAGTATCAGGCCAGTATAAATGAGGCAGCTGACATGGATTACCTGCGGCGATGTGGATCATACTGAGCTGGGTGAAATACATTAGCACTGTGAAATGGGCCCCAGCCGAGGGCCCTGACTTCTACACAGGCACATCACTGACACTCAAATCACAGAGATTCCCAGGAATGTTGTTGTAGCATGACAAAAAACTTCATACATAAAATGGATCAACCTATGCTTTATGATTTGTGTGAATTGATTGTTTTAGTAGACATATCAAGGTTTCTTTTGTATGTATGCACAAAGAATTATGAAAAAGATGACGTTTTGTATATGTATTTTTATGAGTTTAATTTTTTGTAAATGTAAGATTTTTAATACAAATAGTTAAGTAATGTGATTTGTGAAATTTGAAATTGAAATTTTATTCATATATATATATATATATATATATATAATTTAAAAACTAAATTTAAATGAAAATGTCAAAAAAAAAAATATATTTTTATTACTTTATTTATTCTTTATTTTGTGAAAGGGAGTAAAGAAAAGGCTGTTTTTTTGGAATTTCATCTTTAAAAAATTAAATCTATTGACCTTATTTATTCCTGTTTATTACTATTTATTCCCCTTTTTAGCACTGCATTTGTTGTGTTCTGTCTTCCGGTTGTATTTCTCATGGATTTAGGAATTAACCGCTTGCTTTAAAATGTTCCTGGTCTACTGACATTTGTTAAGACATTTGCATTTCGTTTAACTTCCGTTAACTCTACAATACATAAATCTACTTTACCCGCTAAATTACTCTTAGACAGCAATGCCATAGAAATATATAGAGCTACCACACAAACGGAAGTTCAAAGACAATATTCTAAAGATGGTGATGCACTTGTTTCTCTGGAGAATTGGGTCAATAAAAAATAAATAATGAAACAAAAAACAAGTTTTGATGTTTAGCCAATACACACATTTTTTTTGTAATTTTCTCATTACAAACTTGTCATTCTGTTTACACACATAGATATTTAGAGATATTCAATACTGAGCTGTGTAACTTCTATATATACTTTTTTTAACAGCATAGTCAAGATAAGTACAAATGTCTTTGCAAACATTTGACCATGCAGGAGTCAGTCATGGTCTCTTTTGTTTACTGAATAGGTTATAACCACTTTGATCTCAGATCACCTGTCTTCATGGTCAGTTTGTGGTCAGAATGGATTTCTTTTTTTCTTTTTTTGCTCCTCATACAAATGGAAGCATTGATTATATCCGGCAGTTCCAAGGCTGAGCAGATGTAAACTGATCATGGGCATATCGCAGTGTCTGTTCCCATGGTCCACTGCTCCTCTTCAGACTTGGATTGAAATGTTTGCATGTATGTTGTTCTCATACAGAGGTGAGAGGATTTGCCTGTGTCTCTGAGTGGTTTGGTAAATCCGGCCCGGTCCTAGACACCGAAATAATTAATCCCTTCGGTGTTGGCTCCTCGTTCACCCTTTCAATGATTCTCCGAGCGGCTTACCACCGCGTCAGAGTCTGGGTGAAGAGGAAAGGAAATAAAAGGCAGCAGGGAGAATCATCAGGGATGAGAATGTCTTAATGCAGAACCACCATCCCCCTCTTCCTTCAAACACACTCCCTTCTTGCTCCAGAGACCATGAAAGACCCTTCATTCATGATTTAAAAAAAAAAGATAATTCAACCGGTTTAATTTCCTTTTTCAATTTTGCTTCAAGGATTTTACAGTGGCACGATAACCATTTTCATGGCTGAAAAGTGCAAAGAAAGAGATCAGATTTTCATCTACCTCTAGGACTCCATCTTGAATGTGACCATCCTCAGGAGTCATCATTAGGTTTGAGGTAACGAAGAGACTGAGAGTGTTAAAGGACACTTAGCTGCTTTTACTCTATCAATTCTTGATGAAAGACTTTCTTTTCCAGAGACTCGTTTGAAAAAGTTTCACTTTAAAATTGTTTTAGCAACATGCCTGACACTGTTGCAACTGTTAGCTAAAGTTGTAGTGAGTTTGCATTTTCGTGTTTGATTGTGGCTGTGTCACGACAATTAACAGCCCCCTTTTAACCTCTGACCCTTCTTGACCCTGGTTCAATTGCGAAAGCACAAGCCCTTTGACTTGGAATTAAGGGATAAAACTCAAAGTGAATGGACGTTGAAATGGACGTTGTAGTGAGCTCCCGTGATAGATCACCATCACATAGAATATCTGATTGTTTTGAGCTTGTTTGGATGTGAGTCTAGTATGTCATCATAATCGGATCTAGTATTTATTTCTTTACTTCTTTATTTTCATTTATTCGTTCATCTATTATATCTGACTGAACATAGTTCTTCTGTTTTATCAAAAAAAAAAAGGTAGACAAGATTCTATATATCTATATATATACACACACACACACACACACACACACAGTTAAAACAACATTTATTCAAACACCACTTATCACAGTTTATTCACAAATCTATCACAGTTTATTTGCTATAGTCCAGAAAATGGTAATAAAATATGACAAGAACTCAACAGTTGAACTGTGTCAGAACAAATTCATATTGATAATATGATGACTTTGATAACTTTGGTAGAAAGGTATGTACAAAACATGGTTAGGTCAAAGTGTCAATTCAAATTTTTGGTCCCAAATTTCTATCAGTTTTACTGGTAGTTCACTGTATGAAAAAAGGGGGTATAATATGTCACAGTTTACTTTATTTTGCTATCCTATATATGCATACAGACTTGGGTAGTAGCTGATTACGTGTAATCTGGTTAATGTAATCAGATTCCAAAAAATAAGTATTTGTAATTACTTAACATTTTAAA
This sequence comes from Cirrhinus molitorella, assembly GCA_033026305.1. Taxonomy (NCBI): domain Eukaryota; kingdom Metazoa; phylum Chordata; class Actinopteri; order Cypriniformes; family Cyprinidae; genus Cirrhinus; species Cirrhinus molitorella. Next base: position 22,794,156 of record CM065123.1, on the reverse strand, counting down.
ATACTCAGAATCAATATAACTTTTTTATTGATTACATGATTACATATTATTCACACAATAGCAATAAACTAGCAATAAACAAATACAAAATAAAATGTTTAAGTGTTTTATTTTGATTGATGTTGTTTTAAAATGCCTTATTTTAATTTTACATTTTATGATTTCATTCATTATTAGCCTCCCTTGCAGTTCCTTCACAAACCCCATGGAAAACCCGAATAATGTAATGTTTATGCACTTCACGTTGTTAATAACAATACACAGAATATATTTTCTTACTTTTTGCATTTTTCTATCAATATGGTACAATATTATCCTATTTCAATCAATGTGATAAACGAGTTAGGTCAAAAGTAATCTAAAAGTAATCTAAAAGTAGTCTGATATTATATTACCTAAAATGTGTAAAGTAATAGATTATGTTACAAATTACAAACTTTGTCACGTAATTTGGAATCAGTATCGAACTACAGTTTTAAACATCATCTGAAAGCTGAATAAATAAGCTTTCCATTATTGTATGGTTTGTTAGTATAGGACAATATAGAGATACAACTATTTGAAAATCTGGAATCTGAGGGTGCAAAAAAATCGAAATATTAAGAAAATCGTCCAATTGAAGCTTTTAAGAGTGCATATTACTCATCAAAAATTAAGTTTTGATATATATTAACAGTAGGAAATTTACAAAATATCTTCATGGAACATGATCTTTACTTAATATCCTAATGATTTTTGGCATTTTGGCAAAAAAATTATAATTTTAACCCATACAATACATATGTATTGGCTATTGTTACAAATATACCAATGCTACTTATGACTGGTTTTGTGGTCCAGGCTCACAATTTGTAAGTAATCTATAGATATGGAGTATTTTGTACTACAATTTAATGTGATTGTGTTTGATTGATGAGATCAAGATTTATCTCTGATGTGCATTTATGCTGAGAAACTCCCAGCACCAACTCTTCTTTTTAAAGGCTTAAGAGATCCTAATCTGATCTAGATCTTTTTAATACACAGAGACTCCACAGATCTGGTAATTAGAGAGGGTTGCATGGATTCGGCATTAGGGTTTAGTATTGACTACTGTACTTTCATAATATAAAACAAATCCCACAGGTTAAGACAGTTCTGTTGATTTAAAGACTCATAACAGTCCTATTGACGGTCTTTGTTATTATCTCAAAAACAATCCCTGCATTATGAGGGTTATTTATCAGTATCCGTTCCCTTGAGCAAGAAGTATTCACAGACAAAGCTGAAGACTTTCTTCTTAAAAATAAGAACAGCCCTTGTAGTGCCTCTGACTACCAATAATAGAATTACTCAGAAGACATTTTTGTTGTTGTTATCAACTTTGAACAAGTACAAATATGGCTGGATATTAGTAACTATAAATTTAAATATGGTTAGTAGATTAAAAAAGAAGAAGGAGAAAAACATCTCGTGAATATTTTTGTATGCTTAATTATTTGCTTTAGTTTCCTCATTTGAATTATTATTATTTATTTATTTGTTTAAACAAAACAGAAACACAAATCCAAATTTCAATACTAAACATTTCTTTAAATTAGAGGGGGGAATATTTAATACATTCAGATAATGATAACCTGAATAACATAAGCAAGATCAATTAATGATTTTTACAGCAGTGCTTGCGCACATCCTGACTTTGCCATTAGCTACAATTAAAGTACAAAGCGAAAGTATATGACAGTATATGACATTGAACTTTCAACCTTGCTACTCTCATGAAGTCTGTCTCAGAATATAGCACATGAGATAAACACATAATATGCCTAGACTCTTTCTATGCCTAAATTTCAAATGTAATGCTGTCACCCTGTTATGGAAATAATTTTCTTTAATGTAATATAATTGACATGAAATACACTATTTTATAATGTCATTTATCTAATAGGCAATGTTTAATATATACATTTTTATAGCCTGTTTATTACATTGACAATAACTAGACATTTAATTTAATGTCATTTAAACTATTGAATACATTTATGCGTCTTAAACATGGCTGCCTCCAAAGCATTATACCAGCCTGAGTCTCACAGCACGTCTCCTCCTAAGATGACTTAATTACATTCTGTGGAACCGTGCATTTATCGAAGGCATAACCTTTACAACTGACTACATGGCAACCGCTGTGAACAACAATTAGTAAATAGAGGTTACTGAGACGAACAGGCCACATGCAGGGTACTGAGCAATGGACATCTTATTTTGCCAAGATTATTATTTTTTTTTTTCAGCAGGAATTATTTCACAAAGCAAACCTATTTCAATTAAAATGTTAGATTTAATGAATAATACTGGATTTAAAGACTACTGATTACTGAGATTTTGAATGCTGAAGAATCATGAATCCATACGGATTGATCAACTCTTTTAATTCTAATCAAATGCAAATGTAATCAATTCTATCCGATTCTGTTATTTTGTTTTCCAGGATTGTAACACACTCTTTCCTGTATGGAGTATTGAGAATGGCTGCTGAGTCTCAAATAAAATATTTTAATTCAATAGCTGATATTGCCTGTAACAGACTGTATTAGTCTGGGAGAGCAACACAGCTGGGCAAGATGCTTTCATGGCATTTTCAGGTTTGTTTAGTCATAAATAAAAAATCAGATCAACAAAGTGAAAGCAAACCTTTGATGTAGAGAGCTGGCAGAAAGGATGGGGTGAACCAGCCATCAAATGATAGGTTTGTGGTGACTGTCTTATATACATTATAACAAAATATAGACATTTGATTGGTTGTTCCCCTCGTGAATTGAACTTAATGAATTTCAGTAATACATCAGTAATAGTAAAGTCATGTAATGACTGTCTAAATGTTGCTATTTAGATAATAATACGTATTAATATTATTTTACTATTCCAGTAGTACAATCGACAAAATAGTGTGTGAAATCAAGATATCACAAATAAAACAATTAATAGCCTTGTGACATTTTTGAATTGTTAAACATTTGGTTAGGATTTTCTGCAAAATACTAGACATTAAAATGTTGGCCTTGGAGAGTCTAATTCAGCTAATTCAGCTATGGATGAACCTTTCAGTATCTAGTTTAATAAACAACTTCTATGGATTTGCTGCCCTCTTGCGACATACTGGAATTATTACAGAGAATAAAAAATGTACACAGGTAATTAGTGTCGTTTTTGCCAATAAAAGTGTTCTAAATTCTTCAGATTTTAAAACAATGATGATCATATCATTGTCAAGGTAAACAATGCACCAATAGGCCATAGTGTTCTCGTCAAGAGGCGTAGGGTTCTCAAAATCAATTCTATTATATATGTTCTGTTAATTTTCTATGAATAAAGTCTTGACAACGATGTTTTGACTAGCTTGTGTGTATTAATTTTAGCATTTTAACGCTGTTCGGTAACTCTAGCGAAGCCTAAATTCAATATAGGCCTACATATTTATTAACATACAAAGACAGACAGACAGACAGACAGACAGACAGACAAACATAGATAGATAGATAGATAGATAGATAGATAGATAGCCTATGTATTGTATTTGCAAATGTACAGGTTATAGTGTAATTTTTAAGAAATAATAGGCGTATGGTATTAGGTTACAGGAATGCCCTATTCGTGAATAAATAATTATTTCAGTCAGTTAAATTAATTGCTGGAACTGTTTATCAAACCGTTTTGAGTTGGCTCGGGGTTTATTTACTCTAACTATTTGGACAGTTCGCTTAAGCACCTTCATTTCTTTGCAGCTGGAACAGTTTGTCATTCAAAAAAAAAAAAAAAAAAATTGTAGTAGCCTTTAATGGAACACAACAGGCATGAGAGTGAATAGACAATTTAAAATGAAATAAAATAATCATTCGATCAATTATAGTTTGCATACAATAAATAAGGTAGGCTAACAATTTATAAACACACACTATATTCGCAGCTTCTGAACGACTTTAGGTAAACATAAAAACCACAAGAATCACTTTCCATCAACCGCGTCTGTTCTTGTCTTGTCTTACAAGTCTAATTTTACTGGATCATTACGAGTCTTATCGAAGAGACGCTTGATTCTCGCCTGAATTTATACTTGAGAGCCGCTCGAACAACTGCAGTCCGATTAATGAACAAATCATTCAGATTGATTCTTGAACCGGTTCAGCAAATTCATTAAAAAGATCCGTTTCAAAAGAACAGTTCTTTCACGAATCGGACATCCCTTTTATGAGCTAAGCCTTCACCATAGTAGGTGTCCGTTACCTTAGGAGCAGGGATCACTTCTTGGTTTTATTCAGGGAGTTTTTGTAATTCCGTTAGAATGGATATCGACGCCGAGTCCCGCACCGACAGCAGCATTACTGACAGAACCAGTAAAAGCTCAAATATAGAGAGTTTAGGCTTGACACACTCCAAGTTGGCTTATGATGGGAACTTTATTCGCTCTGCTTCTGGCGTGTTTATGACTGGAGAAATCGTAAGTAGCCTAAACTGAAACAGTTCAATAGTGAATTTAGATTTAGCACACTATTTAGAAATCGTAAGTATTAGCATACTTTTAAGTCACGTGATAAAACATTTTGGTTGCAGTAATATGAATTAGAATGAAAGAAAACTAATCTAGATTAATAAAAGCACGAATTTGTTTCAGCATTCCATTTCCCAGAGGAGGATGTCTGAATCTCTTGATATAGCAAAAGTGAAACTGGTTTGAAATATTTTATTTCAGTTAAAAACCTGCGCTGTTTATCAGCTGTGGAAAAGAAGTATACAGCTGTATTTAAGTCCAAATTAAATGTAATGTTTAGGATCCGTAATTTCATGTTATTTACAACTGAATGAAAATTTACTATAGTTTAAGCCTATATTAAATTTGTGTTGTAGTTTAAATAAAGTTAGTCAAAGTTAAGAATGCTTGTGTACTTAAAGAATGAGAAAAAAATGTATTGAAACATGATTTAAAATATACTGTAAAACTTTTAATTTAACATTATTTACAAAATGCACTTTTTTGAATCATACTTTAGTGTGTTAAGAAACAGTCATAAAAGTTTACTCTCTTTGTCTTTGGGTACACCTTAGTGACCTTTTATTTCATTAATATTATGACAGTTTTTTAAATATACTTTTTAAATTGGATGTACACGGCAAGGGTACATTCAATACAAACACACTTCTTTTTAACAAGGAATAGCTTGCAACCATAAAGTATGTGATGAATAGGAACAAAATGTAAGAATTTTTGTTGTTCATGAATTTAATTAGTCACTAAGGAAAGAGAGGAAGAGGACCAACCAAAACAGTTGGGAAACAAACTCTTCCTTTCGGCTTGTATTGTTCTTCTTCCTTCCACCACATTCTCTGAGTCAAATCTTAGCATTCCCTTTCCTGGTCTAATCTACAGCCAGCTCTGTCTTCCAAACCCAAAATATTTTTTCCTGTAATATCAAGAACACAGAAAGAAATTCTTTGCTGTTTATAACAGGAAGGGAGGGTGGGAAGCCTCTGGAGAATAATATGGTGTTAAAAAGGAGTGGCAGCTAGGCCCAGTTCTGCTGCTTAGAAAACATAATTGTCATTGTTTTTATTTTGTTTGCCAAAATGTGTTCCATTCAATTCAAAAGTTTTTTTAAGGTCCCTAAAATATGAGTTGGTGATTACATTTATGCATTTGGCAGATGCTTTTATCCAAAGTGACTTACAGTACATTCAAGTTCCTATAACTTCCTATAATCGCAAGTTCCTATAATCGCTCTATGTTCTCCCAACTGTATGTCGCTTTGGACAAAAGCGTCTGCCAAATGCCTAAATGTAAATGTAATGTAAATGTCTATAACCTTGGTTTTACTACTGTCATATAGTTGAGGTCAAAAGTTTACATACACCTTTTGAGTTTACATACCCTCAGAATTTGCTAAATGTTAGATATTTGACCAAAATAAGAGGGATCATACAAAATGCATGTTATTTTTTTTATTTAGTAGTGACTGGAATAAGATATTTCACTACTGATTCTTAGTAGTGTGTTGTTATCCGAATGATCCACAGTTGTGTTTTTTTGTTTAGTGATAGTTGTTCATGAGTCCCTTGTTTGTTCTTAAACTACCTGCTGTTCTTCAGAAAAATCATTCAGGTCCCACAAATTCTTTGGTTTTTCAGCATTTTTTAGAACCCTTTCAACCAATGATTGTATTATATTGAAATCCATCTTTTCCCATTGAGGACAACTGAGGGACTCATAGGCAACTATTACAGAAGGTTCAAATGCTCACTGATGCTCCAGAAGGAAACATGATGCATTAAGAGCTGTGGGTGAAAACTTTTTGAATTTGACCTTGGAAACATGTAAGTATCTTCTGTAGCTTCTGAATGCAGTACTAAATTAAAAAAGAAAAAAGAAAAAAAAAGATATTTAGGCAAAACAAAAAAAAAATTACACATCCTCATTCCATTCAAAAGTTTACACCCCTGGCTCTTAATGCATTTGTTTTCTTCTGGAGCAGCACTGAGCATTTGATAGTTGCATATGAGTCCCTCAGTTGTTCTCAGTGTGAAAAGAGGGCTCTCAAAATCATACAGCCATTGTTGGAAAATGTTGAAAGATACAAAAAGCGCTGAAAAAAACAAAAAAATTAGTGGGACCTGAAGGATTTTTTCTGAAGAACAGTGGGCAGAACAAACAAGGGACTCATGAACAACTATCACTATACACACACACACACACACACACACACAAAAAACTTTTGAACAGGGTCATTTTTATAAATTAAACTATTATTTTCTCTTGTGGACTATATGTAAACGTCTTTTCTGTGAAATATCTTATTCAGGTCAACTAAATAATAAAAAATAAACATGCATTTATTATGATCCCTCTTATTTTGGTAAAATAACTAACATTTTACAGATTCTGCAAGGCGTATGTAAACTTTGACCTCAACTGTATGCTATTCAGCCCATTATTTGTTTTCTTATAGCTGGTTTTAGATTATTTTCATTGTGTTTAAAGAGTGTTGTTTCAGTCTGTTAAGTGTTTGTGCTCCATCTTAAACCTCAGGTGTTTGGGCTTCTGGTGTGGACTCTGATTGGTGGGACAGAGTACCTCCATGTTCCTGCACTGGGATGGGTAATGTTTGTGTCAGTCTTTTATTGGGTGCTTACTCTCATTCTCTTCCTCATATACCTGACTATGGCCCACACCAGGATTCCCCAGATCCCATTGAAAATGTTGGTGAGTAAATTTGAATAAATATTAGTTAATCTTGGTATGAATGTCAGAGAAAAAAAAAAAAAAAAATTAAACTGAAGCTTTCTTAATTCACAGGGAATATGTTTTAATAGCAGCGCCTCTGTATTGTACCTGACAGCAGCTGTGATTTGTGCCATATCTTTGAATGTGGCCGTTAGGGGGCGCTATTACTTCATCAGCTGGGTGGCCTCAACGGTATGACAAGCAAATTTCCCTGATTACTTTAGCAGTACTATTGTTTCCTTATAGCTTAGCACATGTGTCTTTCCTTCCACAACTGATTATTTTCCAGGACTTAAATAATGAGTTGATATTAAGTAAACAGACATTATTGTTCTGCATTTTATATGTGTGTGTGTCATGCAATTACATTAATAAATTGTAGTAGCAGTAGCCTAAAATATAGCTTGAATGACAAATTCCTGTTCTTTTCCTTTTCAGATATTTGCCTCATTGGCTATGGTGTGTTATGCAGGAAATACAGTTGTGAATTTCAAATCCTGGAGATCAAAAAATGAAGATACATAACCAAATGTTTTTAGTTTTGTTTGCTTGTCTATTTGTTTTTATTATCCCTGGGGGATCATTTATGCACAATTAAAGAATCGCCTTAAAATAGAATTTTGCTGTGACTGAAATGCTAAAAATATGTAGCGTTGTTCCTATTTTAAACTTTAAATGTACACTGCAGAAGATTTCTAATCAGAAGATTTTACATAAGAAATTAATTATGGTGGCAGAACATAAAAATCCACTGTATCACTACAGTAAGCCCACTATAATGATTTTTATTCAGAGTTGTTAGATTCAGTTTGACAGGATTTTGTTTGCTTGTTTGAATTAAATGAGAACTATAATGCAAAATTCACTTTTACATGGTATTTGTGTACACAACCACCCCATAATGGTAAAAATACACCTGCTCTTTTTTTATATATTCCCCATAAATCATAAAACCATGTCTCTAAACAAGTGCTACCTTTTGTGATGTCACGACAGGGTTAAGCCCCACCAACAACAACCGGTGATGGACTTAGCCCTAATAGCATAGACCAGGGGTTGCGGGTTCTTGCGTTCGAAATCCAATTTCCTGCAAAGTTTAGCTCCAACCATAGTTGTATGTCTTAAATATTGGAAAAGTACTGTCAAATTAAAAACATGGATAATCTGTTTAGCAATTTATATTCCAGAAAATATGGTATATGCAAGTAAAAACATTTGCTTTTACATGATTTATGTATAACAAGTGGTACTATAAAGCAATAAAATGCTTAGAAAATACAGGTATTGATATCAGTAGGCCTATCTGTGACTGCAAAACCAAAAATGAAATTATTGAGTCCAATACTGGTTCTGGTACATTACTAGTACATTTTAAGGATTAAATGTTAAGCTGCTTGCCATATACATGCCAGCTAAACTCTTCATCCACATAATTTTGAGTTTTGACAATAAGGGGCCTGGCTTAAACCTTGGCTGGCTAAATGCTATTGGATGCTGGCCAAATCCTACACTAATTGACCTTTCACAAAGACCTGCCCTCCTTCATGTTGCTATGCCTGACAAGCCATGGTGCTCTCACGCCACACATCATGTTCTCGCACAGTGAAAAATCCATCGCGGAGCAAAGAGGAAACTGACAACACGCCAACAGACAGCACAGCTTACTTTTGGTATGAAACAAAGTCTCAACTTTAAAATTTTGTAAGCAGTATAAACAATAAATACCATTTTGTTGCCCTTCAATGTCATGACAGACCACTGTATGGTCTCAGTTCAAGCTGCACATGAATTGATCACCTCTTTCTCTTTACTAATATGCCATGAAATAAACATAAATACATATCATAAGGTATCTTGTTTAAACCACAGAAAGACCTAAATACACACCATTTTTCAAGTTCAAGCCAGGGACCCCTTACAGAGTAAAGGAATTTCCAAGAACCCCCTCATAATTCTAGCAGTGTTTAAGGCTGAAGTTTAATGTGGGTAGGAGTAATGAACATGACTGTTTTATTGGTGCAAATGATTCCCATTGTATATTGCACATGAAGGGCCACAGTAAATTTACATTTATGTAGTGTGAAGTCTGATCTTTGAGAATTTTTTTTTATTTTTTTGACCCTCTAACTCTAGCAATCTCTATTTCTATTCTTACAAAAGTTTCATTCTCTATCTGTTTTCTTTTTATTTATTATACCATTAACAAAAAGCAAAAAAAAATATATATATTTCAAGACAAACTATGCTATCATCCGTTCATAACTGCTGAAAGTTATACCATTTTAAGATGAGTGATATTTACATCTCCCCTATTGCAATACTCAACTGACTTTTTTTTTTTTTTTTTTTTAAGATATTTTGAGATAAAAACAAATCTGTGGTTTAGGGTTTATTTTATGTGTGTCACACCATACGTCACAGACCTAGATCTGACTGCTGAAATGCAGGGCAGCAACTCTTGAATGCAGTTATGATCTAAAATTCAAAATATTGCTACAAAAAAAAATGCCCCATATGTTTTTTCCCCTCATATTTATAGGCTATCACATATCACAGGACAGCACACGGGCAGCAATGACGCGAGTGCTTATTTTGTAGGCTACCGATCACACAAATAAAAATAGACCCTTTACAGTTCTGAATGCCGTTATTTTACCTTTATAATATTTGTATACCTTTTCCATCTAATCAATCTCAGCGTGCCTTAATTTTGTGTCGCTAGAGGTTTCGTCATTTTAAATTAAAATGGCTTTGGTCTGTGCTTTGGAAGTGTTCTATTTGATTCTGCTGAACTTTAATTACTGAAAGCTTTGTGCTTTGGTGCTTTTAATATAAAACAAAGTCTCAGCTTTCAAATTCTTGAATTACTGAAGCTAAAATTAAAACGGAAACTAAACTAAATAGGCTAGAAGTCTTTTCACAAAATAGCCTAAAAACGAAACTAAAATTAACCATTTTTTTTTTAAACAAAACTAATAAAAAACAGTTTTGTTAAAAAAAATGACTTTGACTGAAACCAGCCCTGCATATATACTTCATATTTAACATATTTTAGTATTTTTTTTTTTTTTTTTGCATTTCGTGTTATACTAACAGATAAAACATTTGTTTGTAAAAGCGGTTCATGTTCTTGTCGCATTTACGCACGCACCATAATATGCATTTTTGACACATTATTGTCCTATTTAATACTGTAAAGTTGCTTTAACACAACTTGTATTGTTAAACGAGCTGTATAAATAAACTTGACTTGACTTTTGACCAACAGGCGTCATAAGCGTGTGGTGTTTCGAGCGCTTCGAAACAATGAATCGAAAAGGTTCGAAGTTTCGAAAAGTTTTTTTTTTTTTCCTTATTGTGGCAAAACATTTAATACAATTCAATTTCCTAAAATACAAGAGAACTTCAAAGAAGGTTCGAGGTTTGCTTCTCCCATCACTAACTACGAAGTCACGATGTGACGTATCGATCTGCTGTTGGTCACAGGTTTCACGTGATGTAAATTCGAAGGTTAGAGTTCACCAACCTTGAACTTCGGAGCTTAGCGGAACGCCAAACATTTCGCACGTGCTTGCTTTTCTGAATGGAAGTAAATGCAACGAAAATTGTAGTGTTGTCGACTGGGATAATCTCTTCTCCACCGCACATTACACGATAATTATGAAGAAGAGAAGAAAGACGCCGGACTCAAAGCTGCAAACGAGCGGTTATTCGATGCGGCTGCTACCATGATGTGCGATGAGTGTCTACTAACTAGAGCCCAGCAACTCGCGGATTCATATTTGCGGGTTTGATATAAGAAGAAGAAAATCCAACCGCTACTGTCGTGAGGTGAGTGAGAAACTGTAACAACAACAGCAGCAGCAGCAAAAGTAGTCGTAATAGTAGTGATGGCAGTAATTTAGGGCTTCAGGTTAAGCCATGATTTGTTCATACCAATTCGGACATATATTTTATAAAACAATGGCGCTGACATATTTTAAGATATGCCAATGCAAGGTTTTTTTTTTTTTTTTTTTTTTTTTTTTTTTAATGCCTTGTCTGTGAGTCCAAAGGATAGAGTAGCAAGTAATAATAGAATATTTGTGATAAAAAATGAGTTTAAAATAACACAGCAACAAAAATAAAACTTAAAAGTTAGGATATGAATCTAAAATTATGTCAGTAATGCCATTTATTAATATTAAATGTATAATGAAATAAACACACAATAAAATAATTGGCTAAGATTGGTAATAAATAATACCAATGATATAATATAAAGTAACATGAAATAACAACATGAAAATGACTGAGATTATAATATTATACAATATATAAAATATGAATTAAAACAAAATAAGAAAAAATAACTACAATAGAATATATATGGATATAGAAAAAAAAACTGGTCAGACTGGTAGTCTAAGCATCGGATCTCCTTTTATCACAGAGCTCAGTGGGTGATGGATTGGCCTCTGTAGTCAACTTCTCGTGATGTTGCTGTCTTGGATGGCGGTGTATAGTGTTGGGTGGTGAGTGCTGTCTCATCACACCATATTTATGGGAATGAGCCACAGCGTCAGGTGGTGTGACTCTCTCACTCGCCCAGCTCTCACCTGAAGCACTCTTACCATAGCGAGACGCTGCTTTAGATTCTCGCACTGACAGTGAGAGACCAATAGTGAGGCATCGCTCGGTGGGTGACGGATGGTGTCAAAGACAGCTTCTCACCAGATTGTTGACTACAAAAATTCCTTCAGTTAAAACAGCCTAGACGTGACTTTTAGTTTTGTCCCTTGTCTGTGAAACCAGGGGATAGAGTAGAGTTAAAATAGCACAGCAACAATAATAAAAAAGAAAAAATAATTACAATATGAATTTAAAATATCAGTAATACAATTAATTAATATTAAATGTTTAATAAGTAGTTAATATGATCCATAAAATAATACCAATGATATAATGTAGAGTAGCTAATAATAAAAATAAAATAGATTATATATTAATGACATGAAAATAACTAATGATAATATACAATAAATAAAATATAATTAACCCAAAATTGAAAAAAAAAAAATAATAAATAAAATAACAACAATAGAATTTTTATGAATATAGAAAATAAAAATAAATGCTAGGATTGCAGCTTCCCTTACCACAGAGCTCAGTGGGTGATGGATTGGCCTCTGTAGTCAACTTCTCGTGATGTTGCTGTCTTGGATGGTGGTGTATAGCGTTGGGTGGGGAGTGCTGTCTCATCACACCATATCTATGGGAATGAGCCACGGCATCAGGTGGTGTGACTCTCTCACTCGCCCATCGCTCACCTGAAGCACTCTTACCATAGCGAGACGCTGCTTTAGATTCTCGCACTGACAGTGAGAGACCAATAGTGAGGCATCACTCGGTGGGTGATGGATGGTGTCAAAGACAGCTTCTCACAAGATTGTTGACTACAAAAATTAATACAAATATATTTGCAAATAAGCAGCTAAGCGATGTGATGACTACCGATCAGGGTGCAGAAGATGATCTATCCATGATCGAATACCACAGAAGATGGAAGAAAAAACAAACAAAAAAAAACGTTGATGAATACTTTTGACAGTTTTCAAATAAAAAAACAAACAAACCAAAAAATGTAAAGTGCAAGGCAATGTTTTACAGTGAACAAAAACAATAAAAATAAATAAATGTTCTTAAAGCACACTTCTCACTCTCAGTAATTCAATGTCCAACTCTAGACATCACAAAATACACATCTGAATAAAATTATGTGAAATATATATATATGAAAAATATATATATACAGGTCCTTCTCAAAAAATTAGCATATTGTGATAAAGTTCATTATTTTCTGTAATGTACTGATAAACATTAGACTTTCATATATTTTAGATTCATTACACACAACTCGAAGTAGTTCAAGCCTTTTATTGTTTTAATATTGATGATTTTGGCATACAGCTCATGAAAACCCAAAATTCCTATCTCAAAAAATTAGCATATTTCATCCGACCAATAAAAGAAAAGTGTTTTTAATACAAAAAAAGTCAACCTTCAAATAATTATGTTCAGTTATGCACTCAATACTTGGTCGGGAATCCTTTTGCAGAAATGACTGCTTCAATGCGGCATGGCATGGAAGCAATCAGCCTGTGGCACTGCTGAGGTGTTATGGAGGCCCAGGATGCTTCGATAGCGGCCTTAAGCTCATCCAGAGTGTTGGGTCTTGCGTCTCTCAACTTTCTCTTCACAATATCCCACAGATTCTCTATGGGGTTCAGGTCAGGAGAGTTGGCAGGCCAATTGAGCACAGTAATACCATGGTCAGTAAACCATTTACCAGTGGTTTTGGCACTGTGAGCAGGTGCCAGGTCGTGCTGAAAAATGAAATCTTCATCTCCATAAAGCTTTTCAGCAGATGGAAGCATGAAGTGCTCCAAAATCTCCTGATAGCTAGCTGCATTGACCCTGCCCTTGATAAAACACAGTGGACCAACACCAGCAGCTGACATGGCACCCCAGACCATCACTGACTGTGGGTACTTGACACTGGACTTCAGGCATTTTGGCATTTCCCTCTCCCCAGTCTTCCTCCAGACTCTGGCACCTTGATTTCCGAATGACATGCAAAATTTGCATTCATCCGAAAAAAGTACTTTGGACCACTGAGCAACAGTCCAGTGCTGCTTCTCTGTAGCCCAGGTCAGGTGCTTCTGCCGCTGTTTCTGGTTCAAAAGTGGCTTGACCTGGGGAATGCGGCACCTGTAGCCCATTTCCTGCACACGGTGGCTCTGGATGTTTCTACTCCAGACTCGGTCCACTGCTTCCGCAGGTCCCCCAAGGTCTGGAATCGGTCCTTCTCCACAATCTTCCTCAGGGTCCGGTCACCTCTTCTCGTTGTGCAGCGTTTTCTGCCACACTTTTTCCTTCCCACAGACCTCTTGCTTGAGGGTGTCAATGATGGCCTTCTGGACAGCAGTCAGGTCGGCAGTCTTACCCATGATTGCGGTTTTGAGTAATGAACCAGGCTGGGAGTTTTTAAAAGCCTCAGGAATCTTTTGCAGGTGTTTAGAGTTAATTAGTTGATTCAGATGATTAGGTTAATAGCTCGTTTAGAGAACCTTTTCATGATATGCTAATTTTTTGAGATAGGAATTTTGGGTTTTCATGAGCTGTATGCCAAAATCATCAATATTAAAACAATAAAAGGCTTGAACTACTTCGAGTTGTGTGTAATGAATCTAAAATATATGAAAGTCTAATGTTTATCAGTACATTACAGAAAATAATGAACTTTATCACAATATGCTAATTTTTTGAGAAGGACCTGTATATAGGTCATAATAGCATTTTTGATAAATATGTTATAAACAGCAAGGCATGCATTTCTAAAATTCAAAATAGTTTTCATTTCACCCTTTATATAGCAAAATATATTTCAAAGTATATTTCAGTGGCATAAACATACATTTCCTATTTTACAGTAGCCTACATTTAGGCTAAATACAAATGTAGATGATGATGATTTAATATGATGATTTAATAATCTTTCATGTTTTCATCTATTTTTTTAAGCTAAATAAATAAATTTTCTATTGATGTGTGGTGTGTTAGGATAGGATAATTTTTGGCCAAGACACAACTATTTGAAAATCTGCAATCTGAGGGTGCAAAAAAAAACACAAAAAAAAAAAACTCTGAGAAATTAAAGTTCGTAGTAATGCATATTACTAATCAAAAATTAAGTTTTGATATATTTACAGAAGGAAATGTACAAACTATCTTCATGGAACATGATCTTTATTTAATATCCTAATGATTTTTGTCATAAAATAAAAATTAGTCATTTTGACCCATAGAATGTATTTTTGGCTATTGCTACAAATATACCCATGGTACTCAAGACAGGGTCCAGGGTCACATATATGAAAGGCAAAAAAAATAAAAAAAATTGTGTGAATATACACTGCTGTTCAAAAGTTTGGGATCAGCAAGATTTGTAATGTGTTTTTTTTTTTTTTTTTTTTTTAAAGAATTTTCTAATGCTCATCAAGGCTGCTCTTACTTGATCAAAAAATATAGAGAAAAAAAACGGTAATATTGTGAAATAAATATTATTACAGTTTAAAATAATAGTTTTCTATTTTAATATATTTTAAAATATTATTTTGTTCTAGTGATGCAAAACTTTTGTCAGCCATTACTCCAGTGTTCAGTGTCACATGATCCTTCAGAAATCATTTTACTATGCTGATTTATTACTTTTATTAACAATGTTGGAAACAGTTGTGCTACCAAATATATATATATATATCAATAAAAGGTTACAAAGAACAGCATTTATTAAAAATATATTTTCTAACAATATAAGTTTTTGCTATCACTTTTTATCAATTTAACTCTTCCTTGGTGTAGTATTAATTTCTTAAAAAAAAAAAATACTGAACCCAAACTTTTGAACAGTAGTGTATATTGTTAAAAAAATAATAATAATCTATTTTAAATAAATGCTGTTCTTTTTAACATTTATTGATCAAAGAATCCTGGAAAAATGTATCACAGGTTCCAAAAAAATATTAAGCTGTACAACTGTTTCCAGCACTGATAATAAGTATATTAGAATTATTTCTGAAGGATCATGTGACAATGAATACTGCAGTAATGATGCTGAAAAATTCAGCTTTAATTTCAGAAATAAATTAGGTTTTTAATGTATATGAAAATGACCAGCAGTGTATGTATGTGTATATATATGGTTTATCAGTTGTTTCCATGCTTTGCCTTTTTGTCTCTGCAGGCCCCCAGGTGTCCGATATGCTCATATCTTTCAATTCATTTAGGCCGATAGCCAATGCAGATACATGTCCTTTCGTTTGGAAATGACACCAAGTCTCTCCTGTGTGGAAATAAGATAATCTTTTTAATTGTATAGTTATTTTATAATGACAGTACAAGGCTGCCGCTACTGCCGCTACACGTGCTATTACTGTTTACAATGTGCTTACCGAACACGTCAGTCTGTATGTGTTGTAGTTTGGAGCGAAATGATGAGACGGAGAACCTTTCAGCTTGTGAGAACTTTACTGAACTGATTCGTATTCGCAGGTTTGATGGAGAAAGAAGAGCCAACCACTCTTGTTGTGACGTGAGTGAGAAACTGTAAACAACAATAGCAGCAGCAGTAAAAGTAGTCGTAATAGTAGTGGTAGCAGTAATTTAGGCCTTCAGGTTAAGCCAGGATTTGGTCATACCTCAATTAGGACATGTCTTTTACATATTTTTCAGTTAAAACGACATAGACATTTTTTTTATGCCTTGTTTTTGTTTTTTTGTTCGTTTGTTTTGTTTTTAATGCCTTGTCTGTGAATCCAAGGGATAGAATAGCAAGTAATAATAGAATATTTGTGATCAAAATGAGTTTAAAATAACACAGCAACAAAAGAAAAACTTAAAAATTAAGATATGAATCTAAAATTGTCAGTAATACAATTTATTAATATTAAATGTATAATAAAATAAATGCACAATAAAATAATTAGCTAAGATGGGCCATTAAATAATACCAATGATATAATATAAACTAAATTTTGTCAATAAAACATGCAATTAAATATGCAAAAGGAAAAGACATCCTTGCAACAATTGCATATTTTCAACAACACTATATATATGGAAAAAAATAAAATAAAATAATGGCAGTAAACTGCTTACTGGCCAACAACACAGAGATTTGGTAGTCTAAGCATCGCAGCTCCTTTTATCACAGAGCTCAGTGGGTGATGGATTGGCCTCTGTACAGGGGCAATTCTGGGATTTTTTTTCAAGTGGGTGGCACAAGAAGGGCCACAATATATACAGGGGGCCACTATTATGTTGTGTTTTTTATGTGTAGTTGACAAGGCAGTAAAAAAATGTTTTTTTGTAAAAGTCTGATCTTTGAGAAAATGTATTTGTTTTTTCTTCTATTCTTTTTATATCTCATATCTTTTCTATCCGTTTTCTTTTTAATTATTATACAATTAACAAAAAGCAAAAAAAAAAGCAAACTATAGCTTGCTCTATTCTTTCTCTATTCTATCTGTTTCCTATTTATTTATTTATGTATCATATAATTAAAAAATACCTTATGTATATTGCATTAAAGGGATAGTTCACTTTGAAATTAAATTTTGATATGTTTTAGCTTACCCCAAGGGCATCCAAGATGTAGGTGTCTTTGTTTCCACAGTAGTTTCAATTTTGATATTTTTAGGTCCAACCGTTCTTGTCTGTCAGTCATATAATGCATGCCTATGGTCACCTCACAAAAGAAAACGCACAGAGTCAAATTAAACAGTCCAAATTAAACACTTCCCCACCGTAAGTACACATTAATGACCTAAGACACGAAACGAGTGGTTTGTGTGAGAAAACGAACAGTATTTATATCGTTTTTACCTCTTGTAAACAATCACGTCCAAGTTGAAGGGGGCGCGCCATCTGGTGTGTGAGCGCGTTCTGGCTTATTGATGCGCCGGCACTACTCCCGGAAAGCGCCAGACGTGATCCATTGCGCGAGCACAAGTAATTCTTTTCTTTTTTAAACATCCCTAAACATACCTTTTTTAACCATTTCTTGTTTAAACATCCCGGATAAGCGCAAACGAGTACCATTTCTGTTAGCCGTTTTACCTACAATCTCTGTTCTGTGTAAACAATGAGTGACGTTCACGTGCGAGAGATCACTTCCGGAGCTTTCCGGGAGTAGCGCCGGCACGCTCACACACCAGGAAGCGCGCGCACTTCAACTTGGACGTGGTTATTTACAAAAGGTAAAAAAACGACATAAATGCTGTTCGTTTTCTCACACAAACCGCTCGTTTCGTGTCTTAGGTCATCAAAGAAACAAAGACACCTACATCTTGGATGCCCTTGGGGTAAGCTAAAACACATCAAAATTTAATTTTAAAGTGAACTATCCCTTTAAAGCTATCTGAGACTTGTCAGAGCACTTATTGATCTGTTGCTGAATTTGATTCCTTCCGTTGTCCTTATTTGTAAGTCACTATGGATAAAAGCGTTTGCAAAATAACTAAATGTGAAATATAAAGATCAATTCTTCTTTTTTTTTTGTTTTTAACTGAACTGTAAATTTGTCTATAGCAAAAATTAGGGGGAAAAAAAAACTCTTAATAATGTACAAAGCATGAGTAAGATTTATCTTCGTTGTTATACACTTCATATAGTGTTTTTTATTTAATATGAAATTACATTCTTTTTTTTCCCCATGACTCCTTTAAAACTGCTGAAAGTTTTTTCCCCATTTTAAGAAGAGTGATATTTATATCTCCCTTATTGCAAAACAATATATATATTTTTTAAGATATTTTGTGATTAAAAACATCTGTGGTTCTTTTATGTGTGTCACACCGAGGGAATTTTCATGTTGGGATTAATTGCTAATGTTTTTTCATGGTATACAGTATTCTCACGATATTGAAATTTAGTTGCAAAAAAGTGAAGTCATAAAACAGTATAATACAAATTTCTGAACATTAAAACACAAAGCAATACACAAATGTATAAAGTTAAACATTTTACACAGATTAGAGTTAAAAATAAAAAAGACCAATAGGCATCACTTTACAGTAAGATCTTATTAGTTAACCTTAGTTAATGCATTAACATGATCAATGAACAAAAGCTTCAAATTGCTACAGAATTTTTCAATCTTTGTTAATAATAACACAACATTTAGTTCATATTAGCTCGGGTTTATTTAAAAAAAAAAAGTTTAGCTTTTGATTTTTAACAACATGTTGTATTATTATTATTATTATTATTATTATTAATAATAATAATAATAATAATAATAATAATAATAATAATATTATTAATATTATTATTATTGTTACGTCTCCTGACGTTAATTGTTTATTTTTGCATTCGTTGTGTTCATTGTTGTATTCTTTGTGACATTTGTGCACAGTCTCTCTCTCCGCCTATCTCCCTTTCTCTCACTCTGGCAGCGCTTGATTGGAACCAGCTGCAGGAGATTGCGTTCAGAGCGGGAGCGTTTGAAAGCTGGAAAGCAGAGCAGTGTGGCAGAGCTTGTGTCGGCGTCGAGAAGCTCCGTCGTTTTCGTCCTCTGTCTCCTGCCCCAGACGACGTTGGTCAATAGTGTTGTTGAATAACGTTGTTGTTGTTGTTGTTGTTTCACGGCGTTTCAATACCTGTGAGTAATTGCTGTTGTGCCGCTGAGTTTTGCCTTCAGTCGGCTACGTTGAGGTTAAGTACTTTTGTTTTCAGATAACCATTTGAGTTCCTGTTAATTATTCGTTGTTTTATAAGAATCATTCGTTCATTGTAAATAATTATTCGTTTGTACAGAAGCCAGTAGGTTGGGGATTGCCTTTTGTTTTCTAAATTTCGTTTTCTCCTGGTTTTGGCCAGTTAGGGAGCTAGGGAAGGCTCCTGTATTTATTTTGAGAATTTTATTTCGTTAGGTAATTTATGTTTTTCCTAAACTTTAGTTAGTCTTGCTTTTTGTTTGTTATTTTGGCCTGGATCCCCTTCCGAAGTCATATGCTTCTAATTTTTTTTGACTTTTGTATAAATAAATTTTGTGAAAACATTCAATCGCTTTATTATTCTTGAGCTGGGACAGGAGAAGGGGTGCTTCCCAATTTTTATTTTATCTTTGTCCGCGGCTTCAGTCCACCCTAGACGGGCTGGGTCGTGACAATTGGGGGCTCGTCCGCTCGTTTTTTTTATTCGTTTATTAACTATTTTTGCTTGGCTGTTTTTGAACTTTCGGTAGTGGAGGAAATTCGTATGATTTAATATGGAATTCGATTTACTGAAGTTTACTCTCTCACCCACGCTAGAAGAATTCGATCGGTGTAGAAAAAAAGATCTGATTTTAATAGCGGAATTTTACAATATAACTGTCCCTAAAGAGCAAAAGAAACAAGTTATTAAAGACGAATTGTATAGTAAGTTAGTGGAAGCTGACGTTTTACCAGGACGTGCGGTAGTGGAAGGTCCCGAGGCAGAGACCGACGAAAAGGCAGATGATGCAGATTCGGCAAGCAGTAAAAAAGCTCCTCAATTAGACCCGATGGTCACCATTCGTTTAAAGGAATTAGACATTGAATTAAAGAAGCAAGAACACGAAATACAGCTACTCCGATTAAAAGAGTTAGAGTTACAGGCTGATCGGGATATCAAGTTACGGAAGCTGGATATAGAAGCTCAGATGCTGCGCAATAAACCAGTCCCATCACCGCGCACCAGACCTTCTTCCAGTAGTTCAGAGGTTGGGCAAACCGACTTCGATGTAGGTAAGTACGTTAAACTTGTACCTCCATTCCGTGAATCTGAAGTAGATTCGTAATTCGTGGCATTCGAACGGGTCGCGGCTAAATTAAAATGGCCCAGAGACATGTGGGCATTGTTGTTGCAGTGCAATCTTTTTGGCAAAGCCCAGGAGGTTTGTGCGGCTTTGCCAATTGAAGATTCACTGAATTATGATACCGTGAAACTGGCTGTTTTACGAGCTTACGAACTGGTGCCGGAGGCGTATCGGCAAAAGTTTAGGGCTTGTTCAAAGACAGCCAAGCAAACGTTCGTGGAGTTTGCGCGAGAAAAGAAAGCATTATTTGAGAAGTGGTGTCTTTCAACTAAAATTGCAACACTTGAGGATTTACAAGAATTGATCTTGTTGGAGGATTTTAAAAACTGTTTGCCGGAGAATATTGTAGTGTATTTGAACGAACAAAAAGTATCTAAATTATCTGATGCTGCAATTCTGGCCGACGAATTTGTGCTCACGCACAAAACCGTATTCTCCCCCGTGCGCGTTTCAAAAGTTCTCCCCGCCTTTGATATAGGAAAAACTTACGCGAACGGTTCTAGCAGGTCTGTCAGTGAAATGAAAAATGCTTCTAAACGGCCTGATAAAAAGAGAGTTTGTTTTTACTGCCTTGATCCTGGCCACATAATTTCGAATTGTAAAGCTTGGCAGCAGAAAGCAGCTGGAAAGCCTAAAGGGGTGGCATTTTCCTCTGTTTCTGAACCATTGAGCTCGCAATCAAATTCCTCTGTCTTCAATTCGTTTCTGCAAAGGTGTACAGTAGCGCTCACTGATGATGGTTCTGATCCTAGACCTATTGTCATGTTAAGGGATACAGGGTCAGCCCAGTCAATCATACTAGAAAGTACACTACCTTTTTCGTCAAAATCGTACACGGGTAATAATGTGCTTATTCGTGGTATTGAAATGGGCTGTACTTCAGTGCCATTGCACACTATTCATTTGAAGTCTGACCTTATTTCTGGTCCTGTGAGCGTCGGTGTGCATTCACGATTACCTGTGGACGGCATCGATATGATTCTAGGTAACGATTTGGCCAAAGTTTTCCCGTATCCGATCGTTTCTGCGAAGCCTGACGTTTGCGGGCAAGATGACGCACTGTCACACTTGTCTTCCATTTTTCTTTCATGCGCTGTGACTCGTGCACAGAAGAAGAAATTTAATGATGTACTTGATCTTTCTAGTTCGTTCTTGGTTTCATCGCCAGAAAGCGCTGAATGTAAACTGTATGTTCAACCCCAATCGAAAGATAATGCTCCCTTAAAAGTGAGTAGGGAACAGTTAATTGCTGCTCAAAAATCTGACGTGTCATTGAGCAAGTGCATCAGTGCAGCAGCAGACCGTACGCAAGTTTCAGATGAGCCGGTAGGTTATTGTTGGGATGATGGCGTGCTAATGCGCTGGTGGAAACCGACAGACTCTGATTGTGAAGGAGTTTATCAGATTGTTCTCCCTACCGACTATCGAACTCAGATTTTAAAATTAGCCCACGAGCATATTTGCTCCGGACACCTTGGTGTTACGAAAACTCACGATCGTGTCGCTAGATATTTTTTTTGGCCGAGTATGAAGTCTTCGGTGTCTGCATTTGTACGATCCTGTCATATCTGTCAAGTTGCAGGAAAGCCCAATCAAGTGATTCCCCAAGCCCCGCTACAGCCTATTCCTGTTATAGGAGAGCCCTTCGAAAGACTGATCCTTGATTGCGTAGGCCCTTTGCCCAAAGCCAAGACCGGTCACCAGTATATTCTCACAATAATGTGCACAGCTACACGCTATCCAGAAGCCGTACCACTGCGATCTATCACTACAAAAGCAGCTGTTAAAGAGCTGATTAAGTTCTGCTCTGTGTTTGGTTTACCAAAAGTAATTCAGACAGATCGGGGAACAAATTTTACCTCAAACTTGTTTGAACACCTTGCGAAAGAACTGCAAGTACGCCATGAAATGTCAACTGCAAATCATCCAGAATCGCAAGGTGCACTGGAACGCTTCCATCAGACGCTTAAGTCAATGCTGCGCGCTTACTGTGTCGAAACCGGTAAAGAGTGGGTTGATGGATTACCCCTCTTGATGCTGGCTGTAAGAAGCACCGTGCAAGAGTCCTTAGGGTTCAGCCCTGCTGAACTTGTGTTCGGACACACAGTTCGGGGACCCTTGAAGTTGATCCATGATCAGTTCCTTTCTAAAGATTCTCGCCAGATGCCAATCTTGGAATATGTGAGTACATTCCGTGAGCATCTCCATAGAGCTTGGGATGTCGCTAAACGGCACCTTTCCAACACTCAAGTCAAAATGAAAAAAAAATATGACAGAAAAAGTGTTGATCGTAGTTTTCAACCTGGAGATTCTGTGCTTGTGTTATTGCCTGTGCCCACTTCACCTATGCATGCTCGATTTTCTGGCCCATATACGGTCGAAAAGAAACTGAGCGACACTAATTACACTATTCTCACTCCCGATCGACGGCGTAAGAGCAGGGTGTGCCATGTAAACATGCTCAAAGAATATGTTGACAGAAATGAGCCTGGTGTTAAGCCTGTAATTAAAAGTACAATTGCAGTGAATACCGTTAACGTTCCTGTTGGTTATGTACCAGAGGTAGATGGTTTACGTGACAAAGTCGCTCAAACCTTTGGTGGAAAATTTGTGAACTCAGTCATTCTGGCCACTCTCCCTGCTTATCTCTCATACTTGTCTGAGGAACACCGTAATGATATCATAAAACTGATTAATAAGCATCCCACCTTGTTCAACGATGTTCCTTCTCAGACTAACGTGTTGGTGCATGACATTGACGTAGGTCAGAGCACACCTATAAAACAGCATGCATACCGTGTTAACCCTTGCAAGCGTCAAGTCGAAGTCGAGGATTGTGTCGACCGAGTGGGCTCTTCACGCTACGTAACCAAGCTTGACCTCCTTAAAGGTTATTGGCAGGTGCCATTGACACAGCGTGCTTCCGAGATCTCCGCGTTTGTCACACCTGATGCATTCATGCAGTATACAGTTATGGCCTTTGGAATGCGGAATGCCCCCGCTACGTTCCAGAGATTAATGCAGACTGTATTGTCTGGGATTGAGAATTGCGAAGTCTATCTTGATGACGTCGTGGTTTATTCCATGTCATGGGAAGACCACTTGTGTACCCTCAATTCAGTCCTGAAGAGCTTGGCTGAGGCATCATTAACACTTAACCTCAGTAAGTGTGAATTCGCAAAGGCTGTAGTTACATACCTAGGAAAACTAGTTGGGCAAGGCCAAGTCAAACCTGTAAGTGCAAAGGTTGATGCCATTGCTGAATACTCTTCACCCACCAATAAACGTGAATTACGACGTTTTCTGGGAATGACTGGTTATTACAGGGGGTTCTGTAAGAACTTCGCCACAGTGGTTGCGCCCCTTACTGACCTCCTTAGCACTGAACGAAAATTTGTATGGGATGAAAAGTGTGAATCCGCCTTTTGCTCTGCTAAAGATTTGCTGTGCAATGCTCCAATTTTGTCTGCCCCAAACTTTGATTTGCCGTTCACCTTGCAGGTTGATGCAAGTGCTCGTGGTGCTGGAGCGGTGCTGATGCAAGCGGATGATGCTGGCATAGAACATCCTGTCAGTTATTTCTCGAAAAAGTTCACTAAATGTCAACAAAACTATAGCACAATAGAAAAAGAAGCACTTGCACTGCTTTTAGCCCTTCAACACTTTGAAGTGTACTTAAGCTCTGGTAATCGAATTATTGTGTACACAGATCATAACCCTCTAACATTTCTGTCTCGCATGTCAAATTCCAACCAACGTTTAATGAGATGGGCGCTGATTGTGCAGGAGTTTGACTTGGATATACGCTACAAGAAGGGTCCTGAGAACATTGTAGCCGATGCGTTATCCAGAGCTTTCACTGGTGATGGTTAAGTGATATCTATTTGCCATCATGTTGTGTTCTAACTTATTACAAACCATGTTTTGTAACTAAGGGTGGGGGTGTTACGTCTCCTGACGTTAATTGTTTATTTTTGCATTCGTTGTGTTCATTGTTGTATTCTTTGTGACATTTGTGCACAGTCTCTCTCTCCGCCTATCTCCCTTTCTCTCACTCTGGCAGCGCTTGATTGGAACCAGCTGCAGGAGATTGCGTTCAGAGCGGGAGCGTTTGAAAGCTGGAAAGCAGAGCAGTGTGGCAGAGCTTGTGTCGGCGTCGAGAAGCTCCGTCGTTTTCGTCCTCTGTCTCCTGCCCCAGACGACGTTGGTCAATAGTGTTGTTGAATAACGTTGTTGTTGTTGTTGTTGTTGTTTCACGGCGTTTCAATACCTGTGAGTAATTGCTGTTGTGCCGCTGAGTTTTGCCTTCAGTCGGCTACGTTGAGGTTAAGTACTTTTGTTTTCAGATAACCATTTGAGTTCCTGTTAATTATTCGTTGTTTTATAAGAATCATTCGTTCATTGTAAATAATTATTCGTTTGTACAGAAGCCAGTAGGTTGGGGATTGCCTTTTGTTTTCTAAATTTCGTTTTCTCCTGGTTTTGGCCAGTTAGGGAGCTAGGGAAGGCTCCTGTATTTATTTTGAGAATTTTATTTCGTTAGGTAATTTATGTTTTTCCTAAACTTTAGTTAGTCTTGCTTTTTGTTTGTTATTTTGGCCTGGATCCCCTTCCGAAGTCATATGCTTCTAATTTTTTTTGACTTTTGTATAAATAAATTTTGTGAAAACATTCAATCGCTTTATTATTCTTGAGCTGGGACAGGAGAAGGGGTGCTTCCCAATTTTTATTTTATCTTTGTCCGCGGCTTCAGTCCACCCTAGACGGGCTGGGTCGTGACATTATTTTGGAATTATCTAAGATTAATGAATGTTTAGAAGAATTTTTCATTGGGAGTTAACTAATTAATTAACTAAATTAATGAAGTCCTAAAGTAAAATGTGACCGAACAATAAAGAATCAATACACTTTCAAACAATATGTAGGGCATGCTGTAATCCAGATTAAAATGTAAAAGTAGTGTTAAAATAAATGGCCTATTGAGTCCAAATATTAAAGTATTTGGTGCTGTGATGAACAGCACTGCGAATACAAAAGTCTGAATGGCTATTTACATAATTTCAGTACGTTTTAGAAATAGCGCAGCTGCTTTGTTTCTAGGTTAACGTTGCATTTTTTTGTTTAGCGCTATCTGTCAGAGAGTGAATGACACTTTCACTTTCATCCAGAGTGTCTCTCATGTGTTCAGCAAGGTGCTTGTTTACATGACGCATCTTCGACGCAGTTTTTCCCTCATATTTATGTAGCCTATAGGCTATTACATATCACAGGATATCACACGAGCAGCAAGAGCAATATGACATGAGTGCTGATTTTGTAGGCTACTGTTCATACAAATATAAATTGTCCCTTTACAGTTATGAATGCTGTATCTTACCTTTATGAGCATTTATGTCCTGTAAAGCATGCTTCAGCTTCCGCTCTCCGCACAAACGATTGGATATGCCTCTAATAGCGCATATTTATTTATTTGTTTTCTGCGTTTAAACCAACTAACATTGTGATAGTCTTAAGCTGTTTTATATCCATAGATTTTAACGCAAGGCTGCGTGAAAAATTTTTGCGTTTTGATGCGTTTCACTTTTAAAATATTTTTAAATATATCTGCATTGTCAGTAGTATATGCATCTAAATGCCGCTTTGTATGCAACTTCTGCAAAAATACATTTTGTTGATACTGATTTAATTTTAGTAACAGCCTAAATGTATTATTACAATTGACAGATTAAATGGAAGAATTAGACTCAAAAGATGATGCACACTTTTAGAAAATGGTAAAAAATGCCCATAAAAGGTAAAAATCAATTTAAACTTTTAGGGATATAATTGAATAATTGTATTACACAAACTGACACGCCCTCTCTCTCAAGCAAAAATGTAGCACCTCTGTTCAATCTTTCTGATTTTAGTAAATCTTTGTAAAAGTGCCTTTTAAAATATTCAAATAAATACTTTAAAATAATTGGTAACACTTTAACTGATGTTTAACTAATGAACCTTATTGTAATGTAAAGCAATACATTTGTTACTGTATTTGCTAATCTTCATTAACGTTAATGAAAATACAGTTGTTCATTGTTTATTCATGTTAGTTCACAGTGCATTAACTAATGTTAACAAGATTTTAATAATGTATTAGTAAATGTTAAAAATAACATTAACAAAGATTAATAAATGCTGTATAGTACAGTTCATTATTAGTTCATATTAACTAATGTAGTTAACTAATGGACTTTATTGTAAAGTGTTACCAAATCATTTCAGCAGCTTTGGTCAAATTAAGATGTAAAATAAATATTTTTCCTTTTAAATGCAATGGATTTTGAAAGATATCAACAAAAAATGGGGAAAAAAATTTAAGAACCATTTTCTCAGGTTTTCAATTGGAAAAAGAGGGCAGACTACCATAACTCAAATGGGTACATCTTTAAAAACATTCAAGGTATGACTTTGACTAGCTTATGGTCTCCTCTTTCCACTGATACCAAAATGTCAATTTTGAAATTTGGGTCACTGTGACTCATTTTGCTGGATCAGGTCACAAATTTAAAACTGCAGCTGGTCTGCCTCATAGAGTGGTGGAACTATGACGTCTCTTTGTAGGCAAAACCCCAGAAGCGAGTTAGCATTTTAGCACTTCCGGTTCCATTGTCCCAAAATCAATGCACCGAAATGTAACCACACGTTTTGTATGGAAGATACCAGCTTTACACGGTCACAATGAAACTTTAATGATGCATGCTTGAAGCATGTAATTTTTGTGACTAAAATAAAATTAATTTTACTATATCAAAAACTTGCCCACTTTGCTGTTATTTAATTTCATGCCCGAGATTTTTATTAAATACTATGTGGAGACTAATTTTTAATTAAAATATTCATATTAATTTAGGATTTATTGACTTTTAATGCACCCTATTTTGAAATGTACCGAAATACTTGGTTTCGTATGTGTTTTAGTTATGGTTATTTCACTCCTTACTGTTTATTATTAATGTTTCATTTCAGTTTTAGTTTGGCTCTAGTTTTGTTTATTCCATGTAAACACCACATTTGCCGGCTTTACGTGGTCACGGTGAAACTTGAGTGATGCATAGTGCTTGAAGCCACGTTAAAATTAAATGTTTATAGCCACATGAAGCTGTCAGAAAACAGAAAGATTTAGGATTTTTTAGAAGCAAGGATAAATTTGCTTTAAATAAAATATATATATATATATATATATATATATATATATATATAACAAGTCATAGACAGGCATGGTCACCCAATTACAGGCTCAGCAGCTTGTAATGTCCTATGTCCTCAATGACAAAATTCATTAAGACGATTCAAAAGACGAACGGAATGCTCTCCGCAAGATCGTTCTTGTAGCCCAGCCTTCTAATAAGGTGAATAGCCAGGTTGCAGAGCAGTTCTTTAGCAAATGAAAGAAAAATAACTACTTTCTAAATATGGCGCTTCCATCAACCCATGTAATACCTCATGATAGGGGAGTGCGATATTGACAAAAAATATAATTTTATCAATAACGATAATTAGACAATATTTTGCTGTGTTATTGTTAAACACAATAAATCGGTATCAACAAAATTCATCTTTTGCATGTCTCCCTTATTTTGCTGATTAAGATCAGCTCTTTAGTTCAGTTGATGGATCTCTCTTCTAATGAGCTGATGTTCTCAATCAGGTGTGTTAAATAAGGGAGACTGCAAAATGTGCAGAGCATGGGGCCCCCAGGACCATCGGATGGTAATTGATTCTCCTATGGACATCTGTAAACATAAATTTACATACCAACTCAGTGATAAAACTCATGGATTCAGATGGTGATTTATTTACAGTGGAGAAGCAAGTTCTGTGATCCTACAAACACAGGAATGCGCTGCTCACATGGCCAGTCACACATGATTGTGAAATGTATTCTTATTATTGCAAGCGTATTTTATAACATATAATCATATTTATTATTTGATTAGGCTATGTAAATCTTCTGTTTAAAAACAGGAAAATAGATGGGGTATTGATGCATATATTTATATGCTATAGAGTTAGTGGTGTAGATTAGTGTTGGGCGATATGCTCAATTTTCATATCGTCCTATCGTCAGCCTGTGAGATCGCCGATACACGATACTATCGTGCTAATTTATTGAATTATCTATGTACTAAATTCCATATTCTTTTTATAATAGTAATCTTGTTAATGGGCATGTGACTTTGTTGTGCGTGTACGTGTGACGGTAGTTCAGCTGGAGCGGTTCCAGTTTGCTTTCATTTTCGTTTTCTGCGCTATTCAGCGGTGGGCTAAATATGCGTGCATGAATGTAAATTAATTTATCTCGTCATATTGCGATAATGTTACTGGTGTATGTCTGATTGTTGTCATCCAGTAATGTAGTGGAGCACTACTGAATGATGCGCAATTGCGTATAGAAGTGGTTATAGCAAAGCTGCCTTATAAAGAACGCTTATCAGGCAGTTTTGCATATACCCACATGCATCATTCAGTAGTGTCCTGCATTAGCCAAAATCATGACTGTCCACCACATCTAGTCATATGTGAATACTTGCAAACGTTCGCTAAAAACAGCCAGTAATAATGCGGTCAGGACCGTGGCGCCGGTTTCCTGTGAAATATGTTTGATGACTGCGCCTAATGCGCCCGCGCCACCTCCGCCTCCAGCACCCCAGATGCGGGCACCACTACACCACTGTTGTCATCAGTCCGTGTTGTAGTTCAGTTCATGTAGAATCTGCAGAAACTATGCGCGTGTAATTCACATGCCTATTTTTAGCTCCATTTTATAGCATCGTAATTCTAATTAACGCATATACAGAGGTTACTGAGGTGAATGTTTATGCTTGCTATATACAGACGGATTCTGATATATCGTATTTGTTTATTTCAGCACAAACCACATTTTCCACCTCTGTTATTCTAATGATAACACCCTAATGCTAGATACTATAATGCTCACATTTCCTTTATTCAAAAAGCTCTAAAGAAACAAACAAAAAACGTTTACATTATCAAAGAACATCATCACTGACTAGCCTAGCCTATTGCGAGTGTATGCACATTTAAAAACACTCGCGTCAGTAAAGCTATCTACATTGTATGATGAATAGGCCTAAATCTCTTACCCCTTATTTTCACTGCTCATGTCTACGTCAACTCTCCGCTGCTTAGCTAAATATGTGCCTAGTCTAATTTTGACGGATAATAATAATCGTCTTGCTATCGTCAAAGGCATCAGCAACAGGCGATATCTCCGACTATCGTCGATACACGATACTATCGTCTATCGGCACAACCCTAGTGTAGATCAGGGTATGCGCATCATTCAGTAGTGTCTTCTTGCATTAGCCAAAATTATGACAGTCTATGACAATAGCTATTCCAATCGCATGTGAATAAAGTCAAATATCCTTAAAAACACCCAGTAAGAACATTGAGGCTTCCTTTGAAATATGATTGTGCCTGCGCCTGCTTCGTCTCGCACCCGTCAGAGAGGATGATCGTAAACTCAGAGATGTGGATTTGGACAGCAATTAAATTACCACATGACCTTGGTGTTTATAAAAAAAACAGTAGGTAATTTGGCCCGGGGATTTTTACGAAAGTGGTAAGAGAAAAACATTGACATCCTGGATTCGGATGACAATTAAATCACTGACTACCCCCTGTAAATGGTAAAAATCACATGTTCCCATTATAAAAAATTACCATCCAAATAGGGCTGTAGATGTGCAAAAATTCACCAGTTGAACTGAAAATGGGGGGTAACGAAAGCAATATAACCAGCAAAACATTTAGAAGACAACCGGGACCGCATTTCTTTGAATATCAGGGAAAGTGCAGTAAGAAAGTCATTGTACCATTTGTCCATTTAAGCATATATTAAAGTACATTATTATTTAGAACAGGGGTGGCAAACATTGGTCCTGGAGAGACACAGGCCAGCAGAGTTTTGGTTCAACTGGGCTGTGACGATAACTGCATTACCTCAGTAATGAGATGCCGACCACAGTGTTCAATTTTTGGTTTATTATGTCACAATGAAAGGACCATTTTGAAATTTTAAACAAGATGTTTGTTCAAAAAAGCTACATTATAATTTGCAAAAAAAGTTTAGTTGTATCAATTTATTTTGCCACAGGATTTTGTCACTTCCACTGCCTATGACTTCCTCTGCCCTTGAGATCATCACTACCTCTGAGACTGTCACTGCCTCTCAGTCTGCCAGTGCCAATGAGACCGACATCTCTCAAACTGACTCTGGCACCTCTCAGATTGACTCTGCCACTCAAACTAGCTCTGGCACCTCTCAGATTGCTGTCCTTTATAGTCATGTCCTCGCAATGTGCCGGTTTGCTCTTTGAGACGTACTCGCCATGTTCCAGTGGTGTACAAAATAACGTTGCCGCGGCGAATATGGTCTGGTCCAGTAACATCGTCCCGACGTATGTGTGTTATCTGGGTAGTTATCCATCAGATCAGTGATGGATGCTAAAGTGCCCCCAGAGGTCTGTGCATGCCACAGTACAAGCAGGTGTTGTTCGGTAACCACTCCATGCTTTGCATACTGTGTCGTCACTTCAAATAGAATGTCCAGAGTGACTCATTTGCCTACTATATTCAGTCTGCTCGATTGCCAGATTTGTTCTGTGATTTTGCACAGTTTTGCACATTTCTCAGACAAACATTTACTAGTTAACCTAAAAATGGAAGGTAGCAAAGAAACTATGCTCAGCAAGACATTTAGACGATGACTGGGATGTCGCTCCTTTGAGGGTATAAACTAAAAAAGAATGCTAGTTTGACAATGCATGTTACAACATTTTATCCAATTGTTCAGTTTTATCTCAATGAGTGCATAATGTATGTTGTTTTTATTTGCTTGTTTTAGGACATACAGTCGTTCTTGATGAGGAGCCAGATGCTCAGAGCTAGCCCAGCTTTGGAAGGTATCATGAAATACTAGGTTTTTATCACGTCACAATGAATGGAACATTTTGACATTTAAACAAGATATTTGTTCAAAAAAGCGACATTACTTATTCGCAAAGAAACTACAAAATGCAGCAACATCATAGCAGCAGTTATACTGATATTAATGAAGAAGATTTAATTGTATCAATTTATTTTGCCACAGGATCTGTCACTTCCACTGCCTCTATGACAGCCTCTGCCTCTGAGATCATCACTACCTCTGAGATTATCACGGCCTCTTAATCTGCCAGTGTCAGTGAGACTAGGGATGCGCGGTATACCGGTAATGGAAAATATATTTCAAACGGTTCGATATCATCATTTTACCCAGTTCGGTATTTCATAAGCTGCATTTCCGACGCAGTACTGCCCAAATTGCTGCAAAACCGGTAAATGTGACAAAAGAAAAATGCGATGGATCGTCAAACAGATGAAACTCCATCAACGCGCTCAAAACTAGTAAATAAAGACTGTAGAAGTGAAATATGGCTATATTTTGAATACAAAACTGATGATAAAGGTGACCAAACTGACCTTACTGCACCTGTGTGCAAGCATTGCTATAAATCACCAAGCAATTGTCACTTGCTCATCCTGATCTTTTCCATTAATTTAGAGATCGACGGGTGAGTGCATCAATCAAAAATTCAGATTTTAATAACTTTTATTCACAAATGATTGTGGACAGTAGTGAAGTATTTTTACTTTACTCAAGTAAATTGAAAAAGTATCTGTAGTTTATCAGAGTGTTTTTCTTTGGAAAATTTTTACTCCATTCCAAAGCATAATGTCATACTTTTTTCTAAACTACATTTTATAAATAAAAGTTGTTGTTTGTTTTACCTTTGATAATTAAGAATATTAACAGTGTAGTATTTTCTTGTACTCAAGTAAATTTTAGAATTACTTTTATTTGAGTAAAAGTAAGAATGTAATATAATTCTAATGTAATATTATATTAAATATTTAATATGAAAGAGTGAATTAAAAAGTACAATATTATGCTTTGGAATGTTGTCTCAGTTATTAACTATAACTGTGAATATGGCACAAGATATGTTGAGGAAGCTGAGGGTGCCACAATGTGTTAACGTGGAGCATTCCAGCTATTAAACAATGGTGGTCCTCTGTGGTAACTAGGCTCTGCGCATCCAGGTCATCTAGGATACGCAGCATCTCTATTTTTGCTCTGTTTGTTCTCTTTTTCCCAGAGAGCTCATTTGTAGTGATGGTTTCATCATGTTGTTTTGGTGGCACTGTTGGTGTTACTATTCATTAATTTGTGTGTTGGACTTTTTGAGTTGTCTCTTTTTTTTTTTTTTTCTGGGTCTCTGGGGCTGTTCTAGAACTTCTTCACTTTCAGTCCCTGCTGTCTCCAGTACTGGGCTTTCCTCTTCTGACACAAGTTTGTGTGTCTAAATCACCTTCACGGATTGACCCATCCATACAGTTTTTGAAATTCACGTTACTGATTGTATTGGGGAAAAGCCAGAGGAATTTTTTTTTTTTTACTACCAGTAAAGGGATAGTTCACCCAAATATGAAAATTCTGTCATTAATTACTCACACTCATGTCATTTTCAAAGAAAACAAAACAGGTTTGGAACGACATGAGGGTGAGTAATTAATGACAGAATTTTTATTTTGGGGTGAACTATCCCTTTAAAAGTCTACTTTAAGTCATACTTTAGTCACATGCACTCTTCGTTACAAAGTTAATTTGAAGTGTATTACTACAAATGTATACATTACTACATTACGAAAAATATTACCTTCTATTTTGTATAAATGTATTCAGGAAGGAAATCTTTCCATTCCTGTTGACGCATTGCTCCTGAGCCACTTGGCAACTGCTGTCTTTTTTTCCACTTAATGTAGTTGTCTCGAAGTGACTGCCGTCTTGTCCTGGACTCATTTTCTGTGAAGAAATAGAAATTGTTTATATTAATGTTTGTTTTACAGGTATCTGGCCTCAGGAAATTCAATCAGAATGCTTGCCTTCCACTACTGTATGGGGGGAGAGCACAGTGGCTAAAACCATCAAGGACACATGTGCTGCAATTAACAGGTGCATGATGGATACACGCCTTGCAAGACTTTCTGAGCAGGAGTGGATGAATATTACTTTGAATTTTTTCCTCATTCAGGCAGCTTTTACTTTAATTGCAAAAAAAAATCTCTGAAGTACTATTGGCTGTGGTCGATGCCAAATATTGCTTCCGTCTAGTATGGATGATCAAGTGATGGGGGTGTCTTTGCAGCCAATAAGAGTGTTATTTTGCAAGCATGCCCCTGCACAACTTTCTTCTGAAGCCAATGGAAGTAGAGAGGTGGCTAAATACCAGTGTTCCAACTACTGGATCAATGGAGTACATATCTACTGCTGGTGGACCTCGTGGTGCAAGGGAGGCCTACACTGTTCAAGATTAATTCTGCTCTTTTTTTCAACTCTGAAAGACATGTGTCTTGGTAGAAGAAAATGGTGTAATGGTCACTAGTGTTGCCTTACTGACTT
Organism: Cirrhinus molitorella; assembly: GCA_033026305.1. Classification (NCBI taxonomy): domain Eukaryota; kingdom Metazoa; phylum Chordata; class Actinopteri; order Cypriniformes; family Cyprinidae; genus Cirrhinus; species Cirrhinus molitorella. The sequence continues at coordinate 22,760,013 of CM065123.1, read as the reverse complement.
TAATAATTAAAGTGATATTAGAGTTGATCACTTCCTAGATGGCTTATTCCTGTTTAGTCTCTGACTAGCATTAGCATCCATATTAGGCTAGACTGCCATTCATCAATTATTAGCGTTGTTTTGTATTATTATAAGAAATTTCAACATTTCTTATGCTGTAGCTACTAAAATATTATAATATATAACATATACAATAATATTGTTTGCTCAATAAAAAAAAGATGCTACATATTTTTGTGCAAGTTATGCTTATTTCTTTAGTTATAATCATATTCCTGTTAAGGTAGTTTTGTAGTCTTAATTCAACATGAGGATTTGTTTACTTAAAATAACATAATTGACAGTTTGTGGTCAACATTGTCTTAATTTTATGTTTTTTAAAATGTCTATACTGTACATTATTTTATGATTGTACTTTAAAATTACATACAATTGTTGCTAATGACTGTCACTGAACATTTTACCTCAGATCGTATGTTAACAAAATTAGACATTCTTACCTGAAAAACAGATGATGTTGGGAGGTTTGTCAGCAAGTAGCTCCATCCTTACATCAGGAAAATCTGCAGCACTGCCTTTAACAAATGGATCTCCTGGAATTACCACAGTTGGTGTATACTTATATCTTATAAGATTGTGTAGTTTGTTGAAAAATTTGAGATTTGCTTCAAACTTAAAATATTTATATTTATTTATTTAGGCACATGCTTTTATTCAGAGTGTCTTAAAAATGAGGAACATCACAGGCAACTTTTATTATATTAGTGCATTAAAGCAGTGGTTTTCAATCCTGGTCCCAGAGACCCACTGCTCTGCATATTTTGTGTGTCTCTCTTATTTTAACCTGATTCAGATCATCAGGGCCCAGTTTTTCAAAAAATGTACTCTGGATCAAATTGATCTGGATTTGGAAATCCCATGTTTTGCTATCCGGGATCACCTGATCCATCTTACTTTTATGCCAGTTTTTTAAAGGAACATTGGGTTGGATCACTGTGATCCAAACACCAAATTTCAGGATTACCAAATCCTATTAACCAGAGCCTTAACAGTGTAGCCTACTGGCTTAACAAAGAACAACAGGTAGGCAAAATACCGGTGGCCACAAATAGCCATTGTTTGTTTTAATTGTAAGAAACAAAAATATTTTACATTTCTTATATTGTTCTAATGTTAAATAACAAAACAAAACAAACAATACTATCTAATAGTCAAAAATCATTTACAGGACAGATACCAGCTCTTTCCATCTCTGCCTTTAGGAGATGTATCTCCATTTGCACTTTTTTCTGATTCAGTTGGGTAAGCAAAATTTGTTCTTTACCCAGTTCAATTTGTACTTCTGCTCTTTCGGTTTCCTGTTTCAGAAGCAACTCATAGCTCATAGCTGCCAATAATATACTGTGGAATTATAGAGCTGTGAGCAACAGCGACATTTATTTGACAGCTGATAGCTTTGAGATTTTGTTGTTGTTGTTTACCATATCTCATTAGATGTGACATGCTTTATATAGGTTTCAAATATGAATATATATATATATATATATATATATATATATATATATATATATCATCAGTAACTATTGATTTTGTTATCATTCACTTAAAAAATAAAACATTTTATTTTATTTGGTTTATTTAGTTCGAAATATCACAACTGAATCTACCCTTCTGATGGGATCAGGATAATCCTGTTTTTTTTGTTGTTGTTGTTGTTTTTGATCAAATATATCCCAAACAGAGTTCAAAGTTTTGAATTACCCAAAGGGCAGGTTTGATCCGAATCAAATGTAAGATCGGATTACATGCTCTGATCTTAGTTCGGAATCCCTCTTTTGCTTTTGAAAAACCCATTTCCAAGATTTGATCCGATCCGTGATCCAAAATCCCACTGGATTACTTTTGAAAAACTGGGCCCTGCACATTAAGAGGGAGATCCATGTGCTGAACTGAGTGTGTCAGATAAGGGATACATACAAAATGTGCAGAGCAGAACCAGGATTGAAAACCATTGCATTAATCATCAATCAATGTTTTTTTGTAAGAAAAAATATCCACATGTAAAATGTAATAATCACTTTATCTTGCGCAAACTGTTGTACACAGAAGCTGTTCGGGGTGGATGATGTAGGTTGTTGGCGTTGTGTTCACAAATGACGAACGCAAATAGAGAGATAAAAAAACAATGGTCACAAAACAAGCATTTGTAAAGAAAAATGTCAGAGGATTTTGATATAAGCCAAGAGGAGACTGGTTTTCCTTTGCTCCCGTAAACAAACGTTGGTTTTCATGAGACTAACAGGTGTATGCGCACCGTTGATGTCCTACGTCATCTGCCTGAAATGGATTTCTTGTACAACATTTGGCGCAAGCTAGATTAAAGTGATGATTATTTTTTTTGGTAAGATTTTTTTTTTTTACAAAAATGCATCGATTTGCTACAGAAGGCCTTTATTAACCCCCAAAGCTGTGTGAGGCACTTTTTATTATGGATGGATGCACTTTATTTGACTTGTTTTGGACTGATGAAGAGAACCATCCACTCATTGCCATAATAAAGTTTGGGAGAGCCAGAACAGTTTTTAATAGAATTCTGATTGGATTCGTCTGAAAGAAGGAAGTCATATACACCTAGGGTGCCTGGAAGGTGATTAAATAATGGGCTAATTTTCATTATTGGGTGAACTAACCCTTTAATGGTTGTGGTCTATTACAATAACACACAAAGTGTGTGTGTATATGTATGTATGTATGTATACAGTATATTTGTGTATACACATGCACACACAAACTCAGACTTACCTCATATATCATATACCAGGGGTGCCCAGTCCTGTTCCTGGAGATCTACCATCCTATAAAGTTCAGCTCCAACCCTGATCAAACACACCTGAACCAGCTAATTAAGCTCTTAGGTAGCACTTGATAATTACAGACAGCTGTGTTGGAGCAGGGCTGGAACTAAAGTCTGCAGGTAGGTGGAACAGGATTGGGCACCCCTGTCATATACAGTCCAGCACAGCATGTAACAGGCATGTCACTTGGATTTCTCAGAAGACAATAAAAACAAAAAAAAAAAACTATAAATAAACTCCAAATAATTTTTATGAGGAAGCTTGGCTTGATTTTCTCACAAATGCAATGGAACAACTTCCAAAAACAGCAGATGGCACTGTCTGCCAATTTATGTTAGTCTCACAAGACCTGAAACACCCATCCTTTTCAGGGAATACCAACATGAGTGGGAAACAGGTGAGTTTCATTTAGATGTTTTCAAAGTGACCCTATACTACAATGTCAGTGAAATTCACAATAGTGCTGTAAAGTTGTTAAAATGATTAATTAGTTAAAAAATCAGTAGTGGCTTGGCTAAACATTTAAATAGGCAGTCTTCCCCTACAAAAACTGATCCATTGTCTGTACTTATCCTCTTTTTTTGTGAGGATTTTCTCGTGATTCTATTTAGAATATATAGGCTACATATGCTGATACAATGGTTCAACATTCAAAACAAGCAGTCACAATATTTTGTAATACTAAAATATTAGCAAATGTATTGTAGATAGTGACAGCTGTGTACCAAAAATAAAAGCATTTTGAATTTTATTTTTACGTTAGGTCAAGTAAGATTTATTGTCATTCTGCTATACAGGTCCTTCTCAAAAAATTAGCATATTGTGATAAAGTTCATTATTTTCTGTAATGTACTGATAAACATTAGACTTTCATATATTTTAGATTCATTACACACAACTCGAAGTAGTTCAAGCCTTTTATTGTTTTAATATTGATGATTTTGGCATACAGCTCATGAAAACCCAAAATTCCTATCTCAAAAAATTAGCATATTTCATCCGACCAATAAAAGAAAAGTGTTTTTAATACAAAAAAAGTCAACCTTCAAATAATTATGTTCAGTTATGCACTCAATACTTGGTCGGGAATCCTTTTGCAGAAATGACTGCTTCAATGCGGCGTGGCATGGAGGCAATCAGCCTGTGGCACTGCTGAGGTGTTATGGAGGCCCAGGATGCTTCGATAGCGGCCTTAAGCTCATCCAGAGTGTTGGGTCTTGCGTCTCTCAACTTTCTCTTCACAATATCCCACAGATTCTCTATGGGGTTCAGGTCAGGAGAGTTGGCAGGCCAATTGAGCACAGTAATACCATGGTCAGTAAACCATTTACCAGTGGTTTTGGCACTGTGAGCAGGTGCCAGGTCGTGCTGAAAAATGAAATCTTTATCTCCATAAAGCTTTTCAGCAGATGGAAGCATGAAGTGCTCCAAAATCTCCTGATAGCTAGCTGCATTGACCCTGCCCTTGATAAAACACAGTGGACCAACACCAGCAGCTGACATGGCACCCCAGACCATCACTGACTGTGGGTACTTGACACTGGACTTCAGGCATTTTGGCATTTCCCTCTCCCCAGTCTTCCTCCAGACTCTGGCACCTTGATTTCCGAATGACATGCAAAATTTGCTTTCATCCGAAAAAAGTACTTTGGACCACCGAGCAACAGTCCAGTGCTGCTTCTCTGTAGCCCAGGTCAGGCGCTTCTGCCGCTGTTTCTGGTTCAAAAGTGGCTTGACCTGGGGAATGCGGCACCTGTAGCCCATTTCCTGCACACGCCTGTACATGGTGGCTCTGGATGTTTCTACTCCAGACTCAGTCCACTGCTTCCGCAGGTCCCCCAAGGTCTGGAATCGGTCCTTCTCCACAATCTTCCTCAGGGTCCGGTCACCTCTTCTCATTGTGCAGCGTTTTCTGCCACACTTTTTCCTTCCCACAGACCTTTTGCTTGAGGGTGTCAATGATGGCCTTCTGGACAGCAGTCAGGTCGGCAGTCTTACCCATGATTGCGGTTTTGAGTAATGAACCAGGCTGGGAGTTTTTAAAAGCCTCAGGAATCTTTTGCAGGTGTTTAGAGTTAATTAGTTAATTCAGATGATTAGGTTAATAGCTCGTTTAGAGAACCTTTTCATGATATGCTAATTTTTTGAGATAGGAATTTTGGGTTTTCATGAGCTGTATGCCAAAATCATCAATATTAAAACAATAAAAGGCTTGAACTACTTCAAGTTGTGTGTAATGAATCTAAAATATATGAAAGTCTAATGTTTATCAGTACATTACAGAAAATAATGAACTTTATCACAATATGCTAATTTTTTAAAAAGGACCTGTATTTGTTGAGACATGACCTACAGTGAAGAGAAATGTTGTAAGCTATAGCTCTGCAGTAAAAGTTTAAACAAGTATAAAAATACACATAGACAAGCTGAAATAAGTATAGGCTAATCTAATTATATAAATAGGCTACTATAATCAACCTAGTTTAAATTCAGGTGAGCTTTATTGTGATTCAGCTATATACATGTACCTAAATATAATCTACACATTAATATCCCCTATGAAAAGTAACAATTGTTTTATTATTTAAATATTCATCATTTTGCTTGGCTAAAAATGCATAATTATTTTTGATACAAATGGTTAAAGTGTTACAACATTTAAAAAGCTTTTGATATTGTATTTAATAATGTTATTTGTTTTCCCTTTTTATATTAATAATTAATTAATTACCTCTTGTAAGATATTACCATATATGATACTAAAAAAAGTCTAAGCTTTCATTTGTACACAATGTTGTCACTCTCTATAATACATTTGCGTTTTAGTATTACAATATGCTGTGATTGCGTTGTTTCGAATGTTGATATATATATATATATATATATATATATATATATATATATATATATATCTCAATTCTTTATCTCTATCAATTATCTATCAACTATTTTGAAATCAGACATTCCGTTACCATGGAAGTGGTACTTTAAAATCCTTTGGCAGACTCCTCCCCCTTAGCGACGGTGTCAAATATCATGCATTACGGTCTTTTATAATCAAAAAATTTTATAATCTTGACAAAAAGCATATAATTTGAAAGGTTTGAGTCTCGGGACTCCATATTTGGTTGTTATTTTATGTAAGAAGTAAAATTGACAGAGAAATTTTTTAATTTGTGACAGAAAAATGCATTCAAAAAATTATATGGAGTTTGAATGACACCCGGTGGCTGTTTATGGCATGACGCCCTAAATAAACTTTCACAGGAACCTCAATTTTTTTCAATCAACTTCAAATTTGGAACATAACTTATTTAGACATAGGGCTTCAATTTAATGGCACATTTAGAGTAAAACCTGTTATTTAAAATATGTATTTTATACCAAATATAATAAAAATTGTACAGTGCATTTTGCTTGCAGTAAATTTTAACCTCTATAACTTATTAAGAGTTTATATTGTTTGAAAAAAATTCCACTTCTGCAATAATCTGCTGATTGTCTTCTTAAAAAAAGAGACCAACCTTAGATCTCTATTCCACAGTGCTTGTGAATTACAACAATTTGAGTTTGGACAGTGCACTTTCATGTCTATTTTAAAAAAATGGGGGTGACAGTTAAGGGGTTAAAGCTTTAAAAGAGATCTCACATCACACACTGTGCTTAGGTATTTCTGCTTAGCTAATGACTCTAGTGGTCTCATATTTGTCTCCTCCAAAGTTTCAAACAAAATCCCATCAACATCACACACTCAGATATTTCTTTGAAAAATGTGGTGTATACAATGCTGGACATTGAAGATCAATTTAAACTTGTAACCCTTGATATTCTGAAATGCTTAATGCTATTTAAATGATAGTATTTCAAATTTAAGTGAAAGGAGTCAGTTAACCTTTAGTGAAACCATCAGTGCCGTTTTTCAACAGGTCTATAGCTTATGCTAAACCTCTGTTTAGTTAAACGTACGATACTTGTGTTGTGGACGATCGTCCGGACACAGTCTTGTATGAAGGTCTGGTTTCAAAGTTTTGGATTTGCGATCACGTTCTTCAGGGTTTGAGTGATGTTCTCCAAAGATGTGCTGACTCTGTGGTGATTGGGAGTTTCTTCCCAGTGAAGTAAAAAAAGCAAAGGGGCTGAGAGAGAAGATCCAGAAGAAATCTGATGATCCTTGGGAAATGGAAAGACGAGGCCTGGCAAAGCCTGGCACAAACTTAAAAGGTCCAGAAGAGTTCTTAGCTCATTATCTTCTTAGGTTCTGGAAAGAACCCCCGACGGAACATGCTCAAGTCTTGCCTGGCGCTGATTTGCCAGCTCCGGAACTTGGCAACCAGAAGATGAGACACGTGTGAAAAGGGTGAAAGAACCAAAAAGCAATGAGCAAAAATCCACAAAAGGCAAAAAGCACTGAGAACTGACTGGTGTGTGTCTTTTATCTTCTTGAGTGGTCACACCTCTAGAAAATCAGAGAGCCAATGGTGTCTTGTACTTTTGGAGGGGAGTTTTACGACTCTTTGTCTTGGAGCATGACATTTTGCATATGTAATTTGATTGGGTGTTGGTGCAAATACCACTAAGGATTCTTAGAACACTAATATGTTGCACAGGTATCAACAAATAATATCCACCATCTTTTAGATAATCAAAATACGAGTCGAAAGAGACCAAACATGGCATATATGTGGTTACACTATATAGCAATCTATCATAACACATGCATAAAATGGTTATAAAATAAGAAAGACAAAGGACATGGACAGTCATAATATACACACTGATATATAGAGATATGTGTGTTAGTTCACAGAATAAGTCACTTTCAGTGGTAGTATGTTTGCTTTAGAGACAGTCAGGATGGGGGAAGAATCTCTATACATACTTTTGGATCGTAAAATTTATCTGGTCTTCCAGAAGCGTCCTGGTTGCGGATTGGGTGAGGGGAAGTCTGTGCTTACTTGTTAATTAAATAAACCACTGATTTGGGTAAATCTAATGAACCATTGTCCATACCCTACACAAAGCTAATATCTCAATGAAACATTGAGACATGAGAAATAAGAGAATCACCTCTTAGTATCCTGAACGTAGAGTAACCTCTGTCAAAGCCATAGCCTTGTGGGCAGCATATCGACGTGAAGACACAACTGCACCTCAGACAGCATGAGTTTGAATCCCAGCTAAAGGAACTTTCTTGCTCCTGTTCCCTTCTCACCTGTCCAGTTGTTTCCTGTCTCTACTCCCACTGTCCTAACCATCAAAGGTGAAAAAACCCATTTAAAATAAAAAGAACCCCCCGTTACAGAACCCCCCCTCTAGGAGTGAATCCTGGCGTTCAAAAACAACAGTCCAGGAGGGGGGTGAATCAGGGGGTGGGAGGGAGGTCCAATAGGGTCAGGATCATAGCATGGACAAGGGGACAATGGCAGACTTGGGCAGCGAAGCGAAGGTGGCCCTGGGCCATGAAGCAGAGGAAGACAGTGAAGTAGTGGAGGGCCTGGACCATGGAGCAGTGGCAGACAGTGAAGCAGTGGAGGGCATGGGCCGTAGAGCAGAGTCAGACAGTGAAGCAGTGGAGGACCTGGGCTATGAAGCAGTGGCAGACAATGGAGGGCCAGGAGCATGGATGGCGTGATCCGTCCCTGAAGCAGCAGGCTTGATGTAAGCAGGCCGTGAAACAGCAGACTTGGCTTGAGCAGGCCCTGGAACAGCAGGCTTGGCTTGAGCAGGCCCTGGAACAGCAGGCTTAGGTTGAGCAGGCCCTGGAACAGCAAGCTTGACGGCTTGACGTGAGTAGCAGGCCTGACGTGAGTAGGCCCTGATGCAGTAGACATGACGTGGGTAGGCCCTGGCTTGATGGGAGTAGGCCCTGATGCTGCAGCCATGACGTGAGTAGGCCCTGGCTTGAAGTGAGTAGGCCCTGAAGCATCAGTCATGACATGAGCAGGCCTTGAAGTAGCAGGCTTGACGTGATCAGACTCTGGATGAACAGCAGACTTGACTGTGGAGGGTAGTGTGGGATTGTGGGATTCTCCATCCACAACCCCTATAGTAAAATTTAAACCAGCCATCTTCAGTGCAAAATCCATATACTGTTCAAGTGTCCGGTGAGGAGTGTGGCGTGGCATAAAACATGAAATTTCATAAGATAGTCCAAAATGAAAAATGTCTTTTAGGGCTGTGTCAATAAAATCCACAAGATGACACAAACCACAAAAGTCCTGAACATAATCCTCTATGGAGTGGTTACCTTGACGTAGTCCAAGGAGAGAGACTGTTGGGTTCATGGTTGGTCGTGTATTCTGTACTTACAAAAGCTGCTGGATCTGTGAGTGGCGAAGTATTCTGTAACCAGCGGGGACTCGACAGCGTTGAGATCCAATTGCAAGCTTTATTAACAGAATGTGATCAAGACAGGCAGGGTCGAACTCTTTCTAATGATCCTGAAAACACTGATTAGCATGCTCAGGTGTGTTTGATTGGGGTTAGATCTAAACTTTTCCAGAAAGTGGATCTCGTGGGCCAGATTTGAGGATCCCTGGCTTTTATGGCTGCCAAACAGGAAGTAACCATTGAAGTAGCAGAGGAAGCAGTAACAGTCAGTACAACGGCAAGGGCTCCCTCTGCTGCGTGGCATTACAATGAGAGATACATGAGAATCAAAACTAAGTCTCATGAGCTTAGAAAGAGCAACCACTGAGCAATAAAATATTTAATGTTGGAGTACTGATAGAGATTGCAGCAAGGCAACAAAAATATATTTAGTTTCTTCCACCAAATTCTCAGTTTTGACTCTTTATTTCTCAAATATTTCTCATGTCTCATTTGTGTCTACTTCTATTTCTCCTAAGTAATTTTAGAAGAAACATCTGAAATGCTGTTGATACTAAAATGAGAGATAAATGATAATCTCATCTCAAGTCTTCGCAAGGCCCTTCATGTGCCTTGTGAAATTATTCATACCCCCCTTCCGTTTTTTCACAATTTATGTTGCTAAATTCCATTTTTTCCCACATCAATCTTCACTCCATGTACCATAATGACAAAGCAAAACACAATTGTCACCGCTCCAGAAATAGAGGGTATGCACGTGATGTCACCGTCAGCTGAAGTGAGTGCGGCTCCGCCCACTGAGTGGCGAAAAGAGTGAGTGGCAGCATTGGTTTCAGCGTAAATGCTGCGACAGATCACACAAAACACCTCTAAAACCAGAACGAGCTTTGCGATTGACTGTACAAAGAGATTTGACAAGAAACCTGAGGTTTATTTTTACAGTCTGATGCTATGAATACTTCTGAAGACAAACTTAAATGCAGTGTTTGCGTTACTACATCAAATGGACTTTCAGTTGAGACCAAATTAGTGGTGGACACTGGTTCTTCAGTGTCGATTCTGCCCGAAACTGTGTACAAGAGACATTTTAAGGACTGCTCGCTTACGCCTCCTAAAGTGAAACTAGTCACGTACTTGAAAGAGGTTATTCCAGTCCTTGGATGTTTACATGCAGACGTTTCACTGAATGAAAAGGTAACACCTGCTTGTCTTTACATCGTGAAAGGTGGATCTGCCCTAATGGGTATGGACTTAATTCGAGCATTGAACTGTTCTTTTCACTTTGATGCCATGTCTGCACCTGCCAAATTGCACGCAGTGGTTAGTGAAACTGTTTCTACTCCAAATTCTCCTGTCGGTTGCGTGAAAGGCTTCATCCATAAGCCTACAGTCAAGCCTGATGCTACCCCAGTATGTCAAAAGTTACGTCGACTACTATTCGCTGTCCGACAAGCTGTTTCTGCAGAACTGGAGACAATGTTGCAAAAAGACATAATCGCGAGAATCGATTCTTCTCCCTGGATTTCTCCTATTGTCGTGACTGCAAAGAAAGGAGGTAAAATCTGTCTCTGTGTTGATCTGCGTGAGCCAAATAAGGCACTAATTGCTGACAGTCATCCCCTGCCGCACATGGAGGAACTTTTAACTGATCTTAGAGGTGCCTCCGTGTTCACTACAAATGTTTTGGCGGCTGCTTACCATCAGCTTACTTTACATGAGGAGTGCCGAGACATTACAGCTTTTATCATGCACGGGGGCCTTTTCAGATATTGCCGGGTTCCATACGGCCTTGCCTCTGCACCGGCTGCGTTTCAAAAAATGATGGAAACGGTTCTTAAAGGCATACATGGAGTCAGGAATTATCTGGACGATATTATAGTTTATGGTACTAGTCAGGATACTCATGATACGATGCTACGCACCGTCATGCAACGCTTATCTGATGCAGGACTGGAGCTGAACTGGGAGAAGTGTACATTCAGCCAGTCGTCTCTAAAATTCCTTGGACATGTCGTTTCTAAGAACGGAATTTTTCCAGATGATGAACACCTGTCTGCAATCATGGATGCTCCTGCACCACACGACTTTGCTTCACTGTGCTCATTCTTGGGCCTAATTTCGTGGTACAGCAAATTCCTGCCTAACTTCGCTTCTGTTGCTGAGCCATTGCGTGTGCTCCTGAGAGATACATCGGATGCTGACTTTGAATGGACTGACTCTGCTGATTGCAGCTTTAAAGCATTGAAAGAGCTGCTTTCTAGAAGGCCGGTGCTTGTGTTGTTTGACCCTTCGCTTACCATAATAGTATCGACGAATGCGTCCGATTATGGACTGGGAGGTGTTTTGACACAAATGCACCCAGACAAGGTCAAAAGAACTGTAGCATTCACTTCTAAACCCTTACAGCGGCTGAAAGGAATTACTCTACGGTCGAGAAGGAAGCGTTGGCCTGTGTCTGGGCCGTAGAGAAGTGGCGGCCATATTTATGGGGTCAGCACTTTGTACTCAGAACTGATCATCGTGCTCTCACTACATTGATAGCAACCAAGGGAATTGGCCGGGCAGGTATGCGTGTTGCCCGGTGGTCAGCTCGGTTGCTGACATTGTATACCGACCTGGAAGTCTTAACTATGCTGCAGATTGTTTGTCATGGTTGCCATTACCAACGGGATCACGTGGTGCTCTAGAACCAGAAATGGTTGCTTTTGTTACTGGACTGCCTACTTTGTCTGAGAATGAGTTCCTTTCTGCTTCGGAATCCTGTCCAGAGTTAGCCAGACTGTGTTCACAGATAGGTCAGGGCTGGCCAAAAACTGGACGAGAGCTGGATCCTGTTCTGGTGCCTTTCTTTCGCATTCGTGATGAACTGTGTGTCGATGGTGCGCTGGTCATGAGAGGTGAACATCGTGCTATTGTTCCTTCAGCGTTACGCAGTCAGCTAGTAAGCCTGGCACATGAGACACACCAAGGAATTGTTCAAACTAAACAGAGGCTGCGTGATTTATTCTGGTGGCCTCAGATGGATGCTCATGTGCAATCTGCAGTTTCTTCCTGCCTGACCTGCCAAATGAATGATAAATCAGCAAAAACTGCACCTGCTCCACTTCAGCCTGTCAGTCTGCCATCCGATCCATGGCAGAAACTAGGAATTGATATAGTCGGTCCGTTTGAGAATGGACCTTCTGCATACCATTTTGCCATTTCCTTAGTGGATTACCACAGTAAGTGGCCTGAGGTGGCGTTTGCACCAAATGTTACCACAGAGGTGGTCACATCCTTCCTTCAATCAGTTTTCAGTAGGGAGGGCAATCCCCAGTGTGTCGTGACCGACAATGGGCCTCAGTTTCTTTTCAGCATGTTCGCAAATTTCTTGGAAGAGAGGGGAATAAGTCACATATGTAGTAGCATCTACTACCCTCAGGGAAATGCTGCTGTGGAACGCTGGAACAGAGTTCTGAAGGAATGCATCCTTTCTGCAGAACAAATGGGAAAACCTTGGAAACATGCAGTGACTGAGTTCTTGCAAAATTACAGGGCTACTCCACACAGTACTACAGGTGTCTCCCCTTCTGAACTTTTACACCATCGAAAAATGCGTACAAAGCTGAATGTTTTTCCTGTGGGGCCTAAAAGTGAAAAATGCACTCAGGTAAAGGACACTGTGTGTAACAAGCAGCTTAAGAGTAAATCGTACACAGACAAAAGACGTGGAGCGAAGTCTCACACTTTCAAACCAGGGGACCAGGTGAGAGTGAAAAAACCCGGTCATGTGAAAAAGGGATCTTCCAAGTTCTCTTCACCCCTGAAAATTGAGCAACAAATTGGAAAAAATACATTGTGTTGAGTGACAAAAATAAATGGAATGCATCCAAACTAACACATTTCACAGGTCCTGTTGCTGCACAACATGAGGACTTGCAATCACAAGTGACATTTAATCCTAGAAGGAGTAACAGAGTGTGTAAATCACCTGGGTGGTTGGAGGAATACAGCACAGTTACCTGTTGAATCATTATGCATGTTGAAAAAAAAAATGCATCTTGTGGTGTTATACTAAGTAAGGTGAACTTATGCTTGCCTGAAGTACTTGAAATGTGCATCGGAAGTGACAATTTCATTTACAGTGTTAAATGGCTGTTGTAAGGTTAATGTGAATAACAGTGCTTAGTAATGGTTATTTGCTGTTTCGGGTATTTAAGTTTCAGTAAAGTTGTACATTTTCATAACCTTTAAAAATCTAAATATCCTGTGATAAGGAAAAAAAAACCTTTCAAGTAAAAGGGGAAATGTGGTGTTCTGTAGTTAACCACACTGTGGCAGTAGATTGTTGCATGTTGATGTGCTATGTTGTATGAGGGGAGAGACGAAGTGAATGTTCGGAATAGGGAACTTGTTCAAAAAAGAGTTGAAGAGAATGACTTGTTAAAGTACTGAGAAGAGAACACAACACTTGTAAATTATATTGTCATATCATATTGACAACTCATCAATTAAGTATTTACCATCTTAAATTATGCACACCTGGATGTATTTAAATAAACACTGACAGAAAACTATATAAACTTTTGGGCTGGACGATATAACCATATATATAACATTGATATAAGTGATCACTGGGGCTTATACCAACCTATTTCGTATTTACAAAATGTGTTCACGGGCAAATCTGCTTTGCTTATTTCCCCAGCGTTGAAATCAGGCACATATAAATGTCAGGAAACACGATTCCTGGCTGCATAGCAATATCCATGGACCACTGGATATTTGATAAGTAAGGAACATTATATCAAGTTCAGCAAAAGGATTATCGTTTTGTTTTACTGGCGTTATCACAGCTTCCCTATTTAAATCCATTCACTCAGCTGCTTCTTTTGCCACTCAGTTCGGCTGAAGGGAGCGTGTTCCAGCGGGAAAATTACGTCAATGCATACCCTCTATTGATTGAAAAAAAAAGAGAAAAACTGAAGTAAGTACATTGCAAGTATTCATACCCATAACTCTGTACTTGGCTAAAGCACCTTTACAGCCTCAAGTCTTTTTGTGTATGATGCAGCAAGACTTGCACATCAACATTTGACAAATGCCTCACCTCTTCACCTCTCAAGCTCTGTCAGCTTGGATGGGGCCTGGCAGACATTTTCAGGATTATCCAGAAATGTTTCCACCTCACTTTACTGTTAGGATGGTACTCTCAGATGATCATGCCATGATGCTTGAAATTTAGGTTCATCAGACCACAGAATCTTGTTTCTCACAGTCTGAGGTTCCTTTAGGTGCTTTTTCTTGCAAATTTCATGTGTGTTTTCTTGTGTCTTCACTGAGGAGAGTCTTGCCACACCACCGTTAAACCTAGATCGGTGGAGTCCTGGTTGTTTCAGACTTTTCCCCATTTGTGTATATGATCATGAAACTCAGCTAAAGTGACCATCAGGTTCTTGGTCACCACTCTAGCCAAGGCCCTTTTCCATCAATTGCTCAGTTTGGCCAGCTTTAGGAAGAGTCCTGGTTGTTTCAAACTTTTTCCATTAAGAGTAATGGAGACTACATGCTTCTGTAAACCCTCAATGCAGAATATTTTTTTCTGAACTCTTCCCCAGATGTGTGACATAATGCAGTCCTGTCTCTGGCCTCTACATGCAGTTTTTTTTTTCACTTCAGAGCTTGGTTTTTGCTCTGATATGCTTTTTCAGCTGTTCTGATCTTTTATTAAGATGTGTGTGCCTTTCCAAATCATACCCATTCAGTCGAATTGATGTTTATAGTAACATCTACAAGCTAAATGAATGCTCCTGAGCTAAATTTCAGCTGTCCCAGATACAGTGAAGGAAAAAATTATTTGATCCCCTGCTGATTTTGAAGGTCTGCTCACTGACAAATAAATTATCAATTTATAATTTTAATGGTAGGTTTGTTTAAGAGACCGAATAACATCAAAAATACAGAAAAAAAAATCCAAAAAGTTATATTTTTGTATCAAGTTGTGAAGTTTGATCAAAAGTTTGGGTCAAGGGTAAAAACTATAAAATATATCCACCTTTTTCTTCCTGTAAGAGTGGGTGCAGCCATTTGTACATTTTATGGGTCTGGCTTCCAGGCTCATCTGTGTACAAAACAGCTCATTTTGCGGCCATATTCGCTATATTGCGATATTGCAAATTGGTGTGTCTTGCCACACATTTTAATGTATTATCTTAATTGTGAGCACACTGGGTTGTAGTGCAAACAGTTTTAATGTTTCCTGCATGTTGTTATTTTTCTCATTATTTCACTAGAGCGGATAATGAGCCCGGACGTCTCATCCATAGGCTTACTTCTCTGGTGGAAATGGACAAAGTTCACTTGGGGGACTCTAGGTTGGAAGACAGGTAAATAATAGTGATTTTAGATGACCTTTCAGATGTATTTAAATTTAAACATCTTATAATCTGTTGTAACATTTATTAACAACTTATTTCATATTTTCTTTAAACCAGGGGAGTCCAACCCTGTTTCAGGAGATCTACCTACCTGCAGACTATAGTTCCAGCCCTGCTCCAACACAGCTGTCTGTAATTATCAAGTGCTACCTAAGAGATTAACTAGCTGGTTCAGATGTGTTTGATCAGGGTTGGAGCTGAACTTTGTGCAATGGTAGATCTCTAGGAACAGGGTTGGGCACCCCTGCTTTAAACCTTCTTGTTTATTAAGACAGGTACCTGCAATTCTGGCCAAATTAAAGATAAGTTGTGTATTAATTTGCAATTAATTAATTAATATGTCATCTTTTGTGCCGGAAATATTCAATTTCTACATTTGTATAAAAATTTTAATTAAACAATCAGTTCTGTTAAAATAAATGCTTGTTGAACTTTTTTGTTGACGAAATAGAGCCCATTCAGACAACCGTGTTCCTAAAATGTAATAAGCCACTTAATATAACTTTTGTATAAAATCAAAAGTGTATAAAACTGTTCATGTATAAGTTCAATTTCTCATTTGCAAACTTCCTTTATAAATAATTAAAAAGCTGTCTAAAAAGTCTTAGTTCATCGCAATCTCACAAACTTATTTTAATTAATAAAGATTTCTACACTGCACACTGAATCTATTATTTACATTCTCTCTACACTTTGTTACAATGAATGACTAAAACTGCAGTCTGCTGCGTTCACAATCTGTGCTGTGAGGGCAGGATCCGCACAGATAGAGAAGCATTTCTATTAGCTGCAGTCTGCAGGCATTATGGCAAAAGATAGCATTGCACAGTGAACCATATCCCACTGCATTTTTAGCTTATACAGTATTACTCAATGTTTATATGCAGAACTGGGATCACTTTCGTAGTTTTTTAAAATGGGTAAATGTAGAAATCACTTTAATTTCCAAAAAAGCCTAACCAGTTGGAAGTGAAATGCCGCCCCCCCTCGAAAAGGTATTTGAAAAATAGAAAAAAAAAAAATGATAAAGGCATGGTAAACGTTTTAATCAGGCAGTTTTATTGTGACATTCATATAACATAAAAACAAAAAAAAGTTTATTAGTTGTTTTAATTAAAATCAACTTTAAGTTTAATAGTTAGCTTTAATAATAATAATAACAACAAAAAAAACTGTACATTATTAACCAGAAATCATTGTAATAATGCAGACACCTCAGAAAGTCATAAAAAAGAGCTTAGGAAAAACATGAGTAGGTTACTTGTTAACTGACTTTTTCCTCACATACACACATAGAGAGATATTTCTGACTTTATGAAGTGGAATTGTAGTAGACAGCCCAATGAGCCCCAATGGAGGTGAGGGCAAATCCATTCTGACGTCCGCTGATGAAACGTAGTTCACTTCCATCGTGGGTTGGGTAGAAGTTAAATGAAATTCCATAAGGCTGCCCCACTCTTATAGAGCGCCCCTCGTTAGTGACAAACATAACCTCACTGATGTAACCATAATAATACTTTCCAGAGATCTGAACAAAATGCTCATTGTTGAAGAGTGTCATCTCCTTTTCATTCCCATAATAGTTCACGCCAGCCACTTCTGTCCAGTTACTGCCATATTTCAACTGGATCCTAAACAGATACAGTATAATGTTGAATATGCTGTGTATTAAAAAGTGTATAATTTGTTGCAAAATGGTTTTATGTGTCTAGTAATTTACAAATCATGTTCTTTTGGAAGATGTTATCCAGTGTGTCACCAGTGGTGTACAAAGTACACAAATCAAGTTTTTAAGTAAAAGTACAGATACATATAATAAAATATCACTCCAGTAAAAATAAAAGTACTCCATTTTCAAATTTACTTGAGTGCAAGTACAAAAGTACTTGATTTTTATATGTACTTAAGTACTAGTACTGATAGCAATTTTATATAGGCTACTTAATTTAATTTTATATTAACATATTTTTTTTATCATCCTACTGCTCAAAATACCTGGGATTTTCCCAAAGTAACCACTATATGGAATGTATATCAAGATATATTTTTGTTGTTGATGTGGGCTATGTTGACAAGAGTGAGGTAGTAATGTTCACTGTGAAGCTCACACAACTAGAAGCTTCTGCTGGTCAGGCTCTACAAAGGGAGGACAGAATGCCTGAAGCACAACAGGCTGTGGTGTAGAGGAAGGGATCTTAGGGATGTACTACACTCAAGGGTAAAGAAATGCTTTGGCCAAACCAGGTGCAAAGTCAAGGTAGGAAGGGGCCACCGAAAGGGTCTGCAGGTCCCCAACTCTCTTGAGAGAAGACAGAGCAAGGAGAAGCTTAGTCTTGACAGTCAGCATGCGGTCTGATATATCCTCTATAGGGTCAAACGGAGGTCTACAGAGGGCTTCATGCACCACAGTAAGGTCACACGTGGTGACAAGGGGTCGTACTGTAGGCCTCAGCCTCAGCACACCGCAAAGGAAACGTGTAACCAGGGGGTTCCTGCCCACTGACAGGCCACAGAGAGAGGTGTGGTAGGCCGAGATAGCCGCCACATAGACCTTCAAGGTGGAGTGGGTTAACCCTGTGGAGAAGCGAGCCTGCAAAAATTCCAGCCCTCTGGACTGGAGGATGGTCTCAACAACCTTGGATGAGAGACTGGAAGCTCTCAAGGACCACACCCACAACTTCCACAGCTCCGGGCGAGGGTGAAGGATCATGCCCCCCACCTGTGAGAGGAGATCCCTCCTGATGGGAATCTCTTATGGAGAGCCATCAAGAATATAAATCAGGTCGGAATACCATACCGTACCATATCGGCCCGGCTAGAACAGGGCTACTTGGAACTCTTGGTTCTTACTTGTGAATTCAGTTCACTGGAGACTCACTCTAAATAGAACTTTTGAATCAGTGAGTTAATGACTCGAGAACAGCTGCAATTGGATCATTCCAATTTGTGAATGAATAGTTTGGTGCGATTTGCGAACCGATTTAACAGGTTAATTGAAAAGAATCAGTTTGTTCATTAATCAGACACTGCTTCTGCGTGCTTCTCGGAGCATGTGATATGAGTAACGATATGTTTTATAAAATGTAGTGAAGTAAAAGTATGATCTTATGCTTTGGAATGTAGTGGAGTAAAAGTTACTCAAAATCAAACTACTCCAGTAATGTACTTGAAAAATGTACTTACTAAGTACAGTAATGTAGTAAAACTACTTTGTTACTGTCCACCACTGTGTGTGACTGTCTAGTGGTGTTTAGGGAAACCTACCCATTGATGTAGCTAATGTAGTATCCATAGTTGGGATATTCATAAACTCGGATTCCAGTGATACGACCATCGTGTGCAGTGGAAAATTCGGTTCCACTGCCATCCCCAACAGCAGGGGAGTATGAGTAAAAATCAGGTAAAGCTGAAAAGGTAATAGATTATTAGTTGTAAGTGACTGAAATTAGTTTTCCAGTCATCACTAAAACTTTTTTTTTGGTTCAGGTACAGCTAAAAAATGTAGTGCTATGCTATCTTTAAGTACATGTTAATCAGTGTTGATTTTTTTATTGTGCTATATTTGTATTGAGCTGAACAGTAATACTCACGCATGCTCATGCTCATGGCAAAAAGGGCAGAGAGTACCACAAAATGGTGCAGCATTTTGGATTGCTTAGCTGTCCACTGCTCTCTGAGAATCTAGAAAGCAAATTGTATCTTGAATATCATATAGCACTGAAATTTTATTTGTTTTTATTTTGTATTCACAAATAAATAAATACACACACACACACACACACACATATATATATATATATATATAACATTTTCGATTATTAATTAATGATGTAGAGTATTACATGGTTGTTATATGATGCCTTTACCTGTAGTTGAGTCTGAAAGGGTGTTCCTTGAGTAGGATGGTTAAACCAAGCCTTCATTTATACGCTCTTGCTGGTCCAGCCTCCTCTTTTCATTTATTTAAATGAGGAATGTTTTGGAACATTTTTTAAAGCGTCATTAGTATTTCTGGAAGGAAAATATTTGAAGAAAAAAATTCCTCCTTGTTTGTATCATAAGTCAGCTGACACATTTCAGGAATAAATACTGAATGAATACTAATATCAGATAATTAACGGAACTAGTTTCATTTATGTAAAAGTAAGAGTTTTCCAGTAAATATTTTGTGTTTTAAATAAATAAATAAATAAATAATGAAAAACTGAGCATTACAAAACTTTACAGGTCATTAAAAACTATGCATTTTAAGCATTAGTTAAAAAAAAAAAAAAAGCTAACATATTATTCTAAAAAAAAATAATAATTACAAGTTGTCAGCAAGTTGTGAAAATTATTGAAGAAATACATTAAACATGCTGAAAATAATCATTCTTAGTCAGTATGTGTGTGCATGTTAGTCCCTTTCTCAGTAATACTCAACCCACGCACTGTCCACAGCATTTTAAGAGTATAACAAAACAGGACAAAACATCAAAACACCTGCTTCATATGATAACAGTTCTATAATGCAGTATGCATTATCTGATCCCAAATCAGATTATAACCCAGAAGGGAAATAGTATTTTGCCTTGTAAAATCTGTGTACTTGTACAGCCTTTAAGACAAAATATGCAATGTAAAGTGAATGACTTGAAATGGACTAACCACATTGATGTATATGACAAAAGAGGGCTTGTGCATTTAAAATCCAACTGTTTAAAACAACTGCAGAAAATTCCCTGCCTGTGTCCTGAGGTCTATGCACAACCTCCTGGTTATATCAATACTTTCAGCAAAGCAAAACCAGTTATACAGCATGTACAGAATGTAATTATCTGTCTCCTCTGCTTTTGCATGACAGACAGATAACAATGCACTCTCTTTGTTTGGGGTCATGTGATTTGCTTGGAGTGAGCTGAAATCCGAGTAAGGCGATTCTAAAAGTACTTAGACGTACCATAGAAGAAAAAGAGTGAAAAAAGCTTTTTTAAGTAGGAAAAAAAAAAAAAAAAAACAGTCAAAAAAGGCTTTTGCGATGTTAAATTGTGAAAACCTTGACTTCTGTTAAAGGGTGTGTCTGTAGCAGCCTGAAAAGTTAGATGTTTCACCGTGGAAAATAAAGTTATTGCCATACAATGTTTGATATGCCCCAAACTTCACATATTTAATAAGAGTTTTGGCCTGAACACATCTAAAGGCCAATGTTCTGTTATAATAATAGCACCACCTGCTGGCAACAGGAAATTACTTGTTTTAAACTAACTTAAACATGCAACGTCCAATCTGCACCAAACCTCATATGTTCACTTCGATCGTGGGTTGGCTAGAAGTTAAATTAAATACCATAAGACTGCCCCATTTTAAGAGTGTCCCTCATTAGTGACAAACATAAGCTCACTGATGTAACCAGAATAATACTTTCAAGAGATCTGAACGAAATGCTCATTGTTGAAGAGTGTCATCTCCTTTTCATTGTCATAACAGTTCACTCCAACCAATTCTGTCCAGTTACTGACATCTCTCAACTGGATCTTAAACAGATACAGTATGTGTCATTATAATATCATATAACTAGACTAATACAGAATATAAAAAAAGAAAATAGAATGTTGAAAATGCTGTATGAAATATAAAGTGTATAATTTGTTGCAAAATGGATTTATGTGAGGTAACTACTTTAATAATTACGACATATCATGTTCTTTTGGACTTAATAAGATGTGTGACTATTTAAAGGTGTTTGGTGAAGCCTACCCATTGATGTAGTTGTTGTAGTAGTTTCCATAGTAGGGATATTCATAAATTCTCACTTTAATGATGCGACCCCCGTGTGCAGTGAAAATTTGACAATAAATATACCACATTCAATATGCACCAAACATCATCTGTTTGATAAAAATGCTGGCCTGAAGACATCTACATGCCAATATCCAGTTATAGTTATAGCACCACCAGCTGGCAGCAGGAAGTTTGGCACATATAATTGACTTTGACATATTCCTTTATATTTACCACTTTAAATGCATATTGCCCACCGTTTGTTGTTTTCCTAAAGCCACCGGGTGATGGTGAGCCCAGGTGTGAGGGCCCTTTCAATGTCTTCGTAATTTCTTTGGTAATGATGGATGAGTTGCAAATGTCACAAATACTGTATATGAAGAGTTCAGATACAATACCCTATAAAAGCCATCTCAGTCAAAAATTAGATAATGATAGTGAATGCTCTCGACACATATTATATATCCATCAAATATTTTACTTCAGACTCTCCAAAATCCCAGCCTCAGACCAATCAGATTTACCAGTACTATAGGTAGAAACCTATGCATCGGATAAAAATGCATTTTTTAAAGAAAGGTCATATGGATTTAGAGGCGCTTGTGTTTGAACTCTTCATATACAGTATTTTCAGTGACTGGTGAAGGTGAATTTCTAAATTTCAGCTTGTTGTAATGTGGGCATTATTTGGGAAAGCTTTCACAATCTGAAAATCCTAAGTATATTTGTCCATAATACTTGAGTTTACCCAGCATATATATCATATGAATTCCCACTAACTGATATAAGATAATTTTCTTTAGCCAGTGAATACAGTACAGTCTTGCAGAGCATTGTAGTGCATTTACCCTTGTTTGTTTTCTTAGGTGTGTACATGATGCACATACTTGAACATACCTTGAAATGTTGTTGTTGAAGCTGTCTGCGTTGTTGAATAGGCCATTGTTTCATGGCCTTGTGCAGCTTGTCTGCTAGTTTCACATGCTTGAAAATTCTGTATATCTTTCCTTCCAGAAACTTGTTTAATTTCAAATTCTCAGCTCTTTCTTTATCTCTTCTTTCATCACTTGAGGTCTTGACTGTTGTAATGTGGGCATTATTTGTAAGTTTTAACAATCTGAAAATCATAAGTATATTTGTCCAGTGGGGATACTTGAGTCTACCCAGCGTATATATCACATGAATTTCCACTAACTGATATAAAATAACTGAACCTTATTTTCTTTAGCCAATAAATACAGTACATTCTCGTAGAGCATTTTTTTTTTTTTTTTAAATGCATTCCCCCATGTTTATTTTCTTAGGTGTGCACATACTTGAACACTCATTGAAATGTTGTTGTTGTTGTTGTTGTTGTTGTTGTTGTTGTTGTTGTAGCTGTCTGCGTTGTTGAATAGGCCATTGTTTCGTTGCCTTCTGTGGATTGTATATATTTGTTGTATTAAAATATTTACATCTGTGTTTATACAGATGCCTCTATACCTTATGCACCTTCTTCTTACAAGTCTGCTAGTCTCACATGTTTGAAAATTCTGTATCTCTTTCCTTACAGAAACTTCTTTAATTAAACTTTCTTTATCTCTTCTTTCATCACTTGATGTCTTGACTTCGAGAACAAAGTAGCTATTAACAGAATCTCTGCACTTCGCATTATTTGTTTCCATCATTTATTTTATCAGACTTTCACAGGTGAGATCTTCTGTTGATCTCCAAGCATTGTGTGACAATCTGCCCTCCAGATTCCATTCGTATCCTCTCATCTTTGATATTATCTCGTGTAACTTTTGCAGATGACATATTCTTGTGAAGTGGAACTGCCACTACTACTTTACCTTTACTGTAAAAGGAATGCCTTTTTCTTTGTTTATCCATCAACCTTGTCAATCATGCATTGCCAGTACTCAAGCTAGCAGAGATAGGCAGATCTGTGTTTTCTGGTTAATCTCTAAGATACACTCTGACTATACTGTACGTCAACAATTGTCTTAATTATATTCTTAAGGAATTTTATGAGAAACATCTGAGACAAAGTCTTTTGGGCAGTAAAATAACTGAGCAATACAATTTAATTTAACTCTAATTTCTCATTTATTTTTAGCATATCAATGTGAATGCCCTAAAATCACCTTAAGTTCACCTCTAAAAACATTAGTTTCAGACTAAGATGACTGTCAGGTATGAGTCAGCGGAGTGAGAATCCAAGTGCAACTTTATTGAGAAAACATAATCCAATTGGGCTAGGTCAAAACACAGCAGACAGGGTTAGCATAGGCTAGGCTACAAACGATATCCAGGAAAACAGGCGTGGGTCAAAAGGCGGGTGGAGAACACTCGGGAGACGGGAAACAAAAACAAGGTCGGAAACAATGGAAAAAACAAGACAAGGAATAGAGTGCTCAGAAATTGACAGCAATAGATCAATACTTCGCGATCAGAACATGGTAGTGAGGCCCTATTTATAGTCCAGGTAGGATGAACTAAGATGGCTGACTGGTGCACAGGTGAGGGGTGACAAGAAAGGGGTTATGGGAAATGGAGTGAGAAATGGTCCATAAGAGTTGTGAAGGCTCCCTCTGGAGGTGAAGGAGGGAGCCATAACAGCACAGATCATGACAATGACATTTCACATTTCTATAAACCACTTCTCTTTCTTAGGTGGAATAAATGTTTTAGGTAGAATTCACAATCAAAACATTATTAAATGTTATTTAATCTCACTCTAAATGATGCTTTATTTCATTTTATGATTTTACAGATGCTTGAAATAAAAACTGCCTACCCTGTTTTTGTTTTTTTTCTTCAATTTTTTCTTCAGTATTATTTTTCTTTTTGTTCCACCCTTTGGGATTTTCACTGTGCCTCTCTGGCCACCCCATTAAAATTTTCCTGGAGGTTCACTGTTTTTGAAGAATAATGGAGTGTTTGTGTTACACCTCATCTTATTTTCCACATTTTAGAGTTGTGTGTGGCATACACCTAAGATGTATAATTACAACAGTAATTATAGTACAACAATGGTACTTTTTCCAATTACATAAATATTTTACAAAAGGTAACTAAAATATTATATTTTACTGTTATTTAACACTTCGCAGAACCAGATCTCACGGGTAAGAAGATATGGGATCAGGTAGTGCTCTTGAATAATATGATAGCTTAAGTAGTCATGGAGAATGAAGAAAAACAGACATGTCATTGTTTTCAACATCACAACCAAACACGTGCATTGAAGTGTGTATTATGTTATTTATGATGGAAGTCAACCAACAATGCTAAAAAAGAAACACTTAGAAGTCAAGAAATACCAGCCAAGAACTATGGAGAAGTGAAAGATTTCCTCATAGCTGAGTAAATATTTGTTTGTCATACCTTACAAATAATAATAAATAAATAAATAAATAAATAAATTTATCTTGACACATTACTCTTTTTTTAATGGCTTTAAGAGATTTAAACTAAGCAAGATAGTAGATGTTCTATGTTATGACAGTGTTATTCC
This sequence comes from Cirrhinus molitorella, assembly GCA_033026305.1. Taxonomy (NCBI): domain Eukaryota; kingdom Metazoa; phylum Chordata; class Actinopteri; order Cypriniformes; family Cyprinidae; genus Cirrhinus; species Cirrhinus molitorella. The sequence continues at coordinate 22,735,153 of CM065123.1, read as the reverse complement.
TTAAACAATGGGAAATAATAAGTGCAGTATGTCCTTATTGTGCCAAACAACAACAGGGCACAGGACAGCACCATTAACATTGTACCCTGTCAACCAAAAACGTATAGCTTATGTATGTAACCCAGTTCTCTGAGATGGGAATAAAATGGTGCATCAGCTTTCAATGCTATTGGAACATAAAACAGATTAATTTGCTTAAAAAGACACACATGCGTAGCCAGGCAGTCAATCCTTGTCTCTATATTCTGGATCTCGATGCATCCTTTAGATGTATTGTCAAAAACCAATCCTAAAATTTGATTTGTGAGACTCTGAGTTTGGAGGTAGGCATCTTGAACCTCTATGCCTGAAGAGTATGGTTCCCAGATCTAAAATAGGACCCAACCCCTTGTCCTTTTTGGGTGCAATGAAATACCTGCTGAAAAACTTTGCCTCTCTTTCTCTGTGAAGGGAAATCCAAAAAAGTATTCACAGCGCTTCAATTTTTCCACATTTTTTGTTAAAGCCTTATTCCGAAATGGATTCAATTCATTATTTTCCTCCAAATTCTACAAACAATATCCCATAATGACATTGTGACAGAAGTTTATTTGAAATCTTTGCAAATTTATATACACTGAAAAAAAAAATTATAAACGCAACCCATTTTTCATGAGCTGAACTCAAAGATCTAGGACTTTTTCTATAAACACAAAAGGCCTATTTCTCTCAAATACTGTTCACAAATCTGTCTAAATCTGTGAGCACTTCTCCTTTGCCAAGATAATCCATCCACCTCACAGGTGTGGCATATCAAGATGCTGATTAGACAGCATGATTATTGCACAGATGTGCCTTAGACTGGCCACAATAAAAGGCCACTCTAAAATGTGCAGTTTTGCTCTATTTTACTGTCCTAAATACAGTTTTACTGTTTGATTCTGTTTATCCCAAACATCCAGAGCAATGCTCAATGGGTGACATGTCCAGTGAGTATATGCAAGAACTGGGATGTTTTCAGCTTCCAGAAATTGTGTACAGATCCTTGCAACATGGGGCTGTGCATTATCATGCTGCAACAGGGGCCTCAGGATCTCACAGGTTATCTCTGTGCATTCAAAATGGCATCAATAAAATGCACCTGTGTTCGTTGTCCATGACATACGCCTGCCCATACCATAATCCCATCGCCACCATGGGCCACTCGATCCACAACATTGACATCAACAAACTGCACACCCACACAGCGGCATACACGCTGTCTGCCATCTGCCCTGTACAGGGATTCATCCATTAAGAGAACACTTCTCCAAAGTGCTAGATGGCATCGAATGTGAGCATTTGCCCACTCAAGTCGGTTACAACGACGAACTGCAGTCAGGTCGATGAGGACGACGAGCATTCAGATGAGCTTCCCTGAGACAGTTTCTGACAGTTTGTGCAGAAATTCTTTGGTTATGCAAACCGATTGTTGCAGCAGCTGTCCGGGTGGCTGGTCTCAGACGATATTGGAGGTGAAGATGCTGGATGTGGAAGTTCTGGTCTGGCGTCATTACTCATGGTCTGCGGTTGTGAGGCAAGTTGGACGTACTGCCAAATTCTCTTTGGAGATGGCTTATGGTAGAGAAATGAACATTAAATGAATGGGCAACAGCTCTGGTGGACATTCCTGCAGTCAGCATGCCAATTGCATGCTCCCTTAAAACTTGCGACATCTGTGGCATTGTGCTGTGTGATAAAACTGCACATTTTAGAGTGGCCTTTTATTGTGGCCAGTCTAAGGCACACCTGTGCAATAATCAAGCTGTCTAATCAGCATCTTGATATACCACACCTGTGAGGTGGGTGGATTATCCTGGCAAAGGATAAGTGCTCACTAACACAGATTTAGTGAACAATATTTGTGAGCAATATTTGAGAGAAATAGGCCTTTTGTGTACATAGAAAAAGTCTCTTTGAGTTCAGCTAATGAAAATTGGAGGCAAAAGCAAAAGTGTTGCATTTATAATTTTGTTCAGTGTAAAATAAAAAACAAACAAACAAACAAAAAATCACTTGTACATAAGCATTGACAGCCTCTGCTCAATACTTTGTTGAAGCGCCTTTGGCACCAATTAATAATTAATCAAGTCTTTTTGAGTATGATGCCACAAGCTTGGCACACCTATTTTTGGGCAGTTCCTCCCAATCTTCTTTGCAGTAACACTCAAGCTCCATCAAGTTGGATGGGGAGCATTGGTGCACAGCCGTTTTCAGATCTCTCCAGAGATGTTCAATCAGGTTCAAGTCTGGACTCTGGCTAGGCCACTCAAGGACATTCAAAGAGTTGTCCCATAGCCACTCCTTTGTTATCTTGGCTGTGTGCTTAGGGTCGTTGTCCTGTTGAAAGATGAACTGCCATCCCAGTCTGAGGTCCAGAGTGCTCTGGAGCGGGTTTTCATCAAGGATGTCTCTGTACAATGCTGCATTCATCTTTTCCTCGATCCTGACTAGTCTCCCAGTTCCTCCTGCTGAAAAACATCCCCACAGCATGATGCTGCCACCACCATTCTTCACTGTAGGATGGTATTGGGATAATTTTGTTTCTCATGGTCTGAGTGTCCTTAAGACAGGTTGTCATGTGCCTTTTTCCTAGGAGTGGCTTCCGTCTGGCCACTCTACTATACAGGCCTGATTGCTGGAGTGCTGCAGAGATGGTTGTTCTTGTAGAAGTTTCTCCTCTCTCCACAGAGAAACACTGGAGCTCTTTCAGAGTGACCATTGGGTTCTTGGTCACCTCCCTGACTAAGGCCTTCTCCCTCAACTGAGAGTTCTGGTGGTTCCACACTTCTTCCATTTACGGATGATGGAGGCCACTGTACTCATTGGGACCTTCAATGCTGCAGAATTTTCTTTTACCCTTCCCCAGTTCTGTGCCTCAATACAATCCTGTCTTGGAGGTCTACAGATAATTCCTTGGGCTTCATGGCTTGGTTTGTGCTCTGACATGCATTGTAAACTGTGGGACCTTATATAGAAAGGTGTGTACCTTTCCAAATCATGTCCAATCAACTGAATTTACCAGGCTGTAACATAAAAAAAATTGGGAAAAGTGAAGTGCTGTGAATACTTTCCAGATGTACTCTAATCAGATTCCCTTTTTGAAGTAACTAGTGAACTAACACATTATTTTTGAATTTACAAGAAACAAGAAAATATCTGAGTTACTTTTTCAAATAAGTAATGCTACTTTGTTTTCCCATGTATTAACTGACAGCTCTCCTTTCCCATGTTGATAGAAATCAGGAGTAAGTGCGTTGTGTGCCGTGTGTATGTTTACTGTAGTTCTAGACTAAATGTGAACATGCATTTACTAATCTCACTGGCACAAAAACAGATTCAGTATTCCTTCAAACAAATAAAAGACAAAAAACGAGTGCTGCAATAATTAAATGTTAAATATCCTTTATGTATTTAATACCGTTTTTTAACCAATGTTTTGCTGCTGAGCTTAGATTATCAAATTCAATCGTACTAATAAGCAAAAATGACTTTAGAAAAACTAACGTGTGCTTTATTTTATTTTATTTTATTTTATTGCTAGAGTGTTGAACGTTCTTCTTCTGCATTCTACTCTACAGACATGAATTTACTTTTCCTTCATGCTGAGGCTTACTCATTAAACATTTTTGGTGTGAAAAATAGAACTTTTTACATTAAAAACAAACAACCAAGCCCAGCCCAGATTGAAAAGTTACGCAAAAGTAACATAATGCATTACTTTCCTCAAAAAGTAACAAAAAATAACCGAATTAGTTACCTTTTTAGGGAGTAACACAACATTGTAATACATTGCTTGTAATTTTCCCCAATACTGATAAGTAAAGATGCCCACTGGAAGCTCAGAAGAGAATCTGTCATTTGCCATAAAGGTAGGACTAGACTCTCTTTGGGAGGGGACACTTTCATGGACCGGGGTCTGAAGAAGTCAAGACTTCTTTTTGGCTGCACTTCCCTCAGGTGCAGTCTCCTCTTATATTTTTAACCTTACAGACTTCATGGGTAAGATGATATGGGATCAAGTACTCTTTAGCAACATGATAGCATAAGTAGCCAAGTCAACAAATTAAGAATGAAGAAAAACAGATCATTATCTCATCTTTATCATCGTGAGCAAACACATGCATTCAAGTGTATATATTTTTTTTTCTTTATGATGGAAGTCAACCAACAATTCCAAGAAAGGTTCTTGAAAGTCTAGAAATACCAGTCCAGAACTATGAAGAAGTGAAAAATTTCCTCATAGCTGAGTAAAGCTTTGTTCTATATTCCTTATAGTAAGTTTACCATGACACATTAGCTTTTTTAATAGCTTTACTAGGAAGCTAAACTAGGCAATATAGTAGCCTATAGCAACAGGGTTGTCTGCCCTTGATCTATGTTATGACAAAACTTTTCATTCCCTAAACATTGGCAAATAATGTAAGTGCATTAAGTCCTTATTGTCCCTAACAAAAACAGGAGAAGTTAGACTAAGCTATTTATGAGCTAATTGTTTTTTTTTTTGTTTGTTTGTTTGTTTTTTTTTTTTTTTTTTTTTTTTTTTTCAGTACACAGATAGTACCCTCATGTTACCCTAAAATCTGCTAACACCTTTTACCCACTGGGGCCAATGGAAAGAATAGCAATTTCTTTTATCAAGGATAATAAAAGGAATTCAACTAAAGACACCTATAAAATGTAAATGTGAGCATTGTGTCAGGATTTGTTTTATGCAACTGTAAGTGCATTTTATGAAAATATACATGTTTGACATCCCTTACGAAAAAACCTAAACAACAGATGTTTCCATATGTATTCTAACGCAACTGTCAGACATAAAATTCAAAAACTTCATTGTGACATTAAGAGAGGAAACTGAAACTTTTGATATGCCTTCTGATGCTGAAAAGTTTCTGATGACCAGAGTTCCAAACTGGAAATCTACTAGGGAAGAGGAAGGCGACCATAGTGGAACTAGTAATGCATCTGTGTAAGAGGTGATCTGCTCAGAATATGGACACAATTGTTAAAGACTACATATCCTTAAAGCGGACAGTATATTGAATTGCTGCGGAGAAGTGTAGGTGGCTAAGACAGTATAAAGTCGCCGGTAAGGGTTTTTTTTTTTTTTCGTGAATGGGAGGGGAGTGAAGCTAGGTTTCATGTGTCCCTCCCTGGAAGCATAGGGTGGGAGGGAAGGAAACCTTGTGTTCTGTTGGTTGTGTTTAAGTCTACAAGTTCTATAGAAGGTCCAAAGGTCCAAGGTTTTGTTTATCATACGGTTTCACAACTGGTTTCTTTTTTCTTTGTAACTACATAAATGTCAACTGATACTTACAGTAAAAATTTACAGTGATAGACTGGGCAATATTAGGCTTATCAGTTGGAATGTTAGGGGAATTATTAGCCCTGTAAAGCATGGAAAGTTTCCCTTTCGAGGGAACATCGAACTGCGTCCTCTAGGGGCCGCTATGGGAAACGTCTCCTTCATGACCTGTGTCTGAAGCTTACATACAAAAACTACAACAGTACTGGCCGGCGACAGCCTATGACGTCACTGCCAGTGCATCATAAAAGGGTGCCGGTCAAACACATCATCCTCTTCTTCTTCTTCAGCGACTGTTCTGTTTTGAAGCTTCATGTAATTGGTAAAGTTTTTCCTTCATTATGGCAAGTACTGACAAGACGTTTAAGCAGTGTGTGCATCCGTGCCCTCGGTTTTTGGTACCAGATGACACACACAAGCCTTGTGTCGCTTGTTTGGGTGAAGAGCATCTGTACCCTGTGGTTTGGGTCCGCCGCTGCTGAGACATGGAGGGAACTGAGCTTGTGGGAATCGCAGGTGGATCTAGCCAATGAGTTACATAAGGGTCTTTCCCTGTCTCGCTTATCAGTTGGAGACGAGAACATGCTAATGGATGACGTTGATGTGCTTTCACTCACATCATCGGATCCTGCAGCCAGTGCCCTAACAGTCTGAAGTCTGCATCAATATGCTAGGAATATTGCACTCATGCATGTCAGAGAATGAGCACCCCCTGCTGATCGGTGAGAAGCTAACCCCAGCAGCATGCTTTATTTCTCAAAAAGATCAACCACTCTAGCTTTAGAGAGGAATCAGACACTGGCTTCTGCATGCAAAAGACATACTTCCTCAATTCCTCATGTGAAATACACTCCTTTTTACAGGGACCATTTTATCGCTTCATGAAAAGGTAGTTTCTTTTCATAGTCTTGAAGTCAGTCTTGAAGTTGCATACTAGGATTTTTGCTCCCATACATGCCAGGGAATGAGCACGCCCTGCTGATCGGCATAAAGCTAACCCCAGCAGTATGCTAGATCTTATCAAACTGGTCTCACATCCAAGCACAGGCCAGAATTTGGCCCGCTTAGCTTTGAGAAGATTATTAAGATGGGGAGTAATGACAACAGAATGTCAGGAAGTCAGTGTAATTCCTCATGTAAAATACGCTCCTTTTTACAAGGACCATTTTATCGCTTTATTAAAAGGTAGTTTCTTTTCATAGTCTGAAGTCTGCATTGTTATACTAGGAATTTTGCTCCCCTACATGCCAGGGAATAAGCGCCCTTTGCTGATCGGCATAAAGCTAACCCAAGCAGTATGCTAGATCTTTTCAAACTGGTCTCACATCCAAGCACAGACCAAAATTTGACCCACTTAGCTTTATGAAGGTACCAGACTCTGGCAACCTCATGAAACTCCCACACTTAGTTCTGGCCCTTTACTACACTCACCCTAATAGAGGGGTAGCGCATCCTGATAACCTCAATATGGCCATCAGGATGCGCTAACAATAGGCCAAGCTGATTACTGAGGTGGGGGTAACGACGGCAGATTGTCAAGAGGCCAGTTTAATGCATAATTGAAGGACCCACCTTTTTAAAGGGTACGTTTTAAGACTTTATTAACAAGGTTTTGCGTTTTTACAGTCTGAAGTCTGCATCGATATGCTAGGAATTTTGCACCCTTACATGTCAGGGAATGAGTGCCCCCTGCTGATCGGCGAGAAACTAGCCCCAGCAGCATGCTTTACTTCTCAAAAAGATCAACCACCCTAACTTCAGAGAGGAAGCAGACTCTGGCTACTGCATGCAAAAGACATACTTGCTGTCCGTGCCTTAATAAAGCTGCTCCAGTAGAGGGGTAGTGCATCCTGACAAGCTCAATCCCACCGTCAGGATGCACTACCATCTTAAACACTAGGCCAAGTTGTTTGTTAAGGTGGGGAGTAATGACAACAGAACTAAAAGCTCTAGAACCAAATCATGTCGCAGCTGCTCCGCCTGAGTCAAGCCACATCGCAGCTGCCCCACCTGAACCCAGCCTAATCACAACTGCGGTTCCTGTACCAAGCCACATTGCAGCTGCTCTCAAGCCAAGTCACACGACCACAGCTGCTCTCAAGCCAAGTCACGCGACCACAGCTGCTTTCAAGCCAAGTCACATCACAATTGCTGTCCTTGAGTCGAGTCACGTTGTAGCTGCTGTTGTTCCTGAACGAAGTCAAGACACAGCAGCTCCTCCTGAATCAAGCCTCGTCGCAGCTGCTCCTCCTGAGTCAAACCTCATCGCAGCTGCTGCCTACAAGCCGAGAGTCTTCGCAACTACTGCTCCTGAACCCTGTCACACAGCTGCATTACCCTGCAGAACCCCTGGGGGCAGCATTGCCTTCTTCGGCCTCCTCTTGGGTGACGGGGTATGGGGGGGATGGGGGGTCTGGTCTGGCTCTCTCTCTCTCTCTCTCTCTCTCTCTCTGTGTGTGTCTGTCTATGCTCTATGTTACAGACCTGTCTGCTCCACCCTGGGGGAATTCCGTTCCGCCCTGGAGAGTTCCTGTCCCGCCTGCTCCGCTCTTGGGGGTTTCCGTTCCGCCCTGGGGGGGGTAATGTCACACCGTCACCAGCCACGCCTTCTTGCTCACACGCTCAATCGTGGACTACTGATTACACCCACCTGATTCCACTTACTTGCACTTATAAAAAAAACCAGCACGCCAGTCACTATCTGCCGAATCTCAAGGTCACTTACCTCAACGTTGATTCCTCCTGTTGGCCTCCTGTCCGTCTGCCCCTCTTCCATTCATGCCCGACCTGCAACACAAAGGAAAGTACTTTGATGAATATTATCTCCTGCCTGTTGATGTTGAACTTCCACCCTATGCACTCACCTCATTCTACTGCCTTGTTTGGAAGTTTCCTTTCTGTTTAAATAAAGACTGTGAGAAATATACTTACCTGTGTCCTCATCTCTCCAAGTGTGACACTTACAAGGACCATTTTATCGCTTCATGTAAAGGCAGTTTCTTTTTATAGTCTGAAGTTTGCATTGTTATACTAGTTATACTATTTTGCTCCTATACATGTCAGGGAATGAGCGCCCCCTGCTGATCGGCATAAAGCTAACCCCAGCAGTATGCTAGATATCATTAAACTGGTCTCACATGTCAAGCACAGACCAGAATTTGGCCCGCTTAGCTTTGAGAAGGTACCAAACTCTGGCAACCTCATGCAACTCCCATGCTTTGTTCTGGCCCTTTACTACACCTGCCCTAATAGAGGGGTAGCACATCCTGATAACCTCAATATGGCCATCAGGATGCGCTACCTTCTTAAACAATAGGCCAAGCTGATTATTGAGGTGGGGCAGATAGTCAAGAGGCCAGTTTAATGCATCATTTGAAGGACGCACCTTTTTAAAGGTATGTTTTAAGGCTTTATTAACAAAGTTCTGTGTTTTTACAGTCTGAAGTCTGCATCGATATGATAGAACTACACACGTTTATCAAAGTGTTTTCAAGTGTCAAGAACTGCAGTGAGATGCATTATCAAGAAGTTTAAAGAGACCAACACAGTGGAGAACAAGACGGGCAGGAAGGATTTCAAAAACTTTGGAAAGAAAACTAGTGAGAGAGCATTGTGATAACAGCATTTGCATTCGCTTTGACATAGTTTATCAAAACTCCCTCTGTGGCGGCAGCTCCCACAGGAGTGAATAATTTCTCTAGATTTTTTTAGAACTGGGAAAGAAGAGAAATTGGTTTATAGTTGGAAAAAAGATGCCGGGGTCCACTTTTAAAGGACTGATTACAAATATGTGTAAATGGTTTTACAATACATTCTATAATATATATTTTTTATTATTAATGATATGTAAATATCATTACAATCAGTTGAATATTTATTCTTGAAATTTATATCAGTGCATTTCCTTTTCCTCAATTCCCATAATAAACATTGAGTAATCATTACTGGAAAACTTCACTTCATCTACCATATCACCAGTTCTCTGTTCCACAGTCTCTTTTAATAACTTCTACCCAATATTTACAAAATAATCATTGAATTCATTGACAAAGTCATCCATTTTATTCATCCATATACTTATTTTATTGTCATTAACAAAATAATTTGGATAATCTACTTTTCCAGTATTCTTTTTAATTATGCTAAGCAACATACTTTCCATGTTCCTTGTATGTTATTCTTATGCTTGTCCAATAACTTATTATAATTGTCATTTTTACTAAATCTTATAATACTTGTTAATTTATTTTTATATATCTTATAATTATTTTCTGCTTTTTTAGCTCTTATTGCTATAAATGTCTTATACAATGCATTTTTCTTTTTACATGCTTTCTCTATTCCCATAGTAATCCATGGTTTATCGTTTTTCAATCCTCTTAGACCACTGGTCTCAAACACAATTCCTGGAGGGCCACAGCTCTGCACAGTTTAGCTCCAACCCTAATCAAACACACCTGATCCAGCTAATCAAGGTCTTCAGGATTACTAGAAACTTCCAAGCAGGTGTGAGTTGGAGCTGGTTGGAGCTAAACTCTGCAGAGCTGCGGCCCTCCAGGAATTGAGTTTGAGACCTCTGTCTTAGACAAACAATGTTTTTCATACTGTTCAAATATTTAGATTTCCTTTTGTTTGTTTTTTTAAGTAGTCGTTGAAAGATTGCAAAAACTGAAAGATGATCAGTCATATCATTTAGATATAAACCTCCTTCTATTTTTTCTTCAATTTCATTTATTTATATATTATCTATTAATGTAGCAGTATGTTTTGTTCAATTGCTGGAAATAGACCTTTTTACTATACAGTGTCAAATCAATATTAAGATATCCACATAAAATGTGTACCTTATTCTCATTCCATTTATCAAGCATACCAAATAATTTATTCATAAAGGTATCCATATGTTCCTGGTGATCTATACACACAACTTAAAATTATATTTGTAGACCTTTCAATATCGATTTCTTTAGTTACACATTCCAAAATATTTTCTATATTCATTGACATACTTTTAATCAGATTGCATCTTAACACTGTGTCAACATACAAAGCATATCTTCCTCCTCCTTTCTCATTAACTCCATACCCAAATGATATCCTTCCCATTCTACTTCATGTACTTTCTTATTATCAAGCCAAGACTCTGACACAGCAATCACATTACAATTATTAAACTGACACAATCCTTAATGTGAATACTTTTTTTTTATAAAGACTTCCATTATTTAGATGTATTATTGATAATGACCCCTCCATATTCACATTTCTGTTAAATCGATCTTCTGTATAATACTCACAACAATTATAATTTACATTATTAAAAAAAGTGATTTTGTATCATATCGATTATCATTTGTATTGATAATAGTCCATATGAAGATTTCTCCACATAGTCTTCACTTATTCATAGTGATACAATTCTTAGCATTCTATTATTATGTGTTCTTCAGCTTCTTTAGATGATCCATTTAGCCATGACATAGTCTTCACTCATCCATACTGGTCCAGTTCTTTGAGTTCTCTTATTGTGAATACTTCTTCCATTTAGTTAGTGTTCCATTTAGTTGTATCATTACTTTGCAATTTCTTGTCCACGTAGCTTGTATCTTGTTCTGTTTCCTCAAAATGTGTGGTCGTCAAGCAATATCAGCATTCTTTGCCTGCCTCAGTAACTCAGCTTTATGTTTCAGATTCACAAACTGGCAGGCTTCGCTCCACCATTCCTTCGTAGCACTGGCCACAACATTATCACTCTGAATGTTCATATTCTTACTTTCAAAAAACATTTTTACTTGCTTTTCCAGTTTTTGTAGTTCCTCTGATGGGGCGTCTTCACCGTTTTTGTCTTTGGCCACTGTACTAGCATACGTCCGGTGTTTTGTTTTCAGTCCGCTTATAATTAAATCCTCCGTTCTTGTATATTGCTCCAGCTCATCAATCCATCAATCCTTCTCTCCGGTCCTTAAATTTTCTTATCCGTCTCTTTCACAAGGTTCATTCATCAGATCAAGTAGCATAGTTTAGCAAAGTTGCTTAGCAACTCCTCAGATATGAAGTTTAGCAATTTGTTTAATCTCCTCCAACACATCCTCAATCGCACTGCCGAATTTCTTCAGGGTCATTTTGATTTGTTCATTTTTGTCAATATCAATCAAAAACAATATCAATTTAGCATGGTTTAATTACTAACACTTTGTTCTTTCTGAAGTAGCTGTACACCACAAAGTGCCGCCATCTTGATCGCCATCTTGATATCTTGATCAGTTCACATGAACTGATTCACTTTTTCAATTTTGCAGTGGTCTCTTAATATTTCCCAGAGCTGTATAGTGTCCATGACAGTAAACAGCAAAAGAGTGTTCCTAGGTGTAATATGCATAATCTAATGGAGTTTAAATAAAAACAGATAATAGATACATGAGAAACCTTTTATTTTAGTCTTGTAGTTTAAATCAGACTGATTCTGGGCACAATGCAAGTCTGTCTAAGGGTGCTTTCACACCTGTAGATCGATTGCTTTGTTCCGAAACAGGGATTAAAATCATTACAATGTTGCATTTTATTATTTGTTTTTGTTTTTGTTTTATTATTTGTTTTATTATTTTTCTCACCTGCCCAAACTAACCGCACCAAGAGGGTAAACGAACTGTAGTGCGATTCAACCGAACTAAATAAGGCAGGTGTGAAAGCACCTTAAAGTATAATTTGGTGAACATATACCTACCTGAAACAGACATATTTTAAATAGTATTCCCTCTCTATTTCAGCGAGCAAACACGCATCTGTTAATCTCTCCACTTGATCAATAAATGTGAATGATGTTTGCATAATGCCAGCAGGGGTCACTTTTGCTTCCTTACAATCATTTTATATATATGGCCACGTTCACACTGTCAGTTTTTGGGATTGACAACCGCATTTACTTACAGGTGTGAGTCTCGGAATGTCCCGTTCACACGTAGCATTTTAAATGTTGTCTGTATGAACAAACAGGAGTCAAACCCGTATTCCTTATCAGTAACTATAGCAACAATGACCTAATTAATGTCAAAGATGGTGACGTCCATAAAACTGAAAGTATTACCACTTCTGACATGACAAGAGTCCAATTGAGACACAAGTTCATCCATCAAATCATCATTAACTGACAGCAGATTTTAAATTTTGGTGGAGAGCAGAGCATTTGAGCTGCGCGCAGAACACAAAACTGATGGGAGGGAGCGGACTGGATATAAAACTTTCAGATGACGGACAGCTCATTTCTCTGTGATTGTCAGTTAACGAAACCACAAATTAAATTTTGACGCACGCTTGTGCAGCAGAGCGGCTCTCTCGCACTGTATGAAGTGACAGACAACTAGTTGTCCAATCCTGTTCCATTCACACAGCACGTGTTCCAAGAATGCGGTTGTGAGTCCTGAAAATTTACGGGTGTGAGTTCAGTTTTTAAAATGCAGTTGTCACACCCATATATAACCGTACTGTGTGTGAATGCAACCATATTAAGGAGACCAATACGGTATTGACAAAATTATTTGTCGAAGACAAAATTATTAGCCCCCCTGTGAAATTTTACATTTTTTTTTTTTATATTTCCCAAGTGATGTTCAACAGAGCAAGAGAATGTTTTCACGTTATTTCCAATTTTTTACTTCTAGAGATAAGACAAAAAAAAATTGTTTGGAGAGAAAGAATTGTTAATGCTCATAAAGATGGAGAAGGATACACACATTTATCAAAGTGTTTTCAAGTGTCAAGAACTGCAGTGAGATGCATTATCAAGAAGTTTAAAGAGACCAACACAGTGGAGAACAAGACGGGCAGGAAGGATTTCAAAAACTTTGGAAAGAAACTAGTGTGAGAGGTTTTTAATGACCTAGCCAAGTCTGGAATTGATGTCTCAACGAAGACAGTCACTAGAGCCCTGCACAGGTTGCCGACCAAGAAAGACTCCACTTCTGAAGAAGAGACACCTCCAAGCTTGAATGAAGATTGCTAAGAACAACCTGGGGGAATGTGATGCATACTGGAAATGTTTCCTTCGGTCAGATGAGACAAAAATAGAGCTTTTTGGCCATAGAGATGTTGCCTATGTTTGGAGAAAGTAGGGAGAGGGAGTATAATGCTGTGGGGATGTTTCAGTGCGTTTGCAACTGGGAATCTCGTCAGGGTTGAAGGAAACATGAAAAAGGAAGACTATAAGATTTTGAAAGACAACCTCAGACAGTCTGCAAGAAAACTTGGTTTGGGTCAACATTTTGTCTTCCAGCATGATAACGACCCAAAGCATACCTCACTTCTGGTGAAGAAATACCTCCAAATGAGCTAAGTGAGTGTACTTGACTGGCCTGCACAAAGCCCAGACTTGAATCCAATAGAAAATCTGTGGGGCACACAAAAGTCCGGAGTTTGTGCCAGAAGACCAACAAATCTGGAGGAGCGATCTTGCGTGTACAAGTTGCTACAAGTGCCAGAAGCTTATCGGCAGTGGTTTAGAAGCCACAAAAAAAATTCTAGCCAGACGTTTGTCGAATGTGCAAGAGAGAAGGGGGTCTTATTTGACAAATGGTGTGCTTCGAATAAAGTAACTGATTTTAAGACACTGCGGGAATTAGTCCTCTTAGAAGAATTTAATAACTGTATACCGGAGCGCATTGTCATGTATTTAAGTGAACAGAAAGTGACATTCTTATCCCAGGCCTCTGTTCATGCAGATGAGTTTGCATTGACACACAAGAATGTGTTCACTCCCGCCCATTCTGAGAAAATTTTGTCCTAACCCCATTGTCTCGCTTAATCAACCATGATCGAAATCGAATCCGCTTAAGACGAAGGAAGACAGAGAATGTTTTTATTGCCATAGGCCTGGTCATTTGATTGCAGACTGTTTTTTGTTGAAATGAAAACAGCAGAGCCCTACGGTTAAAAGTGTTGGATTTGTGAAGACTGTAAATGTTGAGAAAATGTAACCAGATAGACCAGATCATAGTTATGAACCTTTTTTAATGGAAAGTTTGATTTCAGTTTCGGATAATCCTACAGAACAGGTAAAGGTTAAGATGCTCCATGATACTGTCACTGCCCAGTCTTTTGTAGTTGCAGGTGCTCTGTCTTTCTCAGAACAAATCTTTTGTGGCAGTAACGTTTTGATGCAGGGCATAGAGATGGGCCTTGTTAAAGTCCCATTACACAAAATCTATTTGCAGTCAGAGTTGTGTACAGGGTTTGTAAGAGTATGTGTTTGTGATTGTTTACCTTTCAATAGAGTGGAGCTTATCTTTGGCAATGATTTGGCTGGCGGAAAGGTTTTTCTCATGTTGGAAGTGATTGATGAACTGGTTTTATCAGATCGCACTGATGAATTGTCAGAAAAATATCCTGAAATTTTCTTAGCTTGTGACGTTACTCATCAGGCTCGACAAATAGATGCTGAGGATTTGTCTACATCTTTTATGGCGCCTATCTTGGTCGAAGGTAGTTTGCCATCCGATGAGAAGTAGTTAATGAAAACTCCGCCCAGTTCAAGTCACTTTACATTGCCCATAACGAGATTACATTAACATTGCAGAGAAAATTATTTCTGCACAGAAGGGAAATTGGAGTCTGCAAAAGTGTAAATGTTATTTCAGACAAACCAGAATGGGGTGTTGTGTATCAGGTGGTAATTCCTGTGCTGCCGACAGCAAGTTCTGTCTCTTGCTCATGACCATGATCTGTTGGGACATCTAGGAATGAAAAAATATATCACCGGGTTTTGAGACATTTCTTTTGTCCCTGTGTAAAAGCTGATGTTGCTAAATTTTGCCGCACCTGCCGTACATGTCAAATAACCGGTACGCCAAACCAGACAGTTCCTAGTGCTCCGCTCGTCCCAATCCCAGTTGTTGGTGAACCGTTCAAACAAGTTTTCATTGATTGTGTCTGCCCTTTGCCTAAAACAAGGTGTGGTAATCATTTTTTGTTGACTATAATGTGCAGTGCTACGCGTTTTCCGGAGGCAATACCTTTGAGAAAAATTACGGCACACGTGGTTATTAAAGCACTTGTTCTTTTTCACATTAGGTTTGCTGAAAGTTGTGCAAACGCCCCAAGGTACAAAATTTTTTGCGAAGAAAGAAATCCTGAGAGCCAGGGGGCGCTCGAACACTTTCATCAAACATTAAAGGCGATGCTCCGAAGGTTTTGCCTACATACCGGTAGGGATTGGGATGAGGGAGTACCATTGGTGTTGTTCACGGTGAGGGAAGCCGTGCAGGAAAGTCTTAGGTTTAGTCCTGCTGATTTAGTGTTCAGGCACACTGTCAGGGGTCCGCTGAAAATGCTTAAAGAGAACATGTTAGCACTCAATCCCAGCCCTAGAGTCAATGTGTTGGATTACGTCAGTAAATTCCGAGAGCGTCTGCATAAAACATGTTCTACAGCAAAAGATTTGTTGGCATCCACGCAGAAGAAAATGAAATGTCAATTCTATCGTAAGTCTGTACATCGCACATTTATGGAAGGTGATCAAGTGTTAGTGTTGTTGCCGACCGTTGGTTCTGCTTTGTCAGCATAATTTTCAGGGCCTTATGAAGTGCTGAGGAAACTAAGTAATACAGATTATGTAATTGGTACACCGGACAGAAAGCGAAAAGGCTTTTCACAACGGAGTCTTTGCAAAAGCATGCTGTAGAGGCAGATGGAAACGTTGCCTCCACCTCATCTTCGGTTGCAGCCTGTGGTACCGTGAGTCTCATAGTAGCTGCCGATACTGAGGATGATGTGGTGATGCGTTATACTCAACTGTGTGCCAGACCTAAGAATTTGGAGATATTGGGCGATATTAGGAGATATAATTCTCACTTATCGCATTTATCTGATCAACAAAGGTGTGACATTGTTAAACTGATTGAGAACACAGTTTTGCAGCATGATACTGATGTCGGTGATGCTGCTCTGATCATCAGTGCGAAAAGGGCTGTAATGAATGCTGAGGTCAAGTATCTGCTGGTGCACAGACTTGTTAAAAGCAGTTGTAGTCCATTAGTTCCGAAAAGTGATGCCTCTGCCAAATTTTGCACTGACTATCACAAAGTAAATGCTGTAACCGTGCTGTAACTGTTTCCCATTGCCGCGAATGGAAGACTGTGTAACAATCTGGGTTCAGCTCAATATGTCAGTAAGTTAGATCTACTAAAAGGATACTGGCAGGTGCCTTTTACATATTGTGCTTTGTGCATTTCAGCTATTGTAACACTTCATAACTTCCTACAATACTTGGTAATGGCATTTGGAATGCAAAACGCACCAGCCACTTTTCAGCAGCTTATAAATGTTGTTTTGGCAGGAGTCCCACAGTGTATTTGGATGATCTGGTTGTGTACTCTGCTGATTAGACAGAACTTGTTTCTTTGCTACAAACTGTTTGCTCATCTTAACAAAGCTTCATTGACTTTAAACCTAGCTAAGTGTGAATTCGGTCAAGCAACCATCACGTATCTTGGCAAGGTCAAATGCGTCCGATTGAAGCAAAGGTGTCCGCTATCGCAGAATTTCCAGTTCCAACTACTCGCTGGGAACTTCTGAGATTTCTGGGTATGGCCGGCTGCTATAGTAGTTTTTGTAGAAACTTTTTGACTATCGCACATCACTTAACTTCATTGCTTAGTCAATCCTGCTCTTTTATATGGTCTGATGGATGTCATCATGTGTTTGAGGCCATCAAAAACTTTCTGTTTAGTGCACCCATTTTGGCATCCCGAACAACTCACTCTCCTATAAATTGGGGGTGGATGCAAGTGCGGTTGGTACGGGAGCAGTCTTGCTTCGAGAAGATGAGGATGGTATTGATCATCCTATTTGTTATTTCTTGCGCAAGTTCAACAAGCACCACTTGAACTGTTCAACTATTGAAAAGGAGGCATTAGCTTTGCTAATGGCTTTGCAATATTTTGACATTTATGTTCGAGTAAGTGTCCAGTTGGGTGTGTGTGCTTGTTTGTTGTGCGGTGCGCTTGTGTTTTGCTATCACTGAAATTAGTGTTTCTGTTTTTATCCTTTGATGTTACGTGTCTAACACGTAGTTTGCTGCGTAGTTAAATTATGGTTTGATTTCTCATTCGTGTTCTGTATGAGGCTTTCGTTTCAGTACGCATTACAAACTGAGCGGTTCAGTTCGTTGGACTAATAATAAGAGTGTGTGAAATATAGTGTTCTCAGTGCCACTGTACTCAACAAGGCAGCCCAAATGACGTACTACAACTCCCAAAGAAAAACACAACACTTCAGGAGGGTTGTGACGATGAGGTAGTTTGTTAGAATTTTCCTTCTTTTCCTCGCTTTTAAATAGCTTGTAAATGCCTGTGCACATTTTACTTTCACTTTTGAATTAGCGCCAATTCGACGTCAATTGATTGAATTGACAACAACAAAACAGTACGGCAAACTCACTTATTTTAATGTATTAACAAACACTAATAAACTGCATGTTCAAACAAAACATGACAAACAAGAACAAAAAGAAAGCATGCAAACGATAAAATGAGCTGTGTGCAACAGAACAGAGCACAGAAAAGCAAAAACAAAACAAATCACACGTGGACAGAGGAGCGCATGGCCCGAGCGAACTCGAGACCATGCGCTCCCACAGCAAGACAGAACATGGAGTGTGAGTGTCTGAACCCTGACAAGAAACCGAAACTTGAACAAGACACGAGTGCCGGGAACCGAACACCATGCTCCAATATGAAACAATGCATGTAGACGAGAGCACGCTCGAAGCCACGTGCTTACAAGTAAACAAGACAAGAAGGGAGTGTCAGGGCTCTGTCACAAAACCACAGATAAACTAGACCGAAGTGACAGAACCCTGACACTATAAACCTAACATAAAATAACAAATGACTTACACAAAGTTTAATAAAACGTAAAATGTACCAAAATGTAAAAAAAATGTTAAATGTTTAATGTGTTTGACCTCAGGTTGTCATGTTTGTAACTTATTTTGTTATCTTTGCGTCTGTTATTTCTTTACTTTATTGTTTATTGTATTATTGTTTTTAAGTGAAGAACTGCGATCAAAAATCTCCCTGTTAGTGAAGAACTGCCTTCGTCAAATTTTTGTTTGTTAGCCAAAATCTTTCTTCACCATCTTTTTTAAACCTTTTTTTTTAAGTTTTGAATCCTTGTTAAATGTTGACTGCTCTTTTAAATAAAACTTTGTTTTGATTTATATCCTCTAAGTGTTTGCTTGTTTAGATTGTATATTAAGTAGGTAGATGTTTGTAGCCCTCAGAACAATAGTGTGTGACTAAATCTAATTACAACGTCATTGGGTACATTAAATTCACTCATTACAAAGTCATAAAATAACATTAGATTTAAAATAAATCAAAAAAAAAAAAAAAAAAAAAATGAAATAAGTAATGAATCTTCTGTCTAATTATTTCTATCCATTTTATGCCTTTATACAATAAAGAGTGAATTTAAAGTAACCATAATGATGGTGAAAATTGAAATAATCACAGAAATGAACTGCATTTAACTTTTACAGAAAAAAAACTGCTAAATAATTCACAGTATGAATACTGTAGAATTACAGTAGATTGCTGGCGACTCTGTTTTTTTACAGAATTTTTTTTTTTTTTTTTTGCAGTGTACATTTTGTGAACCATTACACCCCTATAGCTTGTAAATAGCTTGTAAATTCACTGCATTTACAAGCTATTTAAAAGCGAGGAAAAGAAGGAAAATTCTAACGAACTACCTCACCATCACAACCCTCCTGGAGTATTGTGTTTTTCTTTGGGAGTGGGAGGGGCAGACATATACATATATATACAGGGTGAGATTTGCCCCCCTCTGGTCTATGCATCCTTGCCTCTGCTGAATTATTTTTATCCTTGGTGGGTATAAAATTAGCTAAACTGACATACTGCTGCTGTGTATATAGACAAGTGTTCATCTATAACAATTAAAAATATATATATATCAAAACATTCACAATTTTTTTTTCCACTACCTGTAGATGGGTATGTTGTTTATGTTTGAGGAGATAAGTGTATTGACTAAACCTGTTTGTACACTTTTCTGCTTGTCAGACCTTTGTTATTTGTTGAACAATGTTTTTGTGTTTCAGTTTCTATTTTCTGACACTCCTCACTTAGAATGTTTTAGAACTATAGCATGTTTGGCATCAGAATATCACAGCTACCAGCAACTTTTTACTTTTAGTTTTAAAGGATAATTTGCTGAATTATAGATAACTATCAGAACTTAATTCAAAATACAACAATAGTTGTGTACCTAGTTTTATTGTTTACAGAAAACAAGAATTTCAACAAGTACTTTTGTATCTTACTGGTCCTAAAAGATGTTTTAATGAATTTAGATTCATTAGATTAACAATAAACTTACTAAAAACAGTGCATTCAGAAAGTATTCAGACCCCCTTCACTTTTTTCAATTTTGTTATGTATATTTCTGTTTAAATTATTTTTTTTCTCATGAATCTACACTCCATACCTTATAATGACAAACTGAGAACAGAATTTTAGAAATGTCTGTAAATGTATTAAAAAGAAGAAAAAAAACATCACATTTACGTACAGTTGAAGACAAAATTATTAGCCCCTTATAAAATATTTCATTATTTTTCAAATAACTCCCAAGTGTTGTTTAACATAAAGACGATTTTATCAACACATAATTTTTTAAACATAATACTTTATTCAGAAAGCTTTTAGGGTTTGTAATACAAATAGAAATAAATGTATAACCAAGAATTTTAAAAAGTCTACTGGTCAAAATTATTAGCTCTCTGATGTTAATAGTCAATAGTGTATCCCTTTTACTTGAAAACAACCTTTAGTCGTTTGCTGTAGTTCTCAACAAGTTTCAAGCATGTCTCCTGAGGAATGACAGCCCATTTTTCCTTAGCAAATCTCTCAAGTTCCTCCAGATTTGTTGGTCTTCTGGCACAAACTCTGGACTTTAGTGTGCCCCACAGATTTTCTATTGGATTCAAGTCTGGGCTTTGTGCAGGCCAGTCAGTACACTCACTTAGCTCATTTGGAGGTATTTCTTTACCAGAAGTGAGGTATGCTTTGGGTCGTTATCATGCTGGAAGACAAAATGTCGACCCAAACCAAGTTTTCTTGCAGACTGTCTGAGGTTGTCTTTCAGAATCTTCTTATAGTCTTCCTTTTTCATGTTTCTTTCAACCCTGACGAGATTCCCAGTTCCAAACACACTGAAACATCCCCACAGCATTATACTCCCACCACCATGTTTCACTGTGGGAACGGTGTTCTTGGGGTTGCATGCCTCTCCCTTCTTTCTCCAAACATAGGCAACATCTCTATGGCCAAAAAGCTCTAGTTTTGTCTCATTTGACCAAAGGACACAGTTTCCAGTATGCATCACATTCCCCCAGGTTGTCCTTAGCAAACGTCATTCTAGCTTGGAGGTGTCTCTTCTTCAGAAGTGGAGTCTTTCTTGGTCGGCAACCTCGCAGTTCATTCCTGTGCAGGGCTCTAGTGACTGTCTTCATTGAGACATCAATTCCAGACTTGGCTAGGTCATTCACTAGTGTCTTGGCAGTTGTTCTTGGGTTTTTAGAAACCTCTCTCACTAGATTTCTTTCCAAAGTTTTTGAAATCTTTTGCTTCCTGCCTCTGCCCGTCTTGTTCTCCACTGTGTTGGTCTCTTTAAACTTCTTGATAATGCATCTCACTGCAGTTCTTGACACTTGAAAACGCTTTGATAAACGTGTGTATCCTTCTCCATTTTTATGAACATTAACAATTCTTTCTCTCAAGTCCGAACTAATTTCTTTTGTCTTTGCCGTGATGACAGTGCATATTATTTTACTAGTTGTTTCACAAGATACTAATCCTTAGCTTAAAGTGCAATTTAAAGGCTTAACTAGGTTAATTAGGTTAATCGGGCAAATTAGGTTAATTTGGCAAGTCATTGGACAACAGTGGGCTAATAAAAGGGGGCTAATAATATTGACCTTAACAGTTTTTTTATTTATTTATTTTTTAAATTATTTTATTCAAGCAACTATAAGAAATCAGTGTACTGGCCTCGTTGAACCCACATTCAATTATCCAGCAAGTTAAACACCTTCACGCAATAACTCCCGGAACCACGAGGTGATGTTGAGAGTGTAACTTTATCACATGAATGGTGTAAAACTGAAAATACAAATACATGCAATGATAAGGTGCATGTTCTATAACAGTTTACTACATTATGCATTTTTAACTACACAAAATGCACTGAACACAACCCTGAGTAATGATAAACAAGGTGACTTACAGGGAATGCCTTATTAGTAGCTTTGAACAAAGGATGTCTTGGTATTAATGACTGCCCCCAGTATGAAGGATCTGCCTTTGATTCAGTCTCTTTGTGATGACATCACTACTGGTATCGCATTTCACGGATGAAGTCGCGTTCTATTTTCTTGCGATACCTCATATGACCACAAGAGGTCGCTTGGTTTCATTATGTTATACCTGGCAATGCCAGGACACTCCCCGTCTGGTATCTTTGAGATACCATATTCTATACTGAATCTTCAGATTGGGGACATTAGAAATACCAGTTCTGAGATAGGCCTGTAGTAGATTTTTGTCACGCCTTGTTTAACAACTTTTACTTCGGCTTTCCTTATCATTCCATCTTCGCTGGGAACAGCCTTTACTATGATTCCTATAGGCCATTCGTTTCGTTTGGCTTGGTTTTCTTTAAGAAGGACGACATCCCCCTCCTTGATGTCAAATTCCTTTTGTGGCCATTTCTTACGACATTGCAGGGTGCTCAGATACTCTTTGCGCCATCTATACCAGAACTCTTCAGCCAGAGCTTGGACGCGTTTCCACTGGCTTTTAAACATATTTCCTTCATTGATGTCACTAAGAGGAGAGAAATGCGAGTCTGTTTTCTGGGTTAAGAGCATAGACAGTGTTAGAATGTAGGGGTTTTCAGGATCGGAGGAGACAGGTATCAAAGGTTGTGCGTTCATTATGGCTGTGACCTCAGCCATGAGAGTAGTTAACACTTCGTGAGTAAGTCGCACTCTACCGGCTTGCAACAACATACTATCCAATATGCGACGTGCTACTCCACCCATGTGTGAGGAGTGGGGAGGATTAAAGATCCAAGTGCACTTCTGGTCTTGTAAGAACTCCTGCACGCTGTCTCTTCCAGGAACGCTTATTCCCATTTCGTTACATGCACCAATAAAATTGGTGCCACAATCCGATCGTAGTTGTTTGGCTGGACCACGCAGCGAAAAGAAGCGCCTCAGAGCATTAATGAAGCTCGAGGAACTCATTTCTTCCACTACTTCTATGTGCACTGCCCTAGTGCATAAGCAGGTAAACAGCACTGCCCATCTCTTACTGCTTGCATGACCCCCCCTTGTACGCCTCACTGACACCTCCCATGGCCCGAACATGTCCATTCCAGCATATGAGAAAGGGGGGTCTATTTGGAGCCGTTCTGCTGGCAGATCGCTCATCTGCTGCTCCTTCACTTTCCCTCTGAGTCTCCTACAGGTAACGCATTGATAAAGGACTTTACTGATGAGCCTCCTTCCTCCTACTATCCATAGACCACCAGCTCTTACTGCTCCCTCTGTAAAATGCCTTCCCTGATGTTGGACCCTTTCATGGTAATGTCTTATAAGGAGAGTTGATATATGTTCACCTCCAGGAATGATGACAGGGTTTTTCTCTTTCACGTCAAACTCTGCACGATGAATCCGTCCACCAACTCGGAGCAGACCATCACTGCCAATGATCGGATTCAGCTTAACGAGTGAGCTTTGTCTGGAAATGTTGCGATTTGCTAGAATGCGTTTAAATTCTTCCGAATATGCTTCCTGCTGCACACTTCTAATAAAAAATACAGTTTTTTCCAATGTGCCAACCAGCGCATTCTCCAACTTCTGTTGGGTGGGTGAAACAGTAAGCAATGTGACTGAGACGAGCTACAGCCTTGACAGCAGACTTCCATCTGGAAAAACGCTCCCATCGGTTTGATCTCAGGCTGTTTTCAGAGACACTGGTGGACAAAGTGTTCACCTCAGGTCGAATTTCTTTGTCATCATCTGGTTGAAATAGCTCAAAGCTGATTTGCTCCTCTGGAGCTTGAGGCTGTTTGCCATGAAGGAAAGGAGGTCCTGTAAGCCATGTGGTAGAGAGGAGTTTGGAAGCTGAAACTGAGCGTGAGCCATGATCAGCTGGGTTTTCGTCTGATGGCACATAATGCCACTGCTCAGGTTTTGTGAACTGCTTAATTCTTTGCACTCTATTATTTACATAGATGTTGAAGCGCCGAGACTGGTTGTGAATATAACCCAAGACAACTTTGCTGTCAGTATAGAAGCTAATTGAATTGAATTCCATTTCTATTTCTTCACTTATGACTTCTGCAATCTCTACAGCCATTACAGCTGCACACAGCTCCAGCCTCGGAATAGTAAGATCAGGGCTCGGGGCAAGTCTCGACTTCCCTAGCACAAATCCCACTTCCCTAAGCCCATCTTTGGATTCAACTCGGAGATATGCAACTGCAGAGATGGTTTTGACTGAAGCGTCTGAAAAGACGCATAGGTCCACACTCTGAGCTTCGGAGAGAGACATTGTTGAATATGTACGGGGTACACGAATGTCAGCGAGATTATGCAAAGAATTTTGCCAATCCATCCATCTTCCTTTGAAGCTCTCAGGGAGGCTTGAATCCCAATCACTGCCTTGTCCCATCATCTCTCTAAGCAGTAGCCGCCCTTGTATAGTTATTGGTGCCAGGAAACCCAGCGGATCAAACAGACTGTTGACTATGGACAACACCCCTCGCCGTGTATATGGTCTTTCCGTTTTTGGGATGTGAAATGTCAAGACATCTGTCATAATACTCCATTTTACTCCGAGACTTCGTTGATCAGGTAGATCATCCACAAACAGATTGAGATTCTGGAGGTCTTTGGCTCGATCTTCCACTGGAAATGCCTCCAAAACCTCAGCTTTATTAGAGGCCACTTTGTGGAGTTTAAGGTTTGAAGCAGCCAGCATCCTCTGTGTTCTTGACAGGATGTCAATAGCTTCATCCACAGTTGGGAATGACTTCAGGGCATCGTCCATGTAAAAGTCTCTTTCCACAAAGTGGTGCACATCTGTGCCGAATTCATCTTTTCCCTCTTGTGCCACTTTCCGTAGCCCATAAATGGCCACTGCAGGTGAGGGGCTGTTTCCAAACACGTGAACCCTCATCCGGTAATCAATAACCTCTTTCTCTGGATCGTTATCTTTATACCAGACGAAACGAAGAACATCTCTACAGTCCTCACGCACAAGGAAACAGTGGAACATCTGCTGGATATCTGCTGTAATTGCTACGGACTCCTTCCTAAATCTCAGAAGAACACCTAGCAGACTGTTGTTTATGTCCGGCCCAGTAAGCAGCACGTCATTGAGCAAGACACCATCAAACTTGGCACTAGAATCGAAAACCACTCGTATCTGATTGTGCTTCTGAGGGTGGTACACTCCAAAGAATGGAAGATACCAGTACTCTTTGCCTTCTTGCACTGGAGGAGCAATCTCTGCGTGGTGGCTGTCTAATATTTTCTGCATGAATTCCATGAAGTGAGCTTTCATTTCCGGACGTTTCTCCAGTGTGCGGCTTAGAGACTTAAACCTACTCATAGCATAGAACCTGTTGTTAGGTAGATACTGCCGTGGCTTTCGAAAAGGTAGTGGGGCTACCCAGCTGTTTGTAGAATCTTGGAAGAATTCATCCTCCATGGTCCTGAGAAACTTGATATCTTCGACAGAAGGTGCCAGTTTATTATCATTCACGGACTGACAAAACACTGATTGGCCTATGTCCTCTTTGTAAGCATCTTTTAGATTATATTGGCTATTTTCAAGAGACAGGTGGTGCAAAGGAGATGTGTACTTTTCTTTGACTGACACGTAACTTTCACATGGAGGGAAATTACTTGGTCTGCCATTTTCCAGAATGTATGTTTTCATACTAGTGACCTGTGGCCAATGAGCTTTCCCCAGACACACGTCTCCAATTATCACCCAGCCCAGGTCTAGCTTTTGTGCAAATGCTGCATCAAGTGGCCCGGTGACCTGTCTATGGACCTTGTGCACCCTTAACAAATCTCTGCCAATCAGCAGCAAGATTTCAGCATTTTCATCTATAGATGGCATTTCATGAGCAATGGACCTTAGGTGACGGTGAAACGCTGCTACCGCTGGGGTAGGGATCTCATCCTTATTGCCTGGAATCATATTACATTCCAGCAGTGTGGGTAAGAAAAGACTCAAAGTACCATCAACAGGCTCTATTGTGTAACCAACAGCTCGTCTTCCAGCAGTTTCAGTTACTCCAGAACAAGTCTTGAGCGTAAAGGGAACTGTAGGGCCCTGTATGTTAAACATGTCAAAGAACTCAGATCGCACAAGCGATCTATTACTTTGATCATCAAGCATGGCGTACATTCTTCTGTATTTGCTGGGATGACCATCTGGGTACACCTTAACCAAACATATTTTTGAGCAAGATTTCCCCTTTAAGGCCACACTGCATACCTCTGTGCATTTGGGTGAAACTTCAGTGTGAGATATCTCCTCTTCCTCCCCGTCATGCAGCTCAGAAGAGAGAGAAGGCTTGGCAAGCCATGGTGCTTTACCCGGATGAAGGGCTGAAGGGTGTTTGTCGCTTCGACATTCAGAACACTGTACAGTTGCGTTACAGTTTCGGGCTACATGCGTGTTTGATGCACAGCATTTGAAACAGATATTGTGTGCCCTCAGTATTCTATTACGCTCCTCAATTGCCATTTCTCTAAAGCCTCTGCACCTTTGTAGAGGGTGAGGTTTGCGGTGGACAGGGCATTGCTTATCTGGGTCTTCAGCACTGGGGGTAGACTTGGCAGTGAATGCGATATCTGTTTTTTGCACAGAGATTGCTTTACGAGCATGGCTATGACTAACACTAAACTTCTCTCTTTTATATACTGGTGAAGAGAATTATGTAATATGGAAACTTGGGTCATTGCGAGCTTTAGCTTGTCTGCGCGCAAACCCGGAAAAGAAAGAAAAGGGCGGAAAGGCAACGTTTCGCTCCTGCTTGTAGAGAGAGCCTTCCATCATCCATTTCTCTTGAAGTCCATACGGAAGCTTCTCTACTATGGGATTCACCCCCCTAGCCGTATCGAGATATGACAACCCCGACAGGTGTCCTTTTTGCTTTGCAAATTCTATTTCAGAGAGCAAGTCACTTAGTTCCATGAGCCTTTGGTGTTCTTTGGGAGCGATTTTTGGAAATTTTTCCAATTTTGCAAACAGAGCTCCCTCTATGGCTTCTGGTGATCCGTAGATTTCTTCTAGCCGCTGCCATAATAACTCTAGCCCATAGTTTGGATTCCTCACGTTTACTGACTTAATACGGCGAGCATGCTGTGCTGAGTCTGGACCTAGCCATTTAAATAGGAGATCCATCTCTTCCCCCACAGTAAGATCCAATGTTTCAATAGCACTAAGGAATGATGATTTCCACGCTAGGTAATTTTCTGGTCTATCATCGAATCTAGTAAGGCCTGATGACACCAGTTGGCTTCTTGCTAGATATTTCGCCAAATTACCAGAATTATCATCACAACGACCTGGAGGCTGAGTTAGTTGGGAAGGTATGGCAGCATTTCGTGATAAGTGATGTGTACATGTGTACTATCTGTGGGAACAGTAGGCTTTAAATGCATCTGTGGTGATGATGTATCTTATAACTTCTTGTCTGCAGATAAGTAAGGCGATTCTGCTTGTTACATGCTGACATCTTGTGCATGACTGTCTCTGTATAGATGCCTGCTCCCACTACTAGCACTGAGTTTACTCACATAGTCGAAAGTGCGTAGTCGTGTGTGTGTGTGTGTGTGTGTGTGTGTGTCGTGCTCTGGAAGGACCTGAGGCTTATGTTCGCTTCCAGACTCTAATTGTGCAACTGCCGCTTCCATTACAACTGCTTTAGCTAGAGCAGCTTCTGCTTCCCTTTCTCTCTCCAATGCATTTAAAGTGGCTTCTAATCGAGCTTTCTCAGTTTTGATCTCTATTTCTTTATTTGAGAATGAAGCTCGAGCCAAAGCAGCCTCAGCTTCCGGACGTGCCTTAGCTGCCACCATACTGACGTGGGAAATTGCGGACGACCTTCCGGAACGGTTTGACCGTGTTAAATGAGAAGACTTAGCTGAACAGGAGGCAACAGACCGCACTTCTAAACCTGAATGCTCCATATTCACTGATTGACTTTAAAGACTCTGGTAGGAATGATGAACCTGAGGTTCTCTACCTCAACCAAGGCATCTTCCTGTTGCTGTCATCCTTGCATGGGCATCATCACTCACAATCCAACACAGACATCCAGCTTCTTGATGATTGCTCCCTTTTCACTGTACTGGCCTCGTTGAACCCACATTCAATTATCCAGCAAGTTAAACACCTTCACGCAATAACTCCCGGAACCACGAGGTGATGTTGAGAGTGTAACTTTATCACATGAATGGTGTGAAACTGAAAATACAAATACATGCAATGATAAGGTGCATGTTCTATAACAGTTTACTACATTTTGCATTTTTAACTACACAAAATGCACTGAACACAACCCTGAGTAATGATAAACAAGGTGACTTACAGGGAATGCCTTATTAGTAGCTTTGAACAAAGGATGTCTTGGTATTAATGACTGCCCCCAGTATGAAGGATCTGCCTTTGATTCAGTCTCTTTGTGATGACATCACTACTGGTATCGCATTTCACGGATGAAGTCGCGTTCTATTTTCTTGCGATACCTCATATGACCACAAGAGGTCGCTTGGTTTCATTATGTTATACCTGGCAATGCCAGGACAATCAGACTTCTGTAGAAAGAAAAAAATAGGAAATAATGTGAAAACATTCTCTTGCTCTGTTAAACATCACTTGGGAAATATTTTTTTAAAAAAATTAAATAAATACAATTTCACAGGGGGCTAACAATTTTGTCTTCAACTGCAAGTATTCAGACTCTTTGCAAAAACACTTGAAATTAAGTTCAAGTGCCTCCCATTTCTCTTGATCATTGCTGAGATGTTTCTACACCTTTATTGCAGTCCACCTGTGATAAATTAAATTGATTGGACATGATTTGGAAAGGCACACGCGTAATCTGGATTATGTAATCAGATTCCAAAAATTAATTACTTGTAATTAGAGTAAGATACATTTTAAAATGCTCGTAATCAGACTACAGTTACATTTTTACTGAATACATGATTACATATTATTCACACAATAGCAATAAATGATTCATTATGTATTGATTCTCTCTGATTCCTCTTTTTTATCTTTTAAATTTTTCTTTCTAAAATAGTCTAATTTATATTTTATTCTTTAAGTACCCCTGAGATTTAAAAATAATTGTTTTAATTATTAAGTATCACATTTGCACATTTACTGTTCTATGACATTCATAATTGACTTGCAGGTAAACACAAAATATTTAAACTGTTTTGTGTATAAGTATAAAAATATAAAATATAAAAATATAAGTTTAGATACTTGTTATTTAAATTATTTATTTTAATTTTTACATTTTTATGATTTAATTATTTTGTTAGCCTTTCACTCACAAACCATCTGCAGTTCCTTTACGAACCCCAGTTTGGGAAACCTTGGTGTAATGATATAACGTTTAATGCACTTCATGTTGTTAATTATAATGAAAGGAATATATTTTCTCACTCTTTGTATGTTTCTATCATAATGGTACAACATTATCTTGTTTAAATCAAGGTGCTAAACAAGTCAAAACTAATCTAAAAGTAATCTGATTATATTACCTAAAATGTGTAATGTAATGGATTACGTTACTACAATTTCTGCCATGTAATTTGGAATTAGTAACAGATTACAATTTGTAAGTAATCTACCCAGCTTTGACTGAAGGTTACCAAGAGCACAGTGGCTTCCATAATTCTCAAATAGAAGAAGTTTGACACAACCAGAACTCTTCAAGAGTTAGTCACCCAGCCAAACTGAGCAACTGATGTAGAAGAGCCTTGTCTAAACTGGTGACCAAGAACCTGATGGTCACTCTAGTTGAGCTCCATGATCATATATGCAGAGGGAGAAACCCAGATCTGCTCATAACCTGCAAAGTAGTATCCCAAAAGTGAAGTGTGCTGGCAGCAGCCTCATGCTGAGGGACTCATCAAGGTAGAAGAAAAGCTCAATGCACCAAAATATTGAGATAATATTGAGCCATATTGAAAACCTAGTCCAAGAATATTTTTTCACTTCTTGGTCTGGATGGGTGATCAATGGTGCATTAGTTAACTTACCAAATAATGTACACAGTACTATATTCCTAGACTCTAATACCCGTTATGTGACCCGGATATGCAGTGAAAAACTGAATTCCACTGCCATCCCCAACAGCAGGGGACCTTGAATAAAAATCAGGTAAAACTAAAAGAGGAAATAACAGCTATGACTTATTAAAAGTAAAAAAAAAAAACTAATTCAGTCTGTATTTCCAAAGTTCATATGTAAACCATTCACTGTATACACTGTATCAATAAAGTTGCTGTTCAGCACACACCAATAATCTAAAAGAAACAAAATAGATGATGTTTGTGCATGAAAATACTTAAAGAATTGAAATACCCTTTCTACTTCATGCCAATTTTTAGTTTGATTTTGTATCACTTTAGATTTTTAAAAAATCTAACTGCATTACATATTGACAGAAAACTCTTAATTGTGATCAGTGCTTTGTATGTATCAAAGAACATGAAGATGATTTAAAAAATCATTGGAATTTTAGAAATATACAGTCATGTGAAAAGGTTAGGACACCCTATTGAATTCCATGGTTTTCCCTATCAGGACATACACTGAACAAAATTATAAATGCAACACTTTTGTTTTGCCCCCATTTTTCATGAGCTGAACTCAAAGATCTAAGACTTCTATGTACACAAAAGGCCTATTTCTCTCAAATATTGTTCACAAATCTGTCTAAAACTGTGTTAGTGAGCACTTCTTGAGCACTTGCTGAGATAATCCATCCACCTCACAGGTGTGGCATATCAAGATACTGATTAGACAGGCCTTAGGGTGGCCACAATTAAAGGAGAATCTAAAATAAGAAGTTTTACTGTACCAGTCAGTCTCTGGTGTGACCACCATTTGCCTCACGCAGTGCAACACATCTCCTTCGCATATAGTTGATCAGGTTGTTGATTGTGGCCTGTGGAATGTTGGTCCACTCCTCATCAATGGCTGTGCGAAGTTGCTGGATATTGGCAGGAACTGGAACACGCTGTTGTATACGCCGATCCAGAGCATCCCAAACATGCTCAATAGGTGACATGTTCGGTGAATATGCTGGCCACGCAAGAATTGGGATGTTTTCAGCTTCCAGGAATTGTGTAAAGATCCTTGCAATATGGGGCCATGCATTATCGTGCTGCAACATGAGGTGATGGTTGTGGATGAATGGCACAACAATGGGCCTCAGGATCTTGTGACAGTATTTCTGTGCATTCAAAATGCCATCAATAAAATGCACCTGTGTTAGTTTTCCATAACATATGCCTGCCCATAAAATAACCCCACCGCCACCATGGGCCACTCAATCCACAAAGTTGAGATCAGCAAAGCACTCACCCACACAATGTCATACATGCTGTCAGCCACCTGCCCTGTACAGTGAAAACCGGGGTTCATCTGTGAAGAAAACACTTCTCCAAAGTGCCAGACACCATTGAATGTGAGCATTTGCCCACTCAAGTCGGTTACAACGACAAACTGCAGTCAGGTCGAGAACCCGATGAGGATGACTAGCATGCAGATGAGCTTCCCTGAGATGGTTTCTGACAGTTCGAGCAGAAATTCTTTGGTTATGCAAACCGATTGTTGCAGCAGCTGTCCGGATGGCTGGTCTCAGACGATCTTGGAGGTGAAGATGTTGGATGTGGAAGTCCTGGGCTGGTGTGGTTACACATGGTCTGCTGTTGTGAGGCTGGTTGGATGTACTGCCAAATTGTCTGAAACGCCTTTGGAGACAGCTTATGGTAGAGAAATGAACATTCAATTCACGGGCAACAGCTCTGGTGGACATTCCTGCAGTCAGCATGCCAATTGCACACTACCTCAAACAACATCTGTGGCATTGTGCTGTGTGATAAAACTGCACATTTTAGAGTGGCCTTTTATTGTGGCCAGCCTAAGGCACACCTGTGCAATAATCATGCTGTCTAATCAGCATCTTGATATTCCACATGGATTATCTCGGCAAAGGAGAAGTGCTCATTAACACAGATTTAGACAGATTTGTAAACAGTATTTGAGAGAAATAGGCCTTTTGTTTACATAGAAAAAGTCTTAGATATTAGAGTTCAGCTCATCAAAAACTGGGGAAAAAATTAAAGTGTTGCGTTTATAATTTTGTTCAGTGTAATAAAAAATATCTGGTCTCTGGCACGTCTTAAAATATGGAAAATGAAACGTCAAATAGACAACAACACATGACGTATCACACCGTGTCATTGTTTGTTTTAAAAAATAAAGCTAAAATGGAAAAGCCATGCGTGACAAGTTAAGTTAAGATACAGTTAAGATAGGAATTAAGAGGGTAAGTAGCAGCCAGGCACTGCTAATCAAATGCCTCTGATTAACTGATTATCAGCAAATGTGATCAACTCTATAAAAGCAGAAGTTTTGGCAGTTTGCTGGTCTGGAGCCTTGATGTGTGTTAACACAGTGCCAGGAAGGTAAGACACTAGCAATGATCTTAGAGAAGCAGTTGTTGTTGCCAACAGTCTGGGAAGAGTAATACAGCCATTTCCAAACAATCTGGGCCTGTATTCACAAAACATTCTATCTTACCACTATAGAGTTCTCCTAAATAGCAGTAAAAGTTTTTAGCTAAGAGTTTTCTCTTAAATCCTATTAACAAAGCTGCTGAGACAAATTTTTACTAAGGAATAGAGAGAAGTCTTAAACTAAGAGTAAGGGCAGGGTTGACCTTGTTGCTATGGATGATGTCATCATGCTTATTAACTATGCACACAGTGATTGGCTGATAGGGGAGGGGTCTCTGTCAGATCAGAGATTTGTTCATAGAAATATTGTAGAGCATGATATTATGTCGCCATATTCAAAAAAAAAGAAAAAAAAAGAAAGTGTTGCCACATTCAAATTAATTGTTAAAAATGCAGGCAAAGTGTCAATAATGCAACAAGTATATATGTTCAGCTGATTGTCAGCCTTTCACATGTGTGCTTCTCATAAACAATTGGCTGATAGTAAGATATGCAAACGTAAATGAAAACCAAACTGTACACAAGAACAGCTGTTACTTCTTGCCCAACTTGTTAATGAAAACAAGGATATAATCAAAGGAAATTTTGAGTTAACCTCCAAAATGTAGGACTGACCATTATTTTTAAGATTTTCTCCTAAATCAGCAAGTTATGAGGTACTTTTTGCCTTAAGATATTTTGTGAAGTCCATAATTCTACAATGAGGAGGTTTAGGCATTCAAAACACCATTTCTCCCTGGAGTGGACATCCCAGCAAATTCACCCCAAGATCAGACCGTGTAATGCTCAGAGAAATGGCAACCCAAGAAATTCACTGCAGACTCTACAGGCCCCAGTTTACATGTTAAATTATAAAGTTATAGTACAATTAGAAAAAATATGTAAAAGTAAAATATGTAAAAGTATGGCATGTTTGGAAGGATTGCCAGAAGAAAGCCTCAACATGGCAGCACGATTTAGGTTTGCAAAGTTGCATCTAAATAAACTAAAAAAGACATCTAGAACAATGTCCTTTGAACAGACAAGACCAAAGTATAGATGTTTGGCCATAATGCACAGTGCCAAGTTTGGTGAAAACCTAAAGAGCATATCAGCACAAATGCTGGTGGAGGGCTGATGATTTTGGGCTTCTTTTGTAGCCACCAAAGTATTCTAGAGTCAAAAGTGTGGAGATCTGTCTGACAGCTACAGTTGGGCCAAAATTAGGTCTTGCAACAGCTCAATAAACCCAAGCATACCAGCAAATCTACAATAGAACATGAAAAGAAAAGAATCAAGGTGTTGCAATAGCATAGTCAAAGTCCAGACCTCATCCTGAATAAAATGCTGTGGCATGAGCTGTGAATAAATGAATGCCTACAAACTGCAAAACACATAAACTGGAGCAATGTTTTAAAGAAGAGTGTGCCAAAATTCCAACTGATAAAGTCATTCAGAAAATGATTACTTCAAGTTATTGCTGCTAAAAGTGGATCTACAGACAACTGAATCATAGTGTCCTAACTTTGTCACACATGCCTTTTTATCTTTTACCTTTAGCTTTATTTTTTTTTAAATAAATAATGACATGGTGTGATACGTCATGTGATGTTCTTCATCTGACGTTTTATTTTCCAAATTTTAAGACCTGTCAAGAACCATATAATTTGTTATTATGCCCTAATACAGAAAACCATGAAATTCAATAGAGTGTCCTAACTTTTTCACATGGCTGTATAGTTATTACCTACAATTACACTTGATGTGGTTGATATTTGAGGAGCCTACTTGCACTTACCTACTTGCATATCAACCCATATCAACAGCTAAAGTGTCGCCCAGATTAGTAGGTGTTTGCTGGCCCAGAACTGGTCCACATGTTTTTAGTCAGAACTGAACCAAAACAGTGCCATAACCCAAGTCGAAATGAGCCCTCAGAGAGTTGTCATGACAGAAATACAGTTCTTGCATGAAACTTTATGTGGCACAGTCCGATAGGTCTAAGTCCATCTGTCCTAATGACATAATTATCACGACACAGATGTTGAGTAGCTCGCTGCTCAACATTCAAATAAATGACTAGTGTTTGCTGTAGCAGTTTGCGGCGTGCTTTAGAAACCCTTCACCTTCCTCAGCTCCACCTGTCTAGATCTGCTACAGGTTGATCATGTGTGCTATATAGGGGGTTATTTCATGTATGTTATATGTGCAGCAGCAGTATTTCTTGCATGCTCACAGCAGAGATTTGTCATTACAGAATGTTGTGTTCATAGTCAATAAATATTACATTTTTATCATCTGTGTTTTTTTTATTATAATTATTATTTCAAAAGATTAACCAAGAATTTATTCCTTTATTCATTTTTTTTCACAGGTGCAGGAGGAGAGAATGGATTGTAGGCTGACTAAAGACAGAAGACTGGATGTAAACAGGTACAGTATCTCACAAAAGTGAGTATATTTACATTTACATACAGCAAGGCAGTTGTCATCTTGGTGGTGTGTTTGGGGTTGTTATCATGTTAGAAAACTGCCATTCTGCCTTGTTTCTGGAGGGAAGGCATCATGTTCTGCCTCAGAATGTACAGTACCTAATGGATTCCATGTTTCCCTCAATGAATTGCAGCTCCATAGTACCAGCAGCACTCATGTGCTACCACCACCATGCTTGACTGTAGGCAAGACACAATTTTCTTGGTACTCCTCACCATGCAAACCAACTTGTTTCAGTGTGTGGCGTATGGTCTGAGCACTGACAAGCTGACCTTCTACTTCTGCAACCTTTAAAGCAATGCTGGCAACACTCATGCATCTGTTTTTTGAAGCCAGGTTATGCACCGTTTCAGTGTGTTACTGAACCTCTAATAGCCTTGGCTATCTTTGTGGAGAGCAACAATTCTAATTCTCAAATCCTCAGAGAGTTCTTTGCCATAAGGTGCCATGTTGAACATTCAGTGGTTAGTATGAGAGAATTGAACTTAAAGCACCTAATTTAAGCTGCTCAAGATACACAACTTTGTAAGGACCTATCAAACAGACAAAAACATAAACATGATGAATAGGACATGTGGCTTTGCATGGTTAAACAACATACTGCTGTTATCACTTAGGGTGCACTTACTTTTGTTGCCAGCTATTTTGACAAGAATGGCTGTATGTTGAGTTACTTTCAGAGGACACTAAATCAATACTGCTATACAAGCTGCACATTGACTATTCTAAAATATATCTAAGTTTCATTTCTGTAGTATTGTCCCTTGAGAAGATTAAAATGGCACTGAAATGTGAGGGGTGTACTCACTTTTGTGAGATACTGTAAGTATCACAGGAAGGTTGTTAGGGGAATGGTTTGGTAGAGAACATCAAGATCTGACAACTGTGGAGTGACTGGTGAATGCTTATGTAGGATTCCTTGATGAGCTGGTGCATTTGTGTGGGTGGAGCTGAGAGGTCAGGTGCAGAGAATGTGACTGACTCTGTGACAAGATGACACAGGTTGCCATCAAGGCTACAATTGTGGAGCATTTGAAACAGGCATGGACTTCACACAACTTCAGAGACCTATTGAAGATCTGTGAAAAGATGGGGGGCCAGCTTGTCAGCACAAGTTTTCAGACAGGCTTGTGTCACAGCGTCTGGGCCTGGTGTTTTTTTTTTTTTCTTTTGTTCTTTCTGAAGACCTGGTGCAGGAGTAGGGGGAGAGGGGGTTGCTGAAGGTGTTAATGGGTGTGTAGAGGGATGGTCAGAACGGGTGTAGGGGGTTTCGAATCTACAATAAAACTTATTCAGGTATTCAGCAAGTTGTTGATTTGTCTCTGTGCTGGGGGATGTGTCTTGTAGTTGGTAATGGCTTTCAGACCATTCCACACTGAAGCTAACTCGTTCGAAGTAAACTTCCAGCTATTTAATGTGGGTCCCTTTAGCCACTCTAATCTCCTTATTTAGTGTGTTCCTGGCCTGGTTGTACAAGACTCTGTTCCCATTTCTGTAGGCATCCTCTTCTGACGAAGATGTCTGAGTTTTGGTGTAAACCATTATCATTGTTAAATGTTAAATGGTGACAGCAGTTCTGCTGAATGTTCAGCAGTTCATCCCTGGTAAAACTGATCATGTTTGAGAAACAGAAAAAACAAAACAACACTAAACAACACTAAAATAACTAGAGAGCCAAGCACTGTGTCTGCCATCTGTGGTGTCATCTTGATCTGCATATCTTGGATTATCTTGGATTTTCAAAATAAAGTGTTATCAAGTGTTTGAGATACAACTACTTGAAAATCTGGAATCTTTCCGGGGCAGCGGAAATTTGATGTCTAGTGGCTCCGCTCAAGAACACATCTCTTTCTAACCCTATACGCTTCTCGTTTGGCAGTGGAGGCACTAGACAGCCAACCTCTAGGAGAGGGAAGAAAAACCACCATCACTGATGAATTACGGATGCAGATCGGCATGTTACATCCTGAGAAGTTTTATGTCATTCACTCACCCAATCATCCCCTTGTTCTCGGATTACCTTGGCTGCGCAGACACGATCCATATATCTCTTGGAGAAAAGGTGAAATTACACAGTGAAGTCAAACCTGTCATGACACTGCCTTTCTCATGAACTACCTGAACCTATCCACACCATCACATGCACCAAGGAGCAGTCCGAAGTTCCCAGATTACTCGTTGAATATGCAGATCTCTCTGAAGCCTTCAGTGAGATAAAAGCTTCACGACTCCCTCCTCTCAACCAGTGTTGGGCGATATGCTTAATTTTCATATCGTCCTATCATCACCATGTGACATCCCCGATATACGATACTATCATGCTAATTTATTTAATTACTTATGTACTAAATTCCTTGTTCGTTTTGTAGGGGTAGTTATGTTATGTGACTTAGTTGTGTGTGTACAGAGCGCTGACAGTAGTTCCGCAGGAGCGTTTCCAGTTTACTTTCAGTTTCATTCTCTGCTATCAACTATCTTCAGTGAGTGGTAAATGTGTGTGTATGAATGTAAGTTAATGTATCTTACTTTACCCGTCATATTGCGATAATGTTACCACTGCATATCTGATTGTTTTCATCAGTCCATGTTGTAATTCAGTTCATATAGAACGTGGAGAAGCGATGCTCATGCAATTCATATGCGTAGGCTATATTTAGCGCCATTAATTAATGCATTTAGATGTTACTGAGGTGAATGTTTATGTTTGCTATATACAGACGGATTCTGATATCATATTTGTTTATTTTAACCTAAACCACATTTTACCACATCTGTTATCCTAATGACTGTACAATGCTGGATAATATAATGCTTACATTTCCTTAGTTATTCAAAAAGCAGCTACAGATAATGAACAAAGAACTTAGATTATCACAGAACATCATCACTGACTAGTGATGCGAGTTTATGCACTTTAAAACACACACATCACTGCACTTGTCTACGGTGGGCTATGACTCCAACGCGGCAACCGGAGCTAATCGCAGTGGCTCCCCAGGCTGCATCGCTTGAGTTAGCGTATAGCCTCTTTTTGACGGATAATAATAATAATTGTCTTGCTATCATCTGTTGGCTCAACCGGAGTCGGAAGCCATGAAGAAGTCCATCGAAGAGGAGCTCGCTAAAGGCGTCATCAAACCCTCAATCTCACCTGCAGCGGGTTCTTCTTTGTGAAGAAGAAGGATGGAAGCCTTAGACCTTGAATTGACTATCATGGTCTCAACGACATAACTGTAAAATTCAGGTACCCACTTACACTGGTTCCCACAGCTCTAGAACAGCTCCGACAAGCAAAATACTTCACCAAACTTGATCTAGTGTTCTGCATATAATCTGATTCCAATCAGGAAGGGCGATGAATAGAAGATTGCTTTTTCTACATCCACTGGGCACTACGAATACTGCGTTATGCCCTTCGGCCTTGCAAACAGTCCGTGCATGTTTCAATCCTTCATAAGTGACGTCTTCAGGGATATGCTGGATCGTTGAGTGATCATATACATTGATGACATTATTTACTCAAGCTCCTTACATGAACAAGTTCATCATAGCAATAATGAGAACAAGGTCAGGGCGGTAACTGAATGGCCACAACCCTGCACAGTGAAGTAATTGCAACACTTCCTCGGCTAATCTAACACGCATTCACACAGGTTGCAGAAGAGAGAGAAAGTGAGGAAAGGTTTAGAAGAAAGTTTAGAAGAGTGTAAATATGAAATTATGGCTTGCAGTCAACTTAACTAGAACACAAAACTCTCAACGGAAAGAAAAAAAAGAAACTAAAGTAAAATACGAGGTGGTGTTTTCTTCATCGTTCGTTAGCAACGAACGTGCAGGCCACAGCATGCTGCAGTTGCCACGAGCATGGCGAGAAGCCACGCAGCACATGATGAAGAGCTGAAAAGGATGAGAGTGTGGCGACAAACAAAAAGGCAAGAGAGCGATTTGATGGTGTCCTGGGTTTTTAAACAGGGCTTTTGGACACATCCCAAATGGTGTCTTGGCCAACCAAACATTGTCTGTGTTTGGGGGTTTACTACGTTATCCCCTCCCAGTCCATAAATCAACATGTTATCTTGTCAGTCGCATGGTTTAAGTTTTCCCGCTTCTAGCAGAGTATAACATGGATGTGATTTCTATAACAAGAATTCGGTATCTTTTACAAAGAATTGATCGATAGAAATGTTCAAAGCATGAATTTTCAAACTCATACATACCAAACATATATATATACCAAATATAAACCCTTATCAGATCCACTAGTTCTTAAAAAGACATGCACAATAAATGATTAGAAACATAATGGACAAATGTGTGAGTTACATACATGATAGGGAATGGACTGATACTCATTTAAAAGTCATTTTAAGCATTGGTTTTGGTGCATATATATGAAAAAGACAGTCTGTGGACATAAGGGACACATTCTGCGAATGTGTGAGGAGTTCTCTGAGACCACAAGTCAAGAGGTCTCCTAAGATGGGGGAATGCAAGGAGTTGTCATGTAATATTCATAATATGCTGTCTCTTGTGGGGACCACAAGGTGCCGTGTCTTCAACTATTAATCTTGGTTACTTGCCCCAGTTTGACAATCTCCTTCCTTGAGGTTATCAGTGTGCTCTTTTGTGTTAACTCAGTTGCAAATCTGTTCAAGGCTCTTGGTTAGACTTGCTTTAGGCTGGCGCAAGGGTTTCCTCAAAAGATTTATGATCTGTCTTTCAGGCTATCCTGGACTTTGGGGGGTGGTTTTCAGCTCTTTTAGGATGCATGACTCTTAAACAAATTGTCTGAATTGTTTGATTCACTGATCCCTTACAACATCCATGACCAAACAAAGCTCTCCACATTTGACTTGGAGCACTGCTGCACTGCAGACTTTCCACAAACTCAAGACTAGATTCACAACAGCTCCCATTCTCCATCATCCAGAGCCCAGTTTGCCCTTTATCATTGAAAAGGATGCTTCGAGTACAGGTATTGACGCGGTTCTCTCGCAGCGTCATGGTTCTCCTGCACGAATGTTCTCATGCGCCTTCTTCTCCAGGAAACTGTCACCCACTGAACAGAATTACGACTTGGGAAATAGGGAGCTGTTAGCCATGAAACCGGCTATGGAGGAGTGGTGTCACTGGCTAGAGGGAGCTAAACACCAATTCACAGTGCCAACGGAACATAAAAACCTAAAATACCTAAGATCGGCTAAACGACTAA
Organism: Cirrhinus molitorella; assembly: GCA_033026305.1. Taxonomy (NCBI): domain Eukaryota; kingdom Metazoa; phylum Chordata; class Actinopteri; order Cypriniformes; family Cyprinidae; genus Cirrhinus; species Cirrhinus molitorella. Next base: position 22,695,274 of record CM065123.1, on the reverse strand, counting down.
ACCCACGCCAAGCAAGATGGGCGTTGTTTTTTACCCGCTTCAATTTCACCATGACCTACCGACCTGGATCCAAGAATGCTAAGGCCAATTTGCTATCACGCCTATCCGAAGGGGAACAATCACACCAACGTCGAGGAGAACATCATCCCCGAAGGTCTGCTCATCGCTCCGGTCCAATGGGACATATTGATCGAAATTGATTTTGCTACCACACAACATCCTCCACCTACCGAGTACCCACCACAACTCACGTATGTTCCAGAACATCATAGAAAAGAGTTTCTGTGTCACTCCAACCCAAGCTCAGGACGTCCAGGCTTCACCATCGTCTTAACCGTCATAGGTTGCTTCTCCAAACCCTGCCGCCTCATCCCTTTACCAAAGCTACCTTCCTCCCTTGAAACTTCTGAGACACTTTGTAACTATGTATTCCAATTCTATGGTTTACCCGAGGACATCATATCCGACCGGGGTCCCCAGTTCACATCCCGAGTTTGATCAGCCTTCTTTGAACTTCTCAGTGTTAATGTCAGTCTCACCTCAGGCTACCATCCTCAATCTAATGGACAGACAGAGAGATTAAACCATGAACTCACACAATTCCTCAGAACCTACTGCCAGAACAACCAAAAAAACATTGGAGCAGATATCTGATGCGGACTGAATATGTTCAAAATTCTCTCCAAAAGCCAGCCACAGGCCTAACCCCTTTCAAGTGTGTGCTAGGTTACCAGTCGCCTCTGTTCCCCTTGGAACCGAGAACATATTCATCTGCAATGAGCCGTGAGATGACAGGAGGAACAGGCCAACCGCCTGAATAGTGGGTATGGCTATCAACCAGAGACAGGCACCTCAGACTTTCCTGCAAGAAACTCAGGTATGTTGGCCCATTCAAATTTATTAGACAAATTACTCCAGTATCATTCCGATTAAACTTACCCTCTAATTACCATATTTCTCCCACTTTTCATGTCTCGTTGAAACCTGCTGATGGTCTGAGAGAGAACCTGGAGGGGGAGGGAGCCAAACTCTGGACGCCCCCACCCATTCTGTTCGACGGAGAGGAGGCATACCAGGTCAGAGATCCCATACTCAAGGAAGCATTCCATAGGAGACCCGGCCCCTCGACCACGTGGAAGACCCCAGCGTCGTCAGCCTCCCGCATCATCTATCTTGCACCACCAGAGGGAGCCTTCACCCGACTACTAGTCTTTTTATTCGAACTCCATTTCCCATGTGCCTCATACCTAGGACTGATCACGTTACACCTGCATCCAACTGCACACATACACACACACACACACGTAAAAGTGGCCTGATTCCTGTTCACTCTGTGAAGTCTTGATTTGCCATGCTGATCACTACTGAGCGTTTTTCCTCCATTGTTTTTTGTTATTATCTGGACTGCCTTTCTCGTGTTTGATTCTAGCCACCTGCCTCAACCATTTTGCCTGTTTATTGGACTGTGATTCTAGATGCCTACCCCAATCATTTTGCCTGTTTATTGGACTGTGATTCTAGCTGCCTCCCCTGATCATATTGCCTGTTTTATGGTTTGTGATTACTGTATTCTGTCCCACATTTGTAGCGTTGCCTTACGTAATAAAGGAGCTGCAGGTGGATCCTCACGCATCTGACTCTCTGTCACACATCTTTACTTAATATCCTAATGATAATATCCTAATGAAGAAAAAACTATAATTTTTGTCCATACAATGTATTTTTGGCTATTGCTACAAATATGCCTGCGCTACTTAAGGTCACAAATGAGGAAATGGTAAGAAACAAATAAGAGTTATGTCAGTTTGACATGGTTCACAAAGACATTGTTCAAATATTACTGGTAACACAGCATATAAGTTCATTCATTGTGGAAAAGTATGTAAAAAATGTGATGACAGATGACTGACATCTCTGTTGTGCTGTAAAAAATAAAAACATTAAAACATTGTCCTGGTTTTCTGTGCTGCTTAATCAAACTTAGTTACACCCACATACTCTCTGTTATTATACATACAGAGATGTCAAAACATTCAGGATGTCTTTAGTGCTGGCTTCAAAGGCTCCGTCTACCCTTTGCATGCCACCACCATGATGACCCGCCCATTAGACTTCTGAGAAATCAGTCCCTCTACATTTAGTTTTGTTTCTCTATCTAAGATTCAGCAAACTGATGGGATAATTCATATAAATTTTTTATACTCTCAGTTGGACATTTTTGCAAGATTTGCCCATTTCCATTGAGAACAAAGTCTTAATTCATGGCCACAATATTTTTCCCCCTCTTATGCCATTATTTATATATTCATTTATGTTTCATAAAGCCTTCTCACTTCAGCATGATTTTTCCCTTAAAATTTAAGGCAGCAATTAAAACCTACGAATTAATCTTGGCAGGTTGTTGTTGTTGTTGTTTTTTTAATAGTACATCTGCTAAAATGAGCATTGACCAGTTTAAATGTAATGATGGGCATACAACTGACAGCACCAGAACTTAGAAATAAGTTACAAGTACTCAGAGTGTTTCTCTGAGAGTTCATCCCAAGAGTATTTCAAGCTCTTGCTTTTCCTGAGCCAGCCAATAGCTGATATAATGTACATGCTGACTACTCCAGTAAAAACAAATACAATATTTCTGTTTGTTTGTTTGTTTGTGTGTGTGTGTGTGTGTGTGTGTGTGTGTGTGTGTGTGATGGATTACCTGATGGAGGTAACAGTGATGTTATGTCCCCTTGCCACTTTTCTCTTAAACTCAGTGGTGAATCAGGGCTCCCAAGTAAGACATGTCACAACATAACATCTCCATTCTCTCCTTCAGGGAACGAGGGTAACATACATAATCGAGACATTATTCAGCATGTTGCCCGTGGTTTATTCTGAGTGCTTTACTTGTAATTGAAAACAGTAATTCATGCATTTGTTGATACTGGTGCTGATGTTTTTTCTTATAAGAGAAGAATTCAGAATGTCTACCCCTGTCAAAGATCCTTGATAAAACAATTCATACCTCTGACATCTATTTCTGGTGACACTTTTGATTCAGTGGGCATTTTGTCAACTAATGTCATTAGGGAAATGTACCGTGTCACATTTGGGTGGACGAGTCATGATGCTTCGTCAGAGTCTCAGTATTTTTCTACCATGGGCTTGTCTTTGGGTTATTGGCAAGTAGAATTAGATCTGGAAGACAGGGAAAATACTGCCTTTACCACTGATGATGAGCTGTATCACTTGGTGATGCCTATGAGCCTTAAAAATAGTCCACCCACATTCCAAAGACTTATGGAAATAGTCCTTAGAGGTTTGCATTGGACAAAGTGTGTCATTTATGTAGATTGCATCATTTGTATGGTAAAAGAGTTTGAGGATCACGTGCAAAACCAAACATTTTGACCAGGTTTGGTGAAGCAGGACTCAAGCTTAATCCTAGAAAATGTAAGTTTTGCAAGGCATCAGAAAAGTATATGGTCTCAAAAGATGGGTTGATCTTGACCCAGCTCAGAAAGTAAATGATTGGCCAACTCCTAAATCTGCTACTGAGGTACAATTATGTAGTTACTATAGGCAATTTGTTCAAAACTATGTCTTAACCCACAAAGACGTGCATTTCGAATGGACCGATGAGTGTTCAGAAGCCTTTCAGCAGTTGAAAGAAGCTCAGATATATCCTCCTGTCATGGCATTCCTTAACTTTGACCAACCATTCACACTTACAGATGCATCTAACACAGCTATTGGTGTTGTCCAGGCTCAAATTCAATATTGCAAAGAGTGGGTTGTTGCCTATGCTAGTCACATTCTTACTTCTGTGGGCAACAGTTTGGTCATTTAGGCATTTTCGTCACTACTTGTAATGACATAAATCTAAATCTCAATCTAGACCTAATCTTAGACAGGTTAGAGGAAAATTGGGACAATTTTGGTGTCAAGTTCCATGTATGGTGTTAAAGGATGGAGTACTTTGTCATACAGTGAGTATTGCCTCAGGTAAACTTTAAACTTGTCAAGTGGTCCTTCCTAACATTCTCATTCAGGATACTTTATATTACTTGCATGGTGACCCCTTTGCGGAACTAACACTCAAAAAAAGAGTTTGTGATTTTCAGTATTATTTATTACCCGTGAACCTTAATGTAGGATGAACTACTCCTGAATTATAGATGTTAATAATCTGTGAAAGGCTACCTTAATGTAAAGTGAACACCTTTGAACCATTTATTAATGAGTTATTGTTACAACCTCCTATTCTTTTTGTTGTTGTTGTTATTATTATTGGTGTCCAGGAATGTAGGAAGTCAACACAAAGAATAAGTTAATAAAGAAAAATTGAAGATGGTAGAATCAGAGCATTTGCTTGTTACTACTGAGATGAGTTGTGTGAAATAATGAACCAAACAGAGACGTGAAATGAATACCAACTAATTTTAGTAAAGAAATATAATCACCAAATTAATATGCCCAATTGCTCTTTAAATTTACAGTGACCACCAGAGCTTCAGAAATATAAGGACAATTATATTTCAAATTATATACAGTCTGTAATGAACTCAACAGTGTGAAACAAATAAATAAATGATACAAAACAAATACAACTTAATACTAAACAATCCAAACACCAATCTAAATGTAAAAAAAGAAACTAAAACCACGTTTTCAGTGTAAAATGACAACTATGTTAACTAACCAAACATAAATAAAAATATATATATATAACAGTAACACAAATTTAAAACGTGGACAGTGTGACAAATAACTGAGAACAATGAGAATGTAAAGTTGACACACCAATCATTTATTTATTGATTATTATTGCACACACAGAAAAAATGGTATTTTTCTGAGGACTAATTTATTCTTTTACAGCACATGGAATATTACTGAGCATAACTTCACACAAAAAGTGACTTAAGTGACATTAAGCAATTCAGACAAACAATCAAATATTCCAACAAATTATAACTAGGCATTGCATCTAAGACAAAAATATTTGATAAATGCAAGCTGAATAAAGGCACCCAAATATCTGTATTTTAACATTTTTAAGATAATCATTAAATTAATGGCCGAACACATTTAATGCATATTAATAAGCAATCAATAATTATTTTTATATCATGATAAAACCCACTGTTACTTGAGTATTTGACCAGTACTGTTGACCAGCTATTGACCAATCAGTATGAAGCACTGGAACTAACTGTTTTATAAATTACTTAATGTATAATTCAGTATATTTTAATACATTAACAAAATATACTGTATTATATATATATATATATATATATTTTCAATATAGCGTAAGGGTAATGGCATCAGTGATGCAAAATAATTGATCCATGTCTTCTGTTGTTTATCTGTCCTTAATGAACCTTTTTGGTCAAACACTGTTAAAATGTATGTGAATGTTAAAGAAAAAAAAAATAATAATAATTAAAATTTACAATAAAAACAGTGAAGGGAAATTCTGAGAAGTCCCTGTGTGACACATCGCAAATTGGATTTTTTTTAAAATAGTTTAGTTTTTTCTTGCTATTGTTATAAGTAATGTCCATTAGATTGTTTTGTGTTACATTTTAGGTTATTTATTTAATTTTATTTCATTGTTTTAGTGTCCTGCATGACCCTGATATATATTGTTATCATCACCTAATAAAATACTGATTATATGCTGAATTGCTATAAGCTACCTGTAATACCTGATATATTGTCACTGGTTGTTTTATTTATTTATTTATTTATTTATTTTTATTCTTTTTTTTTTCTTTGCTGGATAAACAAACTATGATATTTCCTCATTGCGGACATTTCTCATAACAGGCTAAACTAGATTTTACTCATTGTATTTATAGCATGTTCAACTTAACTTCTGATTATTAACTTGTGTATGTTCATTATTTTATCCATGTATTGTATATATTGATGGTCCCTTTAACACATTCTGTTGACTATAAGTAACATTGGACCTATACAGCTACTAACTCTTACTAGTGTATTAGTAGAGTATTAGTAGACTGGTAGGGTTAGAATAAATTGACTTGTACTTGACTTGTTACTTATAGTCAGTAGAATGTCTTGGGAGACCATCACAATTAAGAGTTAGCAGATATTAAGCAGACGGTCTACTAACAGTCTAATGAGCGTTAGTTGACATGTAGGTGCAAAGTTACTTATTGTAAATTGAATGTTCAAAAGGGACCATCAAAATAAAGTGTTACCCATAAATATTTAAAAGATGTACATCTTAAATATTGCTTATTCACAGATTTTTATTTAATGCACTTTTTATTTTAACAATTTACTGAATGAGACAAACTGCCATAGATATATAAAAACACCCCTTGAACACAGTATAGCTTAAAACAGTATAATCAAAATATCAAAGATATTCCAGTAAAATATTCATTTTTCATTGTAGATTAGTAATGTCACTTAGTACGTAATGCGGCCCAGTGAGCCCCAATGGAGGTGATGCCATTTCCATTCTGTCGACCACTGAGAAAACGCAGCTCATTTCCCTTCTGGATTGGATAGAAGTTAAATGAGACCCCACTACACTGTCCCACTTTAAATAAGCGCCCCTGATTAGTGACAAACACAAGCTCATAGACGTAACCAGAGGAAAACTTTCCAGAGACCTGAATAATTGCTTCTTTGTCATAGAGTGTAATTTCCATCAGACTGCCACTATTTACACCAACAGCTGCTGTCCAGTTACTCTCGTACTTCAGCTGGATCCTAAACAAATATGTAAATAATGTTCAAATAGTGAATATGCCATAAAGCATGACATGTACAAATCCAACTTCTACTATAAAAATTAAATCACAAATCCTTCACTGAGAGAAAGAATTTGTATTATCAGTGGATGACAATAAATTCTTTGTCACTCTGACATCATTTTCTGACATCTACTTGACAAGGTTTTTAAATATACTTTTCTAAAGCCATACAAATTATAAAATTGTTTGTTTTTTTGAAAATATGGATTTCAGACTGTCCAGTGGTGCCTGAGGAAACTTACCCAGAAATATAGCTGCCCCAGTAAGAGTATTCCCAAACTCTGATACCAGTGATGCGACCATCACTGGCAGTGGAAAATTCAGATCCACTGCCGTCTCCAACAGCGGGTGAGTAAGAGAAAAGATCAGGCAAAGCTGAAAGATGGAATAATAGCTATTAAAATGGTCTCACATGTATTTCAACAACTTCAAAGTTTATTCAAGGAAATGAATGGCAGAGCTAAAGTTACCTAAATTTAGAAGGTAAGCTGTCTTTTGTTCACATTGTACCTGATTATCTTGGAGTTTGACTTCTGACTTCTGACTGATTATTGTAATTATGCCTACATCTGTTATTTTTATTGATAACAATTGCCTTGATTAAAATAGGTTTTGTGTATTTAGCTATTTACTTTTTTCTTGCTTATTTAAACTGAACAATTGTATCACAGACATGTGGTAATACTCACGCGCTGCTATGCCCATGGCATAAACTGCAGAGAGTATCAGAAAAAACTGCAACATTTTGGCGGAAAAATGCTGACCAACACACTCCAGGAATCTAAAGAGATCATAATAAATTAAGTATTTGATTGTTACACTGAATTAGAGTTATTCTGGATTTGTGAATTTCACAACATCACTGATACAAACACTTTTTGCTGTTTTCAAATCACTTGGCACTTTGTGAACAATAAACCACTTTCAACGATTATGTGATGAAAATGACTAAACTGCTATTAATTACAGTTAATTAGGTAAACTAATTTAACATACTGCTACTAAATGATTACTCTGCAGATAGACAAGTGCTAATCTATAACAAAGAATAAATAGCACAGACAAATATATCAGTAAAGATCTAATGTTTCCATTACCTGTAGACGAGTATGTGGTTGATAGTTGTAGACACAAGTGTGTTTACTAAACCTGCTCGTACACTTTTGTGCTTGTCAGACCTTGTTATTGGTTGAACAATATGTCATTGTGTCTTCTGTTTTCTGACATCAGATGGAATTTTCTAGAGCTCACAACTATGGCATGCCTGGCATCAAAATATCACAGGTACCAACATTAGCTTTCACGCTCAATTTTATGAATTATAGATGAACTGTCAGAACTTAATTTGAAATACCTGAATTGTGTGCCGTTGTGTGCCTATAGTGTAATTCTACTGTTTACCGAAAACAAGAATTTGAATCACTATTTTTGTATCTTACTAGCTGTTCTAACAGCTGTTCAGATTTTGTTGATATCTTTTTTAATAAAATTAGACTAATCATATTAATAATTAACTTGTGCACATATTAGTGGGACTGAAATTTGCATTCCATGTTCAGTGTTCAACAGTTTATCATATTTTTTGTCTTTGTGAAAAAGTATTTGTGAATTCCAAATTAAATACATTGATTTCAAATAATTCACATTCACATTAAAATATTTAAATATAATGTTAAAAATATATCCTGATACAAATTTCTTTACAATTTATTTAAATAACATTTGTGTGGCTTCTCTTCAAAACATCCCAGTCAGTAAATGGGTGGATACAACTTAAAGGGGTCCTATTATGCTTTTTCACTTTTAACTTTAGTCAGTGTGTAGTGTGTATGTTTGTGCATAAAAAAGATCTACAAAGTTACAAATCTCAAAGTCCACTCCAAAGGGAGATATTTTGTTTTTTAAAAAACCCTTTTCAAGAACTACAGCGAGAGCTAAAAATGCATATACTTGCACTAGACTGGGCTAGGCTAATCAGTGATGTTATTTGATAATGTTAATGTTATTTGCTCATTTTCTGTAGCTGCTTTTTGAATAAATAAGAAAATGTAAGCATTATAATTAGTAACTTACAATGCCTTCATTCAAATGTTGTCATGTTAAATACGATTCATATTCAGTTATTTTCAAACCTGGAAAGCTGTTGTAATAATGTAAATTATGTGAAAAAATGATGCATTTTTCGACCCACCAAGTATGAGAACATGTTCTAGTACACCCCCGAAACAAAATCAACTTTTAATTAACTTCAAAATTAACTTAATCTAACTGAGATTAGAATCTGCTTTTTACCACACTGATTGTTCTTTGTTTTCTTCACAAATCACATGTAAGTTCTGACTTTTTTTTTTTCTTTTATTTATTTATTTATTTTGGTAAACATGTGCACTAAACAAGTTGCTTGTTATGATTATGACAGCAGAACTTGAGATTGTTGTAATTTGAATAATTTGCACAATAATTCCATATATATTATATGCATTCACACACACAAAATATCATTTTATTTTTTATTTATTCATGTCACTCCTTGTTTCCTAGTTTACATCATCATAATGATCATTAAACTTAATACTATATATACATAGTTCAGATGCAAAAGCCTCTAAATCCATCTGACGTCTTTCTTTAAAAAACACATTTTTAACAGTCTCCAATGTATAGGTTTCTACCTAAATACCAGTACTTCTGATTGGGCTGAGGCTGGGATTTTAGCAAGTTTGAAGTAAAAGTATTTGATGGACATATAATATGTGATGAGAGCATTTGCTCCATTTTTGACCGAGATGGCTTTTAGGGGGTTTTGCATCTGAACTCTCCATATATACTGTCATAATTTGAATAATTTTCAAAATAATTCCTGAAAAAATAATTCATATGTATATATATACACACACACAAACACACACACAAATATAATATACATATTTATTTATGTCACATTGTCATAATGATCATTAAATGCAGTAATATAATTATACTTAGTAATATAGATAGATAGATAGATAGATAGATAGATAGAAATATTCATGTCAATTCATGTTTACATCATAAGGATCATTAAATGTAATAATTACTATTTTACTTTGGATTTCCATATTTTAAGATGAAGTTAGGGTAAAATGTTTCCATGTTTTTAATGTGATCGTTTTATTACAACAAGAAAATATATATGTGAGTGTCAGTTGTTGAAGTAATACAATAAGACAAGGCAATTTAAATTGTTTATTTTAGAGTTTACTTTAGAAAAACCCAACATAGAATAGGCAAAATAGAAAATTAACAAAACAGCATTGTCTTTATTCAAGTAACAATCATGAGAATCTTGTCTATAAACTAACAAATAAAAAAAGTTTCTGTAGTTGTTTTTTTAATGCTGGTAGGAAGAAGATGTTTAACTGAACTAATATGATCTTAAGGTGCGGATACACTGGTGTGGTAGACAGCCCAGTGAGCCCCAACGGAGGTGATGCCATATCCATTCTGTCGACCACTGAGAAAACGTAGCTCACTCCCATCATGGGTCGGGTATAAGTTAAATGACATTCCAGAAGGCTGTCCCACTTTTAAAGAGCGGCCTTCACTAGTGACAAACATAAGCTCGAATATGTAGCCACTGTCATACTTTCCAGACACCTGAACGATGGATTCATCGGAATGAAGTGTCATCTCCATCGGAGTGCCATAGCTTACACAAACCTGTGTTGTCCAGTTACCATCATAACTTAGCTGGAATCTAAAAAAAATGTGTCAGCAGCGTTCAAATAGATTGTGGTCAAAGAATGCCTTATAAATGAATTACAACAATGCAAATTACTTCATAAATTCTTCAATGTTCAGTCACAAATAAATATATTTTGTTTACTTTTTCACTCTTATGGTCGGGATGGATGATCAGTGGTGCATTGGTTAACTTACCCACTAATGTATGAACCACCGTATTCCCAGACTCTGATACCAGTGAGGCGACCCGCATATGCAGTAGAATATTCAACCCCACTGCCTTCCCCAGCAGACAGGGAGTAAGAGTAGAAATCAGGTAAAGCTGAAAGAGAAAATAAAAACTAAAAGTCTGTCTAAAAGTATGTATAAATGTATATTTATATAATCTTCTGAGTTGTGTGCGTGATACTCACGCATGGCCATGCCCACTGTACAGACTCCAGAGAGAACCAGAATAAGTTGCAACATTTTGGAAAAAGCTGCTGTCCAGTACACGCCAATAATCTACATGAAACAAAATAGATCATGCTCATGAAACAGTAAATACTACAAGAACTGGCTTTCTACTGTATTCCTGTGTTCATCACTCGTGCAATCTCGTTTACATTACTTTAGGTAGTAGTTTCCAACATCTAACTACATTACATATTGACAGAATAGTGAATAATATGTATCTAAGTACATTAAGATGATCATTGGAATTTTAGAAATATAAAGTCATTACCTGCAGTTATACTTGATGTGGCTGATATTTAAGCAGTCTGGTTTGCTGACTAAATCTACCTGTATTTATATTCTCCTGCTAGTCTTCTCTTCTATTGGACAGAGTATTGTTGTGTTTTCTGTGTCTCTGTGTCTCTGTGACACACCTCAAATGGAATACCTTGGAACGCATACCAATTTTTGTCCTTTCAAATTTTAGAAAGAGTGTATTTCCTCATAGTGGACATACCAACTTCATATCATGCTAAAATATGTTTTGTTATTTAGAACTTGAGCGTCTGGATTTTGCATGTCAAATGCTGTTCAAAAATTCTTCACACAGATCTGTATCACATCTTGAAAATATATACACTTTAAGTCTCATCTAGTTGTTAAAGGGTACATAACATACACAGTTTCACCTAATCTCATGTTAATCCTGAGTACCTATAGAGTAGTAACGTATCCTTAATATCTCTAAAAAGTCTTTAGTTTTCTTATATTCATAAAAGAAAAATACAGCTTTCTGATTTTCTCTGGAAAAAGCTGAACTTCTGGAGGCGCGCCATGGGCGGAGCTAAATTTGATGATCACTTGTGTTAGGATTCCCAATAAAACAGACATTTGATGGCGTTTCACTTACCATCTACAGTTCTGAATCATTACCGGGATCTTTTATAGCTGGGACCGCTCCGTCTTTCAGTATCAAACAATATGCAAATCCATCGTCGAACTGGTCCTCGTATATGAACACACACTTGCAAAACTCCATTGCTGTCCCGGAAAAAAGGAACTGTATCCACTGTTCACATAACGCTGGGTTCTTTGGGAAGCTGAGCAAAGTTATCTTTGCCTTACAACCAAAACCACACTTCTTTAGAGACATTCTTCCTGAGAGAATGCCTTAAAGAGTGCAGCCGAATGAAGCACGCTGATGGGCACGCTCTCTTTCTTATGATCTAGCCGTCGTGATCGCGGGCGCCGCGGGTGCGCTTTTCCGGGAGAAATGCTCAAATAAGGAGCTCATATAAGTAAGATTTTCGGCAAAGAAATTCTTTGTCATTTGTCCAAATTATTTTTTTAAACTTTGGCCATGTTTAGCATGAGAATGCAACTCTTTAACACTGTAAACAACTCTGAATATACGAAACACCATTGTACCCCCCTTTAACCCTTTACAACAAGGTACATTAGTTAACAATAAGTAATAAATATACAGCTGTTCATTATTAGTTTGATAACTCATGCCCATGAAATAATATTTCAAGGACTTTTCAAGTCCTACTTTTTTGGTTTTAAGGACTAAAATCTGAGATCTCACTTATCAAACCATATCATTGTTATCTTTCAAATTCTAATAAATTTGAATTTGCAGCACATGCAAAGCATCCAATAACTGTGGAAACTTTAACATTTAAATGGATACCATGGCAAAGTTACTGCTTTCCTTATTCATAGATTTTTTTTTTTTTTTCATGAATATATGATTGACCTGAAGAATGAATGCTATATCATACACTTGGAAAATTATGAGATATATCACGCTCATAGACATTATGAGTGTGACAATACGCTTAGTTTACGAGATAAAACAAAATACAGATACATTATTCAGTAGAACGAGACAATATTTTAATACTATTTTTCAGCGACAATATTTGTCTTTTAATCACAAAAAGCAAAACAATGTGGTTGTATTTTGAAATGTTTTAACTAATCTAGGGCCATAACTAATGACTATTTTGAAAACTGAGTAATCTGATATTTTTTGTAAAAAATAATAATAACTTAAGTGAAAAGCAGGCTTTAGTATGACAATATTTATATATAAACTAACGATGAGGCACTGAAAATAAGTTCAAATAAAAAAAAAGCAGTGGCCTTTTTCAGCAGCATAATGCATCCTGCCATACTGCAAAACAAACACTGACAAATAGTTCAAGGTGTTGGCTTGACCACCAAATTCAATAGATCAACAACTTTTACTGCAAACAATTGTAACCTGCAACTGTATTCAATGGTCTGCTTATAGCAAAGTAACATATAGGTTACAGTTCATAATTATTATTTTTCCTCATATCCATACACAGAATGTAAAATGTGCTTTTTTAAACATGGTAAAAATGCACATTTTAGTTTATATGATACAACTGCCATCAAGGCTACATCATTCAAGCTCAGAAATTATTCTAAAAACGATATATACCACAAAGGCATGCATTAATACATAAACTTTTCTGATTGTAGCTAAATAAAAATGTACTTTAGAAACCATTCAATGAATTAGCTGAAAACTGATTAAATTAGATTTAGAATTAGTTAAGTCAAGTCCCCAGCAGACAGTTCCATCAGCACAACAGACTACATAAAGAACATAATGTACAAAAGAGGAAAAGGTATGAAACAAATAAGAGCTATGTCACTTTGACATTTAATTTCCCACACAGACTTCATTAAAATGTTTAACCGGTTACACAGCATTCATTCATTGTGGGAAAACTTGACAAATTATAAGACTGATTTCTCAAAAGACTAGTGGGTGGATCATGATGGTAGTATGACTTGATGCCATCATGTTTGCTTGAATTTTGCCCAGAGGTATAGTACATGCCATCAGGGGCAGACTTAGTGAATTGGGGGCCCTAAGCAAATTCCAGGTATGGGGCCCCAACACAATAACTATGTCCTCTTTTACGCCTAACCCTTATTTTGCTCACTCACTCTTATAGTTTATAGTATATTTATCTATTAACAACCAGCAATTAGTCAACTTGATGCTGTTCTAAAGCCTATTTTTTTTTCTCCATATCACAAAAGAACATTAGCAATAAATAAATAAATAAATAAATAAAATGCTCGCACTTGTCCATTTAATAAATTGTAAACTTTTAAAATATTTTTTACAAACATAAAGTTATCCCATGCAACTCATTCCATATTCCAAATGTTCTGAAGGCATACGGTTGAGTTTACAAGAAATAAATCGAAAATGTCTATCATATTATCATGTTGGTGTGCCTAGGAAAAGCACACGAGAAAGTCCTTTTGAATCATCAAAATAAATGAAATTATGACTTGAAACAATATATATATATATATATATATATATTTTTTTTTTTTTTTTTACTGAAGTGTATGTTTCTGTTCTGAGACATTCAGACAGTGTTATACAGCCTAGAATGCGCGCAAAGAGCGGCCCCTCATATAATCACTAAAAGTTGTCACTCACTTCAGTTTATTGCGATCTCATGACACTCTGTTAATAAGCTCTGTACACTGCACAATGAATCTCAAATTTACATCATAAATACACTTTGTTATAATGAGAGGATTCAGGAGCTTGCAGAACTCAGCAGTTGACAAAAACTCTGCATTTTATTCATGTAGTCATATTTTTCCAAACGTTTTTTTTTTTTTTATGCTGCTGCCTTATGTTAAAGTTTTAAATTACTTTTTTCCCCACATCAATCTACACTCCATGCAGCATAATGACAAAGCAAAAACAGAATAGTTACAAATGCATATTATATATATATATATATATATATAATTTATTATTCATACCCTTATCTCAGTACTTAACTGAAGTACCTTTACAGCCTCAAGTCCTTTTAGGTATGATACTGCTATCAAGCTGCTTACCACCTGTGTGTCAGGGTTCTGTCACTTCGGTCTAGTTTATTCATAGTTTTGTGACAGAGCCCTGACACTCGCTTCTTGTCTTGTGTACTTCTTGTCTGTGTGCATTGTTTCATGTTGGAGCGTGGTGTTCGGATCCCGACACTCATGTCTTGTTCAAGTTTTGGTTTTGTGTCGGGGTTCGGACACTCACGCTCCATGTTCTGTCTTGCTGTGGGAGCCTACGGCCTTGAGTTTGCTCGGGCCGTGTGCTCCTCTGTCCATGTGTGATTTTTGTGATTTTTTTCTGTGTCCTGTTCTGTTGCACGCAGCTCACTTTATTGGCTGCGTGCTTTTCTTTTTGCTCTTGTTTGTCATGTCTTGTGTGAACACGCAGCTTATGAGAGTTTTCATTAGCTGTGTATTCAGAGGGGTATTCCATAAAACAAGTTTACTAAATAAGCCAGGCTTATTTCAGTTAGTCTGACTTATTGTCACTTGATTTGGCTCAAAATAAATCAGACTAACTGAAATAAGCCTGGCTTATTGGGTAAACTTGTTTTATGGAACACCCCCCAGGTCCTGTTTTACACATGGCTAGTGATTTTTGTGTTGCTGGTGTTGTGTGCTTGTGTTGTGTTTTGTGTGAGCACATGGCCTTTGTTTTGTTTCTGTGTGCCATGTGCTCTCATGTTTATTGTCTTGACCCCGCCCATCTTGTTTCATGATTATTGGTTTATTTGCCAACCTGTGTTTCCCCTCGTTACCCTCCTCGTTTGCTCTCTACTTCTCCTTGTGTTTGCAGTCCTGTGCCAGTTTGTCATTGAATATTCAGCGTATACCTTGTGTCCTGCCTCGTCCTGCCAGCCAGTCAAGCTACCTGTTTGTTTACCCTACGGTGTAGTTTTTGTTTGTTTATTTTATCTTTTGTTAATAAAAAGCTCTCTCTTCCTGCATCATTGAGTCCTTGCCTCATCCCTACACCCCACCTCTGACACTGTGAGCATGAGTGCACACTTGCAGATGCAGCTGTCATTATCCATGTCTTTTGTGCTAAAGTCAGCCCCATTTATCATCAAACTCCTCTGTCTGCCAGCCGTACCACTGTAGCTCTTTAGGAACAACCCAACTCAGAAAGACAGATATAGAATAAGAGAACATAACATTGCAATACTGCATCATTTTATTAGATAGATAGATAGATAGATAGATAGATAGATAGATAGATAGATAGATAGATAGATCAGCTTTTAAAATATATCTTGAAACACACTCCTCAGACAAAGTTATTTGTAATCTCAAACCTTGTCAGGGTACCTAAAGTATTACTCTATAACATGGTCTAAAAATATCATTCTAAGAAACTGCCTAATCTGCATTATTGAAACACCTATGTGTATTTAGCCCAGTAGCTTCCCGTAAAAAGGTATTTGCTGTCATGTGACAAAAAACAATTTGCTGACAAAAGACAGCACTGAAGCCAAATATGCACACGTTTGTTCTGATGTCTCTCTATAATAACAGAGAGTATGAGGGTGTGACTGAATTTAATTAATGTGCCCTTATTATTGTTAATGAAAGGTTCATATTTTGATTTTGAAAGTCCCCAACAACAGGTTGACACGCATGCAAGGTCAAAAAACACTTTCATTGTCTTATAATATGCATTTATTTTTACCTTATTTGTTCAACGTCTCCCACACGATTTGCTCAATGATTATTTTTTCAAACCCCTACTTTGCAGTGATTGCTCCGATGACCCAGTCTGTTGTGATTGGTCTACTGCATACAGTGTCGGAAACGGAAAGCCCATCACCCAAAACACCCAAACAGCCATGGTATATGCATTAACCCAACACAGAAACCTATTGATAAGGCACGGCAGTGTGTACACCAATGTATTGCTCTATTCTTTATTACAACACTGAGTAACAACAACAACAAATATTCACTATTTATCAACACATTTCTAGACACTAGACTAGACTGCAATGTGCATGAGTGCACTACAGTTTAAGACAGAGTATGTCGAAAATCTCCCATCTCATTTTTCTCCATCTTCAAAATTGTCCTACAATAACTTAACTGGCAAGGTTAGATAAGCATGTAGAATGTCAAGAGGTACAACTCCATAAAAATTTACATTTATGAGTAATCATTTCTTATATTTGTAAAACTTTTTTTTTTTTTTTTTTACTTTAAATAATACAGAAACTTTTAAAATAATTTACATTATAAGAAAAAAAAATCAATGGAAAATTCCTTCATATTAACAAAGTACACTGGGCTGTATTTGTTTTTAGAGAGTGTGTACACTTATGTTTTTACTTTTTACTTAATGGTTACAACAAATTACATTTTAAAATCATTAAATTGAAAATTGAAAATAGCAAAAAGTTTATTTAAAAAAAAAAAAAAAAAACATGAAATCAACAACAGGAGTATTCCTAGAACCACAAAGAAAACCCAACTGAAGTGACAGAACCCTGATAACTTCTGTAGCATATATTACATACATGTTCATAATTGTTTTATACTTTTTTATGTTTTTTTACATTATATGTATTTTCATTTGCTAAATTATACAAATAACACATGGTTTTATATATTATGTTACAGTTCATTTCCAAGCTAAAATTCAGTATTCACTCATGAATGTTTTAGAGCTAATTACTTATATTGAAATAAATAAATGATTAATTTAAATAGGAGAAAAACAAACAATGGCAGATGTTATTGTATTTAATGCAAATGCAGTTAACAAATGTAACATGTACATGAAATTTTATATTTTCATCTGCATGTAGCCTATGGTTATCACTGTCATCTGACCAACCTTAAGTCTGTGCTCCAAAGCATTCAGAATGAATAACAATTTAAGTTAGAATTGCAATTTACAGGTATATGCTCAAAAAGTGGAACAAACAAGATAACAAATTATTCATATAATATACATAATGCACAATGTTAAATGTTTAAAAATGTAGTACTGTGTAGCATAGAGTTAACATGAGCAGGCACACAGGCTTGATGCTGCTTGAATTAATTCTAAATTCATAAGTACTAAATCTGCTTCTGGGATTCGTCTGTAGCCTTCAAATGTAACCCATGTGAAAGACAAATCTTGACTGCTACTCGCAAAAATGCGCTTCGATGTGGTTAAAGCGCCACTAAGCGGTCAAAAACTGCAAATACATTTGCGGTACCCACGTAGTTGTTTATTTTATCCTTTGTTTACTTTACATCATCATTTTTATTATTATTATTATTATTATTATTATTATTAATGTGACAAAAAGGGGATTTATTTAGGTTTAATAAAAATACCATTAAAAAATCATCATATAAGTATTTTTAATATAAGTATATAAACTAATTTTACTCTGGGTATTTAAAATATGGTATGAACTTATAACTTTAAATATCATGAGGATGTACCTGCGATAATATAATTCTGTCTTATAAGATAATATATGTGACAACACCACTCAGGATATAGGGACATATGTTATCTTATATTACATTTTTGTATAGATTCCCAGCCACATTCTGGCATCACCCCCAAGACTGCATATTTTGCATGTCTTCTTTGTCTGAAGTCCCCATTTAAAGTATTAGCATCTCTGCTAATGAGCTGATTAGTTGAATCAGGTGTGTTTGAATGAAAGGTCACATAAACATATGAACAACAAACACTTTTTTTGTTATTTTTCTAATGTGTTGACACTAAACAGGCAGAGTAAGATAAATTGATTAACTTTGAGGCTACGCTGGAAAAACAGTGCCCTCTACTGATACATTAGGATAGAGCACAGTGGAGCTCATGCCACATACATTCTGTCCACTATTGGAAGGCTGCCTTACTTAACCCTCTGATTCACAATTATTAAATCACAAATATATATATATATATATATTTACTTTTAAACAAGTGAAAAATCATGCCAATAACTTATTTATTTATTTATTTATTCCAATTTATTTTATTTTGAGGGAGTTACATATCTGTCCAGTGTAGTGGACACAATGGATCAACAGTATATAATGACTACGTTCACACTGCCAAAAAAATCTGATTTTTTTAATTAAATGTGACCCATGTGTGTTTTTTGCATGACAGTGTGAACAGCACAAACCGCATGGAATCTGATCTTTTACAATCAGATCTGAGCCACTTCAACATGTGGTTCTAAATCTGATACAGGTTTCATAATGCGACCTCAGTCTGAACAGTCAAATCGGAATTCATGTGGCTTTCAGCGCATACACAGCAGGGTTGCCAGGTTTTAACAACAAAACCCGTCCAATTGCTACTCAAAACAAGCCCAAAAGTAACCCAATCGCGTTTTGAAGAGGATTTCCTATTAAAATTTGCGTTCAGGGGGAAATACAAGCTTTCTTGACTGAGTTCCCCTGGCAAAATTAGCATTACGTGGGCTAACTATTACGTTATTGGGGTCGCGTCATTGGTACACACCGACTTCCGTGGCTTTCATGTTTACTTTTTACGGCAGCGCGAAACGCGTGACGTCTTATATTACTGTCATTGTGCGCATGCGTTTCAGTTCATGAGCCACATTTGTAAAAACAATGTGAACAGGCAAACAAAAAATCAATGGAAGTCATGAACTGGTCTGAAAAAAAAACAGTAAATGGTAACACATAAGAACATTAAATAATAACTTTTTACTTTTACTCATTACTCATTACTCATTTTTTACACAATTATCTGTACTTTCTTACATTTTTAAACCAGGCTCGATACTTTAGTTTTAAACGGTTTGATGGCGTGATCAATATAATTTCTATTGATGACACAATCTGCACACCTTTTTCAACCATTCGATCTACTTTTGTTATTGCACGGCTTTTTCAACCTATCATTGGCGTTTTCCTGGCTATCACGCACCATATAGTTCTCTATGGCTCTGCGTGAACATAGGTTATGAAGTAAACAACCAGCAAGGCAGAAGGTAAAAAGAATGGCTAACGTGGACGATGAGACCGAGGAAGTCAGCGATGTAAACATGACTGAGAACAGAGACATTCTTGATCACCCATGGCCATATTTGAGGGAGATGTTCGAAATAGTCAGCGTCAAGAACGATTCCTGGCAAATGCGCTGTGAATTGTGTCAACCTAAAAAACACGAGGTGCTGGCTTTCAAGAATTCGCCATCGAATTTGAAGAAGCACATACAGGTAAATTAACGTCAGCTGTTTTATTGCTATCTCTTTCTTGTCATGAGCCAATTTAGTGCTTTCAGTAATAATAGTCTATTTCCAATATTTGTCAGTAATGTTACCATAAGTTCATATAGGTGCCCATTTTGCTATCACATTATTGCAGCACATGCCTTCGTTACTAAGTTAATTAGTGAACATTAGTATCTTACTAACTAGATATATTTGTAAGGTTTGTTAGCTCTCATTTTCATTAGAAAATACATTTACGTTACAATCAGTTCATCAGAAGACCATAATCTGTATCACCTCTGGTGCATAATGTTTATTTTTAAGGAACTGTAATATAATTCTGGTGGTTGATTTACTTTTCTTTCTTTGTTTATTTACTTGTCATGTGTTTCTGTCTTTTTATTGAATGTACTTGTCATTTCCAGAGAAAGCATGCCACTCACTTGGAGAGATATACCCAGCTCACTTCAACTGCTATGAAAAGAAGATCATCAGATGAAGGCCCCTCATCAAAACAAATAAAGATGTGGGAGACCAAGAGGGTCTCACAGCACAGCATGGATGAAGCTATTAACTTACACCCGCTAAGTGTTGTTAAACAGGAAGGTTTTAAAACCCTTGTGAATCTCCTTCAACCAAGTGTTGTGGTAATGTCTCGTGGCACTATAAAAAACAAAGTTGAAAAGGCAACACAGAAAATGAAGAACAACCTAAAAGCTGCCATGAGTGAAATTGAGTTCATTGCGACCACCACCGACTGTTGGACACCACATCGACGGAGCTTCATAGGTGTCACGGCACACTGGATAGATGAAACTTTACAGAGATGTCATGCTGCCCTAGCATGTAAACAACTAAAAGGCCCACACTGTTTTTCTGCACTTGCAGGTGTCTTGAATGAAATTCACACAGAGTTCAGCATCCGTGAAAAGATTGTTTGCACAACAACTGATAATGGCTCCAATTTTCTAAAAGCATTTCGAATCTATGGTCAACTTGATGAAAATAACCATCCAGAAACTGTGGGAGGGGCCAGGCCAAGTCAGATGGGAGAAAGAGAGAGTGAAGATGATGATGAAGAGGGGGAAAACAGTGAGGGTGTTGAGTTTGTTGAAGCTGGAACTCTGTTGGACTAAGATGATGGCCTGGAATATCAACTGCCTAAACACCAACGCTGTGCCTGCCACCTTTTGAATCTGGTGTCTACAGTTGATGTCTTGGTAGCCAATTCCAATTCAGCATACAAGCTGCATTTTCTAAGTGCTCAGGTCTATGGAACAAAAGTGCAAGATCCACTACAGCTGCTGAGATAATCAAAGAAAACTGCAAACTCCAGCTCTTGAGGCCAAATGACACTAGGTGGAATTCCTTTTTCCTAGCTGTGGAAAGGATCGTGAGAATTGTGAGGGAACAAGGAGAAAGAGCCATTACAGCTGTCTGCTGTACATTAAAAATTTCCATGTAAGTACCACTTAAGTTTCAGAACTTAGCTTATTGATTGCAATATAATACAATATTATTATTAATGAATATTTTACATCTTTGGATGCATTCAAATGGACTTATAATAAATACATTTCTGAAATAATAAACGCTCTAATAAAATATTACATTTCTACTTTTCATGACATTTTTTTAAAAGTATATATGAAATATAAATTAATCTGTTGCTCAGATTCTCAGTATAAATGATACAGTACTACTTATTAGCATTAACCCTTTGCACTACATGGGTCTAAAGAGACCGACTGAGTTTATTTCTATATCTTTGCACAAAATTAATTTCATTACTTGGTGTTCCAGGAATTTCTCAGTTAACTTGTTTTTGATCATTACTAATCCTTATTTGAATTTTCTCTTTTCTACTTTTTGAATAAAACTCATTTTTGTGTCACTACCCCTCTGATGCACAGCATGGGTCTAAAATGACCCGTATTCATTCCCTATGTTTTTTCAATAATGGCTGAGTATTTATTTGCTGAATATTTGAAGGAAATGTATTTTATCATTTATTATTCCAGATAAGCATTAAACATCTTGTTTTGGACTTCCACAAATCGTTATGTTTATTTTTCCTTTTTTACTTTATGAACAAACACTTTTTTTTGTATTTATACATCAATTTTACATATATGGGTCAAAAATTACCCATATAGGAGCCTTTGATATTTGTTAAGTTTTGCAAGGAGGAACATATTTACTGCAGAATACTATTCATTTGCTACATGTTTCACCACTCAACACAGCTGGTTTCATCTATTTGATACTTGTATATCATAAGTATATAAGTATATATTTATATATTATACTTATATAAGTATAAATAAATATATAATTCATTTATTTTATCATAAAAATATTTTTTGTGAAAATATTATTTTGTGAAAGATAACGAGACATAATATTTTAATGTTAGGCTATGATTACTTGACCTTAAAATACATTACAAGTGAGAACTGTTGTTGTCATATTCTGTTCTAGCTAGC
The DNA here is from genome assembly GCA_033026305.1 of Cirrhinus molitorella. Lineage (NCBI taxonomy): Eukaryota > Metazoa > Chordata > Actinopteri > Cypriniformes > Cyprinidae > Cirrhinus > Cirrhinus molitorella. The sequence goes on along the minus strand of CM065123.1, from coordinate 22,672,771 downwards.
TATTGTTAGCTAAGTCAACAAAGTAAAAGTTGAAATAGGATATTAAATACAGGTATATACATTGTAGCTGTCATGCAAAAGCCTTGTATCTCCATATTACATTTTTATATCATCATTTTTATTTTTTGTCAAAAATCTATGCTCTTGGTCACCCTCTATGTATGTTAATGTTCTTGAAAATTAACCATTTTGAAGGTTTCTGTCTGACAGCGATGATATATAATAAGTATATACTTGATCAACTTTTTGATGTGCATTTAAAAATATTCTTGTGCTTTTTTTATCCAGAGTCTTAGTATGGCTGGTCCCAATGAGACTCACTGAGATGCCAATTTGAGATGGCACTGTTCCTGTGCAACTTTAAGGAGGAGGAGGAGAACGTGACGTGTGGCCAAGTATGATGATCCATACTCGGAATTTGTGCTCTGCATTTAACCCATCCAAGTGCACACACACACACACACCGTGAACACACACACACCGTGAACACACACACACCGTGAACACACACCCGGAGCAGTGGGCAGCCATATTGCTATCGCTGCGACGTCTGGGGAGCAGTTGGGGGTCCTTTGCCTTGCTCAAGGGTCTCACCTCAGTCGTGGTATTGAGGGTGGAGAGAGCGCTGATTATTCACTCCCCCCACCAACAATCCCTGCCGGACCTGGGACCTGGGAACCTTTCAGTTACAAGTCCAACTCCCAAGTCCACTCCCTTTCATCAGTGTTCTTTCATTCAGTTAAATTCACTATAATGCACTACAGATGCACTACAGATACACTACAGTTCAATTTCAGTGTGTTACCGGCCGCAGCAATCGCAATATGGCTGCCCACTGCTCCGGGTGTATGTTCATGGTGTGTGTGTGTGTGTGTGTGTGTGTGTGTGTGTTCACTACTGTGTGTGCACTTGGATAAATTAAATGCAGAGCACAAATTCCAAGTATGGGTCACCATACTTGGCCACACGTCACTTCCTTTCCTTCCTTCCTTTCCTTCCTTTAAGTTATGTGTGACAAAGTGACAAATAAACATATTTCAAGTGTTAAATGTGTTGGTCTAAATAAATGCTAAAATAATGATTTTAATTATTTTATTTATTTAGTCTTTTGATTTATCAAACTTGCACAGATGGGTCTTTTGACCCATGTGTGTAAACTTGATGTAGTAACACAAAACCTAAGAAAAAAAGTGTTCATAGAAAAAGTTATTTTGAATGTTTATGGCACATGAAATTTATATATCAGGGAATATTTAATGCTGAAATAAACTGATTTTAAAAGATAAAACAAAAGAATCCCCAGCCATGCATGAAATAACATAGAAAATGAACAAGGGTCATTTTAGACCCATGTAGTGCATTAGAAGGGGTTTTCATAGCGTGTGCATCAAAGGGTTAAAAAAAATCTGTTATTTGTTCTCACTTGTAACAACACCTGATACTAGTCTCTCTCTCTCTCTCTCTCTCTCTCTCTCTCTCTCTCTGTCTTTTTTTATCTGCCTCGGTAAGCAAGCCAAATAGTATTTATTTCAACACTGAAACAAACGGAGGGTGGTGTGAAGCCAGAAACAATCGGGATGAATGGGATTGATTTGAATGTGATACAACATGATTGAATGACACGAAAATCGGAACGATGATTCGTCGTTTCTGACTTTGATGCCTATGATTCGCTCTTCTGTTTGATGACGCAACGGGCGGATAGGAGCGTAAAGGCGGAAGAGGCGAGAGCGCATGGCGAACGCGAGCTGAACACGCTGAGCAATGCTGCGTGCGAGGGATGAATGCTGCGGTCTAAAGGAGTAGCAGAATCATTTTAATGCCCCGTTTGTACACATTTCTTCTCTCAACGGACGTGAGTTAGAGAAGACAGGAAAGCACATCAATGATTAATCAACATGACACGCTGATGGTAGGATTAAGAACATTTCATTTCGAATTTTAGCTGATTGGTGCCATCTTGTGTTAAGTGGAGAACCTTGAAACATTCATGTGATATTTATTAATGTTTTATTGGTTACACCGATGTGTGTGTTTTGTATAAAGTATTGTTTATTGCACAAGATGTGCTATACGTAAGTTAATTTATTTGTTTTGTTTTACTTTATTTTGAAAGGTTATCGACCTATTTGAAGCTCACTGAACTTTCTCGAAGCTAACTGATTCATTTGGAATTCACTGAACTCACTTGAAGCTAACTGAACTTTCTTGAAGCTAACTGAATTCACTGGAAGCTGACTGAATGAATTGAAGCTCACTGAACTCACTTGAAGCTAACTGAACTTTCTTGAAGCTAACTGAATTCACTGGAAGCTGACTGAATGAATTGAAGCTCACTGAACTCACTTGAAGCTAACTGAACTTTCTTGAAGCTAACTGAATTCACTGGAAGCTGACTGAATGAATTGAAGCTCACTGAACTCACTTGAAGCTAACTGAACTTTCTTGAAGCTAATTGACCTCACTTGAAGCTAACTGAATCCACTTTAAGCTAACTGGAAATTCCTGGAGCTAACTGGAGCAAATGGAACCCAATTGAAGTTAACTGAATTCATCTGAAGCTGACTGAAGTTAGTTGGAACTTAAGTTGAGAGACCTTTTGAGCTTAGAACATACTGTAATCAAGAACGTTTCAAGTTTATGTGAATTGTATCTGTTGGCTTTTGTTGTTGATGTTTAATATCACCGCAACCAAGATTGTAGCAAACATTTTTTGAAGATTGAAGTCAGTAAAGCTTTTGGAGTTGATCTCTGTGTCTGTGATTGATTAAGCCCTTTTCGAGTTTGAGGCAGTTTGATGTGGAAACCTGAAATAACTCGACAGTCGATAACCACAGCCAACAGCTATAACCACATATGGCAATATTCAGCAACAACAGACGTGGATTCACAATTGTGGCAGTGTAAAGAAGCCAAGCTCGGAAGGTGACGATGTGTGGAACTGTTCATCGTGTACCACTGGAGCAGGAAGGTGAATCAAGGCAAGGTTGCTGCTGCTCGTGGAAAGATGGCTGAAGAGGCAGTGGGAAAATCAATTGAGCAGCTTAAGAAAGATAGAACGGCAGCAAAAATCATCTTTTCCAGACAAGGTAATTTCCTTAATAGAGAAGTACATAGATTAGTAGAAGAGGAGCTCAAGGAAGAATATAAGAAGCTCTCACTTGCTGCAAGGAAAGTTTTTGAGACTAACGATGATTACAAGGTTGGACTTCTTGCTGACTTGGAAGTTGATGCAGGTAAAGAGGAAGAAGCGGAACTTTCAGCACAACAGGAGGCAGACATCATAAAGACTGCAAGTGAGTGTGAGACAAAGTTCAATGAAGTTGAAAGTATTGTTCAAGAAAATTTGTGGTCAAGATATGGTTCGCATGAAGTGATTGGTTTAATATCCTCAGCAGAAAAAGCCTGTGATTCAGTGACAAATATAGCCGTCAGCAGTAGTGACTATGAAAATTATGAAGTTCAAATTAGTTTTCTTGCAAAACTCGTCAGAGAAGCAATTGTTGCTTTGTCACGTTGGGAGAAGTGGACCCCAGATACTGAAAGAAAGGCCTTAGAGAAACGGGTGAGAGAACTCAAAGCAAGCAGCACTGACCTTGAAGCAAGAAGAGGTGAGTTTGCTAGAGCTCGTAGAATGGCTGAAGATAAAGCACCTACAAATGTCAGCACAGCAACGATGTTAAACACTGCACCACTCACATCTCAAGTTGCACCACTTGTGAGATTAAAGCCAACCACCTTACCTGTATTTAGCGGAAGTAAAAGAGATTTTTATCGATGGAAGAAAGATTGGGAGAGCCTCCAACACCAAGGGGACCCATCTGGATCCCAAGAGGTCAAGAAGATCCAGCTACTTGATAGTGTGGATGATAAAATTGTAAAAGATCTAAGACTATCCTCTTATAACACAGTGGAAGACATATTCAGAGTGCTTGTGAATCGGTATGGTAACAAGTATGCAATCACATTGGAAATAATGGAGGAACTCGATAGGATTCCTGCTGTAAAAGGAAACCAGCCACGCAAAGTGATTGAGTTAGTTCAAACTGTGGAGAAAGCTGTGGTTGACTTGGTTGACCTTGGAGATGCTGAAGCTATAAAAAATCCTCTTGTAGTCAAATCCATCGAGAGTAAACTTCCTGAATTCATGAAGAGGGATTGGCTGGCTCTGATGATGGCTTCTGGAAGTGACGTTACCGTAGGTAATCACTTTGACAAGCTTCTTGAGTTCTTAAAGAAAGAGGAGGGAATCCTTGAGAGACTCGACCATCTTAAAGTACCTGAGAAGGGGGAAAAGCATGAAAGGAAGCTAGAAAGAAGTCATGCATTCACTAGATCTATAAAAACTGTGTCGCCTGGAAGTGTGTGCATTGTGTGTGGGTCTGAGAGACATAAAGGGAAGATCTTCTTCTGCAAAAAGTTTAAAGAATTGAAGCTGAGGGAAAAGAAGGCAATCCTGAGAACGCTTGGAGTGTGCAGGAAGTGCCTGGGACATCATGAAGATGATAGTAAGTGTGTAAAAGCTTTTCTGTGCAGAAATAAGGATTGCAGAGGAGGATCATTTGCAGATCATCACTACCTCATGTGCCCCAGATGGGAAGCCAAGCCTGAGTCTGAAGCCAGAGTGAACCTCAGAGAGGGGACTAAAGGAGGGAGACTAACAGTCGAGCAAGAAGAATTCCTTTCTGAGCTGTCTCCTGAGTTGGCGGAAAAGTGCAAGAAGGCATTCACCAATAGAGCTGGGGTAAGCAAATCCCCAACACAAAATGGCCAGTTGGAATTGTTAGAGGAAAGTGGATTTAAAGAACTTCCTGTTATCATGATGCTCAAAGAAGTGACAACTAATGCAGGGCAGAAGATCGGCACCCTCATTGACCTGGCTTCTGACACAAACTATATAACTCATAAAGCAGCCCATAGACTCAGATTGAGAGGAGAGGAGATCAACTTGGTTGTTTATGGAGTTGGAAAGATGGCAATTCGAGTGAGCACTAAGAGATATCTTCTCAGAATTCGAGTGAGAACGCCAGCAGGAACAGAAAAGGCTCACCAGCTAGTCTGTTATGGGCTTGAAGAGATTGCAAAGGTGCACAAAAGTGTGAGTCCCCAACGTTTGAAAACATTTTTTCCAGAAGTAGACATAGCAGAGCTGAAGAGGCCTGAAACAATAGAACTACTTCTCAGCCATAGGGAGGGAAGACTTGCTCCGCAAAGGGTGAAAATCATAGGAGATCTTGTTCTGTGGGACAGTCCACTAGGAAAGATAGTGGGCGGTGCACATCCAGATTTGTTTGAAGCAGTGAGCATGGCGGCGTATGAGTCGAAAACACACTTTGCACGATCTATGAGAACTGCTGTGGCCAGATATGAGGAAGTCCCCAGGAAAAGAGGAACGGCATGGATTTCTAGAGGAGCTAAAGCAGTCTGTGCTGGAGCAAGGAGCACACATGTAAGTGGCAAAGAGTTTCTTCAGTGGTGGAGCTGGGATAGCATAGGAGCTGCATGCGAGCCAAAGTGTGGAGGCTGTCGGTGTGGGAATTGCCAGCCAGGAGGAAAAGAGATGACTCTAGCAGAGGAAAAAGAGCTTGAGATTATAAGGAATGGTCTCACTTATGTGCAAGCAGATGCTCACAGTGATCGCCCTCATTGGGATGCAAGATATCCGTGGATTCAAGATCCAATGACTCTCCCGTATAATAAAGGTGGAGTTGAGGCAACTTTCTTGAGGACTGAAAAGCAGCTTGGGAGGGTACCTGAGTGGAAAGAGGTCTACACTGCTCAAGTTCACGATATGGTAGAGAGAGGTGCTGCAATAAAACTTACTGAAGAAGTACTCCAAAACTGGGTTGGTCCAGTCTGGTACGTAAGCCATTTAGTTGCACCAAATCCACATTCAGTTACCACGCCCGTGCGTCTTGTGTGGAACAGCAGCCAGAGGTTTAAGGGGCTCAGTTTGAATGACCTCCTTCTGAAAGGGCCTGATGTGTTGAATCCCATTAGAGCTGTCTTGCTCAGGTTCAGGAAAGGAGTGTTCGGTGTTTTGGGAGACATTAAAAAGATGTACAATTCTGTGTGGCTAGAAGAACGGGAAATGCATCTTCACCGGTTTCTCTGGAGAGACACACCAGAAGAGGAGATAGAGGAGTATGCCATAACTAGAGTCAATATAGGGGATCGTCCAGCTGGGTGCATCGCACAACTGGCAATGCGGGAAACGGCTCATCTAGCAGCTTTCGTTCATCTAAAGGAAGAATGCAGAGTTTTAGAAGAAGATAGCTACGTGGATGATATTCTCACATCTCACAATGATCAAAACGGACTTGTCAAGATAGTGAAGGGGCTTGAAGAAATTTTAGAAGCTGGCGGATTCTTCTTGAAAGCGTGGGTCTGGTCTGGGCAAAGTGGGAGGTCTGCAAAAGAGTCCTCAAACCTGATTCCAGGAAAACACATTGTGATGCTTCCTAACCAGCTGGGTGAAGAAGATGATAAGGCCCTAGGGATTGGGTATCTAGCAGGAGAGGACAAGTTGTATGTTATGACCTCTGTCAACTTTTCTAAGAGGAAAAAGAAGTTAAGAACAGAGCAGAACCTCCTTGAAGATGAAGTGAGTATGAAGACCCCAAATCCATTAACTAGAAGGCATCTGTTAAGTCAGGTGGCTGGACTCTATGACCCTATTGGCCTTGTTACACCAGCTAAGCAGAAAGGCGCAATCATTGTTAGGAAGGCATTTCAGGAAGCTGGAGGTGGATGTTTGACACTGCATACATGGGACTCAGCACTCTCAGAAGGTATCCGAGGAGAGGCTATTTGTTATTCGAGTTGTTTAAAGAGTATGTGCAGCTCCAGAAAATTAAGTTCCACAGAAGTCTTACACCTCCAAACTGGAGAGGAAAACCATGGGGGGTCACGTTCTCAGATGGGTCTCAGATGACCTATGGAGCAGTGCTATATCTCAGATGGAGCACAAGCCAAGGAGTACAGGTCCGACTTGTAGAGTCGAAAGCTAAGCTGACACCACTGGAACTGAAGGGGGATCCCATAAAAGCTGAAGTCTGCGGTGCAGTATTTGCAGTACGTCTCAGAAAGTACTTTGAAAAGCATGGACAAATTGAAGTAGAGAAGTGGTTCCATCTTGTGGACAGTCAGACAGTACTGGGATCTATCCAGCGTGACAGTTATGGGTATCAGACATTTTTTGCTAATAGGATTGGAGAGATACAGAAGGTAACCGTTAACAGTGACTGGTGGTGGATTCCAGGGAGTTTGAACATTGCAGATCTCATAACAAGAGGAGCAAGCCCTAAAGATCTCGATGAGGCATCTGTGTGGCAAAATGGACCTGAATTTCTTAAAAAGCCAGTGGATGAATGGCCCAAGAGATCAGCATCTGAAATTGCTGATGATGCAAGAGAAAAGGTAAACAAACTTCAAAGAAAAGTTTTCTCAGCTGCATTAACAAGATCTCGGGTGAGAAAGGGCATAGTTAAGAAGGGAGTATATGAAGGATCGGAGTCATCTCAAGTGGAAATGCTGAGCAGAGTGGTTACCAAAGGTTTGGTGGATGTTGGAAAATTTAGTAGCCTTTCCAAGCTAACAAGAGTTATTGGATGGGTGTGTCGCAGTGTGAGGAAGTGGCAGATGTTAAAGACCAACGATCTAAAATGTGCCAATCAACATCTAAAAGAAGGACTCAGTGGGTGTGTACTAACAGTGAAAGAACGAGAGGACGCTTTGAAGGCACTTTTTCTAGCAGTTCAAAAGGATGCAACATTTACAGAGACCACTTTGTGTAGACTGGCCACATTCAAGGATGAGGATGGGCTCCTTGTATGTGGTGGTAGGTACAGAGGCTTTGGGGAGAGACCTATTCCGATATTACCCAATACGGCAAGAGTATCTATGTTATTGGCTCAGGAAGCACATAATGCAAACCATGAGGAGATTGCCGGGACTCTCTTGAGGATGAGGAAAGTAGCATGGGTGGTGAAAGGTCGAAGATTAGCGAAGAAAGTGGTGGACGGATGCATTGTCTGCAGGAAAGCAAGAGCAAGGAGATGCAGGCAGATTATGGGTGAGCTCCCACCTGAAAGAACTCAACCAGCTTCACCGTTTGAGTTCATGACTGTTGATCTGTTTGGTCCCTATGAGGTGAAGGACGAAGTGAAGAAGAGGGTGCGACTAAAGGTTTGGGGAATTGTCTACTGTTGTATGGCTTCAAGGGCTATTCATGCAGATGTCGTAAGTGACCAATCCGCTGAAGGTTTCCTGTTGGCTTATAAAAGGTTCACGGCTCTGAGGGGACATCCCCAGAAAGTGTGGTCGGATTCAGGCTCGAATTTTGTAGGGGCTAGGTCAGTCCTGAAAGATCTCTATACGTTTCTGGGGAAAGTAGAGAAACCGGAGCTTGAAGAAGAAGCTGCAAAACATGGAACTGAATGGTCATGGAAATTTCATCCAGCGGACTCCCCCCATAGAAATGGGGCAGCTGAAGCTGCTGTCAGAGTAATGAAGAGAGCCCTTCACAATCTCGGCGGAGATGGTATCTTTACATGGGGAGAGTTTCAAACTTTTCTTTACATGGCAGCGAACCTGGCAAATGAAAGGCCCATAGATGCACGGACACAAAGTCGTGAGTATTGTTTGGAGTATGTTACACCTAATTCTCTCTTGTTGGGAAGAGTCAATACAAGAAGAGACCCAAGTGATTTTGATTTTGTTGGATACCCATACAAAAGATTGAGAGTTATCCAAAGGGAAGTTAACAAATTCTGGGAAAGGTGGAGCCAACTAGCTGGGCCAAACTTGTTCATAAGAAACAAGTGGCATACAAGAGAGAGGAATGTTGCTGTGGGAGATATCGTATGGGTTGCGGACCAGAATGCTCTGAGAGGTCAATATAGATTGGGAAATGTCGTCAAGGTAAATGCTGATTCTAATGGCATCGTGAGAGATGTTGATGTCAGAGTTTGCTCAAGTCATCCAGTTCATCGTTCTGGTCGTCCTAAAGAGATCAATTCAAGGAAAATCATCAAAAGTGGAAGTACCAAACTTCCATCAGCCATTCTTCACAGGGATGTCAGGCGATTAGTTGTGCTGATTCCAGTGGAGGAGCAATTAAAGAATTTGAAAGAAAGTAGTTGAGTGACATCTTTGGTTCAAGAACCAAGAATGTCAAGTGGGAGGTGTGAAGCCAGAAACAATCGGGATGAATGGGATTGATTTGAATGTGATACAACATGATTGAATGACACGAAAATCGGAACGATGATTCGTCGTTTCTGACTTTGATGCCTATGATTCGCTCTTCTGTTTGATGACGCAACGGGCGGATAGGAGCGTAAAGGCGGAAGAGGCGAGAGCGCATGGCGAACGCGAGCTGAACACGCTGAGCAATGCTGCGTGCGAGGGATGAATGCTGCGGTCTAAAGGAGTAGCAGAATCATTTTAATGCCCCGTTTGTACACATTTCTTCTCTCAACGGACGTGAGTTAGAGAAGACAGGAAAGCACATCAATGATTAATCAACATGACACGCTGATGGTAGGATTAAGAACATTTCATTTCGAATTTTAGCTGATTGGTGCCATCTTGTGTTAAGTGGAGAACCTTGAAACATTCATGTGATATTTATTAATGTTTTATTGGTTACACCGATGTGTGTGTTTTGTATAAAGTATTGTTTATTGCACAAGATGTGCTATACGTAAGTTAATTTATTTGTTTTGTTTTACTTTATTTTGAAAGGTTATCGACCTATTTGAAGCTCACTGAACTTTCTCGAAGCTAACTGATTCATTTGGAATTCACTGAACTCACTTGAAGCTAACTGAACTTTCTTGAAGCTAACTGAATTCACTGGAAGCTGACTGAATGAATTGAAGCTCACTGAACTCACTTGAAGCTAACTGAACTTTCTTGAAGCTAACTGAATTCACTGGAAGCTGACTGAATGAATTGAAGCTCACTGAACTCACTTGAAGCTAACTGAACTTTCTTGAAGCTAACTGAATTCACTGGAAGCTGACTGAATGAATTGAAGCTCACTGAACTCACTTGAAGCTAACTGAACTTTCTTGAAGCTAATTGACCTCACTTGAAGCTAACTGAATCCACTTTAAGCTAACTGGAAATTCCTGGAGCTAACTGGAGCAAATGGAACCCAATTGAAGTTAACTGAATTCATCTGAAGCTGACTGAAGTTAGTTGGAACTTAAGTTGAGAGACCTTTTGAGCTTAGAACATACTGTAATCAAGAACGTTTCAAGTTTATGTGAATTGTATCTGTTGGCTTTTGTTGTTGATGTTTAATATCACCGCAACCAAGATTGTAGCAAACATTTTTTGAAGATTGAAGTCAGTAAAGCTTTTGGAGTTGATCTCTGTGTCTGTGATTGATTAAGCCCTTTTCGAGTTTGAGGCAGTTTGATGTGGAAACCTGAAATAACTCGACAGGTGGGTCTCTGTCTAGATCGGGGCTGAAAGGGGGAAATGAAAATGACACAGATTTATATTAGATCCACGACCTGTAAGTATTTATTCAAAGATCAGCTCTAAAATGCCATCTGCAAAGAACATCATTGTGTACGGAACATGGTTAGTCAACGTTACCGTAAAAAAAATCCCATACAATAGACTCCGTCTTTTTTTCGACGGGAGAAAAAGCTTTAGGGATTTCCCTTTTTCGGCCATCCTAGGTGACTCTCATTGACTGCTCGTACCAACTGGAGGGGAAGGGGTCGTGTGACTCCTTCACGCTATTTGTTGCACACAACTGGGGGATTCCTGCACTTTCCTCCTTTAATGACACGTAAAAAAAATGCACATACCGCAGGAACGGTATGACAGGACATTTTAGCTGTTTTAAAACCGTGACTTTTCCAAACCACGGTTTACCTTGAAACCGGTTATTGTCCCATGCCTAATCCAGAGTTAATCGCTGCTGCAATTCTACTCCCCAAATTCAAGACGTGCTGGACAAGTGACGAATGTGTCCTAAAACTTGGTAAGCTTTGAACAGTATGCTTTACTACTGAAGATAATAGAGGACATTTGGGCATTTTTTTGCAATTCATAAAAAAAAAATTATATAAATATCTTGCCATTAAAAACATCTTTTATTTGGTTTTCTATAGGTCCTGACTACATCAAAAGCCACCTGAAACAACAAAAGGAAGCATATAAAGGTGAGGCCTCACATTCATCAGAAGAAGACGACTTTTTTTCAGCAATGAAAAAGTATTGCTCTCAAGATGACACAAGTCAGCTGGAGGCCCACCTCAGCTGCCCCACTGACACAATGGAGGTATTAAAGTCTTTCTCTGCAGTATGCCACTTGTCATTAAGGCTCAACACTCCGCTTCCAGCCTCAGCTGCCTGTGAGCGACTATTCAGTACAGCAGGACTGATTTTTACACCAAAAAGAGCTTGTGTCGATTCCAAGAACTTTAAAAATCAGCTGCTACTCAGGCTAAACACAGACTTCTGGTAGTAAGGTTGTGTATGGCAGTTAATTCCCAGCTTTTGTAACTTGAGGCTAAAAGGAAGGCTCTCGTAGTTATTTAGTGTATGTCTGGCCTTAAAAATTATTCCTCAGTTTTTGGAGTGGCCAAGGTTTTTTTCCTATTCGTTTTTGTATAAGGGATGTTGCCACGTGTTGCTAGTACTGATGGCACACAGTGTTAAGGACAAAGTGTTCAGGCCAGTGAATAGGTATGTGTCTGGAATGTCTCTGTTCTCAGTCATGTTCATACTTTTTTCTTTCTTTTTTATATGGAAATGTGTACTCTGTTCTTAATATCTGTAGTATTGAGCTGTCATCTGAAACTGACATCAGATCAGATTGTTTCTATATGGTGTAGAATCAGGTGAAGTGTAAATTATACTTGAATTCAAATTTTCTTTCTGTTTGGACGGAAATAAAATTTACAGTATACGTAGTTCACCTCAGTTTTGTCATTTGAAAAGCATCATAATATTTGTTGTTGTTTTTTAAAGATGAGATGAAATCACTCTATAATCTAGGACATTGGTTTTCAAACCGGTCCTGTGAGCACCCCCAACACTGCACGTTTTTTGTGTCTCCCTCATCTATCACACCTGATTCAACTTATCAGCTCATTAGTAGAGACAGCAAGACCTGAAATGGGTGTGTCATATATGAGAAATCTACAAAATGTGCAGTGTTGGGGGTGCTCGTAGGACTGGTTTGAAAACCACTGATCTAGGATATGGCCGTGGTGATTTATGCAATTTCTTATTTATTTATTTTTTCTGCAAGCTTAATTATTAATCTTTTCTCTGCATTCTATATGCTGCTTGTTCAGCCTGAATATCTAATTTGCTAACAAAATTTCAAGTTCTTTAGTATTCTTTAGTAAAGTACTCTTTAGTAAAGTTCTTAAGTATTAATGCATCAATATGATGTGAGGTCCAGTTACCAGCGTGACACTAAAACAGGTAGTAGTAAAGGGTACTTTTTACCCAAGTACATGTCAGAGCCCATACTTCTTTACTTTAACTTGAGTAAAAAAGTGTAGTACGTACTTCTACTTTTACCAGAGTCATTCAGAAACTTTCAGATTGTCTAGATTCATTACATGTAAAGTAAAACATTTCAAAAGTTTTTTTTTTTTGTTGTTGTTGTTGTTGTTTTTTTTTGGTTTAATTTTGATGATTAGAGCTTACAGCTCATGAAAGTCAAAAATCCAGTATCTCAAAATATTAGAATATTTACATTTGAGATTCATTAAATGGCCATCCCTACAGTATACATTCCGGGTATCTCTTGTTCTTTGAAACCACACTAATGGGGAAGACTGCTGACTTGGCAATGGTCCAGGTGACAATCATTGACACCCTCCACAAAGAGAGTAAGTCACAGAAGGTCATTACTGAATTGGGTGGCTGTTTACAGAGTGATGTATCAAAGCATATTCAGAATCAGAATCAGAAAGAGCTTTATTGCCAAATATGATTGTGCATACAAGGAATTTGGTTTTGCGACATACAGACAATAAAAAATAAAAATAAGATGAGAATAAAAAATACACATTTGTAAATATAAATAGACAAAAATATATACAAAAATAAATTAAGAAATAAGTTGCATATACATTTGTGCTATTGGTGATTGATGAAGGTTATTGCACATATTTTTATTGCACATATTAGGTGAACATTTAGCTGTTCATAAGGTGGACTGCCTGGGGGAAAAAATGTTTTTGTGCCTGGTTGTCCTGGCATTAGGGGCTCTGTAGCTGAGTAGAACTGTTTCAGCAACTCTGTAGCTGAGTAGAACCGTTTCAGCAACTCCTGTGGTAGGTTGAACTTCTTCAGTTGGCGAAGGAAATACAACCTTTGTTGGACCTTTTTTAAAATGGAGTCGACGTGAGTGTCCCACTTCAGGTCCTGGGAGATGAAAGATCCCAGGAACTTAAATATCTCCACTGTAGCCACAGTGCTGTCAATGATGGTGAGTGGGGAAAGTGTAGGGGGGTTCCTCCTAAAGTCCACTATCATCTCTAGTTTTGAGCTCCAGGTTGTTATGATTGCACCAGACAGCCAGCTCTTTAACCTCCTGTCTGTAGGCATACTCATCGCCGTCCTGAATGAGGCCGATGAGAGTAGTGTCATCTGCAAACTTCAGGAGCTTGACAGAGGAGTCTTTAGAGATGCAATCATCGGTGTAAAATGCAAAGTTGACTGGAAAGACGAAATTGAGTAGGCGAAGGTGCACAAGCAACAGGGATGACTGCAAGTTTGAGAATACTGTCAAGTAAAGCTGATTCAAACACTTGGGAGAGCTTCACAAGGAGTAGAATGAAGCTGGAGTCAGCACATCAAGAGTCACCACACTCAGACATCTTCAGGAAAAGGACTACCAAGCGACTTCTGAAACAAAAACAATGTCAGAAGCATACCTGGTCTAAGGACAAAAAAGAACTGGACTGTTGCTCAGTGGTCCAAAGTCTCTTTACAGATAAAAGTAAATTTTGCATTTCATGTTGAAATCATGGTCCCAGAGTCTGAAGGAAGACTGGAAAGGCACAGAATCCAAGCTGCTTGAAGTCCAGTGTGAAGTTTCTGAAGTCAGTAATGATTTGCCATGAGGTCTGCTGGTGTTGGTCCATTGTGTTTTATCAAGTACAAAGTCAATGCAGCCATCTACCAGGAGATTTTGGAGCACTTTATGCTTCCAGCCGCTGATAAGCTTTATGGAGATGCTGATTTCCTTTTCCAGCAGGACTTTAGCACCTGCCCACAGTGCAACAACCACTTGCAAGTGGTTTGCTGACCATGATATTACTGTGCTTTATTGGCCAGCCAACATGCCTGACCTGAACCCCATTGAGAATCTATGGTATATTTTTAAGAAAAAAATGAGAAACAGTCGATCTAACAATATACAGACAATATACAATCTGAATGCTCAATAGTGCCTCAGCAGTGCCATAAGCTGATCACTTCCATGCCACACTTGTCTGATGTTGTAATTTGTGCTAGGAACACTTTGCTGTAAGTCATTTGCTGTAATATGTGCTGCCGACCAAGTACTGAGTGCATAAATGAACGTACTTTAAAGAACCGTTTTTTGGTTGATTTTAAGAAATATCTAATATTTTGAGATATTGGATTTTTGACTTTCATAATAGCTCTAATCATCAAAATTAAACCAAAAAAAAAAAAAAATAAATAAAACTTTTGTAATGTTTTACTTTACATGTAATGAATCTAGAATATATGAAAGATACAGCTTTTGAAACAAGTTACAAGCAAAAAATGAACTTTTTTACGGTATTCTAATTTTATTAGATGCACCTGTATCTGCACTCATACAGTATACTTGTATACATGCTTACACTTTTACCTAAATTTAGACCTAATTAGTAAATATAAACTGTAAGCATTCAAGTAAGTGATCAAATATGAAGACTATTTAATATTTCTGTTCAATAAAACCATTCAAGTGTAAATGATATCATAATTTTAATAAAATATACAAAATAAGGCAAAATCTATATAGGCCCATAGGCATTTTGTGCAATTACACTGTAGTGGACAGATATATTCTCTGTCACAGAAAAAAAATGTACAAGACTGTAGTGACCATGATGCATCACAGGGTTAAATAATACATTTCTATATATGTGAAACTATTGTTATATTTCCAGTATAAAGCAATATATTCATGGACCAAATTATGGAATGTCAAAGGAGATGACAATTCTCGAAGACAACAACAACAACTAAGTAACTAACTAAATAAAAAAGTGATTCTTAAGTATTTAATATATATACAGGTCCTTCTCAAAAAATTAACATATTGTGATAAAGTTCATTATTTTCTGTAATGTACTGATAAACATTAGACTTTCATGTATTTTAGATTCATTACACACAACTGAAGTAGTTCAAGCCTTTTTTTTTGTTTTAATATTGATGATTTTGGCATACAGCTCATGAAAACCCAAAATTCCTATCTCAAAAAATTAGCATATCATGAAAAGGTTCTCTAAACGAGCTATTAACCTAATCATCTGAATCAACTAATTAACTCTAAATACCTGCAAAAGATTCCTGAGGCTTTTAAAAACTCCCAGCCTGGTTCATTACTCAAAACCGCAATCATGGGTAAGACTGCCGACCTGACGGCTGTCCAGAAGGCCATCATTGACACCCTCAAGCAAGAGGGTAAGACACAGAAAGAAATTTCTGAACGAATAGGCTGTTCCCAGAGTGCTGTATAAAGGCACCTCAGTGGGAAGTCTGTGGGAAGGAAAAAGTGTGGCAGAAAACGCTGCACAACGAGAGGGGGACCTGCGGAAGCAGTGGACTGAGTCTGGAGTAGAAACATCCAGAGCCACCGTGTACAGGCGTGTGCAGGAAATGGGCTACAGGTGCCGCATTCCCCAGGTCAAGCCACTTTTGAACCAGAAACAGCGGCAGAAGCGCCTGACCTGGGCTACAGAGAAGCAGCACTGGACTGTTGCTCAGTGGTCCAAAGTACTTTTTTCGGATGAAAGCAAATTTTGCATGTCATTCGGAAATCAAGGTGCCAGAGTCTGGAGGAAGACTGGGGAGAGGGAAATGCCAAAATGCCTGAAGTCCAGTGTCAAGTACCCACAGTCAGTGATGGTCTGGGGTGCCATGTCAGCTGCTGGTGTTGGTCCACTGTGTTTTATCAAGGGCAGGGTCAATGCAGCTAGCTATCAGGAGATTTTGGAGCACTTCATGCTTCCATCTGCTGAAAAGCTTTATGGAGATGAAGATTTCATTTTTCAGCACGACCTGGCACCTGCTCACAGTGCCAAAACCACTAGTAAATGGTTTACTGACCATGGTATTACTGTGCTCAATTGGCCTGCCAACTCTCCTGACCTGAACCCCATAGAGAATCTGTGGGATATTGTGAAGAGAAAGTCGAGAGACGCAAGACCCAACACTCTGGATGAGCTTAAGGCCGCTATCGAAGCATCCTGGGCCTCCATAACACCTCAGCAGTGCCACAGGCTGATTGCCTCCATGCCACGCCGCATTGAAGCAGTCATTTCTGCAAAAGGATTCCCGACCAAGTATTGAGTGCATAACTGAACATAATTATTTGAAGGTTGACTTTTTTTGTATTAAAAACACTTTTCTTTTATTGGTCGGATGAAATATGCTAATTTTTTGAGATAGGAATTTTGGGTTTTCATGAGCTGTATGCCAAAATCATCAATATTAAAACAAAAAAAAGACTTGAACTACTTCAGTTGTGTGTAATGAATCTAAAATATATGAAAGTCTAATGTTTATCAGTACATTACAGAAAATAATGAACTTTATCACAATATGCTAATTTTTTGAGAAGGACCTGTATATATATATATATATATATATATATATAATTTATATTAAAGACTTTGTCTATATAGATCAGTGGTCAGGGACTAATTTTCTAGTGGAAGGATGGCATTTAATGACTTTGCTTCAATAAAAAGCCATTAATTAACATTTGTAGAAAACTTTTTCCCGTCGAAGCAGAGACCAGGAGACTCTTGGGTATCTTTAGCAGACTTCTTTATTGAGAAGAGCTCCATGGTGCTGCAGTCATCAAAAAGTCTAACTAAGCAATGATACATTGTAGTTTATATAAGCATTCAGCGGGCAGTCCTTAAAAGTGTTGACCTTACACAGCCTCAGAAGTGACCACTTAATCAAAACATCTAAAGACAATACAGGAAATCAACCCCCGACTGCGAGTTTCAGTAAACTTACTTCCCAAAGATAACCGTACACAAATGGTTTAAGCTGCACCTGGCCACGAGAACTAAAAAGGTGTGAAATTCACATTCAGTTGACTTTCAGTAGAAAGAGAAAAGCAGAAAAAAAAACCTCACTAGATACTATATTGAATGTAATTAGTAAACAGACGCCACTATGTTCACATTAAATGCCTAATACAATGTAGATCACCTTAGTTTTTCATGATGTTACATCAGGCTGTAGGATCTTCAGATCTTAAACAGATTCTTAAATTTATAATCCCACACATTTATACATATTTTTGGCTTTAATGTCTATATTGTTTGGTAACTGTTTTATAAAAGCAATAAGGTACTCAAGGCTGTGTTCTGTTGTGGAAAAAGTCATGAGCTGCTTATAATACACATAAAATAAAATACACTTCATAATATATAGACACAGGTAATAAAATGTGGTACAATGTGTATAAATATATGTAAACGTGGCCTATGTATATGTATTAAAAATATATTGTCTAAAAAAAGTAAATGTTTGTTTCCACACTGTAGGCCTATACAGTGGGGTAAATAAGTATTAGATACACTGCCGATTTTTCAAGTTTTCCCACTTACAAAGAATGGAGAGATCTGTAATTTTCATCGTAGGTACACCTCAACTGTGAGAGACAGAATAAAAAAAAAAAAAAAATCCAGAAAATCACATTGTATTTCCATTTTATTGCATGAAATAAGTATTTGATACAATAGAAAATTTTAACTTAATATTTGGTACAGAAACCTTTGTTAACGATTACAGAGGTCAGACATTTCATGTAGTTCTTGACCAGGTTTGCACACACTGCAACAGGGATTTTGGCCCACTCCTCCATAAAGGTCTTCTCCAGATCTTTCAGGTTTGGGGGCTGTCACTGGGCCACACAGAGTTTCAGCTCCCTCCATAGATTTTCTATTGGGTTTAGGTCTGGAGACTGGCTAAGCCACTACAGGACCTTGAAATGCTTCTTACGGGCCACTCCTTAGTTGCCCTGGCTGTGTGTTTGGGGTCACTGTCATGCTGGAAGACCCAGCCATGACCTATCTTCAATGGTCTTACTGAGAGAAGGAGGTTGTTGCCCAAAATCTTACGATACATGGCCCCATCCATTCTCCCCTCAATACAGTGCAGTCGTCCTGTCCCTCATCTGACCACATGACCTTCTCCCATGCCTCCTCTGGATCATCCAGATGGTCTTTGGCAAACTTCAGGCGGGCCTGGACATGTGCTGGCTTAAGCAGGGGAGCCTTGCGCATGCTGCAGGATTTTAATCCATGACGGTGTAGTGTGTTACTAATGGTTGACTGTGGTCCCAGCTCTCTTCAGGTCATTGACCAGGTCCTCCCGTGTAGTTCTAGGCTGATCCCTCACCTTTCTCAGGATCACTGATACTCCATGAGGCAAGATCTTGCATGGAGCCCCAGTCCGAAGGAGATTGACAGTCATCTTGAATTTATTCCATTTCCTAATAATTGCGTCAACAGTTGTTGCATTCTCACCAAGCTGTTTGTCTATTTTCCTGTAGCCCATCCCAGCCTTATGCAATCTATTTTGTCCTTAGAAAGCTCTTTGGTCTTGGCCACTGATTGATTGAGTGTGTGGACAGGTGTCTTTTATACAGGTAACAACTGCAAACAGGTGCAATTAATACAGGTAATGAGTGGAGGATAGGAGGGCTTCTTAAGGACAAACTAACAGGTCTGTGAGAGCCAGAATTCTTGCTGGTTGGTAGGTGATCAAATAATTATTTCATGCAATAAAATGGAAATTAATTATTTAAAAATCATACAATGTGATTTTCTGGATTTTTTTTTTCTGACACAGTTGAGGTGTACCTAGGATGAACAAATACACAAATCAAATTCGCCGTACAAGATGAATGAATACATGTTATTCAATCATACATATAAAAATGGTGTGTGTTGTTACTGTCAGTTATAGTAATTTACCATAATAAAACTGAACTTGAACACTTGAATATTTAGAGAAACCCCTTGATGTGTATTTCTCTTCCAAGACCTTAGAAATACCGAAATTTAAAGAAAACGTACAGCTAAATGTTTGCTTGGGGTTGGTTATAACATGTTTTATTGATTTTGCAACATTAAACATACAACAGTAAACATAATTTCACTTTTATAAGTTTAACCACAAAGCAGGCATTGCCAGCACAAAATTGCATCAAAATTAAAAGTGAATGATGCATACATACTGCCAGAAGGGGTCCCACTTGCTTCCTTGAAATGAACTGTTTGTTAATTTTTTATGTCTTGTACATGTCATGCTGCCTGTAGATCAAATGCCCCTGATTAGTGACAAACACAAGTTCATACATGTAACCAGAGTAACCCTTCAGAGATCTGAATCATTTGTTCTTTGTCTTACAGTGCCATTTCCTTTAGACTGCCACTATTTACTCTAGGGATGGGAAGATTCACCAATTTACACTGGTGCAAAAGCATAAAAGTTAGTGATGCAATGCATCAATTTAAAAAGTGTGCATCGAATACAAGTTGGCATTTGTATTGCAATACACCATTTCTAACATATTTGCATCTGTAAAAAAATATATATATATATATAATTTTTATTGCACTATTTTTTTTTATATTTTGATTTGTATGTAGATTGATTTCTCCTCTCTAAACTTTTTCTCAAGCACGTTTTTTCTCAAATAATTACAATAAACCAAATAAATAAAAGCAAATTATCTGTAGCCAGTGGCATAGCAGTGATCGGGGGTTAAGGAGGACTGGAATTAAGAACCACTGCTTTAGATCCACAACCAGGTAAGTATTATCTTTCCTGTCTTTTATGGTTCTTGTCTTTTAAAAGTTCAGATGCAAACCCCCCTAGAAGCCATCTCAGTCAAAATTGAGATGAATGCTCTTGACACATATTATACGTCCATCAAATACATTTACTTCAAACTCCCTAAAATCCCAGCCTCAGCCCAATCAGAAGTACTGGTACTTAGGTAGAAACCTATACACTGGAGCCCGATAAAAATGCTTTTTCAAAGACGTCAGATGGATTTAGAGGCTTTTGCATCTGAACTCTTCACTTCTTCAATTATTTAAAAAGTTAATATTTTTAATCTTACTACTTCTACTCTATCTTTCTCTCTCTTAATTTTAGTACAATTTAAGTGCAGCAATGCTTTGACATAATTTCGCCATTGACTCTTCTTCTGGTTTTCTAGGGTTCCAAGCATGTTAAGCAGGGTTCTATTGAATGTTCATCGGGGTTCCCTCTTGAATGACAGGGCATAGTTCTCACTTTCTGAGTGCCAGTGAGCTCATACAACTCTCTTATGATCTGGGACTCAAAGTCGGTCCCTTGGCCATAGTGGGCAAAGAAGTGTTCCCACTTAGCTACTGTTTGAGCCTTTTAGTTTGGGGTGGAAATAGCCATTGCAATACACCATGTCTACACTGGCCACGCTGCAAAATCTAAACGCTGCATGTGATGCAATGATTAATTCTTCTCAGGATTTGTTTCAATGCCTTTCTCAGACACACCTAGATATTTATAGCTGCACGTGGGGCACCAATAATGTAGTAGTTTTCAAATACTAGTATTTAGTTTTGATCAGATAATGATCAGTTAATGTGTCTGACAAGACACACTAATGTCAAGAGTTTCTGGGAAAGAGGATTGAAAAGAGTGATATTTACGTTCCGCCTGATCATATGCTGAGTCTGAGCAGTGATGTCTTCCATTTATCATTCTGGGATGCTGTGCAGTGGGAAAAAAGGACTGGTAAACAATGAACTCCTGAGCACTGAGAGGGTCCTTGGTCTTGTCTTTTCAGGCTTTGGATTTCATTCTTGGAATCAGGAGTGGGCTGTGATGGAATGCACTCTCCTTCATGCTAGAAAAAAAAATACTGATAATGGAAAATGCTTTGATGCATTAAAGTAATTCATGCAGGATGCTTTGGAAGTCCATTTCTCTTCTGGTGGGTGGATTAACAGAAGTTGTTCTACAAAGGTAGGTGGGTTCTGCTTCATCTGTTCTAGCTGCAGTTCAGATATTAAGATGTTGTCCCAACAACCTCTAATAAACTGTTTCAAAAGTTGATGATGTAAGAAAAAGCGATGAGGATGTAGAAGATCTTACCCTTTTGGTCAGCAGATGGTTCTTGATGGCCTACTGCCGCTCCCACACTTTAAGTGACAAAGTAACACCCCAGAGATAATATAAGTCACCTTTATTTATTTATATAGCACTTTTAACAATACAGGTTGTGTCAAAGCAAGCTTTACTGGGGATCTGTCCCTGGGGATAATCTAGTTGACATGGTCTCCGCTGATATTCAGATATTTACATATATTTACATATTGTTGAGATCCAGAAGACTTATCCATATGATAATTAAGCTCTTTGTAGGGAAAGAGAGTAGTCTACTTGGAGTGGAAGTTTGTTCAAGGCAGGCTATAATTCGATCAGTATCACTTGCAGATACACCTCCCCTCCTGAAGGCAGTGTTCAACATCACTTGCAGTCACATAAGTTGAAGGCTTCTCACCATTATCTTGCATAGTATTTAGGTACCTTGCAAAGGATCTTCAAGAGAACCAAAAACACAATTTAGAATCTCCAAGTACATGCCTGGGGGAGATTCAGGTGTCAGTTTACGAGACTTGCATAAATATGGTTTTGTGTCTTTGAGAAGTAGTGCCACATTGGCAAACCATGTCTCATAGTTCACTTCGTTGCTAGAATGAGGGCAATATATGATATATCGTCGCTGTCGGACGGAAACCTTCTATGTCCAAATTTTGTCAATTTCATATTTTTTCACAAATCCATGCTATTGGTCAGTCCCCACGTGGGTCTGTTATTTTGCCAAATTATTAACCAATCTAAAGTGTTGAAAATAGCTTGAGAGCAAATCTCTTAACTCCACTGAACACTTCAACTGCATGAGCTTGTAACTCCACCTCTTCTTCACTCCACGGGAGCTTCGCAGCATGTGTCCCCTTCCATCATCTTATCACAAAGCACCGGCAAAAATAATTAGCAATGAATGTGTCGGGGGAAACAGTAAGGAGATATTTGAATGATCCATTAATAAACTAGTGTATTCTGAGATAGTGTCGCAAAGACACTGACTCACATTCACTTTAGATAAATTCATAAATTCATCTGTATGGATTACATAATGAAGGCGATTTTTCAGATTTTTTATTTCGTTAAGTAATAATTTAAAGCTTTCTATTTATTTATTTATAATGTTTGTGAGGCATGTATTCATTGAAAAAAATTTAAATGATCACGCTGGAGAAAAAGATGGACTCAGGTTGGACTCGGGCCGAGAATTCGACCTGACTGGGTGGGCCCGACTGACACCCTTAGCAATGCACCTTGTTTAAATGTCCTCAAAACACTGGTTATTCAACAAAAAATTCTATAGCTGTAATGCTTCGGTGCAGAAGGAAAACTGTGAGCCGCGAAGGTAAGTTTGCAAGCAGATTAGGCCAATTTCCGCCTATTAGACAGCCTAATCAGCACATCGTTTTTTGTATTGCATCACTTATAGCTCTTAAACCTTTAAAATAGAGTTTAGGAAGATGTATGTAACCACAGTCATCAGCTTTGGTTAACTATTGAAGCCTTTTCTCTTGTCAAAAGGCTCAATGCGTCCGCCGACTTTGTTTGCATGCAGATTAATTTCCACATTAGACAGCCTAATCAGCTTATCATTTTATTTTGGTACTGCATCATTCATAGCTCTAATGTTTAAAATAGAGTTTAGGAAGATGTGTGTAACCACAATAATTGGCTTTGATTAGCTCGTAAAGCCTTGTCTTTTGTCAAAAGGCTCAACGTGACCGCAGATTTTGATGAACACTGGCAGCAGCGACGTCTGTGTCCGTGCCATTCTTATCAATGACAGCGTAAGCTCATATCTCCCTGCTCCCAAGTCATAAACCTTGTATCTCCGATAAAACGTGATTTTGGGGAAATGTTGTGTTAATGTTGGTACACAACAGTATATGAGCAATGTAAGGTATAATACAAACATTAATGATAATGATTAATGATGTTTAAGAACTCAAAAAATATGTAGTTTTTTTATTTCCTGAAAAATGATGGTTTTGGAGATGCAAGGATTCCACCCGACAGCGACGATATATAATATATAACATATATCATGGGAAGCAAGCTAGTGTTAGCTTTATTAATTGTAAAGAGAGAAGCTCGTGTTAGTAGTGTTAGTGTTTATATATATATATATATATATATATAGAAAACAAGTAGTAAGTGAATGGATAGAGTATAAATCTAAAAGGTCAAAAAGAAATCTAAAAGAAATTAGGCCACTTTCTTAGCTGGTCAGGCTAAGAGGCCAGCTGGAATAACCAGCTAAAACCAGCCTAGCCAGGCTGAGAAACCAGCTAAACCCAGCTACTTCCAGTTAGGCTGGTTTTAGCTGTTCATCCAGCCTGGTTTTAGCTGGTCAACCAGGTTGGTTTTAGAGGGGTTTTAGTCACTTGGTCACTTCCTTAGATGGTCTGGCTGGGAGACCAGCTGGACAACCAGCTAAAACCAGCTTAAACCAGGTAAGACCAGCTTAGACTGATTTTAGCTGTTCTTTTCAGCAGGGTGTTCTCAGCAGTTATTTTGATTAGATGCCAAATGCTCTCCTCCTATTCAAATTTGACATAGAAGGGGTACATACAACACAATTTTCAAGAAAAAAAAAAAAAACTTAGGGAAAATAAATGCAGAACATGTTCACATAGGACACTATTAACAATTATATGCATGAAACCATTAAAAAAAAAAAATTGGGCAAAAATGGGTTAAAGCAGGCTGTGTCTGTTTTAAGCCAGCTGCGTTTTATGAATCCCACATTGAACTTCCTGAGATTAGAGAAGCTGAAAGTAGAAAAGTCAGTCCCACTGCCATCCCCTAAATCAGGTGACTTTCTATTATTTAATTATTTAACCACAAAATAAGTTTTAGATATATTTATTTACTTATATGTTTGCTTATAAGCTTGACAATCACAGAAGTTGTTACAATTCACGTTATATGCCCATGGCATAAACTGCAGAGAGAAAGGAAAAACTGCAACGTCTGGCACACTCCAGAAATCATACAAAGAATATTACAAGCTTCTCATCAATGTTATTTACATAACATATGTGTGGCTTATCTATGCAATATCCCAGTGATTTACTGATTATTTACTGATACAAATGATTTGCTTACTTCACCTTCACTGGGATCCTGCACTCAATCAGCTTTTACCACACTGATTTTTCTTTATTTTCTTCACAGATCACAGGCCTTCTTTATAAAGTGTGCATCTGCACAGATTTGATCTTGGAGTGTGTGTGTGTGTGTGTGTGTGTGTGTGTGTTTAAATCCACACCAATGCTCATATTTGTAAAAACTGCCTTTGATATGGAAAAGTGAAAGATTTTGGGAAATGTACGCTTTTCTTGCAGGTCGCTGTTCTAAATTAAAGGATTTGGATGATGACTGTTGCTCTTTTATATGTTAATGACATTAGTTAAGAGTAGTTTACAAGGCAGAGAGCTGAAACCATTTGCACTTGTGCGTACGTTCATTCTATGAATTACATATTACAAAGTTAAATAATTGAGAGATGATTCTCTCTTACACTGTTGGTAAACAATTGTAAATAAGTGCACTGAAAAAGTTTGATGTTACGGAAATGACAGCACAAATTTGGGGCAGTTGTAATTTAAGTAATTTTCAGAAAAAAATACTACAAAAAGGTTTACTTTTTTATTTATTTGCGTCGCAGGTTGAGAAGTTTATTTAAGTTATCATAATCATCATTAAATATAATAATAGCCTTTTTAATTGGATTTCATGGTCACTACAGTGGACAGCTATTTGGAAGCCATTTTGAACCATTTAAGATGTAGCATCATGTCCCAACCACCAACTGGCGAACCCCCAAAGTGTTGTCTATGATTCCATTTAGTTGTTGTCTTTGTATCTTTTTTGTTTGTTTGTTTTGAGATATTACATAATATATTGAAAATGGCGGCAGGAAAAGGGGAAGCACCATGTGCTTCAGGAATAAGTTTTAAATTATTTTCTTCTCAGAAAAACAGACAGGTACAAAAAAAATTTCACCCAGATTTTAAAAATATATGTCTGGTACATTTTTTCTATGACAGAGAACATCTGTCCATTACAGTTGACGTCATGCATCAAAGGGTATAATTCTGCATATGGGCCTATATATAATTTCTTATTTTGTATATTTTATTAAAATGTTGATATAATTTACACTTGAATGGTTTTATTGAACATAAATGTTAAATAGTCTTCAGATTTGATTATTTATTTCAATGCTTACAGTCTATATTTACTTATTAGGTCATGAAAGTGTAAGCATCAGTGATGCGCGGGTTTTTACTAAGTATCACCCTTTAGCCTTCTTTTTAAGCCCAGGTTAAGTTTACTGTGTGTTTCAGTTTTGAGTTTTACTTTCATGGGTATTTATGGATATTGTAGCCTCAGTCTTTGGCTTGGCCTACCTGTTTTTGTTCGTCTAAAATGTGTTAATAAAAACTTTATTAACATATGAAGAGTTCAGATGCAAAACCCTCTAAAAGCCATCTCGGTCAAAAATGAGATAATGATACTGAGTGAATGCTCTTGACACATATTATACATCCATAATATACTTTCACTTCAGACTTGCCAAAATACCACCCTCAACTCAATCAGAAGTACCAGTACTTACATAGAAACCTATACATCAGAGCCTGATACAAATGCATTTTTTGAAGAAATGTGTCTGATGGATTTAGAGGCTTTTGCATCTGAACTCTTCATATTCTATGCCTGCATTTTGTGCTTGTGAGAGATTCAGTTGGGCATCCACGTGGCGAAATAGCCTAATGCCGAGTTCACACTGCATGATTTTCAAAGTCATCGGATCGCCGTTGTTTTCACACTGCAGGACTATCTGGGGTAGCATTCAGTTGCTGCTGTGTTCACATTGCATGACGGATCGGCGACAGGAGTTTACACACTGCATGACCTTACAATAGGAAGAATCGCTGACAATGCCGTGTGGTCCGCAAACTCAATGCACACGAGAAGTGATAACGAAATAATGCAAGATCACGCTGATGTATTGTGATCTAACGTTCTTCCCGGACACAAAATCATTAACAAAAAATATTTCAGTGTTAACAACATTCTGCTGTGAACATTTTATGTAGGCTACACAATAAGCACTTCAAAATGAAACCAACGTTTTGTGCATTTTATTATGAGTTTAGCCTATGTAACCGGCGATGGGGTTAGTAGGGGGCGTGGTTATTTGGGTGATTCACGTTTTTAAGTAGGCACGCCAAAGGACGCCTAGAGACGGGGTCCGATTTCCTTGTGTGTGAAGGTGCTGCTTGGTAGCACTTCCCGGGTAGGGCACAAATATGGTCTGGGTTAGCAGGTAGGCTAAAGTAACTATTGAATGTTTTGTGTTCACAAAGCGTTTTTAATCTGGGGGTTTTATTTTTAATGCAGACACAAACATTGTGTTTTCCGGTAGTACTTCAGCGTTTAAGTGTGCAATGCAAATAACAGGTAGGCTATGTTTTGTAAGCCTTGGTTGTTTGTTAAAGATTGGTTGTATTAAATAAACATATGATGTTTTTTAAGGAACACGTGAATATCTTGAAGTTGTTTGCCGACGGTCGCGTTTTCTGTCGATTCCTCTGTAATCAGGAACACGTGTGATTTGCTGTGTTGCAGGTTAAGTTGGTCGCTGTTCCTCCAGTGTTTTGTTTATGTTAATTTCTCAGCTGGCCAGTCGTTGAATGTATGCGCTGTTTGCCTCCAGCGCAACTGGGCTTTGATGACTGTTGTGAATCAGACTGGCTGGCTGAGTATCTTTTTTGTTTTGTTTGTTTGTTTTTTTGTATTTCACTTCCCAGCCTCCTGTTGCCAGCCAACCTTTGTATTTATTGTACATGTCGATGCTTTAAAAACACCATTTATTTGTGTGAGGGTGTTCTTTGCAGTGGAAGTAATATTTGATGTGAAGTGTGCTCCTTTTTTTAGTGAGGTGAATTGGAGAGTGTTTATATGATTTATGTTATCACTTTGTGTGAAGAAGCTGAGATTGTATTTAATGAAGACGATGAAGGGTTGGCTGGTAATTAATATCTTTTGAGTAAGGGTGATGTTCTGTCTATATGTTATGTTATTTATATTCATTCTTATATGAACTCATCTGTGATAATAAATTATTTATCTTTGTGATATAATTTTGAGATTAGTGTCTTTTGTGGTCACCCTCATTTGAAGTAAGAGTCACGGGGTAACAATTGGCGTAGTCGGCAGGGTTTTTTTCAAAGTATTACAAGGCTGGGAAGTGTAGGGTTTTGTTTTGTTTTTAGGAGGAACAGCGATCGGCTTTGGCTTTCCGGCGATATTGGACTGAGCTGTTGCAATCATGGCGGAGGAGCTGCAACAACTACGGGAGCAGCTGGAGCAATTACGACTGGAAAATGAAAGACTGAAACAACAGCCTCAAGTTGGAGGTTTGGCGAGTGTTGTATCCAGTTCAGCCCCCGAAGGTAACGTTCAGCGGCGTCAACAGGCAATATATGTGCCCAGAGAGAGAAAATGTTCTAAATTCTCTGGTAAAGTGTCATCTGGCTCTCCTTCTTTGGAAGACTGGATTGAAGAGGTGGAGAGTTGTATTAGAGGGAGGCACATGTCGGAATTGGACAAAGCTATGTTCGTTTATGATCATTTAGAGGGGGAGGCTCGTACTGAAATTAAGTTTAGGCCTGGTGATGTTAAAGGGAATGTCACTGAGATATTTACTGTTTTACGTGAATTGTATTCTTCTTCGGTTTCTTATGTGATTTTGCAACAGCAGTTTTTTGATAGAAAACAAAAGGAGGGGGAATCTTTACAAGAGTTTTCTCATGCATTGATGGGTCTTATGGACAAGGTACGAAAAGCTAATTCTAATGTTGTGTCTGACTACCAGGTGGTTCTGCGAGATCAATTTTGTGAGAATGTCCAGGACCATACTCTTCGCCGAGAATTAAAGAGATTGCTGAGGCAGGATTCTTCCTTGAACCTCCTGGACCTACGCAAAGAGGCAATGCGTTGGGTGGAGGAGGGACAGCCTCAAAGAAATCGGTCAAGTAAAGTAGCCCCTTATTCATTTGAAACTCAAGTTGTGTCTACATGTGAAGAGAATCGGGTGGTTAGTTCTGAGTTTGCAGAATTAAAGGATATGGTTCTAAGACAGCAAACACAATTGGATTTGATTCTGAAAACTTTGAGTACTCCAGAAGGGGTTGTAGGTAATGCTAACAGAGTTCCCAGAGGTAGATTTCGCAGAGCACCTGATGGTCAACCCATATGTATTAAATGTAACCAAGTTGGCCATATTGCGAGATACTGCACTTTTAATTCGCAAACTAGGTCTTTGCCACCACCGGGTTTGAGTGGGGGGGCCAGTGTTGAATCAGCATCATTGACGGAAAACTAGAGCCCTCCAGGGTGCAGAGCCACACACTGGAGATGGGAACATTAGGCTCAAACGTTGACGCTCAAGCCTTTTCTAGTTTGGTGGGGTCTTGTCCAACATTGAATGTTAAGATGGGAACTTTGGATGTTTTGTGTTTATTAGATACAGGCTCTATGGTAACCACTTTGACAGAGAGTTATTTTAACCATTATTTTTCTGATTTGAATAAAGGTGGTCTTCGTGACTGTGCATGGTTAGCATTGAAAGCGGCAAACGGGATGGATATTCCATGTGTGGGGTATGTAGAACTTGATGTTAGTTTATTTGGGGTTACATTACCTAGCAAAGGGGTTTTGATTGTGAAGGACGTTTGTTCTCCTGCTATGCATGTTCAGAAGGAGAAAATTCCAGCTGTGTTGGGTATGAACATCATTCGAGAATGTTATGTTAACTTATTTAATGAGCATGGTACTGAACTTTTTCAGATTCCGAGAATACGATCAGCTACCCCAGCATGGAAAAAGGCACTCCGTTGTTGTCAAAAAATTGAAGCTGTTTCTAATTCTGCTTCTCCATTTAAGGTGAGAGTGCAGGGTAAAACTCCTGTTCGTGTTGCTGCAGGTACGATGACTATGATTCCTGTTACCTGTCCCCAAGTTTCAGGTGCAGTAGTAGAATTTTTGTTAGAACCTCCGAGATCAGAGGAAAACACCCTTCCAGAAGGTTTACTGCTGTCTCCTTCTTTGGTATATGCAGAGAGGGGATTGGTGTATGCACCCATTGTTAATGTAGGAAGTACAGAAATATGGGTGGCACCTCGTTGTATTATAGGTACGGTTCAAGTAGTTAAAGTGTTAAGTGCCCCTGGACCTAGGTTGCAAGTTTGTCCTGAAAATGTTTATAGCGCCCAAGTGTTTGTCCATCAAGCTGAGTATCTGCCCAGTGGCAATATTGACCTTCCTTCTTTAGAAGGACTTTCTGAACAGGAAGTGGAACAGGTAAAGCAGTTACTTAATAGGTATCAGGTTATTTTTTCGACTACGGAGGGTGACATAGGGTGTACTGCCTTGATTAAACATGAGATTCCTCTAGTAGATGACAAACCTGTTCGACAGCCATACAGAAGAATTCCTCCTTCTCAGTATGAGTCTGTAAGGTCTTACATTCAACAACTTCTGGAAAGTAAAGTGATTAGGGAGAGTTGTAGTCCTTACTCATCCCCAATTGTTCTTGTGCAGAAGAGGGATGGGACAATTAGGATGTGTGTTGACTATCGTCAACTAAATTCGAAGACTAGAAAGGACGCTTATCCACTGCCACGAATTGAAGAGTCTTTGGATGCTCTGACTGGGGCAAGGTGGTTTTCCACCTTAGATTTAGCAAGTGGGTACAATCAGGTTGAGGTAGCTGAGGTAGATAAGGCAAAGACAGCTTTTTGTACTCCATTTGGGTTATTTGAATTTAATCGTATGCCTTTTGGACTTTGTAACGCGCCAGGAACATTCCAAAGACTCATGGAGCGGCTATTTGGAGATAGGCGGTTTTCTTCTTTGCTTTTGTATCTGGATGATATAATTGTGTTTTCCTCTTCTGTACAGGAGCATTTGATACGGTTGGAGGAGGTCTTTAAGCGATTGCTGCAGGAAGGCCTTAAGATTAAGTTAAGTAAGTGTAATTTTTTTCAGAAGCAAGTGAAGTATTTGGGGCATTTAGTATCTGAGCAGGGCGTGGCCACTGACCCCGACAAAGTGGCAGCAGTAAAAGAATGGAGTCGTCCAGTGCATTTGGCTGAGCTCCGGTCGTTTTTAGGTTTCTCCAGCTATTATCGCCGATTTATTGAAGGATTTGCTAAGCTGGCTAAGCCCCTTCATGAACTGGTAACGAGACTGGGGGGCTCGGCCAGAAAGGGTAAGACCCCACGTCTGCCTTTAGCGTCTGTGTGGAATGCAGAATGTGAGAATAGTTTTCAAACTTTGAAGACAAAGCTAGTTACAGCACCTGTGCTTGCATATGCAGACTTTAGTAAGCCTTTTGTGGTGGAGATAGATGCAAGCCATCAGGGCTTGGGGGCAATTTTGTCCCAGGAACAGGGGGGGAAGCGTCGCCCCATTGCGTATGCTAGTAGGGGTCTGCGGAGGACAGAGCGGAATATGGAAAACTACAGCTCCATGAAATTGGAGTGTTTGGCCCTGAAATGGGCTGTATGTGATAAATTTAGGGAGTATTTGTTGGGGAATCATTTTGTGGTTTACACTGACAATAATCCGCTCTGTCACCTGCAGACCTCAAAGTTGGGAGCCTTGGAGCAGCGGTGGTTGTCACAGCTGGCCTCTTTTAATTTTGTGATCAAGTATCGGCCAGGAAGGGTAAATCAAAATGCTGATGCATTGTCTCGGCAGGCCATGAATAATGTGTTACCAGGAATAGAAGTTCCCCAAGTCTTACAGCAGCAGTTGAGGGAAAGATCTCCAGAGCAGGTAGTAAGCACTAGTGAGGTTGCTGCACTGCCTGGATGTTTACATCAGGATCTTTCATATCTGCAGAAAGTAGATCCAATTATTGGCCCTATTGTAAAGGCTTGGGGTGCCGGTAGTGTTTTAGGTCCTTCAGAATTGTCTGGTATGGATCGAGCTGTGAAGGAGTTAGCTAGGCAATGGGATCGTTTGCGTGAGAAGGATGGGTGTCTTTATCGTTTATCGTATACCCCAGATGGCCATCGAGAGATTTATCAGTTGCTCTTGCCCCAAAAGCTTCAAAGGGAGGTGTTTAGCAGTCTGCATGACAATCATGGGCATCAAGGCAAAGATCGAACAGCAGAGTTAGTGAAGCGTCGCTGCTATTGGCCAGGGATGATGAGAGATGTGGAAAAATGGTGTAGGGAATGTCAGCGGTGTATTCTCGCTAAAGCAGTTCAACCCAAGGTAAGGTCCTTTATGGGGACGTTACAAGCATCCCGGCCTCATGAAATTTTGGCCATTGACTTTACCTTGTTGGAGCCAGCAAGTGATGGTAGGGAGAATGTTTTGGTGCTTACTGATGTTTTTTCTAAATTCACGCAAGCTATTCCGACTCGGGATCAGCGAGCCAGTACTGTGGCAGAGGTTTTGGTTCGACATTGGTTTCATTTGTTTGGGGTCCCATGTCGTCTGCATTCAGACCAAGGGCGAAATTTTGAAAGTAACCTTATTGGTCAGTTATGTAAGGTTTATGGGGTACACAAGAGTCGCACTACTGCGTACCATCCGCAGGGTAATGGGCAGTGCGAACGTTTTAATCGGACTCTCCATGACCTGTTGCGGACTTTGCCACAAGACAAAAAGAAGCGCTGGCCTCAACATCTGCCACAGCTGGTTTATGCTTATAACACTACAGTGCACCATTCTACAGGGATGAGTCCATATTTTTTAATGTTTGGATGTGAACCCAAATTGCCTGTTGACTTTTTGTTAAACAATCAGGAAGAGATTTCGGAGACGCCTGAGCAGTGGATTGTTGAACATCAAGGTAGACTTCAGGCAGCCTATGGTGAGGTACAGGAGAGGTTGAGGGAAAAGGTGGCTCGCCGTAACAGGAGTTATAAGGGTAGGATTAATGATTATGGTTTTAGAGAGGGTGAGTTAGTCTATCTTAAAAACCATCATCGTGGACGGCATAAAATTCAGGATGTGTATGATTCATGTTTGTATAAGGTGGTTCGTGAACCAGGGGAGCAGGGAGCTGTGTACTCTGTGGCTCCTGTGTCTCAGGCAGGGCCAGTGAAGCAGGTCCATCGGATGGAAATGCGTAAAGCGTTGATAGATCCTGTTTTAAGTGATGTGGATCCTCCTGTGTCTGAAGTAGCTAGTTCTAGCAGTGGCTCTGCTACTGATTCAGATAGTGATTCAGCCTCATGCATTTTGTTGCAAGGGGATTGTGATGTGCAAGTTGAAGAGGGTGCTTCTGAGAGTTGCGTTACACCAGAGGCTCGACCCTTAGAGCTGAGGCGTTCTAGGAGAACTACAGCGGGCCGGCACTCAAATCCTTATAGACTACCCAGAACGATGGTCATGCCAGTAGAAAAAATGTAGCCTTGAAATAAATTTGAAGTATATTCTTGGTTGGCAAATTGGGGTGTGTGTGCATCGGCGGGTCGCCGTTGAATTCCTGGGGGAAGAATGTAACCGGCGATGGGGTTAGTAGGGGGCGTGGTTATTTGGGTGATTCACGTTTTTAAGTAGGCACGCCAAAGGACGCCTAGAGACGGGGTCCGATTTCCTTGTGTGTGAAGGTGCTGCTTGGTAGCACTTCCCAGGTAGGGCACAAATATGGTCTGGGTTAGCAGGTAGGCTAAAGTAACTATTGAATGTTTTGTGTTCACAAAGCGTTTTTAATCTGGGGGTTTTATTTTTAATGCAGACACAAACATTGTGTTTTCCGGTAGTACTTCAGTGTTTAAGTGTGCAATGCAAACAACAGGTAGGCTATGTTTTGTAAGCCTTGGTTGTTTGTTAAAGATTGGTTGTATTAAATAAACATATGATGTTTTTTAAGGAACACGTGAATATCTTGAAGTTGTTTGCCAACGGTCGCGTTTTCTGTCGATTCCTCTGTAATCAGGAACACGTGTGATTTGCTGTGTTGCAGGTTAAGTTGGTCGCTGTTCCTCCAGTGTTTTGTTTATGTTAATTTCTCAGCTGGCCAGTCGTTGAATGTACGCGCTGTTTGCCTCCAGCGCAACTGGGCTTTGATGACTGTTGTGAATCAGACTGGCTGGCTGAGTATCTTTTTTGTTTTGTTTGTTTGTTTTTTTGTATTTCACTTCCCAGCCTCCTGTTGCCAGCCAACCTTTGTATTTATTGTACATGTCGATGCTTTAAAAACACCATTTATTTGTGTGAGGGTGTTCTTTGCAGTGGAAGTAATATTTGATGTGAAGTGTGCTCCTTTTTTTAGTGAGGTGAATTGGAGTGTTTATATGATTTATGTTATCACTTTGTGTGAAGAAGCTGAGATTGTATTTAATGAAGACGATGAAGGGTTGGCTGGTAATTAATATCTTTTGAGTGAGGGTGATGTTCTGTCTATATGTTATGTTATTTATATTCATTCTTATATGAACTCATCTGTGATAATAAATTATTTATCTTTGTGATATAATTTTGAGATTAGTGTCTTTTGTGGTCACCCTCATTTGAAGTAAGAGTCACGGGGTAACACCTATTTCTTATAGCCTACAAAAGTTCTCACATTGATGAAAAGGAAGATGCTATAAATCTTGTGTCATTTATAGAAGATTATTTAAAGGAAAAACCCTAGCCCCCTCTTATGCTTAATTACTTGTTATAGCCTACACTTTTTCGTATTGAACTGTTCGGTGCGAGGTTTAATCTTTTTTTTTTTTCTCTCTCTCTATGCAGTACAAACCAAAGGATTCTTTGGACTAATCATATAGGCTACATTTGAAAAATAAAAGAGCTTAAAGTGTGTGAAATATAATGTTTACCAGGATGGAATGGTGAGTTCGTTAGAGTGTTTCCCTATTTTCCTCGCTTTTATTAGCTTTTAAATCGCTTAAATGCAACACATCGTATTTTACTTTCACTTTTGATTTAGTGGCATTTCGGCATCTATTGACTGACAACGACAAAACTATATATATAACAGCATGCTTAACAAAACCATGATTATATATATAGTAGTGGTGTCAATCGATTAAAAAAAATTAACTAATTAATCGCACATTTTACCTGAAATTAATCGCGATTAATTGCGATTAATTCTACCTGACATTAAAGTTTTTAATTATACTTTTATATTGCAATAATTTCACTTTAATGCTTCAAATTAATGTAGAAACAACATAAAGAACATATATTTTTAATATTTGTTTAACGCCATCTTGTTTTAGGACTGAAGGCAAATATCACTGATTGATTTTCCCCCCCAATACTTAACCATTGAATATTTATATATATATATATATATATAATCATTCAACATTACAGTATCATTAAGAGCTATCACTTTAACATTTATTAGACTTTAAAAAAAATAACTAATAATAATAATTTAAGTGAACTTGAAACAATCTTCACACAAACCCATTATAATAAATGTCATATAGGGCTAGTAGCTACCTGTGCCCTTCAGCAAGAAAATATAGCCTAAATTATATCAAATTCTAAATTATATAAAGATAAAACTTAGTTATTAATTTCCTCTTTTTAATTTTGTTCCTTAATTAACAGACATCACAGCAACTGGTTATAAGGATATTTTGGCTGCTGTTACTATAAAGGTTGTCACTGCTGAACTTGATCTGACACTGCTTTGACCTATAAATAATAAATTCTTACACGCACAGTTAAGGCAGCTTTAATCGTTTTTTTTTTTTTTGTGAATTCATGTTTTACCTGACGATATAACTACGACTTTGCATGCTCGCAGTTTCATTTGGGTTTAATATAGCCTAATACAGCGCGCGTCGGCACATTTGCGCGTGAACTTCAACAGCGCGCGCTACAAGCAGAGTATATAGGCTGACAGGACAATTAAATTCGTTTTTACCGACATGTGGCCTGACAGCATCTCATCTGACCGCAGTTCACTAACGTTTTACTTAAGCTCCTCGTCACCGGTACCGCTTCCGCGGTCGTTTGACTCGCGTCTGGTGCTGAAGTAAAGTTGGAGCGCGCATCTGAAAAGTCTCCTGTTTGATGTGTTCGTAAAGACGCTCTGCGCATTTAAATAAAAGCATTTCATAAGCAGTTGTGAGTGGGGTGGCCCCGCCCATGCGTTAATTGCGTTAAATATTTTGAACGCCTTAAAATGAAAAAATTAATCTCCTGCGTTAACGCGCTAATTTTGACACCACTAATATATAGGCATAATTTAAAATAAAATAAAATAACTTACCCCATAAGCATACCGTTAATGATATGTATCTCCCTCAAAAAAATATATATATTAAAAAAAAGTTTTGGCACTAAAAAAAAATAAAAGTAAAACTAAAGAATAATACTAAAAAATACTACTTCGTGATTTAATAATTCATGGATCAGAGGGTTAAGATTGAAAACCTGAACAAGATGATAAAATCTGTACATAAAGGGCATTTGAGAAGTAGAAGAAATAAATGATGAAACCAGGGTAAAACATTTCCATTTTTTAATGTGATCTTCATATAGCAAAAGACAAGTGTTAACATTTGTTAGTTTTAATGAAAGTGAACCCATACACAAAAGTGTCAACTGTTGAAGAATTAGATTTTTAAAAAATTCAATCATAAATCATACAGTACATGTTCATGCAGTGGAAAATGCTGTAAGTTTAAAACATTAAATAGGTTAAAACAACCAACCAACTAAATAACTCATAGCCTTTATTTAAGTAATAACCATCAGAAGTGAGTCTATAAAAATGAGAATAGATAAAATAAGTTTGAGTAGTTTCTTTTCTTTAACATTGGCAGAAAGAAAGTAAAGGGGGCTGAACTGAACTAATATGATCTTAAGCTTTGCTGTCATCTGTGTAATAGACAGCCCAGTGAGCCCCAATAGAAGTGATGCCATTTCCGTTCTGTCGACCACTGAGAAAACGTAGCTCACTTCCATCAAGGGACGGATACAAGTTAAATGA
The DNA here is from genome assembly GCA_033026305.1 of Cirrhinus molitorella. Classification (NCBI taxonomy): domain Eukaryota; kingdom Metazoa; phylum Chordata; class Actinopteri; order Cypriniformes; family Cyprinidae; genus Cirrhinus; species Cirrhinus molitorella. The sequence continues at coordinate 22,636,380 of CM065123.1, read as the reverse complement.
GGTTCCATAAGGCTGCCCCACTTTCAAAGAGCGGCCTTGACTAGTGACAAACATAATCTCATAGATGTAGCCACTTCCATATTTTCCAGAGACCTGAATGATGGATTCACTGTCACGAAGTGTCATCTCCAGTGGACTGTAATAGCTTGTACAAACTGGTGTTGTCCAGTTACCTTCATAACGCAGCTGAATTCTGAACAGATATTTGATGACAGTGTTTGAAAAGATGGTCACAGAATAACATGGAGAATAATCAGAATACATGCAAATGACATTTCAACATTAAGCCACAATAATATTTTAAAGCGTATCATTTTTTTTTTTTTTTTTTTTTACCCTTTTGGTTTAGAAAGATGATCAGTGGTGCACTGGTTAACTTACCCACGAATGTACGAGCCACTGTTTTCCCAGACTCTGATACCAGTTATGCGACCATCATATGCAGTGGAATATTCAGTCCCACTGCCATCCCCAACAGCCATGGAGTAAGAGTAGTAATTAGGTAAAGCTGAAAGAGGAAATAACATGTAATGTACATAGTATAATTTTACATGTTCTAGAATTTCTAGCATGAATCTCGCCAAGTTTAATTTTAGTTATTTTCCAAAATTTTCCAAAAGCCATTTACTTGTTTGATAATGTACTACACTGAAAAAAAAATTGAAAATCTTGTGAGTGGTGAGCAATACTCACGCAAGGTCATGCCTATTGTACAAACTCCAGAGAGAACCAGAATAAGATGCAGCATTTTAGAAAAAGTTGCTGTCCAGCACACACCAGTAATCTAAATGAAACAAAATAGATTAGGTATTCACTCATGAAACAGTAAATATTTCACTTTAGATGTCAGTTATCAACATATTCATATATACATATTCCATATGTACTGTACCTAAAAACATGAAGATGATTAAAGGCAAGATAAAGTCATTACCTGTGGTTGATATTTGAGGAGTCTGGTTTGCTTTCTAAACCTACTTGCATTTATATGCTCCTGCTAGTCAATCCTCTTCTATTTGAGTACTGTCATGTTTCCGTCTCCACCTCACATGGAATGTTTTGGAACACGTAAACTCCAAATGCAAAGAATGCTTAGAAGGAAATATAGTTATTTATGTTAAGCTTAACACTTGTAATTCAAATCACGTTTTACTTTAAAATTAAATTAAAACCAATAAACATAAACAAGATACAAAATAAAATACAGGGTTATCAAACATATTCATTTTATTCCATTCTTTGAACAATGTTTTTTTTTTTTTTTGTTTGTTTGTTTTTTTTTGGTAATGTGTTTTGTGTGATACTCAAATTCTAGCCGACTAGGCCCTCTATTGAGAACACCATTAATAAATGTGTTGTTCATGATGAAAAAATAAAAGGGTTTTGTCAATCTCCTAATATTAACTATTTGACTCATTTTAAAATATTTAAAATAATTTATTTAGTACAAGTAAGGATTGTTTTGTAATGCATGTATGATCTAGCATTGGTGACTGTAAAAGTTTTCTTAATGAAAGACAAATGTTTTAGATGAGATTAGATTTAACTGACAAATCATATGACACTGTTCATGAGAGATTAAATGCTTCACCTGATTTTATGGTTGCTTTTCCAGTACACAATCAGTAGTTCCACTGAAACTGACTCTGGGGGAAAAACATGTTTGATAACAATTTATAAAAAAAAAAAAAAAAATCATTCTTATCATGTTTCTAGGTGCCTTGTCATCCACTGGAGGAAACAGATGATACATTACATCTTTTACAACTCTTACCAGCAACATTTACTGCATATACACTACCAGTCAAAAGCTTCGGACCAGGCCCGGATTGGCTAGTCGGAGGACCGGGAGAATTCCCGGTCGGCCGGTCCGTTTCTTGGCTGCGAGGGCCGGTGTCCCAGTCACACTTTTTATTTATTTTATTTTATATATTTATTTATTTTTTTACCATAGCCTCACTCTTTTTATTCATTATTTTACCGCAGCTCCACTCTTTTTATTTATTTTTTTGCAGCCCCATGAGCAGAATGCAGCCTGCAGGTTAATGATGACGTAATTATCATTGGACTCCCCCGACAGCGGCACCTTGCTCAACAGCAAAATCAGTTGTTAAGAGATACGCGTCGCGAGAGATGAAAAAATGGATAATAAAAAGAACAACAACACATGAAGACGATGAAACGGCCGGTAAATTAACCTTAACCTAGTTAGGAGCAGTGCAAAACAACGATGTCTGCAAACCACCGTTCATGTTTATATCGAACTTTTTATTGTAGCCTACTGTAGCTCTTCAGCAGCAGCAGCCTCTAGTCCAGTTTATTTATGAGCACTAATTCTTACAGAAAATAGATTCTGATACTGTTAAACATTACATTGTGTTAACTGTTCAAATAAATATTAAATAAATAAATATTACCCACTTCTAATACCCTCCGATGCCCATCATTCAGTAGTGTCCTGCATTAGCCAAAACCATGACTGTCCACCACATCCAGACATAAAATAATAAATGCAAATATTCACTAAAAACACCCAGTAAAGACAGTGATGATGCTGCCAGAAACGTGGCGCCGGCTTGCTTTGAAATGTGTTTGATGATTGAGCCTGATGCGCCCGCGCCCGCTCTGTCTCCCGCTCCCCAGATGCTGCCTGTTCATACGCGAGAGCACGTTAGGGGAGGCGCACGAGTGGAAAAGTACTAATTATTATTTATTACTGATTTGAATCAGTTTGTAATAACGAAAACAATACCTTACAAATAAAAGAAGCAAGTTTTTACGTGAAACTTTACCGTAAACTTTTCTGTCAAAGCAGGGCCGTCGCCAGAAAATCTTCAATGGGGGGCATTTCGTTTTCATAGGGGAGCACAATTATGAGCAGTTATAAAATTGTAGTGCATATTTTTATATATAAATGATAAAATAAAACACAAATTATAATGGCATTCGTTATAAACAACATTAGTCTAACCAAAACTAATTTATTTAAGAAACAGACCAATTATAAAATAAAACGCAAATTACAAACGGACAAATTACAAAATAAGACACACACTTTAATGGCATTCGTTATAAACAACATACAAACGAAAAACGAATTTAACGAATTTAAAGAGAAACTGAAACGCACTGATACATCTCTCATTCGACACGAATACAAATATTTCCCACGATCGCTTAGAATTTATTTCCTTATAGTAACAGAAACAACTTAAAATAAATACTATGTCATTTTTGGTCATATAGATAAGAATAAGACATTATTCGGAACTGTAAAATGTTCAGAGCGCGCATATGAAGCGTGTTTTCTTATGTTAAGAGTCTGCTGTTTGAGAACGCAGATCTAGGAGCAAATTATAAAGAAGCACTTCGAGGAGACTTTGCTCAAGCATTTTAGAATGGCAAAACTAGCATTTCAGATGCTGTGCAAAGAGATCGTTCGTTAGTTAGTCCAGTTATGCTGTCCCATGGCAAAGTCACATGTATTTTTAATGCGCATTAAGGTGTTCCCATTGTAGTTCATGCGCACGTTTTCCTACTGGATACGAATTTAAACTAGTTGAGTGCATACATTTTTAGAATTTATGCTCATCTTGCTTTTTTTATGCAATATTCCATAATGTGCATAAAAATAGGTATGGAAACACTGCGTTATTAGCTTCATATTGTAGAGATTTTTTTAGCTAAATGATTTGCTTAGCAATATCTAAAGATCAGAACAAATTAATGTTTTTCGTTCTCAATATTAAATTCGCTCGTGATTATGTGCGCAATGCCTGTGTCAAAGGATCCAGTAAACGAATGAGTTGAAATAGTAAGTTTAAAACCGCTTATATATATAGTCAGTCCTGAACTAAAGTGGGCCGGTCTAAGGCTTGAAACTCCAGGGCTGAAAAGGAGTCCCACTCCGGCCCTGGCCAGGGGGTTGCCTCATTCCCTGCGCAAAGATTTGCGGAGATGTGGGTGAAAGAGGGCCGATACGCCGCAAATGACCCTTGCACCGGACAGCAGAATAAAAATATAGTGCATCAAAGCAGACTGTTTTGTTATTTTGACAAATATGCATATCGTAGCCTAAATAGTTGAGTAATTAAAAAAAGTTATTTTCAGTAATTATTTTGAGAACGCAGTATTCAAAAATATTTCAAAGTTTAAAAGATATTATTCTTATAAGTTCAAATGACTGCGTAATTTATTTTTTATTATTTTTTTTTTATTTTTTTTTTGCGAACGCAGTGTTCAAAAATATTTAAAAGTGTAAAAGATATTATTATAAAGTTAAAATGACTGCAAAATAGCTACAATATATATCTACACAAAGTATATAAAGATATAAAGGTCCATGTGCTTTGTAATCTGTTCATGAATAAAAACGTTTCAAAACATCCCCCCTCTGGTTTTTCCACAAATCGCACCCTATATATATATATATATATATATATATATATATGAAGAGCTCTTTTCCAAAACGCGATAAACGCCATTTTTTAAAAACCCAGCAAGCATTTTTTGGTTTAAAAGACGTCTATTAGACGTTAAAACACAGCCCTGACGTCTAGGCTAAAACATGGCAAAAAATGGGCTGTCAGTGAAAAGTTAATAGACGTCTAACCATAGCCCAATAATAGACTAGACATCAGTTAGACCACTATTGAACGACTACATGTATACGTCTAATAGACAGTGAATATGAGTCTAGGCTAAAACAAGACTGAATTTGGGCTGTCAGTGAAAAGTTAATAGACGTCTAACCATAGCCCAAGACTAAACTAGTCATCAAATAGACAGCTAATGAACGCCTACATTTAAACATCTAATAGACAACAAAATGACAATCCATTTGTATAAACAAATATACAGCTTTTATTAAGAAAAATAATGTAAACAACTTTAGAAAATACAAATGCATGAAAATGCTAAAGAATTATTGACAAAATAAAACATTATAAATACAATACACTTAAATATATATATATATATATATATATATATATATATATATATATATATATATTATGATAATTTACCAACTAATGTTAACAAAAAAAACATTTTTAAATAACTTAAGATGTTTAAAGAAATAAATCTAATACAAATCAAGAGCATATTATCACATTTAACATTAAAATATTACGGATAAATGACAATGTAAAAAAATAAGCCTTTTGTTGGTTTATTTAACAAATAAAACAACCATAGTGAACAGAAATTATTAATTATTGTTTTTATATCTTTTATAAAATGCTTCCCAACTGCATTCCTCAAATCCAACTCTGTTGCTGCTGGAAAGTTGGTCATCACAGCATCTGCCAAATAAGAAAAAAATAGCATAAGAAAAGCTTTTTTGACATAATTTTTGACGCTTTTATTAACACTAATTGTGACAGAAAACAAAATTAAATGTTTTATTTTACATGTGGGGAATCTAAAATATATGAAAGTTTCAATTTTTGAAATAAGTTACAATAAAATAATGAACCTTTTCTATATTCTAACATCTTGAGCTGCACCTGTATATTGTGTATCACCATTCAGTGTGTAAAAATGAGAGAAGCTCTCTGGTAAATGTTGTGTTGTGTATATACATACCTTTAATGACCAAGAACAGTGCAGTCTTTTCAAATGCCTCCTTCTGCAGCAGACCACCCTCCTTTATGTTGAATTTAAAACCCTCAAATATAATACAGATTGAGGTGGTTAATAATTGCAGACAAAGTTTGACATTTCCAAATCACCAGTAAAGGATTTATTTTTAAATTTCTGAATTGCATTGTAGCTTATTAAGTATTGACACCACAATATTTGATTAATGTGGCACGTTTTGAAGACTTACCTGTCCAGAATCCTTCTGATGCTGTCTTTGAGGTTTCTCCCTTCAATTCTGCACAACTGTGACACCTGAATAACAAATGTCAGGAAGGTAGTATTACATGCATCAGTGAACAAGTGTCCAAAATTGTCTGGCACAACTGATTTCATAACAACACCGTGATAGCTGCTGTAAATAAAAAGTAGCCCAGTACACACATTAAACTCCAATATACATGGAATAATAAATTCACCCCTACAGTTTTTTTTAATTATGTTTTCTGATTGAACTGTTTAGTTTTTAATGCCACATTGCACATCTTAGCTATCTGCACCATTTTAATACTGCTGCAAACTTTTTAAAATTGATAATTATTTTAAATCATTCATATTTTTAAGCGTTAGTATCTATTTGGCTTCAAACTAAATCTTATTGTACTTGTAGAATGACAGATATTGTTAGCTCATGCTCTCTGTATGTAACAAGCCAAGCCAAATGGGCCCCATGTGGGTTAGCCCATGCGGGGCCAACAGCAGTTTTGCCCATTGGGGGCCCTATGTGGATTTTGTGTGGGCAAGCCCACAGTGGGCTTGCCCACAGAAAACCCACTCGGGCCCCCTTTGGGTTAGCCCATGTGGGCCCACAGTGGGTTTGCCCTTTTGGGCCCACATGATGGTTTTCTGTGGGCAATATATGCACTTCGCTCAAAAGTTTAAGATCAGCAAGGTTTTAATGGTTTTAAGGGTTTTCAAATACCTTTCTTACGCTCATCAAGGCTGCATTTATTTGATAAAAAATCCAGAAAAAAACTATAATATTGTGAAATATTATTTCAGTTTAAGATAACTGTTTTCTATGTGAATATATATTTTAAAATGTAATTGATTCCTGTGATACAAAGCTAAATTTTTAGCATCATACTGCAGTCTTTATCTTTCATCTTTATGAGCATTAACAATTCTTTCTCTCAAGTCCAAACTAATTTCTTTTGTCTTTGCCATGCTGACAGTGCATATTATTTTACTAGTTGTTTGCAGGATACTAATCCTCAGTTTAAAGAGCAATTTAAATGCTTATCTAGGTTAATTAGGTTAATCAGGCAAATTAGGTTAATTTGGCAAGTCATTGGACAACAGTGGTTTCTATAGCTAATTAAACTAATACTTTCTTAAGGGAGCTAATAATATTGACCTTAGCAGTTATTTATTTATTTATTTATTTATTTTATTCAAGCAACTATAAGAAATCAGACTTTCTCTAGAAGAAAAAAAAAATGTGATGGTTGGAGACCAATGAACTGATATCATATTTAAATTTTTAAATTTAGCTTTTATATATATTACATATCTATGAAACTGTATGCATATGCATATGTTTGAATTAAATTTCAGTATAAAAAAATTCTGAATTAAAGGTAAATAAAATAAAAATCACCAAAAAATATGTAAAACCTAAATAAATAATCAGAAAAAAAACATTGAGGGCTTTTGGGTCATTTTGTCAAGCAAGGGACACTTTTGTTATAAGATTGGGAGGGAGGGATGAATGAGGGTTAATAAAGTTTGTCTTTAATATATATTTTAAACTTGTCTTTAAAAATGTCTAATAATGTTAAGCTAGACGTTTGGAATTGTGAATTACATAACATGGTGATATATTACAGTCAAAATTGAAAAGTCTATTCTGCTCAAAATGCCTGCATTTATTTGATCCAAAGTACAGCTAAAAGTAAATATAATTTTTTGTACTATTGAAACTGCTTTATATTTTAATATATTTTAAAATTTAATTTATTCCCAGCCAACATTGCAGTGTGGGGCCAATATGAGCCCCATATGGGCTTGAAGCATGGGCCCTACATGGGTTTGTCCACGGGTTCCATGTGGGCCCAATCAAAAGTAGCCTATATGAATCTCACGTATAATCTGATTGGAACTAATGTGGGACCCAACTGGGCAACATGCATCCCAGATAGCAAAACTGATGTGGCCCAGATCTGGCTTACATCTGGCACATCATCAGGGCCACATTTGGCATGGAATGATGGCACTTGAGCGGTCCACTCCTGTTTGCCAGACCTCAACCACAAGAAAGCCATAACAATGCCACACATCAGCCAAACACAAAACAAATAAAACAGATCTGGGCCAAAATTAATATTACTGGTGCCCAGATTTGAGCCAGATCTGCTTTATGTGTTACTCAAAGTTTATGTTTAGACTGAATTCTTTTTTTGAATAACACATAAAGCAGATCTGGCTCAAATCTGGGCACCAGTAATATTAATTTTGGCCCAGATCTGTTTTATGTTTGGCTGATGTGTGGCATTGTTATGGCTTTCTTGTGGTTGACATCTGGCAAACAGGAGTGGACTGCTCAAGTGCCATCATTCCATGCCAAATGTGGCCCTGATGATGTGCCAGATGTAAGCCAGATCTGGGCCAGATCAGTTTTGCTATCTGGGATGCATGTTGCCCAGTTGGGTCCCACATTAGTTCCAATCAGATTATACGTGAGATTCATATGGGCTACTTTAGATTGGGCCCACATGGAACCCGTGGACAAACCCATGTAGGGCCCATGCTTCAAGCCCATATGGGGCCCACATTGGCCCCACACTGCAATGTTGGCTGGGTTCCTGATTTCAAAGCTGATTTTAGCATTATTGCTCCAGTCATGATCCTTGAAAAATCATTCTAATATTCTGATTTGCTGCTCAGAAACATTTATTATTTTCATTATTATTAGTAGTAGTAGTAGTAGTACTATGTTGAAAACCGTAGTAGATTTTTTTCAAGTTTCAGCTATATATATATATATATATATATATATATATATATACATTGTAAACGGGGTGTAGAAAAAACTATTAAAAATCAATTAAAAACTATAAGGAATGAGATGTCACGCCGAATTTACGTAAATGTATAAAATAAATAAATATATTATTTCATTTTATATATTTACGTAAATTTGGCCTGACTTCTACGTGCGCGCGCTGAACATTCAGCGGAGGGAGTTACCATGGAAACGGGGCGGTTACTCAAATGTCAAGCAGCGAAACTGCGTCTCTCACTGTTGTTTTCACTAATTTCAGGTAAGTTTAGTCTCTAAAATTACACAAATAGTACATACGAGTGTTCCTGACACTTTCTTTCATGTAAATGACACGCTTCCTTTGAATATTTACTTTACAGAAATGGTTTATTGTCGTCGGAAAAAGTCCGTTAGCATTACAACAGTAAGGCTAACTATGAGGTAATTATAGACTTGAGCTCTTGTTTATGAAAGTTTGGGCTTTAAATGACATCTTATGTGTAACGATGAGTGTAACGATGATTTATATATAAAGGTTTTGCTGGCAATTTGTCAGTGGATGAATGGAAGTAAGCTAATTTATTTAACCTAAAAGTATGCACTGTAATGGTACAGCTAATGAATCTGAGCTGAAAGTAACGTTTCCTCAAACACGTTTTGAACTTTCATGGTAAAAAAAATAAATAAAAAAATAATAGCACTTGTTCTGTGATTTCAGAAGTGTCAGAAAGGAGAAGTTCCTGATTTTATTTTAATTTCTGAAGGGAGCTGCTGACAGAGATACAGAAAACACAGGTGATCTGAGAAAGTTTATAAAATAACTTTATATTCATCTTTCACAATATATTTAGCCTATATCCTATATCACCATGGATGTGTTTGTTTGCTTGTTAGTTATTTTAAAAGGGCTTTCCAAACATAAGTAACACTGTAAGAGCATTGCTAAATAAGTAAACCTAAAAACAATTAATTATTATTATTATTATTTTTGTATGTTATTCTTTTTTTCTCTTCTGCATTTACCTGTGCTGTAGTTTATTTCTAATAAACCTGGAATTGTATAATAAATATTGATGGGTCTGTGACAAATTGTTTATGTTCCTTCCTAGATTCTTCAATGCTGATGGCTGTGCATTAGAGCTGGAGTGTATCTCCTGTTGAAGAACATTTTTAGACATTATGAACTATGAGACTAGTAAGTAATACATCAAACACTACCATTCAAAAGTTTAAGGGTCAGATTTGTCATGTATTTAAAAGAAGTCTTTTATGGCAACCCCTGCAGGTTCAGTAATAAAAAGAGCATCTTCCATACGAAACTTGTGGTTTCAATTAGGGCAAAAAGCATTGTTGAACACAAAATAAAATATTGGGAACTAGCAATTGGTTATTTTACAAGTATCCTGTACTACAAATTATACAAAAATTATAAAATACTATATTGATCAACTGTTCAGCGTGATGACGTTTAATGTCTCCGACAGCGCCTGTAGCCCCATTTAGCAACTTGTTAGCAACCATATTTTTAAAGGAACAGTTTTAAAAAATCACGAGTGTGGTGTAAATGGTGTGTTTTATGTCGTAGAATAAAACTTGAACGTATCTTGAGCTTGTGTTACCAAAAAGTTATTTAAGGGAGTTAACCAAAATCCCATTCAAAAAACCCATTGACTTTGGGACGATGGAACCGGAAGTGCTAAAATGCTCTGCAACTGTGCTGGAAGGGCTCGGGCCAGAAGTTGCCTTTGGGAATATGCTGGTCTGCAGAGCAGTCATAGGTACAGTATGTAATATTTTTTTTTTGAGATAAGCCCTTCTAATAGAAATGAAAACATAATTAGAAGTAAAAATGGTAACACTTTGTTTTGACTAATTCTCACTATTAATCAGTGGCTTATTATTGACATGTGGGCTGTCATGTGGGCTGTTTATTAGAACTTCTAAAGCACAAATTCTACATGACCTTATTATACTTCAATAATCCTACCTAAGTAGCAAATTAGGAGTTTATTAAGGCAGAAAAAACAAAAACAAACAAACAAACAATAATAATAATAAATGGTTTGCTAATCGCGATAATTTAACTGTAAACTGTGTGTCTGGTAAAAAATATTGTTAGTATGTTAATGAACAATGTTTAATCTACCTCAGTGTTACCTGTTCTCAGATATCCCTGTTTATTTGTCATTTTACTTAGATGCTGTGACAAAATGCAGCCGAGCCACAGCAAGTGAGGTTGAAGGCTAAAACATGGCTCCGTAATGGCAGAGACAGAGATGGAGGGGCCAGAACTGCACTGGAAAAACACGCTGGTGCCCCTGAAAGGAATTATTTTTAGTTTACTTTTTGTGTTATGTGTTCTGTTGTTCTTGGTGGTTACTGCTCTTTATAATTGATTTTTTTTATTGCTGCTTTAAAATACATTTCTGTATTGTTATTATTATTATTATTATTATTATTATTACTTTTACTATTACTATTAATACCATTATTAATTGCTGTAAATAAATGATTTGAAAAACATGACCTTCAGTTTATTACTGCTACAGTTAACATGTGCAATTTTCCTGCATATGCATATTCAGTAATTTGGTGGTATTCTGCAGGTTTCCCCACACTTTCCCCACTGCGCCCGCACCCAGCCCGCAGCATGCCCACACTTCCCCCACTGCGCCCGCACCCAGCCCGCAGCATGCCCACACTTCCCCCACTGCACCCGCGCCCAGCCCACACTGTGGGCATGTTAATGGGCCCACCATTGGCCCCATTGGGGACCCACTCTGCTTTGTTTGGGCCAGCCCACACCTAACCCACACTTTTGGGCTGTCCCACTCTGGGCCCACACGGGGCCCATAGTGTGGGGCCCACACGTGCCCCGCATTTCACGCCGGTATTGGGGCCCACAGTGGGCTGCCCACGCGGGCTAGATTTTTTGCCCGCGGTGGGCCCACACGGGCCCCAAACGGGCATGTTTGCTGGGTACGAGCTAAATCCTGGCTACGCACAGGCTATGCACAGAACATGTCAAAGAAATCAAACCAAACTCCTTCTAAACGCTGCTGACTTTGCTTACTTGATCATACAGGTCCTTCTCAAAAAATTAGCATATTGTGATAAAGTTCATTATTTTCTGTAATGTACTGATAAACAGACTTTCATATATTTTAGATTCATTACACACAACTGAAGTAGTTCAAGCCTTTTTTTTGTTTTAATATTGATGATTTTGGCATACAGCTCATGAAAACGTCTCCGGTTACTATCGTAACCTCGGTTCCCCGAGAAGCGGGAACGAGACATCACGGAGATTTCTCCGTTATGGGAACTCTTCCCTTCCAACCTTTTCTGAAGTCATATTGGCTCACGCCAGTCTAGATGACTGGCCAATTGTCGCGAAGTATGCAAATAGCACATGCAAATACTGACGAGCTCGAGAGGCAGTATAAAATGCGGAGCACGCAACAATTCCGTCAGAATCTGAACTGAACGCCGAAGCTGGACGAGTAGCGAACACGGCGAATTCCGTGATGTCTCGTTCCCGCTTCTCGGGGAACCGAGGTTACGATAGTAACTGGAGACGTTCCCCTTCGAGCTTTCACGAGACATCACGGAGATTTCTCCGTTATGGGAACGATATTCAATCCCGCCGTGAGAAGCTACTAGCAGCCTGCACAAGCATTCACTCAGCGAAAATACACACATTCCTAACCAATAGCAACGCTTGCTAGGCGGGCTCGCAGCTCATAGGCGGAGACAAACCAATGAGCGTCTAAGCTCAGGCATACAAAATTTGCATATCTGGTCAGTGATAACGTGTGCTGCGCTGAAACAGGGCAGAAGTACAACAACACAGTAAGCGAGCAGACAGAGAATAGCTACTGAGAGAGTAGTAGCATAACCACAACATAATAGTGACGTACACTAACTCAATATATATTGAATAGCAAGAACTGCGCTGAGTACAGGGCAGACGACAATAACAGCATACAGATTACACAGAGTAATTACTGTGAAGGCAACAATACCAGCACAGAGGTTAAAACGTGAATCATACACTCACCGACAGCACATGGGAGGCTAAGGATTGAACATCCAGCCTGTAGAACCTGGCGAAGGTATTCTGAGAAGACCAACCAGCTGCAAAGCAAATATCCTGAATAGACATACCTCTCGACCATGCCCACGAAGAGGCGATGGCCCTTGTGCTGTGGGCTGTAATATGCAAGGGGCATTCCAAACCTTGGTTCGTATAGGCAGTCGCGATAGCGTCCACAATCCAGTGGGAAAGTCTTTGTTTTGACACGGCCCGGCCTTTCGCACAACCACCGTAGCACACAAAAAGCTGGTCGGATTGCCGAAAGCTGGCAGAACGGTCAACGTAAACCCTCAAAGCCCTAACAGGGCACACCAAGGCCTGAGCGTCCGCATCACGCGAAGTTGATGACTCAGAATACAGCGCAGGCAGCGAAACAGTCTGCGCTCTGAATGGGGTAGAAAGTGATTTAGGTACATAGCCCGGTCTCGGCCGGAGAGTGACGCTGCAGTCACCGGGACCGAAACGAATACAGTCCCTGTCCACAGAAAACGCGTGTAAATCTCCTACGCGCTTAGCCGAAGCGAGGGCAAGGAGGAGTGCAGTTTTGATAGATAGCTCCCTCATACCAACGGATGCTAAAGGCTCGAATGGTGGCTGAGAAAGGGCCTTCAGCACCACCTCTAGGTCCCAAGGCGGAACGGAGGGAGGGCGCCGGGGATGTAATCTCCTAGCCCCCTTAAGAAAACTCACCACCAGCGTGTGCCTGCCGATCGTTTGCGGTCCCGCGGGGAAAGAAATGAAGCAATAGCGGCCACATACACCTTCAGTGTTGATGGTAGAGATCCCTTATCCATTCTGAATTGTAGAAAACTCAGAACATCCGACACAGAGCACGCAGCCGGGTCGATATGAACATCGCGGCACCATTTCACGAACACTCCCCATTTTAGAGCATACAAACGCCTCGTGGAGGGCGCCCGCGACTCCGATAACGTGTCACGAACACGAGAATTCAGGGCGCTCAGTTCCTCTGATACCCCCGAAGCAGCCACGCATGCAGGCTCCATAATTCTGGGTTCGGGTGCCACACCGAGCCGTTCGCCTGAGATAGCAGATCCTTCCTGAAGGGGATCGGCCAGGGCGGTGCCACCAGCAGCTCCGTCAGGTCCGGGAACCAAGGCTGGTTCGGCCAGTCCGGGGCGACGAGTATCACGAAGCCCCCTCCTCCCTGATCTTGCATAACACTAGCGGCAAAATCTTGATCGGAGGAAATGCATACAGCCTGGATGCTGGCCAGCGCGATGTCAGCGCGTCCCCCTCCAGCGGGGAATGGGACAGGGAGAAGAACAGTGGGCAGTGGGCATTCTCGCTCGTAGCGAACAGATCCACCTCCGCTCTCCCGTAGCGGCTCCAAATCATCCGAACCGTATCGGGATGCAGCCTCCACTCTCCTTGGGGAATCCCCTTCCTCGAAAGCATGTCCGCACCGCGGTTTAGGAGACCGGGGATGTGCGCTGCTCTGATGGAGAGAAAGTGACAGTCCGCCCATAGCAGGAGAATCGCTGCCTGTTCGCACAGAGCCCTGGAGCGCAGGCCCCCTTGGTGATTTATGTACGAGACCACAGACATGTTGTCGGTGCGAATCAGTACATGTCGCTGTTCCAGTTGCTGCTGAAACACTTTTAGTGCTAAGAACACCGCACCTAACTCCAAGCGGTTTATGTGCCATCGGTTCTGAGGTTCTGACCACAGCCCCGAAGCCGGCAAGCCCTCGCACACCGCTCCCCAGCCGCGAGTCGATGCGTCCGTCGTGACCACGACACGTGACGTTATCAAGCCCAGGGGAACCCCCCGGCTGAGGAAATCTGGGTCACGCCACGGCCTCAGAGCTTCGATGCATCCCTGGGAGACCAGGATGCGCAAGCTGCCCGAAGTCCACGCCGTCCACGGGGCTCGAGATTTTAGCCATAACTGCAGCGGGCGCAGTAAACCCAGATGACACACCGCTGAAACGGACGCCATGAGTCCCAGCAGCCTTTGAAATTCCTTCAAGCGAACAGACCTGCCCAGACTGAAATGGCGCAGGGAAGACAAAATGGCCGCCGAGCGCTCCCGAGAGAGGCGGGCTCGCATCTCCACCGAGTCGAAGCACACCCCCAGATATGTTATAGCCTGACTCGGGGCGAGAATGCTCTTCTGCATGTTCACACACAGCCCTAGGGACTCCAGATGACGAAGTAGAATGTCTATATGTTTGACTAACGTGACGCGGGACTGAGCTAATATCAGCCAATCATCCAGATAGTTGAGAACGCGCATCCCACTCGCTCTGAGGGGGGAGAGTGCTGCATCCATGCATTTTGAAAAAGTGCGTGGGGCCAAAGCCAGCCCGAACGGGAGAACAGAATATTGGTACGCTGTCCCCTCGAAAGCAAACCTCAGAAAGAGTCTGTGATGTGGAGCAATCTGAATGTGAAAGTACGCGTCCTTTAAGTCCACTGACGCAAACCAGTCCCCGGGGCGAATTTGCGCCAGGATCTGCTTTAGCGTTAACATTCTGAACGGACGCTTGCAAAGCGCTCTGTTTATAGGTCTGTTTATAATAACCTGTGTATGCGGCGGCTCTGCACCGCTCTGAGGCGGGGTGAGCGGCGCCGCATCGACTGAGTGAGGAGGAAAGAGCTCTTTTTGTGAAAATGTATGAATTTTTATTGAATGAACATCCACACAAACATTTGAACACACAAACTTTGGCCGTTTGGGAGCCGGTCTGCCCACGCACTCTCCTCCCCTCTTCCGACCATCAGGAAGACGGCTTAGCAGCCGGCGGCGGGCGAGAGTCGCGTCGCGGGCTCCTCCGCTGGCCTTGGCGCTTCCTCCCGGGACCCCATGCTTTCTTCCTGATATCCGGCTCCTGGCGAGGGGCAGTAGCAGTCACCGCCGCGGTCGCTGGCCGGGGGTTGTCCCTCCGATAAGAAGGACCATGCGCCGAAGAGGATCTGGATCTCGCCGTCTGCTGCTGGAAAGCGCGCCTCGGCATCACGTGGCTCATAGCTTTGGCGCGCTTTTGGGCCTCCGCGAAGCGCTCAATAATGGACTCCACGGCGTCACCAAAGAGGCCGGAGGGAGATACAGGAGCGTTCAGCAGCACTCTGCGGTCAGCATCCTTGAGGTCAGCTAGGTTTAACCATAGGTGCCTCTGAAGGACGACCATAAAACCCATAGCCTTGCCCATGGCCTGGGCTGCTCGTTTAGTCGCCATCAACGCGAAGTCCGTCGCCGTGCGCAGATCTTTAACGGCCTCCGCAGAGAGGGCCTCGCCCTCCGCCGTCTGCAGGAGCTTCGCCTGGAAGACTTGCAGCACTGCCATGGCGTGCAGCGCAGAAGCCGCCTCACCATCAGATGCATATGCTTTATTAGCAAGGTGAGCGGTGGTCCTACACGGCTTTGATGGGAGGCTGATGTCCGAGCCCAGGGTCTTGGCCGCTGCAGGACACAGGTGCGCAGCGACGGTCTCCTCGACGGGGGGAGAGCGCACGTAGCCGTGGGCCTCCGCCCCTTCCACGTGGGAGAAGATGGGGTGCAGACCACGTCTTTACCAGCTGTTCATGCACGTCGGGGAAAAAGGGGACCGACGCCCTCGAGTCAGCTTTCCGAGTTGATCTGAAATACCAGGAGTCGAGTTTACTCCTGGCAGGCTCCTCTGGAGGACTCCAGGTAAGCTCCAACTCCTGAACAGCCTTTGACAGGACCCTCATGAGCTCCTCCTGGAGGTCTGGGGTTCCCGCGCTGATCAGCCTCCGATCCAGCCCAATCCTCCCTCTCGGAGGCCGAGATAGACATCAAATCAACCTCCTCCTCTTGGCCGAAGGACACAAACCCCCCGATGTCAGAAGGGGCGCGGAAGCAGTCCTCAGAGAAGGATACCGGGGAACGGGGTGACCGCTGAGGCCGGCGAGGTGGCAAGGCGATGCTCTCGCCATCGGGAGAGGGGGGGCCCACCAGCGGCACGCTGGCGGCAGCGGGCCTCACCCCAAAGAGACCGCGAGCCACATCGCGGCGGGCTCGGAGCAATGCCCGCAATTGGAATCATCCAGCGCCGCCTCGGCATGGACCAAGCCCAGGCAGGCGACGCAGTGGTCGTGTTGGTCCGGCGGTTCAATTGGTCCCGCGCAGATCTTGCAGATTGTAGCCATAATGAATCCAAGTGAAGTAGAAGATTCTGACGGAATTGTCGCGTGCTCCGCATTTTATACTGCCTCTCGAGCTTGTCAGTATTTGCATATGCTATTTTCATACTTCGCGACAAGTCATCTAGACTGGCGTGAGCCAATATGACTTCAGAAAAGTTTGGAAGGGAAGAGTTCCCATAACGGAGAAATCTCCGTGATGTCTCGTGAAAGCTCGAAGGGGAACCCAAAATTCCTATCTCAAAAAATTAGCATATTTCATCCGACCAATAAAAGTGTTTTTAATACAAAAAAAGTCAACCTTCAAATAATTATGTTCAGTTATGCACTCAATACTTGGTCGGGAATCCTTTTGCAGAAATGACTGCTTCAATGCGGCGTGGCATGGAGGCAATCAGCCTGTGGCACTGCTGAGGTGTTATGGAGGCCCAGGATGCTTCGATAGCGGCCTTAAGCTCATCCAGAGTGTTGGGTCTTGCGTCTCTCAACTTTCTCTTCACAATATCCCACAGATTCTCTATGGGGTTCAGGTCAGGAGAGTTGGCAGGCCAATTGAGCACAGTAATACCATGGTCAGTAAACCATTTACCAGTGGTTTTGGCACTGTGAGCAGGTGCCAGGTCGTGCTGAAAAATGAAATCTTCATCTCCATAAAGCTTTTCAGCAGATGGAAGCATGAAGTGCTCCAAAATCTCCTGATAGCTAGCTGCATTGACCCTGCCCTTGATAAAACACAGTGGACCAACACCAGCAGCTGACATGGCACCCCAGACCATCACTGACTGTGGGTACTTGACACTGGACTTCAGGCATTTTGGCATTTCCCTCTCCCCAGTCTTCCTCCAGACTCTGGCACCTTGATTTCCGAATGACATGCAAAATTTGCTTTCATCCGAAAAAAGTACTTTGGACCACTGAGCAACAGTCCAGTGCTGCTTCTCTGTAGCCCAGGTCAGGCGCTTCTGCCGCTGTTTCTGGTTCAAAAGTGGCTTGACCTGGGGAATGCGGCACCTGTAGCCCATTTCCTGCACACGCCTGTACACGGTGGCTCTGGATGTTTCTACTCCAGACTCAGTCCACTGCTTCCGCAGGTCCCCCTCTCGTTGTGCAGCGTTTTCTGCCACACTTTTTCCTTCCCACAGACTTCCCACTGAGGTGCCTTGATACAGCACTCTGGGAACAGCCTATTCGTTCAGAAATTTCTTTCTGTGTCTTACCCTCTTGCTTGAGGGTGTCAATGATGGCCTTCTGGACAGCAGTCAGGTCGGCAGTCTTACCCATGATTGCGGTTTTGAGTAATGAACCAGGCTGGGAGTTTTTAAAAGCCTCAGGAATCTTTTGCAGGTGTTTAGAGTTAATTAGTTGATTCAGATGATTAGGTTAATAGCTCGTTTAGAGAACCTTTTCATGATATGCTAATTTTTTGAGATAGGAATTTTGGGTTTTCATGAGCTGTATGCAAAAATCATCAATATTAAAACAAAAAAAGGCTTGAACTACTTCAGTTGTGTGTAATGAATCTAAAATATATGAAAGTCTAATGCTTATCAGTACATTACAGAAAATAATGAACTTTATCACAATATGCTAATTTTTTGAGAAGGACCTGTACAACTCACAAGTTATTTTACCAGAAACGACATGTGTCCAAATTCAAGCTTATTTGGGTTAGAAGGGGGTTACACATAGCCGGACTATATCGGGTCTATAGGTAACCGAGACGGTGAAATAACGTCTATTGCTTGCTGGGAAATTAGTTATTGCCAACATCAGTATTGAATCTGGTCGGAACTGAAACGTCCATTTTTAATTAATTTACTTACATTGTCTGATTCTAACACTATTGCCCGATTTTGCTCCATTTTATTTGTGAAAAATAGTTTGAAACAATGTCACAACTGAACCGCAGCGCATCTCCATTCAGACACAGCAGTGTTTTTTATGAATTAACATGCGTATTTACACTAATCTAGTGAGTCAATTTCCCATTCATAAACACAGTCATTTGCATTATTCCTCAATGAATCAGCCGTTCGAACGAATCAAATGAATATGATTCAGTAATTAAATAAGTGACTTGACGCCACCTACTGGCTTGTATTTTCATTTTTAAAGTATATTTTCAGTGATTTAAATCATTTAATATTTCTACAATTAAAATTTTATATTTAAAACATTAATCTCAACATTCTTTTTTTTTTTTTTTTTTTTTTTTCCTTTTTTTCCCCCTGCTGGATTTATTGCATTTTGGGGGAAAATATTCAGTTTTAATAATAATTCTTGATGAAAATCAATGAAGATCAACAAGCTGGACTGCGGCCCCTTTAAATACAAGAAAGGAATTCGATCTACGTCAGAGCGGTGAAGAGCGTCGACAAGCGTCTGCTGCAGGGCGGCCAGGGCGATTTTTGACGCTCTCGCCGCGTCCGGTGTGAACGCACAGTTAGCCACAGCCTACGCACTGGATCTGCGGGAGAGAGGGAGAGAGGGAGAGAGGGAGAGGGGGAGAGGGAGAGAGGGAGAGGGAGAGAGGGAGAGGGGGAGAGGGAGAGAGGGAGAGAAAGAGAGAAAAACACAGATCACAGAACCTTACGGCTCTGGACGTAACACGGTACACAAAACAATACAAGCCAATATATGCATGCCGCTGAATATAAGGAAAAACTGCTGTATCAGTGAACATGCATATCCACACTCATGAGATGAACAGACAAGACGAAACAATCCCCACAAAGCAGATCTATCACCAAGACATTTGTACTGCTGCTGGCTGCTTTGAAGAGCCATATGAACCACATGTATTACTAACTATGTGTGCCTGGGCTACCACGCCGACCAGCTTAATGCTAGTGGGCTATGGCTATGTGAGCCTTGGCTACCACGCTGACTGGCTTAACTCTAATTAGATGTGCACTATGTGTAATGTTAATTAACAAATTTGATATACGTTGCAGTCCAATAGATAAGAGTCACAAACCATACTACTTACCTATAGGCCCTTAATGGTTTAGCTCCTACTAGTCTTCTACCATGCTACAATCCATCACACTCCCTAAGTCACAAAACTCTGAGCTTTTGGTAGTACCTGGATAAAGTCCACTAAAAGAGGTAGAGCCTTTAGATTCCCAAAAGCATTTGGTTCAAACACACTCTCTCGGTTTAGATCTAGATTACGGCTGTGGCGAGCGGTGACTTTTTTTACCGGGTATGCTGAGTGCTAAAACCCCCCTCCCAACCCCCAACCTGCTTTTAGGACAAACTTAACGAGGAAAACACTGTGGCATGTGTCGATTTAAAAGTATGCACATTTCCTACCTTATTTGTGAATAAATCTCATCTCCAATCTTTCTTGTATCGTTTCAGGTTTATCTATAGTTATTTTCATGCTAGAAAAAGCTGCTTTTCCAAATAAAAACTGCGTATTCCTTAATGATACGTAATATTCAGGGGGTGGGGTGGTGGAGGATTCCCCTTTCTATATCTCTGCTTCGACTAAATTATTTTATTATTAATCACCAGTGAATATAACTCCCACCCAGGTGATACTACGACCATGCAAAATGCAAATAATAATATATTTAGAATATTGCCAAAACAATAAAATAAAGAAAGAAATCAGATTTTATTATTTCCTCTTTTCTCCCTATTTGTTAATATTAAAAAAAATAATAATAATAAATAAAAACTTTTTTTTAGCCTATACTTTTATATTATATTATACTATATTTTTATTTAAACCACTTAGGCATGTTGACAATAACATCTTCAACACGGTGTGGACTTTTGAATTGCTTGAGGAATTAGGAAAATATACAGTTAAGATGTTTTTTTATTTGATTTAGTCAAGTCAGTTGTGCATCAAACACATTGTGATTTTCGGCAATCGAGATCTGCCAGCAACAGCGCATTTTTCCACTTGGGCGAGCGCTTCGCGGACAGCTTACCTCGCCAATGAAATCACGCGCATACCAGCGAAACGAGCGATCTATCCTGAGGAGTCATAGCAAAAGAGCGGAGGCTAGTAAACTGCGGAGAATCCGCTTGCCCGGAAGCTTCCGCATGTAACATTTACGGAGAATTACCGTTGTTTGGTAAATAGAATAATTTGATGTACTATTCCCAACTCTTTGTTACGCTTTAAGTTACATCACAAACGACAAGGGATCAACTGATAACCATGTTTTATATTAATTAACCCGTGATCGCATTCTCTCAGACTCTTATATGGACGGAACGCCACTGGATTACGGTCGACATCTCTTTAGCCAAGCGTTCACATAATGTATCACATAACCTTGTACTTCAGTTATCTGATTAAAGGCGCATCATTTTTGCATGGTTTGAACAGCAGCTGTGCCAATTATTTCTCCATTTGTTTCTCTGAATGATATCCCACGGAAATTAGGAGTTACAAACTTCAGTCTAAAACCAGAACACTTGAAAAGATATGATGCTAACCCCTCTGAGGACAATAAGCAAAATAATTACTGACAGTTAACAATTTTAGTACTGATCGATCATCATAGTGATTAAAATAATGTTAGAATAAAATAAAATTGACATCAATGAAAAAACATAAGATTTGAAAACATGTAATGTACAAAGCTCAAGCTGACTAAGAACTACTTAAGGTCTACCATGGCCCAAGAGCATCTCAGTGGACTTGCTGTCATCATCATCAATAATGATGTTTCTCAGAATTTGTAATTTAATGCAGTTATTGATGACTTTGCTGCAAAGAAATCCAGGCGTGTTCAGTTTTGAAACCATCCTGTAATTCTGAATATAACCGTATTTTTTGCACTTTTTTGTTGATTTGCACTAATTTCTAATTTAATTTTGCATGATTCTTCAGGTGACTGCAAGTCAAATTTGTTTATTATCATGCACAATCAAACCTCTACAAATGATTCAGAATGCAGCAGCACGGCTGGTCTTCAACGAGCCCAAAAGAGCCCATGTTACACCTCTCTTTATCTCCTTGCACTGGCTCCCAATTGCAGCTCGTATCAAGTTCAAGACTCTGATGCTTGCATATAGGACAACCACAGCTACTGCACCTGCTTATCTGCACTCGCTATTGCAAATCTACACCCCCTCCAGAACTCTGAGATCTGCTAGTGAGCGACGCCTTGTGGTACCATCACAGAGAGGTGCTAAATCACTATCCAGAACATTCTCTTTTACTGTTCCTGGCTGGTGGAACGATCTTCCTACCCCTATCCGGAATGCTGATTCCCTGACAAGCTTCGAGCGACAGCTTAAAACTCATCTCTTTCAACTCTATTTGCTGTTACCATAAAAAAAAAAAATTAATCTCTTTAAGTCATTTTAAATGCTGTTGTTCACTTAGGTCTGTTTTATTACTGCAAAAAATATTACCTGAATACTTCTTTGTAAATCATTATTTGAAGTAACAAAACCATGGTTAATTTGTGGTTACCTCGGCTACAAGAACCATGATTTTTTTTTTTTTTTTATTCGTAGTAAAAACCATGGTTAATTTTCGTAAGGAAACAAATTCAGAGAATATTAAAGCAGATTAAATTTTTCTGACATTAAAACACTGGTTACTAACGTCAACAGCCAAAAAAAGTTTCAAAGGATATGAACGTAGGCGATCTGAAATTGATGCATAGGCTTCATCTTGGGATTTGTTTATCCCCTTTTCTTTTCTCTGACTGCTGATGTCTTGGGCAGAGCTGTCCTTCAGTTATAATCATTTGGAGTCAGCCCCAAACAAGTGAGGATGGGCCACGCCTACTGCGTTCACTATAAAATTCATTTTTTTGTATATGTTTAGGTTTATGTTGTTATGTTCATGTTTTTTTATTTATGTATATGTTAATATTAATATATTAATAAGTCTATATAAGTCTCAACTGTGATGGTACCCCCTTGGGAGTTGGTGCCCTATGCAGACTGCGTACTCTGCGTATAGGGAGCGCCGGTACTGTTGGAGGGAATTATGAACAGTGCCGAATACCAGACAATATTGGCACAAAACCTTCAGGCTTCTGCAAGAAAGCTGAAGATGATGAGGAACTTCATCTTTCAGCACGACAATGACCCCAAGCATATATCCAAATCAAGAAAAGAATGGCTTCACAAGAAAAAGATTGAAGTTTTAGAATTGCCCAGCCAGAGCCCAGACCTGAATCCAGTTGAAAATCTGTGGGGTGACCAACAGGGCACCAACAGAGTTGGGCCGGCCCTGGGTGGACTGACTTGGATGGACAAATAAGTAAAATATGACATACTCCATTTCCTGACTACACAGCACAGCGATAACACACGTCACACGAGCACATTTCTCTGAACTACTACCCATGACAACCAGCAATAACTGCGCAACATGGTCATTGATAAGACTGTGAATAAACGCGTGCTTCTGGTGCTAAGTGCAACTGAAATTGACCACACTCATGACGGAGGCTTGTACAAAGGTGAACATTGAGATTACCCGAAGTATATGGGGATTACCAGAGAATAAATGCTTATTTCAACCCGTTTTCATGTTCGTTACTATTAATGTGCCCTCAGAACAATATGAACACAGATGAATAAATGCTGCTGCTAATATGATTCATATTTTCTGCTGCATATATGAGGCGCCGTGTAGGATTTAAATCAAACTTCGCTTATCAATACATACATAAAACACGTGCATATACACCTATAAATTACTCACATATACATGTATACTATTGTGTTCAAAAGTACATGTATGAAATACACGTGCACATTAATATGAAATACATACCAATACATGTTATGTTACTGATGAATCCATACACTTGTGGGAAAGCTTGCGTGTACATATAAACTTGACGCATGCATATACCTATAAACACTCGCTGATACGTATAAACTCGAACCATGCATACACCTACAACACACACGCCACGCGCGTGCATACAAACTCGCTGCATACAGACACACCTACACATTCTCGCATATACATATAAACTTGATACATGCATATACACATATAAACACTCGCGCATACATATGAACTCGCTGCATGCATATACATCTATAAACGCTCGCGCGTGCATACAAACTCGCTGCATGCAGACACACCTACTCATACTCGCATATACATATAAACTTGATACATGCATATACACCTATAAGCACTGGCATATATTTTTTAATACCGTCAAACTGAATATATTTCGTTTCCGTCTTTTATTAAGTTAATTTAGAAAAACGTTTGGAGTATTTTTTATTTATTTATTTTTGTTAAGTGAGGACAACCTAAAGCGTACGGGGCCGGCGGTCAATTTATAACACGTTTTATTTGATTTTTTTTGCCTCTTAAATGAACACTTGATTTGACTAAAATTCATAGAAATAAAACACTTCAAACATATCACAATGTTAGTTTAAAGGTATATCACCACCATCTCAGAACAAAGGCATTTTGCTGCTGGCAACGGTATGGAAAATATAGCCGTATGGTACAGCAGTATGGTAATTGGCAGTCTCGATGTAGAAAAAGGTAAGAATCAGTTGTGGAACTATGGGGGTGAGGGATAATCACGGGATAATCAACGATTTGCCCTGCATTAAATGATTTTAAATGCACTTGGCTGAGGCAACCACCCTACGCGAAGGCAAATCGTTGATTATCCCGTGATTATCCCCCACCCCCATATAGTTCCACAACAAATTCTTGCCTTTTTCTACATCGAGACTGCCAATTACCATACTGCTGGCGAGTATCCCAGACGGCATCTGACTCTGTGCCAGATTCGTTTTCAACCGGCAAATCCGCGTTACAGTCACATCCGTTTCAGTGCTGTATCACAGTCCTAGACGGATCCGGCCCGTGTCTGGTTTCAGTGGGCACGGTCTACCATCGCAGAGCGGATCCGGGCCGAGTCTGGTACGGAGCTGGCCCAGTGCTGGCCCAGATGAGCGGAAAACCAGATGCGTGCCGGTACATTTACATTTACATTACATTTAGGCATTTGGCAGACGCTTTTGTCCAAAGCGACATACAGTTGGGAGAACATAGAGCGATTCTTCTTAAGGAGACAAACAGACACAGGCAGTGCTATAATACCAGATTTCAAGTGGTGCATCAGACAAGTACAAGCTAGAAAGGGAAGGAATAAAGAGATGAATAATTTTTTTTTTTTTTTTTTTTTTTTTTTTATGGTAACAGCAAATAGAGTTGAAAGAGATGAGTTTTAAGCTGTCGCTCGAAGCTTGTCAGGGAATCAGCATTCCGGATAGGGGTAGGAAGATCGTTCCACCAGCCAGGAACAGTAAAAGAGAATGTTCTGGATAGTGATTTCGCACCTCTCTGTGATGGTACCACAAGGCGTCGCTCACTAGCAGATCTCAGAGTTCTGGAGGGGGTGTAGATTTGCAATAGCGAGTGCAGATAAGCAGGTGCAGTAGCTGTGGTTGTCCTATATGCAAGCATCAGAGTCTTGAACTTGATACGAGCCGCAATTGGGAGCCAGTGCAAGGAGATAAAGAGAGGTGTAACATGGGCTCTTTTGGGCTCGTTAAAGACCAGCCGTGCTGCTGCATTCTGAATCATTTGTAGAGGTTTGATTGTGCATGATGGAAGACCAGTCAAAAGAGCATTGCAATAGTCCAGTCTGGAGATGACAAGGGCCTGGACAAGAAGTTGTGTAGCCTGCACTGTTGGCCCGTTGTGCCAAAAGACACTGGCCCAAGTCCGTTTTGCGGATTTGCAGGAGTGTGGGCCAGAATCAGGCCGGATGAAATTTGCTGTCAGGGATGGTATTGTGGTCCTTGAAGTTCGCCAGCGGATGATGGCCGAAACAAAGTACGCAATTCTGCTTCTGACTGCAGTTCAGCAGAAGGCAACACGTTCGATTCAACCGCATTAGCAAGCGATCTTATGATTGTTGGCGAAGCAAGAACATTTTGCATAATGCTGATCGCTTTGTTTGTTTGTTTGTTTGTTTTTTTATTACATAATTGCCGAAAACGTACAAAATCAGGGAAGTAAGACATGGTAGATTCCACAATCCCGCTAAGAACAATTATATAAACAAGGATAATAAAACAAAAACAAATAGAAAGGGTTTGCAGACACTTATGGTCGATCGCTTCGCTTGTAGCACGATCCCTCTCCATGACTGTTGCACATTGCGGCTAATAGACCATGACTTCCGTTTATGCTCAAACGACTTCCTTTTACACTGAAACGCCTTCCGTTTGCACTGAAAAGTTAACGCACATCCACATCTGAAATCACTTGAAATCACACACACACACACATATATATATATATATGCGCGAGTGTTTATAGGTGTATATGCATGTATCAAGTTTATATGTATATGCCAGTATGAGTAGGTGTGTCTGCATGCAGCGAGTTCATATGTATGCGCGAGTGTTTATAGGTGTATATGCACGTGTTTTATGTATGTATTGATAAGCGAAGTTTGATTTAAATCCTACACGGCGCCTCATACGCATACAATGCAAATTGCTAACATAACACTTAGTTTAAAGCTGCATACATTTGTTCATTTGTATTCAAATAAGCAGACTGTTTGTTATTTAATAAAATGCTGTTTGTGCTGAAGCATGCTGCAAACTGCTGCACTTAGCACTAGTCATGTATTTGAATGTTGAGCAGTGAGCTCATTGGTTACTGATACAGGAGAGAACCAATCAGCTGTGCCATGTGATTATGATGTCATGTTGTTAGATTGAATTGAATGAGACCATTGGACTGCATCTAGATTTCATGCCAGAACTCAGTTATACATATAAGGACTTTGAGAAGTAGAAGAAATAAGAAATAAATGAAATGAAATGAAATGTTTCCAAGTTTTTAATGTGATCTTCATATTACAAAAGAAAAGTGTTAAAATCTGTTGAAAGTAAACCCATACATAAAAGTGTTCAGACACTTACCTTTGGAGGAAGTTCAGCATGGCTCTCCTTGTGGATTTATGGGCTGAGTTAACCTACCTGGATTTACAGTCTCTTTGTTTCATGTGTTTGACCAGTTAATTCACTAAACCAGCTAATTACCTCAACCACGTGTGTTTGTTAAATAAAGTGAAGTTAATGTTACCTGCATCTCTCTCATTCTTTGTGACCCGTGACAGAAGACCAGCCCTTAAAAAACAAGAAATAAAGAAGAAAATTTATCTTTCAGCTCAGAATGGACACCAGAAATCCGATCACCCCAGATCCATTCACTGAACTCGTCGCTTCACTCCGGGCTGCACTCCAACCTTCAGTTACTTCATCTGTCTCCGCCTGTCCCATGGCTAAACCAGCTGTTTTTTTGGGTGAGGTGTCAGAGTGTAATGGCTTCCTACTACAATGTCAACTCTATTTTGAAAAAATGCTTCCTCACCAGTTCACCAAAATGGCATTCATCATTTCACTGCTATCAGGAAGAGCTTGTCAATGGGCCGAGTCGCTGTGGAGCTTGAAAAGTCCGGTAATACGAACCCTTGACTCTTTTGTAACTCATTTTAAAGAAGTATTTGGTACCTGTACTTCTCTTTCTGTGCATGATGAACTGTTTAGACTACGGCAAGCCGAACAGTCCATCAATGAATACAACGTTCATTTCTGCTTCAAGTGGGTGGAATGAGATCGCCCTTCTCTCTGCATATCGACGTGGCTTAAATTCCAAACTGAAACAGGAGATGGCGATGTACGATGACTCAGTAGGACTAGAAAATTTCATGCAGAAAGCCCTACAGGTCTCTCAACATCTCTTCGCAATCTCCCTTGAGGAAAGCACTCCCTCTGACACTTTACTCACCAGCAATTCCCCAGCACCAGAACCTATGCAGCTGGATTGATACCATATCTCTTCCCATGAACGTCATCGTCACCTCCAACAGAAGCTCTGCCTATATAGTGGAGAGAACGATCATCATTTACCAGACCGCCCAGTCTGTCCTCCACACCCGGTGGTTAGTACCATTCATCTCAATTTTGTTGTCATTGAACCAAGATGCTGTGTTAATGTATGCTTCTCAATCCTTCCCAGTAAAAGTTCTCTTTGACTCGGGATCTTCTGGAGTAAGAGAGAGAAAAGAAAACTGATTCAGTACATAACTATACTCTTTCCATATTTCCTGTCTTTTTTAGATAATTTAATAATTCATCATTAATACTAGATTGCCTTTGTCTATTGCCTAATAGTGTGCTGAGAGACACTTTATCATATCCTATCAATCCTAACTTATGGATAAGTTCATTTCTTTCTCTTTCGTATGCATCACATTCTAGAAGAATGTGCTTTACTGTTTCTGGATTCCCACATTTATCACATCTGTCTGTTTCATGTTTCCCTATTTTGTATAAACTGTAATTCAATGCTGAATGCCCAATTCTCAATCTTGTCGTGATAACATCTTTTTTCCTACTACCACAACTCCTTCTCTCATCTCCTACACACTCCTGTATCTGGTGAAGATGCCTTCCTTTTGATCCACAATCCGATAAATTTTGCCATATCTTTCTTACTTCAATTGATATTATTCTCTTAAATTCAGATTTACTAATTGTTGTATTAATTTCACTATATGAATGTTTCAGGGCCATCTTTGCCAGGGAGTCCACTTCCTCATTTCCCTCTACTCCAGCATGAGCCAGCACCCATAAGAAAAATACCATTATCCCTAGTTGCCGTATTCTGAACAAATATTGTAATACTTCATATAGTAAGTCTTGTCGTGCAGCAGATTTTCCCCTCAGCAAACTTGTTAGAGCAGACATTGAGTCCGTACATATTACTGTATTCATAGGTTGTATTTCTTCAATCCATTGTAATGCTAATATAATTGCTAATAACTCTGTAGTAAACACTGATATATGATCTGACGTCCTTTTGGCTATTTTTGTTTTAAATTCAGGAATATATATTGCTGCTGCTGTTCTTCCAGATTCAGGATCCTTCGATCCATCTGTATATATCTGTAACTTTGAATAATATGTTTGATTTATATACTGTTGAACTACTATTTTAATAGAAAAAAAACCTTCCCTTGTCACTTATTTCTTTTTGTATTTGAAAGTCTATCAAAGGCATTGGAAACATCCAGGGGGGGACCACTGGGATAGCTACAGTGGGAGCAATTTCATATTTATTCAACCCTAATTTATCTGCCTCATTCTTAACCACCGAACCAAAGCTCGCTAATTCTTTATATTCATATTCCCAACAGTCTTTCATAAGATTTTTAACTGGATGATGTTCTGAATGACCCCTTACACCAGCCCAATATCCTCAGCTGAAGCCTTCGGAGTTCTAAGGGCATTTCTCCCATCTCTACCTGTCAAGCATTGACTGGGGAAGTTCTAAATGCTCCACTACATATACGCAGAGCCTGTGACTGTAGCACCTCTACTTTTTTAAGTAAAGTTTTATTTGCAGAGCAATAAATGATACTGCCATAGTCTAAGCTTGATCTAATTACTGCATTATAGACTCTTTTCAGTGACTGAGAACTTGCTCCCCAATCAACACCTGATAAACACCTTAACACATTAATCCCTTTTTTGCATTTGTCAGTTAATTTCTGTATACAAATTCCAAAATGTAGTTTTGCATCCATCCATATACCCAAAAACCTGACTACATTCTCCAGCTGATGACCATATCTTAATGTTCAACCTCGGATTATTTCTCTTATTTGAAAAACAAATTACTTGAGTTTTTTTCCACAGAAAAACGAAAACCCTTATTGTGTCTTAGCCCAATTCTCTACCTCATTCACCGCACTTTGCATTTTGCTTCCAACATATGAAACATTCCGTCTCCTTTTCCACAATGCTCCATCGTCAGCAGATATAGATCTACCTATTTCACTATCAATGCTGGAAAAAATATCATTAATCATCAAGTTAAATAGAATAGGGCTACTTACACTTCCTTGCAGAGTTCCAGTCTCAATCAAGTATATACAAGAATATTCCGTCCCCACTTGAATTGTTCTTACAAAAAGGAAATTCAAAATCCAATAGTACATTCTTCCATTAATTCCCACACTTTAACCTTTGTGTTGGCTGTCTTCATTGGTTTTGTAGAACAATTCCAGCCTTGTTTAGGTCAAAATCTTGTCCCTGACATCCTTGGACAGCTCTTTGGTCTTTGGAAATGGTGGAGAGTTTGGAATCTGATTGATTGATTGATTGATTGATTGATTGATTATGTAACAAATTGAGATCCTTTAAAAGAGTGCTCCTAATCTCAGCTCATTACCTGTATAAAAAAACACCTGGGAGCCAGAAATCTTGCTGATTGATAAGGGATAAAAAACTTATTTTACTCATTAAAATGCAAATCAGTTTATCACTTTTTGAAATGCAGTTTTCTGGATGTTGTTATTATTATTATTATTATTATTATTATTATTATTATTATTATTATTATTATTATTATTATTCTGTCTCTCACTGTTCAAATAAACGTACCATTAAAATTATAGACCATTTCTTTTTCAGTGGGCAAACATACAAAAACAGCAGGGATCAAATAATTTTTTCCCTCTCTGTATTGAAGCACATAACATCCGGTAGGTGATGCTTGCTCACTCTCATTGGCTATCAAGGTGTATCACTGGCTATCAAGGATCGTAAATATCAAACAATATTAATATTTGATCTCGGGGACACTCCGTCTCATTCGGGAGCAGTAAAATAATCATAATGACACCACACATTAGAGTATTTTTCAGGTGTTCAAACCGGGCTTAAAATTGGCCTTAAAATTATCTAGTGTGCAGCCAGCCTAAGAATGCATTGACTTGTAATGCTTGTATGATCTAGAGCTGGCAAGGATGCATTGCTTTGTAATGTATGATCTAGCATTGGTCACTGTAAAGATTTTCTTAAAGAAAGACAAATGTTGCAACAAGGAGAATACAAACAACATTGACTGGCCATTCTTTAGCCACTAAACTGAACTGTAATGGCTCAAACCAAAAGCGACCTTTTCAGAACCAGTGGTTTTAAATAGGGCAGGGATCCTTAAATTTGACTTACAAGATCCACTTTCCTGCAGAGTTTAGTTCTAACCTTAATTAAACACTACTGAATGTGTATTCAGGATCATTAGAGACTGAGATGGGTGAGTTTGATCAAAGTTGGAGCTAAACTTTGTAGGAAAGTGGTTCTCACAAGCCATATTTGAGGTGTAACAGACATGAGCCTGTTAATAAGAATTTTGTGGGCAGTTTTCTTCCTTACCGTTAGAGGAGCTAGGGCGTTTTAGGTTTCCTTAAGTAAAGCCATGTGGGTAGAGTGAGTTAGCAATAGCAAGCAGCAGTAGCCAGCATGGCTCACCTGCTGAACATGCACTCTTTTTTTCTATTTAAAAGTGTGCATTGCTGATATTTTTGCAGAGATGTTATGTGTATGTATTGCCTATGTTTGGACTGATGCTTTTAACTTAGGACAGTGTATTTGTGTACATGTGTTAAAAGGACTCTACTGGTGAGGTCACCACATCATGGTCCAGTATAAATATGGATTTAAAGTTCTTTTTGACGTGGGACCATACTCTATTTTTGACTGTCCCTGGTTAGGAAGAGTCTGGTGTTTGAAAGATGTCTTGTTTTCATTACAAGAGGTTGGATTATTCATTTGCTATCAGCCAACTTCAGCAACGGACAGTGTTTAGATATCGATGCACTACAGATAAAACTTTCACACACATTAACTTTTACATGATGAAATCCTAAAAACTTACATTGCTTTGTTTGCTGTTTTTGTTGTTTTGTACTTTTGTGTATTTACATTTTTGGTTATATGTAGCTGTATTAACCTGAATTTAAAGTTTTCTATTTTGTATTTAATAAATCCATTGATTTAAAGTCCCTTTGACTACTGTACTTTTTTGACAATACAGACATTAGTTATGAGGTGACTGCTTCCATTTCAGATGTATAATAACTGTTTTTCCCAAAGGCTTAAGTTATAGTAGCTGAAAAGTTTTTAAGTGAAACCAATGCATTGTTGTAGATTAATCGTACGGGCCCTTTGTGGGCCTAGTGAGGGCTTCCTAGGGCCTATGGAGCTAAAATTATGACAAAACTATTTGAATTGTGTAATTTTGAATTATTGACATGTGTTATTTAACAAAACTGAATATATATGGGATTTAAAATAGCTTTGAATTTGTTTTTATTTTGAATCTTAATTTGAATTTGAAATTCTTTTACTTGAATATTTGAAATGTAACAATTGTATTTTTTTAAACAGTTTTTATTGACGTATTTTCAAACAATGGATTTTTGGTTCTGAATTATTAGACTGCAGATATTTCAAATACAACTTTAAGTTTTCGAAATGAAGAAGAAATTCGGAACATCAAATTCAGTTTTCTAAAATTCAAAACGCAGAATTCAGATTGTACAGAAAGTAGGTCAGTGTCAGGCGCCGTGTATGGGAGGACAAACGAGGAGTATGAGGGCGAGCTCAGATACAAAACAAGTCTTTTAATAATTAAATCCACAAATAAATCCAACAGGAGACGGGCAAGGAGACACGCACACAACGACGAGAACGGACAACCAAACAATGAACAGAATCCAACTTAAATAGGGTGGTTAACAAGACACAGACAGGTGAAGGCACTTAACTAATAATGACTTAATTAGGGGTGGAGACAGGAACAAAACCAAATAAGGGCAAACAGGAAGAGGAAGGAACCAAAGACAAACAGGGCCTAACCAAATCAAAACACAACAAAAAGAGTCCCAAAACCTGACATAACTCCCCCCCCCCCTCCCGGAAGGCGCGACCTCGCGCCAAAAACAGAAACATGGGGGGGCTTGGGTGGGGGCTCAGGAGGGGGACGGACATCCAGGAGGAGGAGAACAAAGGGAGTCCAGGGAGGAGATGGAGGCAGGAGCCAGGGAGACAACAGGAGTGTTCAGGGTGGATCAGCCGGAGGGAGGAGCCAGGGAGACGACAGGAGTGTCCAGGGTGGATCAGCCGGAGGGAGGAGCCAGGGAGACGACAGGAGTGTCCAGGGTGGATCAGCAGGAGGGAGGAGCCAGGGAGAAGACAGGAGGGAGCTGAAGCAGGAGGAACCAGGAGGAACCCAGATCCCAGCCGTGACGGTGGCCCACGGCGGAGCCGACGGAGGGAGGAGCCATGGTGGAGGAAGGGCTGACGACTCCATGGGGCCGACCGACGGTGGCGGAGCAGGTGGAGGTGGAGCCTGAGAGCCGATGATCCAGGGCGACGCAGAGGATCCGGAGGGCCAAGGCGGAACAGGTGGCACCTGCGACCGAGGCGGAGGCGGAGATCCGGAGAGCCGCAGCGTAGCCGGAGCGATCGAGGACCGAGGCTGAGCTCGAGGGAAGGAGCAACGAGGCGCAGCCGGAGGAGTGGAGTCCAGAGGCGATGGCAGGGTGACGACTGACCGGGGCGGAGCCGTAGGGACGAGGGAGCCCGGTGGAGCTGGTGGATCGACGGGCGACGGTGGAGATGAGGGAGCTAGGTGCCATGGTGCAGCCGCAGGGTCGGAGGGCCGAGGCGGAGTCCAGGACTCAGAGGCTGGAGGCGGAGCTGAAGGATCCTCCAGCCACAACGCCGATGGAAGCTGGCTGACCCGGGACAATCGCTGGGCTCAGGCTCCGGGACGATCGCTCTCTCTGTCACCTCCGGTGGTGATGGCTCAACAATCACGGCAGGCTCTGGCTCTCCGTCTGCGGTGGGTTCGGGCAGCTCCGTCACGGGTGATGGTGGGCTGGGCTCTGGGTTGTGAGTGGGGCTGGTGTCCTCGACACCGCCAATAGTCATCGTGGAATTACACGACACCAGCACCCACTCAACAAACGCTGCAAAGTCCTCTCGAGGACCATCCCCAGACAACTGCCCTCGGGTGATAACGTTCAACCCGGCGAGATAGAAAGCGCAGAGGCAGTCGTCTGGGTAATGGGTGTAGTGAGACAACACTAAAAAGTCTTTAGTGTGGTCCTCGAGAGTCCTTTCCTCCTGCTTCAGGAGGAGGAGGGCGACGGCGGGAATGTTCATAATGAAAGTAAAACAAACACACTGTACAAAACGGGAAACAAAACACGGGGGGAAAAAAAGGCGGTTTTAGGTCCGTTCTTCTGTCAGGCGCCGTGTATGGGAGGACAAACGAGGAGTACGAGGGCGAGCTCAGATACAAAACAAGTCTTTTAATAATTAAATCCACAAATAAATCCAACAGGAGACGGGCAAGGAGACACGCACACAACGACGAGAACGGACAACCAAACAATGAACAGAATCCAACTTAAATAGGGTGGTTAACAAGACACAGACAGGTGAAGGCACTTAACTAATAATGACTTAATTAGGGGTGGAGACAGGAACAAAACCAAATAAGGGCAAACAGGAAGAGGAAGGAACCAAAGACAAACAGGGCTAAACCAAATCAAAACACAACAAAAAGAGTCCCAAAACCTGACAGTCAGAGGTCATCCAGAGGGAAGAGTAGATGATCCCCGAAAAGTCGAACGAACCATTGGCCAATTACAGAGCTGCATTAGTTTTGTGGCGCAAGCCTGCCATTCTTCTGCCTAATCATGAATGCCCAGAGGTAAGTTCTTTTTAAGAATTTATGGTTTATATTAATATATTATGTTAGCGTTTCCAGAATGTGAAACATTTGTCTAAGCAGTATCTGGTGTTTGTTTTAAAGTGTATTGGGTGTAATGCTGCCGTGTCTATGCCCCGTCACGGTGCGTCGCGTCACACTGCTCGCGTCCGGTCTAGACACTGTGTAAGCATTACATCCCTGTACCTTACTCCATTCGAAGGGTACATCCCTGTACTTTGGGAAGTTGCATTCAAAATCCACTTGGATAAAAGTGTGTTACAGCGGGGAAAATAAGTATTTGACACATCAGCATTTTTATCAGTAAGGGGATTTTTAAGTGGGCCATTGACACACAATTTCCACCAGATGTAGCCATCAAGCCAAATATTGAATTCATACAAAGAAATCAGAGCATTTAAGTATACACGTTGAGTCATAATAAATAAAGTGAAATGACATAGGGAATAAGTATTGAACACATGAAGATAACAAGGTGCAAAATGGCATAGAAAGCCAGGAGATCACCTGAAATCTGTCAGTATTGAGAGAGAAACCCTGCCCCCTATCAGTATGTAAGGGAAACTAGATCAAATTTTAATTGATTCAGTTTGAAATTCAAATCGTAAGGATTTGGAACCGTGTGATCAATTTAATTCACACTGGACAGTTCATTAACTGTTTATCCACCAAAAGGTTTAACTCAATACCTATTCTGTTGCTTATATTGCGCTCCTGGCCATAGATCACAATATAACAATGAAAGGTTTGGATACTTTAAGCTTAGGTAACTGGATCTGGGCATACAATAACTTATGAACTCAAAGACACAAGACACGGCTCTTTAAAAATGAAACACTGGTTTATTAAACTACTCTACGATACAGAAACTAAACTACTGAGATTCACACATATTCACACACACACACACACACACACACACACACATACAAGTTCAAGGTGATGAAAGTTACTGAGTTTGAAAAGAATCCCAAATTTCTGTCTTTGCTACCAGTACTCAAATCGCAACCTGATAATAATCATAAGGCAGGAATCTGGCTCTGATTTGCTATGGAGACTTATGCACCAATTCAAGCTAGGAAGAGGGAGATTTTGTTACTTGCTCTGAGTTGCCTTGTCAGGTGTTCCGTGATGGGCTCGCTTCAGCGTAGGAACAGTGCGGCTCCTGACTGGTCGGCGATCGGTCTGGAATGACGTCTTTTAGGAAACTCCTCGGTGAGGATTGGATGACTGGAACCGGTTTCGTGGTTCTTCGGGCGTTGCTTAGTAACGGCGCGACGCTGGATGCTCTTCCAAGTGACTTGGAGTTACCGGCGCTTCCCGAGGCTCGTCTGTTAGGTTGAGAGTTCTGATGGCAAGAACACCACGCAGTTGAAAAGTGCGAGATGATCGTCCGCGAAGAAAATTGGTCAAGCTATTTAGCTGATCTGAAGCAGAAAAGGAATTTCTGTTGATTAGGTCGTCCCGTTTTTTTCCCTTTGATCCTGTCTGGGAAGAGGTGATGGTCCGAACATTTGGTTTTAATTGATCCCCATGGAGGACAAGTGTTCTGTTTTCTGAGTGGATTATCTTATCGCTAGTTCACCCCCCCTTTCAGAGCTAGATAGGGCGATTTGGTCCGATCGGCGCCAGAGATGGGGAGTGATTGCTTTTATGATTCTTAGGCTGCTCGCGGGGGGGCAGTCGCTAAGTTTTATGGCAAAGCCCAGTTGGAATGAGAATCTCCAGATGTTCTGTAATTGTGATTCTGTGGTTCTCTTGTTGACAGAGCCGAATTCCTACAAGTACTAATTGATATCAGCTGCTTTAGTCCTAATTGATGGCCTATAAAGGCTTCTCATTACCCACGAAAGACTTCATGATGGGTAAAAGCAAATAACTCTCTCAAGATCTTCGTAATCTTATCGTTGAAAAGCATTTTGATGGGAATGGTTATAGGCGCATTTCCAGAATGCTGGATGTTCCTGTGAGCACTGTGGGGGCCATTATCCAGAAATGGAAAAAGCATCAGTTCACGATAAACCAGCCACGATCAGGTGCTCCACGTAAGATCCCTGTCCAAGGAGTCCAAAGAATAATCAGGAGAGTTCTCCAAGAGCCAAGAACCATTCGGGCAGAACTTCAAGAAGATCTTGCATCAGCAGGTACTTTTGTTTCAAAGAAAACTATAAGCAATGCATTGGACCGCCATGGCATCCATGCACGCTCACCACGCAAGACCCCGTTGCTGAACAAAAAGCATGTTGAGGCTCGGTTAAAGTTTGCAAAACAGCATTTGGAGAAGCCTGTGGATTATTGGGAGACTATAGTATGGTCAGATGAAAGGAAAACTGAACTTTTTGGCAGTCATTCTACACACCATGTTTAGAGAAGAAATGGCACTGCCCACCACCCCAAGAACACCATACCAACAGTTAAGTTTGGGGTTGGAAGCATCATGGTTTGGGGCTGCTTTTCAGCAAGGGGTACTGGCAGACTTCATATTATTGAAGGCAGGATGAATGAAGAAATGACTTCGAAATCCCCTTACTGATAAAAATGCAGATGTGTCAAATACTTATTTTCTCCACTGTATAATGCTTACACCGTGTAGAGACCGGACGCGAGTGGTGCGACACGCTGCAACAGAATACAATAGAGCCTGTTGATTATATTCAGATAGTGTCTACGCGGGATGCGACATTCCCATCAGCAAACGGATTCCCTGTTCTATTTCTGACATAGTCCAAGCTCTTTACAACGGATGCTTTGTCACTTCAAGCTGTTCCGTCGCAGTGCGTTCACGTCCGGTACAGACCGCGGCATGCTAACCCCCTTTACATCGAATATACTTTAAAACAAACACCAGAGACTGCTTAGACAAATGTTTCACATGCTGGAAACACTAACATAATATATCAATGTGCTTCATTCGGCCCTGACTCACAGGCTCCTCTTTGAACATAGGAGACTGTGTCCGCGTCCGGTCTCTACTCGGTGTAAGCATTATAACTCCATCCACTGCGCAGTATGTCGTGAGGTGGAGCCGCGGTATCAAAGTCCTGCCCAAATTCCCGCAGACCCAATCGCAAGATCACAATCATGACACCACACCCCGTTTTTATAGAATCTAATAACTACCTAAAAGCAAACTTATCAGAAAAACGAACACTTGAACATAAATCAGCATTATAAGAACTACCTCAAATGGTGAAAACTATCTCTGGGAAAAAAAATATTCTAAGTGACATTTAATTATTTAGGTTGTCTCCAGTCCCGTTTGATTGCATGGAGAGGGCGGGGTTTATGACCTATACTGCAGCCAGCCACCAGGGGGCATTCAAAGAGCCCGCAGCTTCACTTTTCAGGACGTGTGAGGCACACCCGGTACAGGGATGTAATGCTTACACCGTGTCTAGACCGGACGCGAGCAGTGCGACGCAAGACACGGCAGCATGCTAATCCCTTTTACACCAAATACACTTTAAAACAAACACCAGATACTTCTTAGACAAATGTTTCACATGCTGGAAACGCTAACATAATATATTAATATAAACCATAAATGCTTAAAAAGAACTTACCTCTGGGCATTCATGATTAGGCAGAAGAATGGCAGGCTTGCGCCACAAAACTACTGCAGCTCTGTAATTGGCCAATGGTTCGTTCGACTTTTCGGGGATCATCTACTCTTCCCTCTGGATGACCTCTGACCTACTTTCTGTACAATCTGAATTCTTTTAGAAAACTGAATTTGATGTTCCAAATTTCTTCTTCATTTCAAAAACTTAAAGTTGTATTTGAAATATCTGCAGTCTAATAATTCAGAACCAAAAATCCATTGTTTGAAAATACATGTCAATAAAAACTCTGTTTACAAAAAAATACAATTGTGTTACATTTCAAATATTCAATATTCAAGTAAAAGAATTTCAAATTCAAATTAAGACTCAAAATAAAAACAAATTCAAAGCTATTTTAAATCCCATATAATTTGTATACAGTTTTGTTAAATAACAGGTCAATAATTCAAAATTACACAATTCAAATTCAAATAGTTTTGTCATAATTTTAGCTCCATAGGGGCCTTAGTGAGGGCTGCCCCTGCAGAGCCAGCACTAAACTCATGTCAATACTATATGTCAACCAAGTCTCATTAGAGTAGACTGTTAGGTTAGGGTTAGTAGATTAAGTTGACATTTACTTGCAAAACATTTTTTTTCTAGCCACTCTTCTGTTCATACATTAATATAATGGAAGCATGGATCCACTTATTTACATGATCGCGGTCTCACGTCTCACATGTCTAGGCAATAAGCAAGCATGCTGAGACTGTGTTTATTATTGCGAGAACATGACCATGACAACATTGAGATCACGACTCCCCCTCCTCATGAGGGGTTAAGTCCCTTCTGCTGCTACCCAGCCCAGTAAATCTGAAAAGCACAAGACCACACTGGTTAGCACTGGAGATCTGAGGATTACAGTGGGAGCACTTCTGCCAGCCCAGTCCTCATCGACCTCCCATTCCTGCACAACATTGTGTACCATCAAGCTTATTATCAAAACTGCCGGACCCTCTCTGTCACGCCCCTGGACTGTTTTTGTTGTGTTTTCTTCCCCATGTGCTCTGTGACCTAGTTTCTGTCGTTAATTGATTGTGTTATTTAGTTCAGGTGTCTGTGATTATCTCCCCTTTATAAGTTCCTCCCTGTTCTATGTTTTTTTCCGGTCTTCGACCTCACTATGACTGTGTGTAAGTGTGTTGGTGAAATCTCCTCCTGTGTTTGTACTCTTTGTTGTGGATTATTAAAAGACTTTGATTACTTCATCTTCGTGAGCCTGCGTGTTCCTAAACACACCCAAGTGTGACAGAAGACCGGACCTTTAAAAGCAGTTAAGCGTCGTGTTTCCCCGTCTTTTCTTTCCGTTTTGATTAGTTTTTATTTTCTGTTTTTGTCGTGTCATGGACCCCGTGTACAGCCCCAAGTTTCTCCTCATAATGTTGGAGCAGGGGGAGAAAACGCTCGAGGACCATACAAGACAGTTCATTAACATCGCGAACAGATCCAGATATCGCTCTGCACATTTTACAACGCTGGCCTGAACCCCGCGTGCAGAGCGTTGTCGTCTGAAGATGGTCCTCGAGCGGACTTCAGAAACAGATCCCCCCTCGCCGTCTGCCCTGAGGAAAATCTCGCCAATGCCACTCCGGACCCAGAGCCCAGCCCACCATCTCCCCGCTGCACGGAGCCACAGCCCGAGCCCCCCGCTGACGGAGAGCCCGAGCCCAAAGCGACCAACGAGCCATCGCCAGTGAGCGTGACAGAGCAGAGGATCGCCTCGGAGCCCGAGCCCAGAGAGTCAGACCAGGTGCGTGATCCGGCTACAGAGCACACCACGGTGGAGAACGCCACGGACAGCGAGAGCGCGGAGTGGAGCTCCGCCCACTGCACCAAGGCTGAGGGTGAGCTGATTATATATCTGGGGCTGCTTGAAATGGAAAATTAACTAATAGACTGGGAAACTGAACTGGAGTTAGATCCTGCCCCTTTCCTTCCTCCTTCGCCTCCGCTGGTCCCGTCCAGCCCTCCTTCGTCTCCGCTGGTCCCGTCCAGCCCTCCTTCGTCTCCGCTGGTCCTGTCCAGCCCAGAAGGTGCTCCCGAAACTCCAGTGCACGCTTCACAAGATCACCCTCCAGTGCCAGCGCCTCGTCTGCGCCCTCCAGTGCCAGCGCCTCGTCGGCACCCTCCAGTGTCCGCTCCTCAAGAGCACCCTCCAGTGCCAGTGCCTTGTCGGTGCCCTCCAGTGCACGCTTCACAAGGGCACCCTCCAGTGCACGCTTCACAAGAGCAAACTCCAGTGCACGCTCCTCAAGAGCACCCTCCAGTGCCAGCGCCTCGTCGGCGCCCTCCAGTGTCCGCTCCTCAAGAGCGCCCTTCAGTGTCCGCTCCTCAAGAGCACCCTCCAGTGCCAGCGCCTCGTCGGCACCCTCCAGTGCCCGCTCCTCAAGAGCGCCCTCCAGTGCCCGCTCCTCAAGAGCGCCCTCCTGAATTCAGCCCTGAGGACATTCACAAGGTCCTGCCCACCCACCCTTTCCTGTCTACTCCGCTGCTGGTTCCTGTCAGCCCCACGGCTCACCCTCAGCCCAACATCTGTGTGCTGGATTCGCCATGGGTCTGCCAGTCTCCATCGGCGTCATGGCTGGAGGATCCCTCATCTCTGCCTCCAGCCTCTGAGTCCCGGACTCCGCCTCGGTCCTTCGACCCGTCGGCTCCACCATGGCTCCTAGCTCCTAGCTCCCTCCTCTCCACCGTGGCCCATCAGTCCACCAGCTCCGCCGGGCTCCCTCGTCCCTCCGCCTTGGTCTGTCGTCGACCATCCACCGCCTCGGGACTCCGCTCCTCCGGCTACGTGAGCCTGCGTGTTCCTAAACACACCCAAGTGT
Organism: Cirrhinus molitorella; assembly: GCA_033026305.1. Lineage (NCBI taxonomy): Eukaryota > Metazoa > Chordata > Actinopteri > Cypriniformes > Cyprinidae > Cirrhinus > Cirrhinus molitorella. Next base: position 22,595,520 of record CM065123.1, on the reverse strand, counting down.
GACACTCTCATGGTGACCCTAACATTTAATTTGGAAACAGAAGAGGACCAGATGTTGATCACAACATCTGAGGAGGGGCTCAGAGGATGACTACTTGGCTAGGCTTTCGCATTCATAGTAGTTGCAGAGTTAGATCGACTGAATTGATTGCCATGCTTTCCTGGGTGACCACAAACATCAGGATAGAGTGGAAGCCTCTGCTGCTGGACCTATCCCCCAGGCAACCGCCAAGCCCTCCAAGCATACAGTGTAGTTGGCCACAGGCCAAGAGCTCACAGGATGAGCTGGGTTTGGCTCCAGTGCTCCCCTTCACAGCCCCTTTAATTTTAATGGTATGTTTATTTTAACACTGAATAACAAAAAAATCCAGAAAAAAAATGCATTTCAGAAAATGTTTAAATTGATTTGCATCTTAATGAGTATTTGTTCCCTTATCAATCAGCATGATTTCTGGCTCCCAGGTGTCTTTAATACAGGTAACGAGCTAAGATTAGGAACACTCTCTTAAAAGGAGTGCTCCTAATCTTAGCTTGTTACCTGTATAAAAGACACATGTCCACAGAAGCAATTAATAAATGAGAACAAACTCTCCACCATGACCAAGACCAAAGAGCTGTCCAAGGATGTCAGAGACAAGACTGTAGACCTACACAAGGCTGGAATGGGCTTCAAGACCACCGCCACCGCCAAAGCGACAACAGTTAGTGTGATTATTTAGAAATAGAAGAAGCACAAAATAATTGTCAATCTCCCTCTGTCTGGGGCTCAATGCAAGATCTCACCTCGTGGAGTTTCAATGATTATGAGAACAATGAGGAATCAGCCCAGAACTACATGGGAGGATCTTGTCAATGATCTCAAGGCAGCTGGGACCATATTCACCAAGAAAACAATTTGTAACACACTACACCGTGAAGGACTGAAACTCTGCAGCACCTGCAAGGTCCCCCTGCTCAAGAAAGCACATGTACAGGCCCGTCTGAAGTTTGCCAATGAACATCTGAATGATTCAGGAGAAATGGGTGAAAGTGTTGTGGTCAGATAAGACCAAAATCAAGCTCTTTGGCATCAACTCAACTCACTGTGTTTGGAGGAGAAGGAATGCTGCCTATGACCCCAAGAACACCATACCCACTGTCAAACATGGAGGTGGAAACATTATGCTTTGTGGTGTTTTTCTGCTAAGGGGACAGGACAACTGCATCACATTAAAGGAATAATGGACGTGGTCATATACGTCAAATCTTGGGTGAGAACATCCTTCCCTCAGCCAGGGCATTGAAAATGGGTCATGGATAGGTATTCCAACATGACAATGACCCAAGGCAACAAAGGAGTGGCCCAAGAAGAAGCACATTAGGGTTCTGGAGTGGCCATGGCTCTCATTGAAGTATGTTTTTAAACTGGTTTGGTGTTGATTTAGGGTGAGTAGAATAAGTTGACATGAACATGAACGCCTATGGCTTGCTCAGTTGGGGACAACAACTAAATTGGGGAAAACTAATTTGGGGACAAACAATTTATTAATTTGGAACTATTGATTAATTTCCTCAAACTAAAATTGTTTAAAGTTTCTTTTTGAATTATTGATATATTACTTTCCCATTTGATACTGTAAAGTTGCTTTGACACAATTTGCATTGTAAAAAGCGCTATATAAATAAAGCTGACTTGACTTGAACTTGACATGAAATAACAAAGTTACTTATAATAAGAACAATGTCTGTTTGGAACCAAAAAAAATAAAGTGTTAGCAGATATTAAACAGACATTCTACTAATGACTGGTAGTTGGAATGTAGTTGCAAAGTTACTTATTTAGTAGAATTTCTAAAGTGTAATGAACTTTCCTGAAAGCTGATGACTAAGTCATTAAGTCAAGCTCTCAGTGGAGATTTCCATCAACACAACAGACTATTTGAAGAATGCTATGAACAACATGAGAAAAATTAAGGAACATATAGGAGTTACACCAGTTTGACATTTAATTTCCCACACAAACCTGATTGAGACAAGTGGGCAGGGCCAAGAGCTGTGGGAAGGGAGTGAGGCCGGTGGAGTAAATGACAATAAGCAATAAGGTTCAGTTCATTAGCATTATTCATGCACCAGGCATATGAAGAAACTATGAACAGTGCTTGGTTAATGCTTCGCTGATGTTATTTTCTACAATATAATTGTACTATAATTTTACTAATTATATAATTATACTAATGTTCCTTCCTGCCACCAAGCGTGACAATTATCATGAGACATGAAATGCCTCACTGGACTTCATGATTGTTTTTTTCTAACACAAGAAGCAGTACCGTTGAAACAGAAACTAAAACTTAAAGAGACTGGTGCATATGTTTATAGTGCATGACAAAGTCCTCTTTGGGAAAAAAAAAAAACAAAACATGTTTGTCAACATTTTATTCAAATAACACTTGTAATGTTTCCTTGTAGTTTTCCCAGCGATCTTTCACAACTGTTACCAGCAAGTTTTTACACGAGTTGCTGTTATACTGTAATATGCAGCAAATGGCATTTAGCAACATACTGTAATATATGGTTACATTCATAAATCTTTTTTGTTTCCACATATCCATACACAGAATGTAAAAGTACTTTTTTAAACATAAAAAAAATAGCTCGTTTCAGTTTATGGCACAACTGCCATCAAGGCAACACAGTCCAAGTTCAGAAACAATTCTAGAAACACAAATTTACCACAAAGCCCCAAAGAAAATATCAATACTATGTAACAAATATTTTGTACACTTTTTAAATAGTGCTTGTGCTTCTAAAGTTTATTTTCTGACTGTGGCCAAATATAAATGGACACTTTATTTCAATCCAACTTAGGCATTCTACAAACTATAACTATAACTATAAGTAACTTTGCTTTCCCATGTCAAATAACTCTCATTAAAGTATTAGTAAAAATTAGTTAATTTTATTGTTAGGTTTCCTGTTGGGGAAGCATTAAAAGAAACTTAAATACTGGTAGCTGTCATGTAATTGCAAAACTAATACTAATATATATATATATATATATATATATATATATATATATATTTATATATATATATAATTATTATAACACAACTGTCATGCAGCGTCGTGCGGGAGGACAAACGAGGAGTTCTAGATACGAACGGGTACAAAACAAGTGTTTAATAAACAAAATCCACAGTAATAATCCACATGGTGACAGGCAAGGAGACACGCACACATAGACGAGAACGGACAACCAAACAATGAACAGAATCCAACTTAAATAGGGTGGTAACGAGACACAGACAGGTGATCGTGATTAACTAATAATGACATAATTAGGGGAGGGACAGGAGCAAAACCAAATAAGGATAAAAAGGAAGTGGAGGAAACCAAACAAAAACAGGACTGAACCAACAGAAAACACAACAAAAGAGTCCCAAAACCTGACATAACTCCCCACCTCCCGGAAGGCTTACGGGGGAGTTACATCGCGCCGAAAACAGAAACATGGGGAGGGCTTGGGTGGGCGCTCAGGAGGGGGACGGACATCCGGGAGGAGGAGAACAAAGGGAGTCCAGGGAGGAGATGATGGAGGGAGGAGCCAGGGAGACGACAGGAGGGTCCAGGGTGGATCAGCTGGAGGGAGGAGCCAGGGAGATGACAGGAGGGTCCAGGGTGGAGGAGTGGAGTCCAGAGGCGATGGCAGGGTAACAACTGACCGGGGCAGAGCCGTAGGGACGAGGGAGCCCGGTGGAGCTGGTGGTTCGATGGGCGACGGTGGAGATGAGGGAGCTAGGTGCCATGGTGCAGCCGCAGGGTCGGAGGGCCAAGGCGGAGTCCGAGGATCGGAGGCTGGAGGTGGAGATGAGGGAGCCTCCGGACTCAATGCCAACGGAGCTGGAGATGGGCAGACCCGCGGCGAGCCCACGCCACAGATGGTGAGCGGCGGGACTGACGAGATCCAGTGGAGTGGGCGTTGAAGAGGGAAAACGGTCACTGAGAGGTGGCGAGAGAGGGAAGATGGGTGGGATTTCTTGTTCGCTGAATAGTTCAGAGGGTGACGGAAGGGAGGTAGATAATCCACAGTCCAAGTCAGACAATTCCCTTGAGTCCAGTTGTAGCTCACCCCCAGCAGTGGCGGCGTGGGTGGGGTTTTCCGTAGCCCCCGCAATCTCCACAGTTGCCGGTTCTCGCACCTGGTCAGACGGTTCGGGCTCTGGCTCTGACTCCGGGGCAGTCGTCCGCTCGGTCGCTCCTGATGGCGATGGCTCAACGACTGCGGCAGGCTCAGGCTCTCCGTCCGCAGTGGGCTCGGGCAGCTCCGCACAGCAGGGTGGTGGTTGGCTGGGCTCTGGGTCGTGAGTGGGACTGGTGTCATCCACGATGTCCACAGTCATCGACGACTGACATGACACCAGTACCCACTCAATAAAGGCAGCAAAGTTCTCGAGGACCATCCCCAGACAACTGCGCTCTTATTTCAGAATTAAGTCCGGCGAGATAGAATGCGCTGAGGCAGTCGTCTGGGTAGCCGGTGTAATTAGCTAACAAAATAAAGTCCTTTGTGTGGTCCTCAAGAGATCGAATCCCCTGCTTCAGGAGGAGGAGGAGGACGGCCGGGTTATTCATAGAGGAAACAAAAAAACACTGGACAAAAACGAGAAAATAAACGAAGACAAAAACACGCTGAAAAACTGTTTTAGGTCCGCTCTTCTGTCACGCAGTGTCGTGCGGGAGGACAAACGAGGAGTTCTAGATACGATCGGGTACAAAACAAGTGTTTAATAAACAAAATCCACAGTAATAATCCACATGGTGACAGGCAAGGAGACACGCACACATAGACGAGAACGGACAACCAAACAATGAACAGAATCCAACTTAAATAGGGTGGTAACGAGACACAGACAGGTGATCGTGATTAACTAATAATGACATAATTAGGGGAGGGACAGGAGCAAAACCAAATAAGGATAAAAAGGAAGTGGAGGAAACCAAACAAAAACAGGACTGAACCAACAGAAAACACAACAAAAGAGTCCCAAAACCTGACATAACTCCCCCCCTCCCGGAAGGCTTACGGGGGAGTTACATCGCGCCGAAAACAGAAACATGGGGAGGGCTTGGGTGGGCGCTCAGGAGGGGGACGGACATCCGGGAGGAGGAGAACAAAGGGAGTCCAGGGAGGAGATGATGGAGGGAGGAGCCAGGGAGACGACAGGAGGGTCCAGGGTGGATCAGCTGGAGGGAGGAGCCAGGGAGATGACAGGAGGGTCCAGGGTGGAGGAGTGGAGTCCAGAGGCGATGGCAGGGTAACAACTGACCGGGGCAGAGCCGTAGGGACGAGGGAGCCCGGTGGAGCTGGTGGTTCGATGGGCGACGGTGGAGATGAGGGAGCTAGGTGCCATGGTGCAGCCGCAGGGTCGGAGGGCCGAGGCGGAGTCCGAGGATCGGAGGCTGGAGGTGGAGATGAGGGAGCCTCCGGACTCAATGCCAACGGAGCTGGAGATGGGCAGACCCGCGGCGAGCCCACGCCACAGATGGTGAGCGGCGGGACTGACGAGATCCAGTGGAGTGGGCGTTGAAGAGGGAAAACGGTCACTGAGAGGTGGCGAGAGAGGGAAGATGGGTGGGATTTCTTGTTCGCTGAATAGTTCAGAGGGTGACGGAAGGGAGGTAGATAATCCACAGTCCAAGTCAGACAATTCCCTTGAGTCCAGTTGTAGCTCACCCCCAGCAGTGGCGGCGTGGGTGGGGTTTTCCGTAGCCCCCGCAATCTCCACAGTTGCCGGTTCTCGCACCTGGTCAGACGGTTCGGGCTCTGGCTCTGACTCCGGGGCAGTCGTCCGCTCGGTCGCTCCTGATGGCGATGGCTCAACGACTGCGGCAGGCTCAGGCTCTCCGTCCGCAGTGGGCTCGGGCAGCTCCGCACAGCAGGGTGGTGGTTGGCTGGGCTCTGGGTCGTGAGTGGGACTGGTGTCATCCACGATGTCCACAGTCATCGACGACTGACATGACACCAGTACCCACTCAATAAAGGCAGCAAAGTTCTCGAGGACCATCCCCAGACAACTGCGCTCTTATTTCAGAATTAAGTCCGGCGAGATAGAATGCGCTGAGGCAGTCGTCTGGGTAGCCGGTGTAATTAGCTAACAAAATAAAGTCCTTTGTGTGGTCCTTTGTGAGATCGAATCCCCTGCTTCAGGAGGAGGAGGAGGACGGCCGGGTTATTCATAGAGGAAACAAAAAAACACTGGACAAAAACGAGAAAATAAACGAAGACAAAAACACGCTGAAAAACTGTTTTAGGTCCGCTCTTCTGTCACGCAGTGTCGTGCGGGAGGACAAACGAGGAGTTCTAGATACGATCGGGTACAAAACAAGTGTTTAATAAACAAAATCCACAGTAATAATACACATGGTGACAGGCAAGGAGACACGCACACATAGACGAGAACGGACAACCAAACAATGAACAGAATCCAACTTAAATATGGTGGTAACGAGACACAGACAGGTGATTGTGTTTAACTAATAATGACATAATTAGGGGAGGGACAGGAACAAAACCAAATAAGGACAAAAAGGAAGTGGAGGAAACCAAACAAAAACAGGACTGAACCAACAGAAAACACAACAAAAGAGTCCCAAAACCTGACAACAACAGACTATTTAAAACATATTTGACATTTAATTTTCCACATAAACTTGATTGTGAGGAGTAGGGTGGAGCCAAGAGCCATGGGAATGAAGCTAGGCACGAATTACTGGAGCCATGTCCTGTGGTCTGATGAGACTAGGATAAACTTGTTTGGCTCAGGGGTGGCGATGCCCTGGTGAGGAGTAAAGTGGTAGAATAAGTTGACATGTACTTGCAAAGTTATGTACAGTCAGTAGAATGTCTGTTGGGGAAGCATTAAAAGAAACCTAAATACTGGTAGTTGTCATGTAGTTGCAAAACTAATACTATATATGTAACCCCCACATGGATTTCGGGTCACAGGAGTGTTAAATTGATTGTATATATTGTATTTATTGTTTCCATGTGTTTGCGTCTGTACATTTGTATCACTCTATTGTCATGAGTGGTATATGTCTAAGGAAACAAAGTTGCATTTTCTAAATACTGAGTGGCAGTTGAGGGCCAGAGTTGCCATGGTGATTATGGCGCGTCTTCCGTCAACAAAAAAAACAGTTCACACTGTTTACTGTCCAATGAATGTTTTTCAGTTATACATTTTTAATTAGTAATTTTTGAATAATTGTTATGTCAGAGTTCTCTTGTGTTTTACACTATACATTGACTTTGAGGTCAAGTTTATAAGTAACTGTACATAAAATAGACATTTAGTGTATTTATTGATGGATTTGCTTTAATGTTAAAGTTATCAGCTGTCAGTGCATACAAAAATACAATATAATAGATACTGTTTATACTTGCCTGTGATACTTACCTTTGTTACTTACCTTACGCTGCTAGGATTTTGTTACCTTGTTTAACTGTTTATTTGTTGCCACTGAGTGCTTGTATGTATTGATGCATTTTTTCCTAATGTGGAATACTGTGAGTAAAGTTTCATGAATCTGTTTTGATTTCAGCAAAGTCCCTTTAAGGCAAGTCATTCCATTTGGTGGCCATCTTTGAAACGCCTCTCAGGCATGCAAGTGCAGCTCCTATCTCTTTGAATGGGGAAACATCAAATTCTCCAAAACTGTGCGCCAAGTTTATGATTAAATTTCATATTTGAACTCACCACTGAAATCTGAAAATAATTGCCTCATAAATATGGTTTATTGTGCTTTAATAGCGTTAAATAACGCTTATTTTTCAGGCTAGATCAGCCAGTGCGCATGTGCAGTACTGGGCGCACGTTTCAGAACGCCGATTGTTTCTATAGCAACCGGGACTTCCAACGGCAGCTGCAGTGACACGTTGACGTTACTTATCAAATGATTGGCTCTTTCATTAAGAAGTTGGGGCTTCGCGGCCATAATGAGCGTTGCAGTTTTCCCCATTCAAAACTATACGAGTGACATGTCTTGGGTATTCTATAGTCCTTGATTTCAGTCAACAAAGAAGACCGCTTGACTAATGCAAACTCTTGTCTCTCTCTTTCTTCCTTACAAAAAGGACAATTCTCATCTGTTGAGCAGACTTCCTGCGAGGGGTCTGCAACATATATATATATATATATATATATATATGTAATTACTATAACACAACAGACTATTTAAAACATATTTGACATTTAATTTTCCACATAAACTTGATTGTGACGAGTAGGGTGGAGCCAAGAGCCATGGGAATGAAGCTAGACACGAATTACTGGAGCCATGTCCTGTGGTCTGATGAGACTAAGATAAACTTGTTTGGCTGAGATGTGGCGATGCCCTGGTGAGGAGTAAAGTGAGGAGTAAATTGTGAAAATGGTGTCTTGCCTACATTCATGCCTGGTGCTGGTAGCATCACAGGCTGCATGAAGGCTGCTGTAGTTCACTGAGGGAAACATGGATTCTATTATGTACCGTACATTCTGAAGCAGAACATTCCCTCCAGAAACAAGGCCGAATGACATTATGATGATGACGACCCCAAACACACCACCAAGATGACAACTGCCTTGCTGAGGAAGCTGAAGGTGATGGGGTGGCCAAGACCTGAACCCTATTAAACACCTGTGGGGCATCCTCAAGTGGAAAGTGGAGAAGCACCATGTGTCTAACATCCAGCAGCTCTGTGATGTCATTAAAGAGGAGATGAAGAGTATACCAGCAACAACATGTGCAGCTCTGCTCAATTCCATGCCCAGAAAGATTAAGGCAGTGCTGGATAACAATTGTGCTAACACAAAATATTGACACTTTGGACACAGTTTTAACACTTAGGTTGTACTCATTTTTGTTGCCAGCTATTTTGACAATAATGGCTGTATGTTGAGTTATTTTCAGAGGACAGTAAATATATACTGCTATACAAGCTGCACATTGATTAGTCTAAAATATATTCAAGTTTTATTTCTATAGTATTTTCCCATGAGACAATATACTAAAATGGTTACTGAAATGTGAGGGTGTACTGACTTTTGTGAGATACTGTATGTTGTGGTTGTTGTTGTTGTTGTATTATTGTTGTGTTGTTTGTGTGGCAGCCGTCTGTGAGGGGCTGCTGCTTACTTTTATTTTGTGTTGGTTTATTTTGTGACTAAATTTATATTAAACATATGCTGGTTCCCACTTCTGTTAAGGCACCGGCCTGATTTGGGTTTGATTGTGTTGTGTCATTGTTTGTCTGGAGCACATGGCTGTCAGTTGGTGCTTGTGTTTTGCCATGTGCTCTCTTGTCTATTGTTACCCCGCCCCTCTTGTTACCTAATTATCTTGTTAAGGTTTACACCTGTTTTAGATCATTAGTCACCCTTTATATTCTCCTCTTGTTTTCTGTCCTGTGCCAGATTGAATCTTTGCTCTGCTGAGTTAACCTGGCTTTGTCTGAGTCCTGCCTTTAGTTTAGTTTTTTTGTTTTTCCTCTTCCCCTTTGTCCCAGCTTCCCCATTGGCTCTGGCTGCATTTGAAACCCAATAAATCTGTTATCCCTGCAATTGATTCCTGCCTGACAACTTCCTCCTTCCTTCTACTAACTGTGAATGATTCAAATATTTTACAGGTTACACAACAAACAATTCATTAATTGTGGAAAAATATGTCACACTTAATGATAGATGATGGGTTTTCTCAAAAGTCTAATGGGTGGATCATCATAGTGGTGGCATGTAAAGAGTAAAGAGCTGGACTATATCGGGTCTATAGGTAACCGAGACGGTGAAATGGCGTCTATTGCTTGCTGGGCTGTGTCTGCAGGTGCGCAGCTGACAACCCACCTAAACTACTTCAATATATGGCTTTCCTATAAACATTCCAGATAACATTAAATAAAACTTACATAACTTACATACACATATACACATATCCTAAAAACTAATCCTGTGTGAATGATACACTTCAAATCAGGTGATTTTAGGTCAGCAGTTTGCATATGATTCAGTGGTGGTCTCTGCCAGTAGATGAAAGATCGAACACTTCCAGTGGCTTCACTGCCTAACAGCAGTTTAGAATGCAATGAGCGATCCTGTCATAGGCCTATATATAGATCAGGGATCAAGCTATAAAACTCATTTCCAGCATGATTGGATAGAGAGAGAGCGAGTAATCTCGAGTCTCATGACTCTAGTCAAATCAGCTTGTGCATAGAAAACTTTAAGTGCCAATTGCTGTCATTCATGGCTTCTGGAAGGGCATTCTTCAAGCATCAATTCAATCTAGTTATCAGCATCTTCCTCTAAGGCTGTGCTTTTCAAACCCTGGATGGGTCGTGGGAAAATGGGTCGCCAGGATGATTTAAGGAAGATGTATATATGTATGTAACAAAGTTCAAGACTCAGGGAGAAGGATGCGGGAAGCTGCAAACGTAACTTGCTTAAAACATGCATGCGCATTCAAAAACAATTTTAATACCCCTCATTTAGAGAGCGACTCCCCAATGCACGCAAATTTGGCTATATAACATATCTAGGCTGTTTTTATTTATATGTTCAGTATATATATGCTGAACTCTGGTATGACTTTCTAATGGTGTTTGTATTCTTTGCATTGTTCTAAACATTAATATGTTATGTGCAACAACAGAATGCTGTCTCAGTGGCCTTACACTTGATTTTAGATCTATTTAAAACTATATAATTTAAATAACTTTCATCTGTTCATCACTTTAATCGTTTTTTTGTGATGTTTTGATGTATTTTAAAATTGCTGCATGAAAGATATTCTTAATTCTTTCTGACAAACAAGATAATGTGAATCAGTAGCTATGTACAACGTTTGCTAAATGTTTAAATTGGAGTGTACGGCATTTCAAAAAATGCACAGCTCAGTACTCATGAGTACTTTTAAATAGGCTATTCCTTTACTCTTACTCAAGTAGTTTTTTGAATAAGTACTTTTATTCTACTCACACTACATTTTTTTTGGAATGTAATGGTACTTTTACTTGAGTATACTTTTTCAGTATTCTTTCCACCACTGACAATTACATAAGAAAAACTGTTTTGCGAGTTGTCAAATTTGTATATGTTTGATTTTTGGGGGAAAACAGCACAAAGGTCCAAACCTAACACTCTGTTGGATGTAAGCAGAGCACACAAAAAGGTTACCGTTTATTACAGACTGTGATCATACAAATTTGCCAAATTCCATTTCCATCAGAATATGTTGGGTAATGTGGAAAGCACCAAGCTAAACTAAAAGTAAAAGTTAACATCAAAATGCTTGTTCATAGTTATCTCTTCAGTAGGAGGAAGTATTTTAAAACTAAAAATGTACACACTTCACTAGAAGGAAATGTTATGAATGGGGAAACATCCACCTCAAAACAACTATTGGCCTGACTCCTGTAGCTGTGTTATCAGATCCCATTTAGACTGACCTTATGCAAGCCTTGCACAATAATGTAGATGGTATAAATTCCACTCCTGTTAAAACCAGCCCGGAAGAGTTCGGCAAAGTCTCTGTATTTTCCCTGCTCATCCATTTGTTTGAAAACATTTATACTCACTGCTTCAAAAAAGCATGGATATAAAAAATAAAGTTATTGCTTATACAGAAAGGGGAAAAGAAAATGGTTTGTAAGCTATTGCAAGTAATTCTAACCTCAAATACTTCAGGCTACAAAAATAAGACATCATGGTGTTGGGTGTTATTAATCTATCTCTATATATGTGACTTGTTCTAACTGTTCAGCCTCATATGTCAGTGTATAGAGGTTGAAGTGGGACATGAGAAGTGTGCGTCTCTGTGACATTTCACACAATGTTTCAGATCCAAGTAAAACTTGGCAGCAAAGGAGGTTATTTATGGTCTGCAAGAAGCCTGATGTGGGCCAGTCACATTTGAATTCCACATGATGAAAAGCAGACAGTTTTTAAGAAATTAATCACAGGAAATGACAAAACTGTTCAATATGCAATAAAATACAGGGTTTGTGACCTCACAAATGAGAGAATTATTAAATAAGTTGTGGGAGTTAATTCTTATCTTATTTAATGGCATCTTTTATTTTTTGGTGCAGTATGTAACTATATCACCAATTGGTTTACCTTTGTTCTTTGAGCACAGTTTTAAGCAGATCATTGATGGTACTATGCAGTTGTAGTTGCTCACAGTAGAGGGCACTGTTGTTGGTAATGACCTGCTCTAGACTGAGCTCCAGGCTCTGTATTGAAGAGCTCTGGGATGCCAGGAGTCTCTGAAGCTCTGTCCGCTTGGTTTTAAACCATAGTTAGGCCCCAATCACATCAAACGCGCTTTTTATGCCTGAAAACGCGAGGCGCACAGCACTGCCTTTTTTTGGTGACTTTTGAAAAAAGAGCAGTGCGCAGTGGTTTTTTATGTTGCTAGAAAACCATGAAACCATCAATACATTCGACTGGACAATGGAAAAAACACGATGACGTCGAGCGCTTTTCTGCAGAGAGTTGCTTTTTTTTCAACTTCATTTGCTCAGAGCGCTCCACCAAAAATGCAAGGCGCAGTAGGGGGTTAAAACGCGAGGTGCCGGGGTGCATAAACAGCGCACAGAACAAAAACAATTCAAAAAAGGCACGTCGCACTGCACAAAATGTATCCTGTCTGATCGGGTCCTTAGTACAGTGTTGGGCCTCCTTTTGTGGCCAATACAGCATCATTTCATCTTGAGATTGACAAATACATGTCATGCGCACTGTAGCCAGAGGGATTCTGAGCCATTCCTTTTATAGAACAGTGTCCAGGTCACTTAGTGATTCTGGTGTAGGAAAACATTTCCTGACTCGCTCCTCCAAAACATCCCAAAGTGTCTCAATAATATTCAGATCTGGTGACTGTGCAGGCCATTGGGAGATGTTCAACTTTACTTTCATGTTCATCAAACCTCTCTGTCACTAGTCTTGCTGTGTGTATTAGTGTGCATTATCATCCTTTTACATGGCACCAAGGTTATTATAGTTTTGCATTTTTAAATGAGTTTTTATTATAATTTCGTTTTCAATTTTGCAATAAATTTTAGTTTAGTTTTAGTTAGTTTCATTAATGGTTTTGTTAGTTTTTATTTTTTTATTTCTATTTCGTTTTTATATATTTAGTTTCAGTTTTAGTAATTATAGTTTAGCATAGTTAATAGAACACTTCCAGAGCACACACAAAAAAAGATATTTCAGCAACATTTATTGTTTACACAGTTGGCATTTATCTCTGTGCTTAACTCTGAATAACAAAAATAACATAAGGGTTTGAGACACAAATCGGGCTGTGACAGTCGCAATGACAACCGCGCCACCGAGGTCATCAGTTGCCACCGCCAGTAATGTATGTGACGTCACACAAACTCTAACAAGCATAAAGTACAGTGATTCTGCAACATTCATTCTGCCGTGGCGATGTTTAGTGTCCCTGCTGGCGGCAGCAGCGAGCGCAAGTGCCTTCGCAGCTGCTGGAAGAGATCTGCGTTCAAACACACGCAATAGACTAAAGCTGGGACAGTTCCGGGAAAAGTAATTACTATGAATGTGTCGGAGGGAAATAAGGAGACACTTAAACGAATTGTTACTAAACTAGTGACAGTTTTCTGAGCCAGTGTGGGAAATATGAAGTTGACGATCCTGACTCGCCATCTGCTCACTGGACGCAGATATATTTATCCTGACTGTAAGGTATTTTGTTTGTTTTCTTTATTTTTACAAAAGCACAAGATTTTTTTGAAATCCTGAGTGCACGGAAATAAAATTAGACACTTTACAGTTTCGGATGATATAATATGCTTAACTTTATGAGCAAAGATTACGGCGTATGCCTATTTTAATTTGTTTGCAAGTGATCGCGCTGGCGCCTCCATGTCCTACAAAGCGCATTTAGCTTCCACTCTCCAACAAACGACTGTATGCGCATAATAGCACACATTTATGTAAATTTAATGTTTAAAATAACATTTTGATATGCTTGAAGATTTTATTTTAGACAAGTCCTGATGATTTGAGAAGGCAAAATTGATCAAACAGGCTGTAATCAGCTCACTGACTGCGGCTGGCCGCTTGGTTGTTACTTTAAATAACAAAAGCTTTAATTTAACAAACAAAAAATGTTCCAAACACATTTCTAAATTAACTTTATGAAGAACCGAAACAAAAAATAACCATATTTGTATTAAAAACAAAAATGAGCAATTGTAATGGATTTAACAGTGTGATGAGGAAGTGAGAGAAAAGACACGGACTCCAGTCTGACTCGGTCAGTAATTTTGATGATGGGCTTGGCGAAGTTCTTACGAATTTATGACACAAATGTTTGTTTAATAATTACCATTCTTATTTTGGCTACTTTCTTATATAATTTCTTTGACCATTATTTTAGTGTTTTGTAGGCTGTGGGGGTTTTCCCCTTAATTTCAACACCACAATGTGTGTTACTGAGCATAACAATACATTTACTTTTTTCAGTTTCAGAATTAAATTCGAAATAGTCCCAAACAGGGCTCTGTCGTTTCCTGCCGTCTTCTTTATCACTTAACTGATGTTTGTTTCACACTGTCAGCCTCAGCTGCATCATCATTTGCCACAGGTGATGCACGATTAAACACCCACATGTCAAATTTTCCGCAGTTGGATGAATGCTTATTAATTACGAAAAAGATAATTTATTTTTTCCAATTATTATTTTATTTTAGTTCGTTTTTCAATAGTTGTTGCTAGTTTCGTTTAGTTTTAGTTTTTCATTTATTATGATTTTTTTATTTTATTTCAGTTTACGAAAATGTTTTTTAACCAGTCGTTTTCGTCTTAGTTTCAGTTTACGTTTACGATAATAACCTTGCATGGCACCACCTTTAGGGTTCAATGTCTGAACCATTGAGTGCACATAATCATCCTTCACATTTTGCTCTTACTGGTGGAATGTGCAATAAGTGAAGATTGGCCACAAGGCTATATTGGCCAGTGTTTCAGTTTCATTGTCCAACCCTGCATATATATATTGTCACTCCGAGTGGACCACCACGTCGCCCAGATAGACGGCTGCATAGGGCCGGAGGAGGATGTCCATCATATGTTGGAACGTGGCGGGGGCCCCATACAAGCCGAAGGGAAGAGACCGGTATTGCCAGTGGCTGCTGGGAGTGGAGAAGGCCGTTTTTGCCTTGGCGCTTTCAGCTAGTGGAACTTGCCAGTAGCCCTTAGTAAGGTCAAGTGTGGAGATGTACCGGGCCCTTCCCAACCTATCTAGAAGTTTGCCAACTGGGGCATGGGATATCCGTCGAACAAGGAGACTTTGTTAAGGTGTTGATAGTCATTACAGAAGCGGAGGGTGCCGTCTGGTTTTGGGACTAAAACGATGGGACTGGACCACGGGCTCCGTGAGGGTTCGATCACCCCTAACTTCAGCATCTTTTGGACTTCCTCCTCAATAGCCTGACAATGAACCTCAGGGACACGGTAGGGCCGTTGCCAAATGATGACTCCTGGAGGCGTTTGGATATCATGCTCGATGATGGTGGTCGGCCCGGGGACAGTGGAGAACACGTCGGTGAACTGACTGACCAGGTGCTGCAGTTCTGTTTTCTGGGCAGACGACAGATGGGGGTTGATGTCTACAACCACGGGATCCGAGGTGGCGAGGGCGGCGAGCTGGTCCCTCGTCCCTACCCACTTTTTAAGCAGGTTCACATGGTATAGCTGTTCAGGGCTGCATCTTCCTGGATGCCGAACCTTGTAGGTGACAGGTCTGACTCATTCCAACATCGTGTAGGGTCCTTGCCAGGTAGCAAGGAACTTGCAGGCAGCCGTGGGTACCAGGACCATCACTCGGTCGCCCGGTTGGAACTCCTGTGGTTGGGCCACCCGGCTATAGTGGCGTTGTTGTGCCTGCTGCGCATGGACCAGGTGTTCCCGGACTAATGGCATGACAAGATCGATCCTTTCCCTCATCTCCTTTATGTGCTCGATGACGGAGCGTTGGGGCGCCGGCTGCTGCTACTCCCAGGCCTCCTTCGCCATATCCAGGAGGCATCTGAACAGGAGATCAAAAGTGGTGAAGCCAGTTGAGGCCTGGGGAACTGGGGACTGGGGAGTGGGCCTGGGGAGGCTTGTACTCCCACTCCCACTGGGGAGGCTTGTACTCCCACTCATGGAACTGTTGCACAGCACACACCGGCGAGAGACTGAGGCCTAATGGTTAGGGAGTCTGACTTGTAACTGAAAGGTTGTGAGTTCGAGTCCCAGGTCCGGCAGGGATTGTCGTGGGTGGAGTGATTAATCAGCGCTCTCTCCATCCTCAATACCACGACTGAGGTGTGACCCTTGAGCAAGGCACCGAACCTCCAACTGCTCCCCGGGCGCCGCAGCGATAGCAATATGGCTGTCCACTGCTCCGGGTGTATGTTCACGGTGTGTGTGTGTGTGTGTGTGTGTGTGCACTTGCATGGGTTAAATGCAGAGCACAAATGCTCGTCATCCTCGCACTGTTCTCGAACGAATGAGCCTCCTCCCGACACCTGCTGAAAGACATCAAAGAAAAGGTTAGAGTTTTGGTAGGAGTACTCACCATCCCTTCCGCTGTCCGAGGCTAGAAGAGCCAGCCATTGCCACAGTCCGCATCAGCGGGGCCCGTTTCCTGCGGTTCCCTCCCCGGGTGGCAGGCTGTGTGATACCTCACATGGTGATTGAGGCCTCAATACCACGACTGAGGTGTGACCCTTGAGCAAGGCACCGAACCCCCAACTGCTCCCCGGGCGCCGCAGCGATAGCAATATGGCTGTCCACTACTCCGGGTGTATGTTCACGGTGTATGTGTGTGTTCACTACTGTGTGTGTGCACTTGGATGGGTTAGATGCAGGCACGTCACTTTCACTTTCAGTCACTTTCACTTTCACTTCCGTGTAGCAGTCAGCGGTGGTGGCGGGGAGGGAGAAGTAGGTTTGTTGTGCCTGGCCAGTGAGTAACGAGGCTAATGCCTGTGCCCAGAAGTCAAACATCTGAAGAAAAGCCTTCGACATCATCATGAGGCGTCATTTTTGGAAGCAGCCTCGTGGCTTGCGTCCGGAAATCCGGGAGCGGAACGTGGGCGGCGACGGCGGTGGCGGCACGAAGATTTGCGAGCTCTTGCTCTGTCTGTCCTTGCCGGGAGGCTAGATGTTCCACAATCTGTTGCTGGCGGATGCTAACCTCAGTTAGATGTTTGAGCAGATCTTCCATGCCAGCGGGGAGGAGTGCACACCTGAAAGCAGAAAAAAAAACAAAGGGGCAAATTACTCGGGGTGTCGTGAGTCCAATGAGCCGGTGATTCTTCACATTCCTGCTCGCATTCTCCACCAGTGTCAGGGGGTGAAGAATCACATGACAAGGAGTGCAAGAAGTAGTGCCCCAGAGGGTGGATTTATTCACAATTAACCGTGGGGAAAAAAAGAAGTAATCAGGTGAGTCTTTGTAGTGTCGTTGATGCTCTCCCTTCTCCAGTTTTTGTGAATAGTGGTGTCCGTGTTTGTGTTCAGTGGGGACTGTTCGGTCACACACTGCTGTCTGGAAGAAATCGAAAGAGAAATTAGCTGCTGTCTCGTGGAGAACCATCTCACCCAGTGTGGCATCTGCGTGGCATCTGCATGGCTTCTTAAGCCTAGTCTTGATGAGCTGCAGGTGTGACCGATCAGCTCGTGAGGAGGCTGTTTTTCCTTTGTCTCCAGGGCAACGCTGATCTATCCACAGGACGCTCGTCACACTATATTGTAAAAGTCTGATCTTTGACAAAATGTATGTATGTTTTTCTGACCCTCTACACTAGCACTCTGTATTCTATTCATTCTAATTCAATTTTTTTTAAAAGTTTCTCTATTTTTTTATATCTTCTATCATTTCTATCTGTTTTCTTTTTATTTATTATACAATTAACAAAAAACTAGCTTGCTCTATTCTTTCTGTTTTCTTTTTATTTATTATATCATTTAAAAGCTCTGTTGTTGAATTTGATTGCTTCCATTGTCCTTATTTGTAAGTCACTTTGATAAAAGTTTCTGCAAAATAACTAAATGTAAATGCAAAACATAAAGGGTCACTAACCTTGTCAATTCTTAGATGTTTATATATATATATATAGCAAAAAAAACTCTTAATAATGTACAAAGCATGAATGAGATTTATCTTCATTGTTAGACACTTATTTTCATATAGTGTTATTTAATATGAAATTATAATAACATAATTTTTTCCCTATGACTATTTCAAAACAAACTTTGACAACAAGAAAAACTTTGCTATCATCCATTCAAAACTGCTGAAAGTTATGCCATTTTAAGATGTGATATGTATATTCCATAATATGGAATCCATATGTACATGTATATGTATATGTATATGTATATGTATATTGATAATGAATGAATTTATAATGAATCGCTTGTTGTTGTTACGGAAGCAGACGGACAACCAAGGTAAGTGATGAGTAATAGGTATTTATTTCAACAGCAGAGCAAATAGAAGAACAATGACGTGCAGAGATAGGTGAGTATGGATAATTCAGAGAGAATGTTTGCTTGAGGATTGTCCGGGGTGATGACGTATCCGTATTCCTTTGCAGGATCGACAGGAGGAGAAGAGCTGACCAAATGCACACACCAGATGCAGACTTGAGCGGACGAACTGACGGCACACACACCGCTGACTGGAGACGTGGGAAACTGAGCAGACTGGAATCAAACGGAGATCAGGTAAGTAACAACAGGTAAGTATACAAAGGGAATAATGGTGAGTCCGCTTCGTAGAAACGAGCCCGGACAATGACTGGTGAGAGGTGTGTGTTTTTATGGTGTGCAGAGTAATTAGGTGCAGCTGTGCATGATTAGTATTCCGGTGATTGGGATCGCTGTGTGAGAGTGGTGGAAGAGCCTGGCCAATCCGTGACATTACCCCCCTCCCCAGGGCCCACTCCTGAGGGCCTAAACCTCCGACGCCGTGGTGGTCTACCTCGTCCACGAGGTGCCGGGAATTCTGGGTGATTGGAGTGGAATTCTTCCATGAGTGTCGGATCTAATATGTCGGATCTGGAGACCCACGATCTCTCCTCTGGTCCATATCCCTCCCAGTCCACGAGGTACTCCAGCTGACCACCACGGCGTCGGGACCGCAAGATCTCCTTGACGGCGTAGATGGAGCCTTCCTCCAGCATCAGTGGTGGAGGGGGTTCCTCTTCGTGGCCAGGCTCTGTGGAGGGAATCAGAGGGTCGTGAAAGGGTTTCAGGAGTGATACGTGAAATGTGGGATGGATTCTGTACTGAGATGGTAGCTGAAGTTTATAGGTGACAGGGTTGACTTGTTCAAGGATGGTGAAGGGGCCAACAAATCTGGGACTAAGTTTTCTGGAGGGCAGTCGCAAGCGGATGTCTCTGGTGGAGAGCCAAACCTTTTGTCCAGGAGCGTAGACGGGACCTGCGATCCTCCTCCGGTCTGACATATCTTTAGCTTTGCGAACTGCCCTCTGGAGATGGTGATGAGCCTCGTCCCAGACCCTCTCGCTCTCCCGAAACCAATGATCCACTGCAGGCACATCCGAGGGTTCCCCATCCCAAGGGAAGAGTGGAGGTTGGAATCCTAAGACGCACTGGAATGGCGTAAGTCTGGTGGTGGGTTGCCGCAGTGAATTCTGGGCGTATTCCGCCCAGCCCAGAAACTGGTTCCAGGAGTTTTGGTGGCCGTGACAGAAGGTCCTGAGGAACCGTCCCACTTCCTGGATCTTCCTCTCCGTCTGGCCGTTGGTCTGCGGATGATAGCCAGAGGAGAGGCTAACGGTCACACCTAGGAGTTTGAAGAAGGCTTTCCATAGTCTGGAGATAAATTGGGGCCCTCTATCCGAGACTATATCTTCAGGTAGGCCAAAACATCGGAAGACATGGTTGAAGAGATTCTCAGCTGTTTCCAGGGCCGTAGGCAGACCTTTCAAGGGAATCAGACGACAGAATTTAGAGAATCTATCTATGATTACAAGAATGCAGGTATTACCATCCGAAGAGGGAAGATCCGTCATGAAGTCTACTCCTAGGTGTGACCAGGGACGGTTCGGGATAGGCAAGGGATGGAGTTTACCCGCAGGTAGATGACGTGGACTCTTTGATATAGCACACTCTCTACAGCCTTGTACATACCTTCTCACATCCCTTGCCATGTCCGGCCACCAAAAGCGTTGGGATAGCAGCGAGAGAGTATTGTTGGCCCCGGGATGCCCAGTGCCCAGGGAGGTGTGCGTGGAGTGGATGAGATCTACCCGTTGATTTGTTGGAATAAACTGCCGATTAGGTGGACAGCCCGGCGGAGGTCTGGGTTAAGGAGTGGCGACCGCTGGAGGGGCAGACCATTCAATGGGACAGACAGTAATGTGATCTGGTAGAATCTTGGCTGGTGTTTCAATGGTTTCTTGATGATCGTGAAGTCTGGATAGTGCGTCTGCTCGGATATTCTTGGATCCTGGCCGGTAAGATATGGAGAAGTGAAATCTGGAAAAGAATAGGGACCAGCGGGCCTGTCGAGGGCAGAGTCGTTTAGCATCTCTGAGATATTGTAAATTTTTATGGTCTGTGATTACCTGGAAAGGATGTGTTGCACCCTCCAACCAATGTCGCCACTCCTCCAGGGCGAGCTTGATGGCCAAAAGTTCTCGATTCCCGATGTCATAATTCCTCTCCGCCGGGCTGAGCTTCCGGGAGAAATAGGCGCATGGATGGAGTAACTTGGGAGTGCCGTGGTATTGGGAGAGTACCGCGCCCACTCCCGTGGTCGAGGCATCCACTTCGACCACGAAAGGGATGTCTGGATCAGGGTGAGTCAGGAGTGGGGCTTGAGTGAATGCCTCTTTCAGGGCCTGGAAGGCTGCGACGGCTTCGGGAGACCAGGAAAGATCTTTGGGCTTGTTCTTGAGAAGGTTGGTGAGTGGAGCTGTGATGCTGCTGTAATCCTGAATGAAACGTCTGTAGAAATTTGCAAATCCGAGAAATCTTTGAAGCTCTTTGATAGTTGTGGGTTCTGGCCAGGAGACAACGGAAGTGACCTTCCCCTCGTCCATACGAACCCCATGATGATCAATGATGTAACCCAGGAACTGAACGGATGGAAGATGGAATGAGCATTTCTCAGCTTTGAGAAAGAGCTTATGTTTCCGGAGGGTTTGCAGGACCTCCGCAACGTGGTGGCGATGTTCGGCTTCACTCCGGGAGTAAATCAATATGTCATCAATGTAAACAATGACGAAGTGGTGGAGGAACTCCCGGAGTACTTCATGGATGAAGTTCTGAAATACGGAGGGGGCGTTGACCAGACCATAGGGCATCACCCGATATTCATAATGACCAGTAGGGGTCACAAAAGCAGTTTTCCATTCATCCCCCTCACGTATTCTCACCAGATTGTATGCGCTGCGGAGGTCCAGCTTCGTGAAGATGGTGGCGGATCGAAGTTGTTCCAGGGCCGCAGGGACGAGAGGAAGGGGATAACGGAATTTCACTGTTCCTTGGTTGAGAGTCCGATAATCAATGCACGGCCGCAGCCCTCCATCCTTCTTTGCCACGAAGAAGAAGCTGGATGCTGCGGGTGAAGTGGAAGGACGGATATACCCCTGACTCAGAGCCTCCTGAATGTACTCCCCCATGGCCTTAGTCTCCGGAAGCGACAACGGGTAGATTTTCCCTCTGGGCAATGGAGCATCCGGTAACAGGTCTATGGCACAGTCCCATGGCCGATGTGGAGGTAGCTGGGAAGCTCTCTTGGGGCAAAAGACGTCCTTGAAAGAAGTGTAGATGTCAGGTATCTGGACAGATCGTTTCTCGACGGGGCTTTCAACTGACGTGACGCAGACAGGTAGGGGCTTTCGAATCTGCAACGGAAGATCGGGAAAACAGTCTGGTGTGCATCCATCACCCCATTTCTTGATCTCTCCTGTGCCCCAAGAGAGGATGGGATCATGCTTCACCAGCCACGGGCGTCCTAAAATAATGTCCATATTGGCCCCCTCCAGAACCAGAAATTGAATCTCCTCTTTATGGAATAACCCGATCTGTAGCATAATGGATTCACATTTACGATGAATACGTGCCTGTGACTTGATGTTAAAGGTTATGGGTTGAATGTGGTAGATGTTCGACGAGGCTTCGGTGCGGAGATGGAGCTGGCGACAGAGGGCATGCGAGATGAAATTCCCTGCTGACCCGGAGTCGATAAGGGCGGTAGCTGAAACAGAGAGTGAGTGGGTAGTTAACTGAACATTGGTAGTGAGAGGAGGCATCTTCTCAATGTCCGAATTGAATACACTCACCGAGGAGGTCACTGGACGGAGCGGACAGTTCAGCCTGACATGTCCGCTTGCACCACAGTACATACAAAGACCCCGGGTCAGCCTCCTCTGTCGCTCATCAGCCGTGAGCCTGCCAGACTCGATGATCATGGGTTCTGGAGGGGTGACTGGCTCAGACGGGTGGAGGAGTGCTTGAGTGAATAGATCAGGATCCGACTGATAAGCCTTCATCCTATCCGAACAGCGAAGAGATTGCTGTATAAACTTTTCCAAACCAATGTTGTCGTCCAGGGTTGCCAACTGCAGACGGAGTTTGGGTTCCAAACCGAGCCGGTAGGTGGTAAGGAGGGATCGCTCATTCCATCCACTGGCAGCAGCTAACGTGCGGAAACGAAGAGCATAGTCCTGTGTGGACATCGTTCCTTGCTTGAGATGATATAGTTGCTCTCCAGCGGATACCCCTCCATCCGAACAACCAAACACCTCCTTAAAGTGATTTACAAATGTCTGCAGAGAGTGAGTTACCGGCCCGGCTTGCTGCCAGATGGTCTCAGCCCACCGGAGGGCCGATCCAGTAAGGAGCGATATGATGAAGGCAATCTTCGACTGATCTGTAGGATGCAAAGCAGGTTGCATGGTGAATATGAGAGAACATTGTAACAGGAATCCGTTGCACTCCTCCGCCCCGCCAGAGTAGGGCGCCGGTCGAGCCATGGGACTGGAAGGAATGTTGGCCGAAGAAGTGCTCGGTGCTGGTGGTGCATCGGGAAGTGGTGCAGATGGTAGATTTGGTGAGGTAGATTGTAGCAAAACTTTCCGCAATGAATCCACCAGCTCCTGGAACGGATCGGGATTGCTCATGCTGGTACTGTAATGGTCCGGGCTTCTGTTACGGAAGCAGACGGACAACCAAGGTAAGTGATGAGTAATAGGTATTTATTTCAACAGCAGAGCAAATAGAAGAACAATGACGTGCAGAGATAGGTGAGTATGGATAATTCAGAGAGAATGTTTGCTTGAGGATTGTCCGGGGTGATGACGTATCCGTATTCCTTTGCAGGATCGACAGGAGGAGAAGAGCTGACCAAATGCACACACCAGATGCAGACTTGAGCGGACGAACTGACGGCACACACACCGCTGACTGGAGACGTGGGAAACTGAGCAGACTGGAATCAAACGGAGATCAGGTAAGTAACAACAGGTAAGTATACAAAGGGAATAATGGTGAGTCCGCTTCGTAGAAACGAGCCCGGACAATGACTGGTGAGAGGTGTGTGTTTTTATGGTGTGCAGAGTAATTAGGTGCAGCTGTGCATGATTAGTATTCCGGTGATTGGGATCGCTGTGTGAGAGTGGTGGAAGAGCCTGGCCAATCCGTGACAGTTGTATTCCTCAGTTGTAAGTCGCTTTGGATAAAAGTGTAGGCTAACTGAATAAATGCAAATGTAAATGCATTAACGTCACCTTCATCTAGGAGCTAACATCGAACCTGGTCTGTCCTAACCACTGATCTGTATATATATATATATATATATATATATATATATATATATATATATATATATATATATATACAGGTCCTTCTCAAAAAATTAGCATATTGTGATAAAGTTCATTATTTTCTGTAATGTACTGATAAACATTAGACTTTCATATATTTTAGATTCATTACACACAACTCGAAGTAGTTCAAGCCTTTTATTGTTTTAATATTGATGATTTTGGCATACAGCTCATGAAAACCCAAAATTCCTATCTCAAAAAATTAGCATATCATGAAAAGGTTCTCTAAACGAGCTATTAACCTAATCATCTGAATCAACTAATTAACTCTAAACACCTGCAAAAGATTCCTGAAGCTTTTAAAAACTCCCAGCCTGGTTCATTACTCAAAACCGCAATCATGGGTAAGACTGCCGACCTGACTGCTGTCCAGAAGGCCATCATTGACACCCTCAAGCAAGAGGTCTGTGGGAAGGAAAAAGTGTGGCAGAAAACGCTGCACAACGAGAAGAGGTGACCGGACCCTGAGGAAGATTGTGGAGAAGGACCGATTCCAGACCTTGGGGGACCTGCGGAAGCAGTGGACTGAGTCTGGAGTAGAAACATCCAGAGCCACCGTGTACAGGCGTGTGCAGGAAATGGGCTACAGGTGCCGCATTCCCTAGGTCAAGCCACTTTTGAACCAGAAACAGCGGCAGAAGCGCCTGACCTGGCTACAGAGAAGCAGCACTGGACTGTTGCTCAGTGGTCCAAAGTACTTTTTTCGGATGAAAGCAAATTTTGCATGTCATTCGGAAATCAAGGTGCCAGAGTCTGGAGGAAGACTGGGGAGAGGGAAATGCCAAAATGCCTGAAGTCCAGTGTCAAGTACCCACAGTCAGTGATGGTCTGGGGTGCCATGTCAGCTGCTGGTGTTGGTCCACTGTGTTTTATCAAGGGCAGGGTCAATGCAGATAGCTATCAGGAGATTTTGGAGCACTTCATGCTTCCATCTGCTGAAAAGCTTTATGGAGATGAAGATTTCATTTTTCAGCACGACCTGGCACCTGCTCACAGTGCCAAAACCACTGGTGGTTTACTGACCATGGTATTACTGTGCTCAATTGGCCTGCCAACTCTCCTGACCTGAACCCCATAGAGAATCTGTGGGATATTGTGAAGAGAAAGTTGAGAGACGCAAGACCCAACACTCTGGATGAGCTTAAGGCCGCTATCGAAGCATCCTGGGCCTCCATAACACCTCAGCAGTGCCACAGGCTGATTGCCTCCATGCCACGCCGCATTGAAGCAGTCATTTCTGCAAAAGGATTCCCGACCAAGTATTGAGTGCATAACTGAACATAATTATTTGAAGGTTGACTTTTTTTGTATTAAAAACACTTTTCTTTTATTGGTCGGATGAAATATGCTAATTTTTTGAGATAGGAATTTTGGGTTTTCATGAGCTGTATGCCAAAATCATCAATATTAAAACAATAAAAGGCTTGAACTACTTCGAGTTGTGTGTAATGAATCTAAAATATATGAAAGTCTAATGTTTATCAGTACATTACAGAAAATAATGAACTTTATCACAATATGCTAATTTTTTGAGAAGGACCTGTATATATATATATATATATATATTATAGATCAGTGGTCCTAACACTGAAAGATGATACCAAAATCTAGCGCTGCAACTGGCTAATTAAAAAAAAGATTATATAAAATAGATCAACTTCCATGTGCTTTTTTTCGTTGGAATGCAGCTTGCTATTAGTCCCGGTTCGCGGAATTGTTATTCAAATGCAGAAAGATATGATTTGGATTTTTGAGTGACAGACAAGTAGAAGGGTGTGGGCACACTGGGGGGCCAATCAGTTTTCAGGGGGGGAAGTGTCCCCATGGCCCCTCCCCTGAATACGCCGCTGGCTATTGGTAGGGACACGTCCCAAAAACTGCAAATACATTTGTGGTACCCACGTAGTTGTTTATTATTAGTTAGTTAGTATTATTATTAATGTAACAAAAAGGGAATTTATTTAGGTTTAATAAAAATACCATACAAAATCACCATATAGCGTCAAGGTACGCATTCACCTTAAAATCTTCATCTTTGTTTCCAAATGCAATGACTTCAGTTTTCTCCTTGTTTAACTGAAGAAAGTTCTGGCACATCCAACTGTTTCATCAATGCATTGGCAGAGGGAGTCAATGGGGCTGTAGTCATTTGGCGATAAGGCTAGGTAAATCTGGGTATCATCTGCATAGCTGTGATATGCAATTTGGTTCTTTCTCATTATTTGACTCAGAGGGAGCATATACAGGCTAAACAAGTAACGCGGGAGTCAGATGCAGGTGGATCCAAACGCAAAGTGTGTTAACATCAACACTCGTTATCAGACAGGCAGGGTCAGTAGGGGTAAACAGGAACAACGTAGAAAACACTGAGAATAGTAAACATCCAAGCAAAGGGGTCAGTAGGCAGGCTGAAAACAATCTGGAATGGAAAACTAGACAAGGTCGGCAACAGAAAATGAACACCAGGGAAAAACACTAGGAATAAAAAGACAAGACTATACAATACTTCGCAAACAGAGAGTACAAAGATGCTCTATTTATAGTCCATGGGGTGAACTAAGATAGCTGACAGGGGTGAAGGTGATAGTAGAACAGTCCTGAGTCTCAGTGATGGCTCCCTCAAGTGGTGAAAGGAGGGAGCCGTAACGGCATGAATCATGACAGCCTCAGACACACCTAGATATTTTACAGTGGTCTGAAAGAACTTGCATTTTTCTGGTGATAACTTCAGACCATACTCTTTTGTTTGTTTAGCACTGGTCATGTGCTGAGTCTGAGCAGTGATGTCTTCCACTTATCATTCTGGGATGCTGTGCAATGGGAAGAAAGGACTGGTTAACAATGAACTCCTGAGCACTGAGAGGGTCCTTGGTCCTGAACATGCAAAAGGGGAGCCTTGAAGGTGAAAGTTCTGAAATCTTTGCAGAAGATCCAAACAAACTGGAGCACGCAGAGAGAGGATCACTGACAAGATGGTTCTTAAGTTGTTGAAGAATTTAACTTTGCACACTTCTTTGTCTTGATGAGAACATTTTAATCATTCCTGAGAAGGAGGGTTATGCAAATTGAAACCTTTCAGATCCAGCATTTTGACAGACCAATGCTGTCGGAGATGACCCCCCTCTGGCATGAGGTTTATCTGTATAGCTTAAAGCAGGGGTGTCAAACTCAATTCCTGGAAGGCCACAGCCTTGCATAGTTTAAATTCAACCCTAATTAAATACACCTGGTCCAGCTAATCAAGTTCTTCGGGCTTATTTGGAAACTATCTGGTACGTTTAACCAGCTTTGATGGTTTCAGAACCATCAGAACTTTGGAACAACTTTGTAACAGCTGACAGTTACTGGTTTGGCAGGTGGGTTTTCTGGCTATTCATATGAGATAGTATCGTAAATCAGCTATCTGTCTTTTCAGGCTTTGGATTTAATTCTTGAAATCAGGAGTGGGCTGTGATGGGATGCACTCTTCTTCATACTAAAAAAACTGATAATGGAAAATGCTTTGATGCATTAAAGTAATTCATGCAGGATGCATTGGAAGTCCGAAGTCCGATGGGTGGATTAACAGAAGTTCTACAAAGGTAGGTGGGTTCTGCTTCATCTGTTTTACCTGCAGTTCAGATATTAGATGTTGTCCCAACAACCACTAATAAACTGTTTCAAAAGCTGATTGTAGGGTATGGACCAATCAGACAATGGTTCATTAGATTTAACCAATTCAGTAGTTTATTGAATTAACAAAGAAGCAGACTTCCCCTCACCCAACCCAACAGTGGGTGACACAAAGTCTCAAGATAGGCCTGGTTACCGTGGCAACCAGGACGCCATAGCAACCACTGATAACCTCAGTTTACGATGCCGAAGCATGCAGACTGCAACTTTTACTTACTTCTCCACATAGGAAAGACGTTATGCTCATAGAAATGGACTCTTCCCTATTTATTCACAGACAAACCTTTCTGTGAACGAACACACATAGCCCAGCCCATATATCACTATGTATATTATGACTGTTCAGATACTTTGTCTTTTGTTTTATTAACTGTTTTATGCATGTTTTATGGTAGATTTCTATGTAGTATAATCATGTTTGGTCTCGTTGAAATTGTATTTTGATTATCTATAAGATGGTGTGTACTAGAAGTTGATACCTGTGCGACATATTAGTGTTCTAACAATCCTTAGTATTTTTGGCCTGAACCACTATTGAGTTACATATGCAAACTGCCATGCCTCGGAAACAAAGGGCCATAAAATGAGGACCCAGGTTCTAACCTCCCGCTGAGAAATCCAGCCTTCTTATTGGTCGAACCCATTTGGGAAGGTGTGACTCTCTCCAGACTTTAAAGGGCTCAGAACACCATTCAGAACACCATTCTGGGGGAAAGCCTGGGGAAAATGGCTCTTTGACCACAAAGAGACAAACCTGCAACACTGGAGCGTGGTTTCACTCAGCCCTGGAGCTCATCATCATGCAAATGTCCTCAACCAGACATTCCTTGCTCTACAGCTTCATCTCTGGATTGTGGTGTCCACTGCATCCTACAATGCCAGCAAACCCCATTTCACACAAAGCCATGTGCTCACCCAGGAGGGAGGACTCTCCGGAGCACAACGAACTCAGGGACAACCTCAGAGTTTCAAGGTAGTGCAACTTAGGCCATCGAATGGAACCATCCAAACTTTCTACAGAGGCTTCATGAGACACAGGTCCCACAGCCAGGTCAAATGCAAGTATAATAGTTAGTACTAGACATTGGTCTGAGCTAAGCTATCGTATACTGTGCTTTGAACTAGAAACTGATGGTTTTTAGAGATAGTTAACTGACTCTTTCCTCTCACTCTTACCTTACCTCTCCATCCTTTTAGCCTTCCCATGTATGCCTGATGCGTGTGTGTGTGTGTATATGTGTTGTTTAGAGTAGTTATGTGTTAGTCTGTAGTTAATAAAGTTTTTGTGCACAAATTACATGAGTTTCTGATTCTGCATTGCAAAATGTCACTTTACGATTTCCGATCAAAGCTACATGCTCTAAGGCATAAGTATTTAACAAAGCTATTTTCTGTGACAAAGAAAATAGTATTTCTGTGAAAACATATGAATTTACCCTGAATGTTCGCTGGACAAACAGGTCAATTTATATGAAATGCGAATTCAGCTTCATCAAGATAATTCTTTCGAATTGTCCAAATATTATAATTAACTATAACGAGTTATGATTAATTATTAATATTTCCCCTTTGAACTAAATTCATTACATGATGATGTAAGAAAAAGCGATGAGGACATAGAAGACTTGATGAAGATATTTATTATATGTTTATTATATGTTTATATATATTATATATTATATATTATGTTTATAGCAGTGACAAAGCACATGTAGACCCTGGGTTTGAGTTGGAATAACCATGAGCATCCTAAGCTCAAACATATCATAATGTATTACATTCATCTTCCCGCTAGACGTGCAAATGAAGTTTCATCTTAAATATTATTACGTTCCCACATCTTTGGTAATCTGCAAGTGGGAACAACCAAATGTTAAAGTGATATGATTATCTAGAATCCCTAGCAATTATATTCATGTACCCTTTTGGTCAGCAGATGGTTCTTGATGGCCTACTGCCGCTCCCACACTTTAAGTGACAAAGTAACTTTCCAGAGATAATATAAGTCACCTTTATTTATTTATATAGCCCTTTTTACAATACAGGTTGTGTCAAAGCAAGCACTGGGGATCTGTCTCTGGGGCTAATCTAGTTGGCGTGTCTCCGCTGATATTCAGATATTTACATATATTTACATTTTGTTGAGATCGGGAAGACTTATCCATATGATAAATAAACTCTTTGTAGGGAAAGGAGAGTAGTCTACTTGGAGTGGAAGTTTATTCAAGGCAGACTATAATTCGATCAGTATCACTTTCAGATACACCTCCCCTCCTGAAGGCAGTGTTCAACATCACTTGCAGTCAGATAAGCTGAAGGCTTCTCACCATTATCTTGCATAGTATTTAGGTGCCTTGCAAAGGATCTTCAAGAGTACCAAAAGCAGAATTTAGAATCTCCAAGTACATGCCTGGGGGAGATTCAGGTGTCAGTTTGCGGGACATGCATAAATCTGGCTGTTTTGTGTCTTGAGAAGCAGTGGCAAACCATGTCTCTTACTTCACTTCATTCCTGGGGTGAGGGCAATGCCCAGAGAAGGGTCAGATTCGGCTGTGAGTACTTACATCATCTTAATTTCTTACTATATGCTTAACTATTATTCTCTGTACTTCAGGTGGATTGATATCAGAAAATTTGAAAGCAGGCTGTGTCTGTTTTACGCCAGCTGCCTAAACTTTGAATGTAAAAAATATTTTATTCAAATCGAATTGACTACTGACTTTCTGTTATTTAATTATTTAAAAAGTTTTAGATATATTTATTTACGGTAACACTTTATTTTGATGGTCCCTTTTGAGCATTCTGTTGACAGTAAGTAACGTGGGACCTTAATGTCAATTAACTCTCATTAGAGTATTAGTAGACTGTCTGCTTAATATCTGCTAACTCTTTATTGTGTTGGTCTCCCAACAGACATTCTTCTGACTATAAGAAACTTTGCAAGTACATGTCAACTTAATCTAACCCTAACCCTACCACTCTACTAATACTCTACTAACACTCTAATGAGAGTTAGTAGATATGCAGGTGCAACATTACTAGTCAACATAATGTGTTAAAGGGACCATCAAAATAAAGTGAAACCTTATTTGTTTGCTTATAAGCTTGAAAATCTGAACAAGATGATAAAATCTGTATAGGCATTTGAGAAGTAGAAGAAATACAGGTGCTGATCATATAATTAGAATATCATCAAAAAGTTGATTTATTTCACTAATTCCATTCAAAAGGTGAAACTTGTATATTATATTCATTCCTTACACACAGACTGATATATTTCAAATGTTTATTTATTTTAATTTTGATGATTATAACTGACAACTAATTAAACCCCCAAATTCAGTATCTCAGAATATTGTGAAAAGGTTCAATAATGAAGACAGGTGGTGCCACACTCAAATCAGCTGATTAACTCAAAACACCTGCAAAGGCCTTTAAATGGTCTCTCAGTCTAGTTCTGTAGGCTACACAATCATGGGGAAGACTGCTGACTTGACAGTTGTCCAAAAGACGGCCATTGACACCTTGCACAAGGAGGGCAAGACACAAAAGGTCATTGCAAAAGAGGCTGGCTGTTCACAGAGCTCTGTGTCCCAGCACATTCATAGAGAGGCGAATGGAAGGAAAAGATGTGGTAGAAAAAAGTGTACAAGCAATACACAATACAATCAAAAATGTGGGGGAGTCAGTGCTTCAAGAACCACTACGCACAGACATATACAAGACATGGGTTTCAGTTGTCGCATTCCTTGTGTCAAGCCACACTTGAACAACAGACAGCGCCAGAAGCATCTCGCCTGGTCTACAGACAAAAAGGACTGGACTGTTGCGGAGTGGTCCAAAGTTATGTTCTCTGATTAAAGTACATTTTGCATTTCCTTTGGAAATCAGGGTCCCAGAGTCTGGGGAAGAGAGGAGAGGCACAGAATCCACGTTGCTTGAGGTCCAGTGTAATGTTTCCACAGTCAGTGATGGTTTGGGGTACCATGTCATCTGCTGGTGTTGGTCCACTGGCTGGTTTAAGGACCATGGTATCCCTGTTCTTAATTGGCCAGCAAACTTGCCTGACCTTAACCCCATGCATAGAAAATCTGGGGTATTGTGAAGAGGAAAATGCGATATGCCAGACCCAACAATGCAGAAGAGGTGAAGACCACTATCAGAGCAACCTGGGCTCTCATAACACCTGAGCAGTACCACAGACTGATCGACTCCATGCCACGCCGCATTGCTGCAGTAATTCAGGCAAAAGGAGCCCCAACTAAGTATTGAGTGCTGTACATGCTCATACTTTTCATGTTCATACTTTTCAGTTGGCCAAGTTTTCTAAAAATCCTTTCTTTGTATTGGTCTTAAGTAATATTAAAATTTTCTGATACTGAATTTGGGATTTTCATTAGTTGTCAGTTATGATCATCAAAATTAAAAGAACTAAACATGAAATATATCAGTCTGTGTGTGAATCAGTCAATGAATGAATATACAAGTTTCACTTTTTGAATGGAATTAGTGAAATAAATAAACTTTTTGATGATATTCTAATTATATGACTAGCACCTGTAAATGATGAAAGCAGGGTAAAACGTTTCCAAGTTTGTAATGTGAAATGTGTAATGTGAGAAAAGTGTTAAAATCTGTTAGTTTTAATAAAAATGAACCCATACACAAAAGTGTTGAAGAAAAAGTATGATAATTAAAACAATGTTGATCATACAGTACATGTTCATGCAGTGGAAAATGCTGTAAGTTTAAAACATGAAATTGGTTAAAACAACCAATTAGCCAAATAACTCCAAATAGCGTTTATTTAAGTAATAACCATCAGAAGTGAGTCTATAAAATTGAGAAGAGATAAAATAAGTTTGAGTAGTTTCTTTTCTTTAACATTGGCAGAAAAAAGGTAAAGTTTGAATTTAACTAATATGATCTTAAGCTTTGTTGTCACCTGTGTAATAGACAGCCCAGTGAGCCCCAATAGAAGTGATGCCGTATCCATCCTGTCGACCACTGAGAAAACTATGGAGCTATTTTTGTTTCTTTTTTATTCAAACAAAAATACTGTGTTTGAAAGTAAAATTAATAATTTTGTAATTAAAAAATAAAAGATTGCAAAAAAAAGTAATCTTCAGGCTCAAACATAAAGAAACTGATAACAAAATTATTTGCAGTGCATGTAAATTTTTGCAAATCTTTGTTTTTCTTTGTGCACTTCAAATACTTTTCATCGCGAAACCACAAATAGTTTTTTTCTGCTCTCTCTTTTTTTTTTTTTGCGGGTCAAATTTTTTTGTTTGCGAGTCTAAATTTTTTGCGAGTTGAAAAGTTTTGCTTTCGAGTGAAGCTGTATCTCAGTGGGCCGTCTCTAGCCCCCCAGGATGAAAGGCCTTTTTCTATTGGTCACTCTCAATTGAAGTCACAGGCTGGCCACGCCCACTGCACTTCCCCAGAATACCCGCCACTGCCGCCGCCAGTCTGACAGAAGTGAGGCAATGCTGAGCAACAGGTCGTTTACTGGGTAAGATAACTATTTTAACGTCTCAAACTCAGTGACAAGTGAACTTAATTATTCTCTTTTTATGCTCTCCCATCTAAATACTTAATGTGACCTAAGCCCAAAGGTGATACCACTGAATAGATTTGATTAGCCTACAGTATAGCTAACGTTAGCTGCGGCCAAATTGTTGAGAACTGCGTCGGTGGGTAACGCACATCAAATCGCTAAACCCATTTTGGTGGGTTATAATTATGACCAGGCCCGGATTGGCTAATCGGGAGGACCGGGAGAATTCCCGGTGGGCCGGTCTGTTTCTCGGCTGCGAGGGCCGGTGTCCCAGTCGCACTTTTTATTTATTTTATTTTATATATTTATTTATTTTTTACCATAGCCTCACTCTTTTTATTCATTATTTTACCGCAGCTCCACTCTTTTTATTTATTTTTTCGCAGCCCCATGAGCAGAATGCAGCCTGCAGGTTAATGATGACGTAATTATCATTCGACTCCCCCGACAGCACCTTGCTCAACAGCAAAATCAGTTGTTAAGAGATACGCGTCGCGAGAGATGAAAAAATGGATAATAAAAAGAACAACAACACATGAAGACGATGAAACGGCCGGTAAATTAACCTTAACCTAGTTAGGAGCAGTGCAAAACAACGATGTCTGCAAACCACCGTTCATGTTTATATCGAACTTTTTATTGTAGCCTGCTGTAGCTCTTCAGCAGCAGCAGCCTCTAGTCCAGTTTATTTATGAGCACTAATTCTTACAGAAAATAGATTCTGATACTGTTAAACATTACATTGTGTTAACTGTTCAAATAAATATTAAATAAATAAATATTACCCACTTCTAATACCCTCCGATGCCCATCATTCAATAGTGTCCTGCATTAGCCAAAACCATGACTGTCCACCACATCCAGACATAAAATAATAAATGCAAATATTCACTAAAAACACCCAGTAAAGACAGTGATGATGCTGCCAGAAACGTGGCGCCGGCTTGCTTTGAAATGTGTTTGATGATTGAGCCTGATGCGCCCGCGCCCGCTCTGTCTCCCGCTCCCCAGATGCTGCCTGTTCATACGCGAGAGCACGTTAGGGGAGGCGCACGAGTGGAAAAGTACTAATCATTATTTATTACTGATTTGAATCAGTTTGTAATAACGAAAACAATACCTTACAAATAAAAGAAGCAAGTTTTTACGATTAGAAAACCGTAAACTTTTCTGTCAAAGCAGGGCCGTCGCCAGAAAATCTTCAATGGGGGGCATTTCGTTTTCATAGGGGAGCACAATTATGAGCAGTTATAAAATTGTAGTACATATTTTTATATATAAATGATAAAATAAAACACAAATTATAATGGCATTCGTTATAAACAACATTAGTCTAACCAAAACTAATTTATTTAAGAAACAGACCAATTATAAAATAAAACGCAAATTATAATGGGAAAGAAACGGACAAATTACAAAATAAGACACACACTTTAATGGCATTCATTATAAACAACATACAAACGAAAAACGAATTTAAAGAGAAACTGAAACGCACTGATACATCTCTCATTCGGCACGAATACAAATATTTCCCACGATCGCTTAGAATTTATTTCCTTATAGTAACAGAAACAACTTAAAATAAATACTATGTCATTTTTGGTCATATAGATAAGAATAAGACATTATTCGGAACTGTAAAATGTTCAGAGCGCGCATATGAAGCGTGTTTTCTTATGTTAAGAGTCTGCTGTTTGAGAACGCAGATCTAGGAGCTAATTATAAAGAAGCACTTCGAGGAGACTTTGCTCAAGCATTTTAGAATGGCAAAACTAGCATTTCAGATGCTGTGCAAAGAGATCGTTCGTTAGTCCAGTTATGCTGTCCCATCGCAAAGTCACATGTATTTTTAATGCGCATTAAGGTGTTCCCATTGTAGTTCATGCGCACGTTTTCCTACTGGATACGAATTTAAACTAGTTGAGTGCATACATTTTTAGAATTTATGCTCATCTTGCTTTTTTATGCAATATTCCATAATGTGCCTAAAAATAGGTATGGAAACACTGCGTTATTACCTTCATATTGTAGAGACTTTTTTTAGCTAAATGATTTGCTTAGCAATATCTAATGCTAGATCAGAACAAATTAATACAATATTAAAACAATATTAAATTCGCTCGTGATCATGTGCGCAATGCCTGTGTCAAAGGATCCAGTAAACGAATGAGTTGAAATAGTAAGTTTAAAACCGCTTAACTAAAGTGGGCCGGTCTAAGGCTTGAAACTCCAGGGCTGAAAAGGAGTCCCACTCCGGCCCTGATCTGGATAATATTTTAGCGATTAACAATTTAAATTCTGCTCTTCACTTCAAACAAACCTACTTTATTCCGTCAGAAAGGACTGCAGCTGCAAATACATCGTCATTTGGATTACTTTTTGGTAACGTTATGGCTGTTGACATTTTTGCAATAAATAAATGATTGTGATTGCACTTTTCTGTCTTTCATGTTTTTCTTTATTACTGTACAGAGAGAGTTATGGTTAACATTATTAACCTATAAAAATGTTTTTTATGCTATATTGTTACTAAAATGGTCATTTCCTTGCATATTTTGGTCAGTTACATTTTATATCCTTTTATGTTGCTATAAAATGGGTAGGTTAAGGGAGTTAAAAATCTAAATCGCTTATTGATAAAATGATTAAAATGCATATTTTCTATAAAATTGGGTAGGTTTAGGTTTGGGGGTAGGTTAAGGGGGCTTAAAATCTAAATTGCTTATTAATAAAATGATAAAAAGTAATTGATACGAATATCTTAATGAAATAAAAGATACGTAAGTATTTAATGTTTTTTAGCTAAAAATACATAGCTGTTTGTATGTTTTAAACGTTGAAATATGTCTAAATTGTACATTTTTGCATCGATAAAAACGTACAAAAATGTAACACTGAGACACAGAATAACTACCACCAAAAAATAAAAATAAAAATCAGAAAAATAAATTAAATTGATTTGCATCTTAATGAGTATTTGTTCCCTTATCAATCAGCACGATTTCTGGCTCCCAGGTGTCTTTTATACAGGTAACGAGCTAAGATTAGGAGCACTCCCTTAAAAGTAGTGCTCCTAGTCTTAGCTCGTTACCTGTAGAAAAGACACCTGTCCACAGAAGCAATCCATAAATTAGATTACAAACTCTCCACTATGACCAAGACCAAAGAGCTGTCCAAAGATGTCGGAGACAAGACTGTAGACCTACACAAGGCTGGAATGGGCTTCAAGACCTCCATCGCTAAGCAGCTTCAAGACATTGCTAAGCAGCTTGGTGAGAAAGTGATTACAGTTAGTGTGATTATTCGGAAATAGAAGAAACACAAATTAATTGTCAATCTCCCTCTGTCTGGGGCTCCATGCAAAATCTGACCTTGTGGAGTTTTAATGATCATGAGAATGATGAGGAATCAGCCTAGAACTACATGGGAGGATCTTGTCAATTATCTCAAGGCAGCTGGGACCATATTCACCAAGAAAACATTTGGTAACACACTTCACCGTGGAGGACGGAAATCCTGCAAGGTCCCCCTGCTCAAGAAAGCACATGTATAGGCCCAAGTTTGCCAATGAACATCTGAATGATTTAGGAGAACTGGGTGAAAGTGTTGTGGTCAGATAAGACCAAAATCAAGCTCTTTGGCATCAACTCAACTGTCAAACATAGAGGTAGAAACATTATGCTTTGGTGGTGTTTTTCTGCTAAGGGGACAGGACAACTGCATTGCATCAAACTGCATTGATGGACGGGGCCATATACTGTCAAATCTTGGGTGAGAACATCCATTTCAATGCCCTCAGCCAGGGCATTGAAAATGGGTTGTGGATAGGAATTCCAGCATGACAATGACCAAGAGCATAGGTTTGTTTTTGACATTTTGACATGGCAAGACAAGACACATCAGGGCAAACTACAATGAACTCGCACAGGACTGCAGACATAAGGAGAATAAATAGAGAGGAAACGAGGAGGGTAATGAGATGAACACAGGTGGGGCAAATAAACCAATAATCAGGAAACAAGATGGGCGGGGTCAAAACAATAGACATGAGAGCACATGGCACATGAAAACAAAACAAAAGCCATATGTACACACACAAAACAAAAACACAAGCACATGGCCAGCAACACAAAAATCACTAGCCATGTGCAAGACAGGACCTGAACACACAGCTAATGAAGACACTCATAAGCTGCGTGTTCACACAAAACATGACAAACAAGAACAAAAAGGAAAGCAACAGAACAGGACACAGAAAAGGCACAAAAATCACACATGGACAGAGGAGCACACGGCCCAAGAAAACTCGAGACCGTGCGCTCCCACAGCAAGACAGAACATGGAACATGAGTGTCCGAACCCCGACATGAAACCAAAACTTGAACAAGACATGAGTGCCGGGATCCGAACACTACGCTCCAACATGAAACGATGCACGCAGACAAGAAGTACACAAGACAAGAAGGCAGCGCCAGGGCTCTGTCACAAAACCATGAATAAACTAGACCGAAGTGACAGAACCCTGACACTGAATGTAAAAGTACTTTTTTAAAAATATAAAATAGCTAATTTTAGTTTATGGCACAACTGCCATCAAGGCAAAACAGTCCAAGTTCAGAAACGATTTTAGAAACAATATTTACCACAAAAAAATTTAGCATCCATACTATGTAACAAATATTTGCACACTTTTTAAAATAGTGCTTCTGCTTCTGAAGTTTCTTTTCTGACTGTGGCCAAAATGGACAGTTACACTTTATTTCAATCCACTTTAGACATTTTACAAACTATAAGTAACTTTGCAACTACATAACTAACTCTCATTAAAGTATTAGTAGATTGTTAGGTTTGTGTTAGTAGAATAAATTGAATTGTATTTGCAAAGTTATGTATAGTCAGTAGAATGTCTGTTGGGGAACCATTAGAAGAAACTTAAATACTGGTAGTTGTCAAGTAATTGCAAAAGTATTTGACATTTAATTTTCCACACAAACTTGATCGTGACGAGTAGGGTGGAGCCGAGAGCCATGGGAATGAAGCTAGGCCGTTGGAGAAAATGATAATTAGCAACACCTGCGCCACACCGGTCTCAAGTCCCACAGAAGGGTATAAGAAGTAGCGACAGTGAGCTATTTACAGTATCTCACAAAAGTGAGTACACCCCTCAGATTTCAGCAACCATTGTAGTACATCTTCTCAAGGGACAATACTATAAAAGTGAAACTTGGATATATTTTAGAAAAGTCAATGTGCAGCTTGCATAGCAGCATAGATTTACAGTCAACATATAGCCATTTTTGTCAAAATAGCTGGCAACAAAAGTGATAACATCAGTATGTTGTTTAACCATGCAAAGCCACATGTCCTATTCATCATGTTTATGTTTTTGTCTGCTTGACAGTTCAATACAAAGTTGTGTATCTTGTATTAGAGCTGTTAAAATGTAGTGCTTTAAGTACAATTCTCTCATACTGACCACTTGATGTTCAACATGGCACCTCATGGCAAAGAACTCTCTGGGGATTTGAGAATTAGAATTGTTGCTCTCCACAAAGATAGCCAAGGCTATTAGAGGTTCAGTATCACCCTGAAATTGAGTTACACTACAGTGGTCAGGGTCATACAGAGGTTTTCCAAGACAGGTTCCATTAGAACAAGTGAGTGCTTGCGACGAACAACCGTATAAGTCCAAAAAAACAAAAAATGAGATAACCATGTGACATTAATTGTATGTGTGAACTTTGTATACAGAAACAGTTTGGGGATATTTTCGCGCGATTAAGAGTCTGCATTTTAAAAATTAAAATAGCGTCACGCGGAAAAACCGTATATGTCCACTAAGAAGAATGGAGACACGCTTGCTGACACGTCCGCTTCGGACATTAAAATGCAAAGCCTTCGCAAAAAAAGGAGAGCCGACATGAACAAATGGAAGGACAGAGTAAGGAAGTCTTTGAGGGATGCTAGGAAACCTATTTGAATCGAAGAGGAGAACAAAAACCAGGGGAAAATCCACCGAAAGAAGTGAGTGGAAGAACCGTATATGTTATGTGATCTCTCTCTCTCTCTGAACGCGCGGAGGAGCGCTAAACACCGCAAAAACAGTTAACCTATCAAAATAAACCACATACCATATATAATAAAGCTGTATCTATGCATATTTCCCGCCAGTCCCGTGTAAACTACTGCAAGCAGAGTTTATTTGTTTATATATTTATTTATATCGTGAGATGGTGGAGCGCGAGAACAGTTTGAAGTAGCCTAGTATACTATACACAGGTGCGCTGCGCCAGCTTTTCTAAATAAACGACAAGGTGCACTATATGAGCTATCTAAACATACAAGAAGTGGTCAAAAGTTCAGAGACTATGCCCATCATGATAAACAACGGAAAACTGTCCTCTTCAGCTAACATGCAGTACAGTGGGGTATATTGTATAATATATTGTGCAAAATTAACCATAGTAACGTTAGTTTATCTTAGTAGATTATCTAGTACGCTTTATGATATGTTGTATAATATTTAGCTATGATGTATGTCTGCGTTGTATGTATTTATTGTTGTATTTATTTATTGTTTATTGTTAATAATTGTTTGTTTATTGTGTGTACTGTAAGAAGGTCTATGTAGCTATTATTGTTCATACTGTATTTTCTGATTTTAAATAATAATAATAATAATAATAAACTTGAAAGACATGCTGAATATTAACCTGAAGTTTCTATTACTGTATTAAAACTAAGATAAAGGAATCAGATCTTTAGTGGTTTAAAGTAATATGATGAATTGGAGTTATACTGTTATTCCACACTAACTGGACATATACCGTTCTTCCACATTTGAGAAATATAAATCACAATAACTTTTGATTTTTTAATACTGACACTGAAAAATATTATCTCCTTAGAATTGAGAAGCTTTTGTTGTCTATCTTCAAGTAAAATAAAAATATATAATATAATGTGCACAATCCAAATGAAAAAAATCGTATTACTCAAAATTTGAAAATATGGACTTGTATGGTTCTTCGTCTCAAGGCCTCAAGTCTTGCAAGGGTCGATCAATGAAGTTGAGTACTCGTTCTGTGTGTCAGATGCAAAACCTGGCTTCAAAAAACAGATGCATGAGTGCTGCCAGCATTGCTTTAAAGGTTGCAGAAGTAGAAGGTAAGCTTGTCAGTGCTCAGACTATACGCCACACAC
The DNA here is from genome assembly GCA_033026305.1 of Cirrhinus molitorella. Taxonomy (NCBI): domain Eukaryota; kingdom Metazoa; phylum Chordata; class Actinopteri; order Cypriniformes; family Cyprinidae; genus Cirrhinus; species Cirrhinus molitorella. The sequence continues at coordinate 22,555,190 of CM065123.1, read as the reverse complement.
TGCAACAAGTTGGTTTGCATGGGCACCATTCCAGAAGGTAGCTCTCTCTCAAGAAAGCCCGCAAACAGTTTGCTGACAACTCCTGTCAAACCACCTGTCAAAGAACATGAATTACTGGAACCACGTCCTGCTGTGGAGCTGCAGTTCATTGAAGGAAACATGGATTCTATTGTGTACTGTACATTCTGAAGCAGAACATTCCCTCCAGAAACAAGGCCGAATGACATGACGATGATGACGACCCCAAACACACCACCAAGATGACAACTGCATTGCTGAGGAAGCTGAAGGTGAATGTGATGGGGTGGCCAAGTATGTCTCCAGACATAAACCCTATAAAACACCTGTGGGGCATCCTCAAGCGGAAGGTGGAGAAGCACCATGTGTCTAACACTTTGGTTTTCAAAAGATTTTAAGCGCAACCCTATTTTTTGATTTTTAAATTGATGCAACCCATGTATACAGTGGATATAAAAAGTCTACACACCCCTGTTAAAATGCCAGGTTTATGTGATTTGAAAAAAAATTAAAATACCACAAGTAACTTCAGAACTTTTTCCACCTTTACTGTGACCTGTAACTTGTACTACTCAATTGAAAAACAAACTGAAATCTTTTTTTCTGTGGAAAGTAAAAATAAAAAACTAAAATAATGTAGTTACATTAGTGTACACACCCTTAAACTAATACTTTGTCGAAGCACCTTTTGATTTTATTACAGCACTCAGTCGTTTTGGGTATGAGTTTATCAGCATGGCACATCTTGACTTGGCAATATTTGCCCACTCTTCTTTGCAAAAACACTCCAAATCTGCCAGATTGCGAGGGCATCTCTTATGCACAGCCCTCTTCAGATCACCCCACTTATTTTCAATTGGATCCAGGTCTGGGCTCTGGCTGGGCCATTCTAAAACTTTAATCTTTTTCTTGTGAAGCCATTCTTTTGTTGATTTGGATGTATGCTTAGGGTCATTGTCACGCTGAAAGATGAAGTTCCTCTTCATCTTCAGCTTTCTTGCAGAAGCCTGAGGGTTTTGTTCCAATATTGACTGGTATTTGGCACTGTTCGTAATTTCCCTCCACCTTGACTAAGCCCCCAGTTCCAGCTGAAGAAAAACAGCCCCAAAGCATGATGCTGGCACCAACATACTTCACTGTCGGTATGGTGTGCTTTTTGGTGATGTGCAGTCTTGTTCCAAAACATACCTTTTGGAATTGTGGCCAAAGAGTTCAACCATGGTTTCATCAGACCATAACACATTTTCCCACACGCTTTGGAAGACTTCAAAAGGGTTTTTGCAAAATTGAGCTGGGCTTGGATGTTTTCCTTCATAAGAAAAGGCTTTCGTCTTGCCACCCTACCCCACAGCCCAGACATATGAAGAATACGGGTGATTGTCCCATGTCCCACATGTACCACACAACCGGTACTTGCCAGAAATTCCTGCAGCTCCTTTAATGTTGCTGTAGGCCTCTTGGCAGCCTCCCTGACCAGTTTTCTTCTTGTCAATTTTGGAGGGACGTCTTGTTCTTTGTAATGTCACTGTTGCACCATATTTTCTCCACTTGATGATGACTGACTTTACGGTGTTCCATGGTATATCTAATGCCTTAGAAATTTTTTGTACTCTTCTCCTGGCTGATACCTTTTAACAATGAGATCCCTCTGATGCTTTGGAAGCTCTTTATGGACCATGGATTTTGCTGTGAGATGCTACTATAAATATGTCAGGAAAAGCCTACTAGAACAGCTGAACTTTATTTGGGGTTAATCAGAGGCACTTCAAATGATGGAAGGTGTACTGACTCCTATTTAACATGAGTTTGAATGTGATTAGTTAATTCTGAACACAGCCACATCCCCAGTTGTAAAAGGGTGTGCACACTAATGCAACCAGATTATTTTAGCTTTTTATTTTTATTTCCCACTGAATAAAGATTCAGATTTCAATTGAGTTGTACAGATTATAGGTCACATAAAAGGTGGAAAAATTTCTGAAATTATTTATCATGGTCTAATTTTTCTAAATCACATAAACCATTTTAACAGGGGTGTGTAGACTTTTTATTTCCACTGTAAATATATGTAGAGAGAGAGTAATATACTCCACAACTGCACCACACACCGGCCTCGAGTCCCACTGAGGTGCTCTGCAAGGATGCTCTGTCTGAGAATCAAATCATGGTGAGTGCTTCTGAAATAAGTGAGGGTGCTTTAGCCTTAATGCACATCTATTTTGACATATCATATTTTGTCCAGTCCATTGTTATCATTATCACTGTCAATCATTGTGATTTCAAAAGGGAATCCCCCATTTGTCACTCCCAAAACATTGCAGTGTTCGCCACGTTGTTCCTTTTAGCAGCAAGAAAAACTAAAATTCTGAATGGATTAAAGAAAGTGTGCAAAGAGGCTCTGCTTATTGTAAACAGGTATATATTAAATAATTTGAAGAGCAGCCCTCACAGAAAGAATGTGTGTTGGTTACTGAATAATGTATTTGCAGTACGTGTTTCACTTCACAAGATACATTTTGTGTAGTGAATTTATCAAATGCAAAAACTAAAACCCTGTATAATTAATTACTGAGTAACGAGAATGAAATATTTGAAAATATTACATTTGTTGCGCATGTATATGATAATGTATTCCCTGTCATTATTTAGTCGTGGAAACATAAAGAAGAATTTCAGAAGGTGAAAATGTGTTTATTAAAAAAAAAAAATTTAGCAACCTCAGGATTGAACTAAAAGTCCAGCGTTTTGAGCGGTGAGTGGATTCTTACTGATACACGCAAACACAGATATGCAGTGGAGTCTGGCATGAGGTGGCTGCTGCTTACTTTCATTTTGTTGTTAATGTTTATTTTGTTATTAAAGTTACATTTCCCACTTTCCACATCCTTCTTCCTGGAGTCTTGAACTTTGTTACATACATACATCTTCCTTAAATCATCCTGGCGACCCATTTATTAAGTCCCAGGGTTTGAAAACCACTGGTCTAACATCCAGCAGCTCCGTGATGAGCTCATCTATAGAGGAGATGAAGTGAAGGGGTGAGTGGTGTACTCACTTTTGTGAGATACTGTATGTTGTTGTTGTATTATGTTTGTGCGGCAGCCGTCTGTGAGGGGCTGACACTTACTTTTATTTTGTGTTGTGATTAAATTTATGTTAAACATATGCTGGTTCCCACTTCCTTCTTTCCGTAACTACTAACCATGTTAGAATGATTCAAATATTTACTGGTTACACAGCAAACAATTCATTAATTGTGGAAAAATATGTCACACTTAATGATAGATGATGGGTTTCTCAAAAGTCTAATGGGTGGATCATCATGGTGGTGGCACGTAAAGAGTAGTTGGGGCCTTTGAAGTAGTGCCACTTGATGCCATCAAGTTTGCCTGAACTTTGCCCAGAAGTGTAATACATGCCATTGAGGTTCGATGGGCCACAGGCATCAAACCACCAGCCTTTAGAACAACAATGAAAAAAGAGAGTCATATTAATAGATAGACAGAAAGACAGAAAAGTATGCTAGCAGGATTTTTATAGTCAAAAGGACAATGAAGCTTTGTGACATGAAACCAAAACTTGAACAAGACATGAGTGCCGGGATCCGAACACTACGCTCCAACATGAAACGATGCACGCAGACAAGAAGTACACAAGACAAGAAGGCAGCGCCAGGGCTCTGTCACAAAACCATGAATAAACTAGACCGAAGTGACAGAACCCTGACACTGAATGTAAAAGTACTTTTTTAAAAATATAAAATAGCTAATTTTAGTTTATGGCACAACTGCCATCAAGGCAAAACAGTCCAAGTTCAGAAACGATTTTAGAAACAATATTTACCACAAAAAAATTTAGCATCCATACTATGTAACAAATATTTGCACACTTTTTAAAATAGTGCTTCTGCTTCTGAAGTTTCTTTTCTGACTGTGGCCAAAATGGACAGTTACACTTTATTTCAATCCACTTTAGACATTTTACAAACTATAAGTAACTTTGCAACTACATAACTAACTCTCATTAAAGTATTAGTAGATTGTTAGGTTTGTGTTAGTAGAATAAATTGAATTGTATTTGCAAAGTTATGTATAGTCAGTAGAATGTCTGTTGGGGAACCATTAGAAGAAACTTAAATACTGGTAGTTGTCAAGTAATTGCAAAAGTATTTGACATTTAATTTTCCACACAAACTTGATCGTGACGAGTAGGGTGGAGCCGAGAGCCATGGGAATGAAGCTAGGCCGTTGGAGAAAATGATAATTAGCAACACCTGCGCCACACCGGTCTCAAGTCCCACAGAAGGGTATAAGAAGTAGCGACAGTGAGCTATTTACAGTATCTCACAAAAGTGAGTACACCCCTCAGATTTCAGCAACCATTGTAGTACATCTTCTCAAGGGACAATACTATAAAAGTGAAACTTGGATATATTTTAGAAAAGTCAATGTGCAGCTTGCATAGCAGCATAGATTTACAGTCAACATATAGCCATTTTTGTCAAAATAGCTGGCAACAAAAGTGATAACATCAGTATGTTGTTTAACCATGCAAAGCCACATGTCCTATTCATCATGTTTATGTTTTTGTCTGCTTGACAGTTCAATACAAAGTTGTGTATCTTGTATTAGAGCTGTTAAAATGTAGTGCTTTAAGTACAATTCTCTCATACTGACCACTTGATGTTCAACATGGCACCTCATGGCAAAGAACTCTCTGGGGATTTGAGAATTAGAATTGTTGCTCTCCACAAAGATAGCCAAGGCTATTAGAGGTTCAGTATCACCCTGAAATTGAGTTACACTACAGTGGTCAGGGTCATACAGAGGTTTTCCAAGACAGGTTCCATTAGAACAAGTGAGTGCTTGCGACGAACAACCGTATAAGTCCAAAAAAACAAAAAATGAGATAACCATGTGACATTAATTGTATGTGTGAACTTTGTATACAGAAACAGTTTGGGGATATTTTCGCGCGATTAAGAGTCTGCATTTTAAAAATTAAAATAGCGTCACGCGGAAAAACCGTATATGTCCACTAAGAAGAATGGAGACACGCTTGCTGACACGTCCGCTTCGGACATTAAAATGCAAAGCCTTCGCAAAAAAAGGAGAGCCGACATGAACAAATGGAAGGACAGAGTAAGGAAGTCTTTGAGGGATGCTAGGAAACCTATTTGAATCGAAGAGGAGAACAAAAACCAGGGGAAAATCCACCGAAAGAAGTGAGTGGAAGAACCGTATATGTTATGTGATCTCTCTCTCTCTCTGAACGCGCGGAGGAGCGCTAAACACCGCAAAAACAGTTAACCTATCAAAATAAACCACATACCATATATAATAAAGCTGTATCTATGCATATTTCCCGCCAGTCCCGTGTAAACTACTGCAAGCAGAGTTTATTTGTTTATATATTTATTTATATCGTGAGATGGTGGAGCGCGAGAACAGTTTGAAGTAGCCTAGTATACTATACACAGGTGCGCTGCGCCAGCTTTTCTAAATAAACGACAAGGTGCACTATATGAGCTATCTAAACATACAAGAAGTGGTCAAAAGTTCAGAGACTATGCCCATCATGATAAACAACGGAAAACTGTCCTCTTCAGCTAACATGCAGTACAGTGGGGTATATTGTATAATATATTGTGCAAAATTAACCATAGTAACGTTAGTTTATCTTAGTAGATTATCTAGTACGCTTTATGATATGTTGTATAATATTTAGCTATGATGTATGTCTGCGTTGTATGTATTTATTGTTGTATTTATTTATTGTTTATTGTTAATAATTGTTTGTTTATTGTGTGTACTGTAAGAAGGTCTATGTAGCTATTATTGTTCATACTGTATTTTCTGATTTTAAATAATAATAATAATAATAATAAACTTGAAAGACATGCTGAATATTAACCTGAAGTTTCTATTACTGTATTAAAACTAAGATAAAGGAATCAGATCTTTAGTGGTTTAAAGTAATATGATGAATTGGAGTTATACTGTTATTCCACACTAACTGGACATATACCGTTCTTCCACATTTGAGAAATATAAATCACAATAACTTTTGATTTTTTAATACTGACACTGAAAAATATTATCTCCTTAGAATTGAGAAGCTTTTGTTGTCTATCTTCAAGTAAAATAAAAATATATAATATAATGTGCACAATCCAAATGAAAAAAATCGTATTACTCAAAATTTGAAAATATGGACTTGTATGGTTCTTCGTCTCAAGGCCTCAAGTCTTGCAAGGGTCGATCAATGAAGTTGAGTACTCGTTCTGTGTGTCAGATGCAAAACCTGGCTTCAAAAAACAGATGCATGAGTGCTGCCAGCATTGCTTTAAAGGTTGCAGAAGTAGAAGGTAAGCTTGTCAGTGCTCAGACTATACGCCACACACTGCAACAAGTTGGTTTGCATGGGCACCATTCCAGAAGGTAGCTCTCTCTCAAGAAAGCCCGCAAACAGTTTGCTGACAACTCCTGTCAAACCACCTGTCAAAGAACATGAATTACTGGAACCACGTCCTGCTGTGGAGCTGCAGTTCATTGAAGGAAACATGGATTCTATTGTGTACTGTACATTCTGAAGCAGAACATTCCCTCCAGAAACAAGGCCGAATGACATGACGATGATGACGACCCCAAACACACCACCAAGATGACAACTGCATTGCTGAGGAAGCTGAAGGTGAATGTGATGGGGTGGCCAAGTATGTCTCCAGACATAAACCCTATAAAACACCTGTGGGGCATCCTCAAGCGGAAGGTGGAGAAGCACCATGTGTCTAACACTTTGGTTTTCAAAAGATTTTAAGCGCAACCCTATTTTTTGATTTTTAAATTGATGCAACCCATGTATACAGTGGATATAAAAAGTCTACACACCCCTGTTAAAATGCCAGGTTTATGTGATTTGAAAAAAAATTAAAATACCACAAGTAACTTCAGAACTTTTTCCACCTTTACTGTGACCTGTAACTTGTACTACTCAATTGAAAAACAAACTGAAATCTTTTTTTCTGTGGAAAGTAAAAATAAAAAACTAAAATAATGTAGTTACATTAGTGTACACACCCTTAAACTAATACTTTGTCGAAGCACCTTTTGATTTTATTACAGCACTCAGTCGTTTTGGGTATGAGTTTATCAGCATGGCACATCTTGACTTGGCAATATTTGCCCACTCTTCTTTGCAAAAACACTCCAAATCTGCCAGATTGCGAGGGCATCTCTTATGCACAGCCCTCTTCAGATCACCCCACTTATTTTCAATTGGATCCAGGTCTGGGCTCTGGCTGGGCCATTCTAAAACTTTAATCTTTTTCTTGTGAAGCCATTCTTTTGTTGATTTGGATGTATGCTTAGGGTCATTGTCACGCTGAAAGATGAAGTTCCTCTTCATCTTCAGCTTTCTTGCAGAAGCCTGAGGGTTTTGTTCCAATATTGACTGGTATTTGGCACTGTTCGTAATTTCCCTCCACCTTGACTAAGCCCCCAGTTCCAGCTGAAGAAAAACAGCCCCAAAGCATGATGCTGGCACCAACATACTTCACTGTCGGTATGGTGTGCTTTTTGGTGATGTGCAGTCTTGTTCCAAAACATACCTTTTGGAATTGTGGCCAAAGAGTTCAACCATGGTTTCATCAGACCATAACACATTTTCCCACACGCTTTGGAAGACTTCAAAAGGGTTTTTGCAAAATTGAGCTGGGCTTGGATGTTTTCCTTCATAAGAAAAGGCTTTCGTCTTGCCACCCTACCCCACAGCCCAGACATATGAAGAATACGGGTGATTGTCCCATGTCCCACATGTACCACACAACCGGTACTTGCCAGAAATTCCTGCAGCTCCTTTAATGTTGCTGTAGGCCTCTTGGCAGCCTCCCTGACCAGTTTTCTTCTTGTCAATTTTGGAGGGACGTCTTGTTCTTTGTAATGTCACTGTTGCACCATATTTTCTCCACTTGATGATGACTGACTTTACGGTGTTCCATGGTATATCTAATGCCTTAGAAATTTTTTGTACTCTTCTCCTGGCTGATACCTTTTAACAATGAGATCCCTCTGATGCTTTGGAAGCTCTTTATGGACCATGGATTTTGCTGTGAGATGCTACTATAAATATGTCAGGAAAAGCCTACTAGAACAGCTGAACTTTATTTGGGGTTAATCAGAGGCACTTCAAATGATGGAAGGTGTACTGACTCCTATTTAACATGAGTTTGAATGTGATTAGTTAATTCTGAACACAGCCACATCCCCAGTTGTAAAAGGGTGTGCACACTAATGCAACCAGATTATTTTAGCTTTTTATTTTTATTTCCCACTGAATAAAGATTCAGATTTCAATTGAGTTGTACAGATTATAGGTCACATAAAAGGTGGAAAAATTTCTGAAATTATTTATCATGGTCTAATTTTTCTAAATCACATAAACCATTTTAACAGGGGTGTGTAGACTTTTTATTTCCACTGTAAATATATGTAGAGAGAGAGTAATATACTCCACAACTGCACCACACACCGGCCTCGAGTCCCACTGAGGTGCTCTGCAAGGATGCTCTGTCTGAGAATCAAATCATGGTGAGTGCTTCTGAAATAAGTGAGGGTGCTTTAGCCTTAATGCACATCTATTTTGACATATCATATTTTGTCCAGTCCATTGTTATCATTATCACTGTCAATCATTGTGATTTCAAAAGGGAATCCCCCATTTGTCACTCCCAAAACATTGCAGTGTTCGCCACGTTGTTCCTTTTAGCAGCAAGAAAAACTAAAATTCTGAATGGATTAAAGAAAGTGTGCAAAGAGGCTCTGCTTATTGTAAACAGGTATATATTAAATAATTTGAAGAGCAGCCCTCACAGAAAGAATGTGTGTTGGTTACTGAATAATGTATTTGCAGTACGTGTTTCACTTCACAAGATACATTTTGTGTAGTGAATTTATCAAATGCAAAAACTAAAACCCTGTATAATTAATTACTGAGTAACGAGAATGAAATATTTGAAAATATTACATTTGTTGCGCATGTATATGATAATGTATTCCCTGTCATTATTTAGTCGTGGAAACATAAAGAAGAATTTCAGAAGGTGAAAATGTGTTTATTAAAAAAAAAAAATTTAGCAACCTCAGGATTGAACTAAAAGTCCAGCGTTTTGAGCGGTGAGTGGATTCTTACTGATACACGCAAACACAGATATGCAGTGGAGTCTGGCATGAGGTGGCTGCTGCTTACTTTCATTTTGTTGTTAATGTTTATTTTGTTATTAAAGTTACATTTCCCACTTTCCACATCCTTCTTCCTGGAGTCTTGAACTTTGTTACATACATACATCTTCCTTAAATCATCCTGGCGACCCATTTATTAAGTCCCAGGGTTTGAAAACCACTGGTCTAACATCCAGCAGCTCCGTGATGAGCTCATCTATAGAGGAGATGAAGTGAAGGGGTGAGTGGTGTACTCACTTTTGTGAGATACTGTATGTTGTTGTTGTATTATGTTTGTGCGGCAGCCGTCTGTGAGGGGCTGACACTTACTTTTATTTTGTGTTGTGATTAAATTTATGTTAAACATATGCTGGTTCCCACTTCCTTCTTTCCGTAACTACTAACCATGTTAGAATGATTCAAATATTTACTGGTTACACAGCAAACAATTCATTAATTGTGGAAAAATATGTCACACTTAATGATAGATGATGGGTTTCTCAAAAGTCTAATGGGTGGATCATCATGGTGGTGGCACGTAAAGAGTAGTTGGGGCCTTTGAAGTAGTGCCACTTGATGCCATCAAGTTTGCCTGAACTTTGCCCAGAAGTGTAATACATGCCATTGAGGTTCGATGGGCCACAGGCATCAAACCACCAGCCTTTAGAACAACAATGAAAAAAGAGAGTCATATTAATAGATAGACAGAAAGACAGAAAAGTATGCTAGCAGGATTTTTATAGTCAAAAGGACAATGAAGCTTTGTGCTTTGTTCATCTTTGCCCTGCACCACTGCTATCAAGCTGCTTACCGCCTGTGAGCATGAGTGCACACTTGCAGATGCAGTTGTCATTATCCATGTCTTTTGTGCTAAAGTCAGCCCCATTTATCACCAGACTGCTCTGTCTGCCAGCCGTACCGCTGTAGCTCTTCAGGAACAACCTAACACAGAATGACAGATAGAGAATAAGAGAGTAAAACAGAAAATAGTACTGCATCTTGTTTTTTTGAAAAGCAGTGCAATGTTTAAAAGGTTTTTACAACATGTCATCAAACAATGCTGGGTTGACTCTTCTGAAACTATGTTGTTTGTATTGAGGTTTCAATACTGTCTGCATAAAGGTCAATAAGAGGTCTCTTGCAAGCATTAGTAGAGTTTGCACAAGTTTAAAATTTAGTAAATTCACCCAAATCTCTACCTGTAGTTTTGTTTCTCACTACCAAGGTAAAACTTGTCATACTGGGAGAAGGCAAATTTGCCATCCCAGTCTGTTAACTCCAGTCTAAGAGTGTACTGCCTCTGATTGGTCAACTTGTACACCAGCTCATTTCCCAACCAGTGTTCTCCAGTCAGACTCCCAAAGCCCTGAAATACACAAACACAGAGACATTTGTTTTTCTATAATGGTAGGGACCTTTAGAGGACCAGGCAAGGGTTACAGATATGCTATCATAAGCTACTAGGCCAAACATTTATATGACATTTCTCGCAATTTAATTTTTAGAATATTTAGTTGGTGCTTGACAAAAGTCTCCACAATGACCATAAAGACTTAGGATTTGTTTAGTGACAGATGCACTGTATCAAAGAGATATTACCCATAACAGAATCAGAATAGTGAAAATTGGCTTGTCCATACTATAGGCAAAACATGTCTCTCAATGAGCCAAATCAAGATGGCAGTTGCTACGTGCCTCTGTGTATGCCAGGCCATTGATTTCTGGGAGTTATGCCAGGCCTCGTTCAGCACTGCTAATAAGTACAAACTGACCAGTGAGTTGTCCTTTCAATTTCCTTTGTACTCCTGAACTGCACTGCTGAGTTCAAAAATGATGTGCCATATTTTTTTTACAAGACCTAATCGAAATTTCAGTCAGAGGATTAATAAACATAGCTGGAGTCCAATGACATTTATCACCATTTCTAGTATCTTAATAATAAAATTGTTTCAGTCCATAAGAGCACATTTCACCATTTTATACTCCTTCCAGGTTCTGTGGAAGTCCAACGTTCCATCTTTCCTCAACTGTATGATGGTCCAGCCTCCACCAGCGCTTTCCATGTTGCAATAAACCTAGTGGGATGAGACACAACAGTATAAGACGTATAAGATTTGAATTCTGAGGTTTTGTTCATAATTTGAGCAGTACTTTCAAAAGCTGAGAACAAGCATACAGTTGTATGGTTTTAAGTACTTTTGAGTCGAAAATTATCTTTTGTGCACTTACAATGTAAATGTCAAAAGCTACTTGAATTTATGAATTCTTATGATTTACTTAATCAGGAATTACATTTAAGCTGTTGAATTACTGCAAATTGAAATTATTACTGCAGATTCAGCATTTTCAACTTGAAAACTAAGGTAGCATAAGTTTTTAATTTATGACAGGTTGAATTTCTTTTATAATACACTGTGCTTTTGCTAATACGGGCATCGACCAGTTTAAATGCACTGATGGACATGCCACTGACAGCACCAGAACTCAGAAATAAGTTACGAGGCCAGTACAGGCAGTCTAAGTTCTGGAGTGCAGCATTCACCCAGCTGTTACTCTGAGAGTTCAGCCAAGAGTATTTCCAGCTCTTGCTTTTCCTGAGTTAGCCAATACCTGATACAGTGTACTCTGACACAGATATACTGTAGGCTGATTACTCCAGTAAAAACAAACATAAAATTTCTTTTTTTTTTGTGTGTGTGTGTGTGTGTGTGTGTGTGTGTGTGTGTGTGTGTGTATGCTCATGACTTTATTCAGTATGTTGCCCATGAAAAGTCTATTTTATAAATGTTGAAAATATTATAAAACTCAACAGCCATTGTTGTCTGTATATTAATTCTCTTCATTAATCATAACTTATGTCATATACTACAACATGCCAACTCACCCAATAGTCTTTTATATGACATGCTTAGATAACAGTAATGTCCACTCCAACCCAATTACATAAGAAAAACTGTTTTGCGAGTTGTCAAATTTGTATATGTTTTGATTTTTGGGGGAAAACAGCATGAAGGTCCAAACCTAACACTCTGTTGGATGTAAACAGAGCATACAAAAAGGTACAGACCGCTTACAGACTGTGATCATACAAATTTGCCAATTTTCATTGCCATCAGAGTATGCTGGGTAATGTGGAAAGCACCTAGCTAAACTAAAAGTAAAAGGCAACAGTTAACATCAAAATGCTTGTTCATAGTTGTCTCTTCACTAGGAGGAAGTATTTTAAAACTAAAAATGTACACACTTCACTAGAAGGAAATGTTATGTATGGGGAAACATCCACCTCAAAACATGACAAATGCAACACTATTGGCCTGACTCCTGTAGCTGTGTTATCAGATCCCATTTAAACTGACCTTATGCATGTCTTGCATGCTAATGTAGATGGTGTAAATTCCACTCCTGTTAAATCCAGCCCGGAACAGTTCGGCACAGTCTCTGTATTTTCCCTGCTCATCCATTTGTTTGAAAACATTTAGACTCACTGCTTTAAAAAAAGGATGGATATAAAAAATAAAGTTATTGCGTATACAGAGAGGGGAAAAGAAAATGGTTTGTAAGCTATTGCAAGTAATTCTAACCACAAATACTTCAGGCTACAAAAATAAGACATCGATCAAATCATGGTGTTGGGCTACCAAGTGTATCCTAAAAAGCTTAAGTGAATTAATCTCTGTATATGTGACTTGTTCTAACTGTTCAGCCTCATATGTCAGTGTATAGAGGTTGAAGTGGGACGTGGGAAGTGTGCGGCTCTGTGACATTTCACGCAATGTTTCAGATCCAAGTAAAACTTGGCAGCAAAGGAGGTTATTTATGGTCTGCAAGAAGCCTGATGTGGGCCAGTCACATTTGAATTCTACATGATGGAAAGCAGACAAATTTCAAGAAATTAATCACGGGATATGACAAAACTGTCAGTGCAATAAAATACAGTGTTTGTGACCTCATAAATGAGAGAATTAATAAATAAGTTGTGGGAATTCATTCTTAACTGATTTTTCATGACATCTTTTATTTTTTGGTGCAGTGTATAACTATATCACCAGTTGGTTTACCTTTGTTCTTTGAGCACAGTTTAAGCAGATCATTGATGGTACTATGCAGTTGTAGTTGCTCACGATAGAGGGCACTGTTGTTGGTCATAACCTGCTCTAAATTGAGCTCCAGGCTCTGTATTGAAGAGCTCTGAGATGCCAGGTGTCTCTGAAGCTCTGTCCGCTCACTCTTTATCCAACCCAATTCTGCTCGATGACGTGCCTCCATGTTATGCATACGCTGCTCTAGGGAGCTAAACAAAGACATTAATAGAACAGTGTTGTCTTCCAACAATTTCCAGAAAACAACAAGAACAAAATATAGCTGCAAGCAGTGATTCCTGGGGTTCAAGCGCTTTAAGGCACGCAAATATGAAAAAAGACATTACATATAATTTAGCAAGCCTGTAACTACCTAAATCAACTATTTAAAAATTTTTTGGCAAAGCCAGGTAATTTACCATAGAAATATGATCATTTGTATAGTGCCACCTATGTTTGGATTTGGGAAGGAGTTTTTAAATGTCAAATATTTAAAGAACACTTTGACTGCAGTAGTCCTAGAGACAAAGATGTTTTGAATTAGAAGATCAATCGTACAAAGGGAAGATTTAGTGTATGCGTAAATGTATGACAATTTTTTGCAATTTAAGGTAATTTGCCATAGAAATACTGTGTTTTTGAACCCTTTTTAACTGTGGTCCGATCTCTGTAAAACTTAGCATGCCTGTTTAGGATCACTTGTCGCATGTGCTCACCAGGTTTTGTAAAGTTTTGAGTTTTTATTTAGGCTTTATAGGATTTGGGGATTTTTTTGATAATTATTGACCTAGAGAGTCCAGAGAACTGTAATGTGGTGTTTTTTTACAAATTGAGTGAAAAACCTAGTACCAGTTCGCAAAAGTAGTTTTTTAAATCTTCTCAATCACTTAACAAACAATTTGATTGGCAGCAGATTGGCATATGATACAAATATGTATGTGTGACAAACCAGTTTGCAATATACAACCGTTTACACACTTGAAAAAATGCAATATGACCCCCCAGTGGCCGATTTCTTTCAAATTTCTCACAGACCTTTAGGATCATGGGCCCTATTTAATGATCTAAGCACATGGTCTAAAACGCAAGGCACAGGGGCACTTTGGGCATGTCCGAATTCACTTTTGCTAGTTTAAAGATGGAAACAATTTTTATATTTATGTAGGCTAGACAATAATAATATTTTACATTGTAATCATTTTTAATACTTCAGCATGTTTGTGTGCTGCTACGCATCCCTGTGTGTGTAAAAAGCGTGTAGCGTGCTCTTTAAATAATAAAAAAATATTGCGCCATTGACTTTAGAAGATGATAACTGTGTCAGAATGAAACTAGCAAAAATCACTTGCATCATGCCTGGTGCCGCATTGCACCAGGTGTATGATAGGGCCCCATGACTCAAACAGGCCCACCAAGTTCTGTGCCAATCAGCCTCCGTTAACCTTGTCTAATAGGTGCTCAAACTTAATTGGCCAATGGCGGCCATGTTTTTTGAGACACGCAAATGTCCTTATAGACTCTTTTGCCACTTTGGACCGCACTGTGCACACTTATTTTCATGTTGATAGAACAAATGTATGCATTTTTGTGATTTTTATGTATTTTCATATTATTCTTAAAGCGCCACCAAGTGGTCAAGCTCCACAATTTTTTTCATGTGATCTAAGATTGAGCTCTTACATAAGTGTTCTTGTTTGGCAAAGATATCTCATTCCGATCAGGAGTTATAGGCATTTTAGTAAAAGTGGCCCTGTCCCTTTCAAACATTTTGGCCTCCCTTTTTTTATAGTTATTGATATTCACTTTTCAAACAGTCTTTCTGCATTGATTTGGTTCCAATCGGGCAAAAACCTAGGACTAGTTCGCAAAAAAATAAAATCCAAAATACCCAAAGAGCCGATCGAATTCCAACGACAAAAGTCACTTAACTCTGCGACAAATGGTTTAAGAGTTAAGAGCGATTGTGTACTTTTGATCGCTGTAGCACCCCCGTCAGACTGATTGGGGCAAGCCTTGGTGACATTGTAAATAGTGTGAGTACTACCGTTCCTCTAAGTTTCAAGTCTCTACAACTTATGGTTTGGTCTGCCCAATTAGTTATACATGGAGATTGCTATTCCTTGGCGATTCTAACAATCACAATAGCTACACACTTGAACCACTAAAAAAGAGTAAGTGAAAGATGTGTCAAAAAAAGTGTAAAAAAAAAGTGTTATTTAAAGACGCTCTACTCTGTTTTCTCCTGAAGTTGGTTGATCTCACTGGTTTGCCGGAGCAGTTTGTTCTCAAGTTTGTTGGAGGACAAGGAGTTTTCCAGTGACTGAATCTCCAGTCTGGAAGTCTGGTTGAAAACCTGTTATATAATGATATATTAGTTGTGTTATTAACATATAAGAGACTTGTCAGTGGTATAATTCCCTGTAGCTAACGACACACTACAAAAACAGTGTGTCTAATTAGGTAAATTCATGATTTTCCAAGAATACTTACAAGCCAATATTAGCATGTTATGATTAATGCCTTTGGACATTTTGGATATGTATTCACACCTGTGTCTCCATGTCTGTTAGTCTCCTGATATGTTGGGTGGACTGGGAAAGCAGTTTGGTGCCAAGATCCAGCATGGCTGTCATTTCACTATGTACAGCACTATTCCGCAGGTGTGTTGTGTCTTCTGTCAGACTGTCCTTTACAAAGACCTCAGTCTGTATGCAAAAACACAGGCAGAGAGAAAGAGAGAACGGAAGAATAACATTATTCATCATGATCTTTGCATATGGTTGTTGCACTGTATTTTGAAATACTTCCAGCTGCACTACGTGTGGGATTGAATCAGCCTGGTCTGAATCAGCAGCTACATACACTCTGAATGAGATGATATTTATTATATTTTATTGTCAATTTTCTCATTTTAAAGTGTGGGAACCAAATAGAGAAAAACAATAAGGAATCTTAATCGTAATACCTCAAACACTCAATGCATCATTAGTAATGTCTTTTTGCGAAATATGATGCCCAATACCCCATTTTTGAGAGGGAATGGGGATATTTATCTATAACCTTCTGTTAAAATAACAAAATAGCTGCAAGACAAGGTCTATTTGTAATCCCATGTTGGTGATAAAATATAGACATGTTTGTTAGCTCTGGCAATCTCATGCATGAAAACTAAGCTGCAGTTGTGCTTTTGCAATAAGATCACAACATGATGGACTGTGTTCAGCTGGATCACTTCTACATACAGGCATTAGTCCACTTTTGACTTTAAAGGTGTCTGTCACTATAGACACCCATCTAGTTACACTTCCAGTGCTTGTAGTCATAGGAGTGTGTAGCAGGACTTTAAATGGGTCAGTGACTTCTTCTTCTTCTCATAATGAGCATGAGTATTAAAACTTCACTGACCTTTGAAAAATTAAGTCACGTGCAATCAAACTTCAGAAATGTGCTGTGAAAGGTCAGCACTTTTCTTACGCAATATCAGATCATTTGACATGTTATGACAAGGTTAGTTTATGATGCAGAATGTCAAGTGGTGTGACTCCCTTAAAACTTAATGACATTTATGAATAATAATTTCTTGTTTTTTTTTTTACCTTGAAAACTACAGGTTTACAGACATTTCATTCAACCCTAAAAGACAACATAATGCAATGCTTAAATCAAAATGTGGGTAAAACAAATAAATCAATAATATTAAATACAATGAATGCATGAATAAATAAATAAATAAATAAATAAATAAAATCAACTTGAACGTCTAAAACCTCTGAACAAGAGTTTTAAATTCAACCTGATCTCATGATGAAAACATACCTGTGGGAACTTTTCGCAATTAATACCATCATGTACAGTACGTTTTGTGACATATTCTATGTGAAATGTCTGCAGTAATCTGCAGTGTTGCCAATTTAGTGACTTTGTTGCTAGATTTAGCGACTTTTCAGACCCCCTTAGCAACTTTTTTCAAAAAAAGCTCCTATCAACAAATCTAGCGACTTCTTGGACTAACATTATTTCATTCCTGAGACTCTCTGGTACTGCCGCATGAACGCAAGGTTGTGCTTTCCCAGCACAGAGCACAAGCCAAACCAGATGACTGGGAGCAGTACTTTCAGATATTATTCTGTTGCTTCTTACTCTATTTTACAGGCAAGTACAGCCGAGCCAAGCCATTGTCTTAATAATATGTATATCTGATTTCATTAGACAATCTTGTGATTATGAATCAGGACTTTAGTGTAGATTAATATCTTCCAGAGCTGGTTATGTAGTCTTATTGGGTCGTTTTTAAGTCACTATTTCATATTCACCCTGTTGTCTGACAACAGAAACAGTAAAACATGTTATATTGAGAATTTGACTGCATTAAAATGCAGTATGTGAGCACAGAGAGGCATGATGATACGACAAACTGATATGCTAATTAGCATATGACGTCATCTAGCGACATTTTGCGAATTTTCAAGCAAAGTTTAGCTACTTTCCATTGAAAAAGTTCAAGAAATGTCCATTGAGTGGCGCTATAATGCTTTGTGATGTTTTAAAATAACGTACCATCTGTACTACAACTAAATCTACCTGATAATATAAATAAAAAAGTGAATGTGACATAAAATAGCAATCATGAAGTTTTAGTTTGTTTTTCCATCTCTCATATTCCAACCCTTTTATCATGAGTCACGTTTTTCACAGGATTCGTAACCAAGAATTCCACATCCTAAGTCCAATTCTGTGCCGGCTGAGCAAAACATATGGAGCTAATCATAACTGTGTATGAAAACGATTACAAGTGGTTGCTGTGTTACCAACTCTGTGGCTTATTTCTGTTGAAAACTGCAGTGATATGTACTTATTGGTACATATTTAGCATCTTGCGAAAAAGTTCCCACAGGTACACTTTCGTCATGAGAACAGGTAGTTTTAATTTCTTTGTTGTGTAGAAAACTTATTTCTTCATTGAAGCAAAGATCCAGGAGACTCTTGGGTATCTTTCACAGAGTTTTTATTAAGATGCACTGTGCGTTGCTGTGGTCATCAAGAAGCCTGAATTTGGCCATGATACATTGTAGTTTATATAGGCATTCAGTGGGCAGTCCTTAAAAGTGTTGAACTTACAGAACTTCAGAATTAACCACTTCTAAAAACAATACAGGAAATCAACCCCCGTCCGTGAGGTTGAGCAAATTTACTTAACAGTACCCAAATGGTTTAATCTTCACCTGGCCACGAGAACTACCAAGGTGTGAAATTCACATCCAGTTGCCTTTCAGTAAACAGACGCCACTATGTTCATTAAATACCTAATACAATGTAGATAACCTTAGTTTTTTAAATGATGTTACATCAGGATGTAGGATCTTCAGATCTTAAACAGATTCTTAAATTTGTAATCCAACAGTTGTGATCACTCTTACTGTATATGTCAGTAAACTAAATGTGGTTCAGGGCAGGTCTCTGCATTATGCAGTTTTCCACACCAAACCATTTCTTCATTAACCTTGCTTTGTGTACATGAACACTATCATATTGGGACAGAAACTCCACATCACTAAAAATGTCTCGGAAATTTCATAGCTGTATGCTTGATTCTATGCACCTGCCAGTAATGTATTGCAGAAACAAAATACCATTAAATAATCTTTTACCCAAGCAAAGCACTTATCAGTTACAAATTGAACATATCAAAAATGTAATGATATTATGACACTTCTGCTTACTCCTACTCTATCATAACAAAGATAATTTGAACACATCCCACAGAGCACTGGCACATTCTCTGGGTTGCTTATCAGCACTTTGTACAGTGTTTACAGGAAGAGATATTTTCAGCCGCTCTCAGTGAGATGGAGTTCAAGATGTATAAATACTCACTGCATTGAAGTGATAGCTGTATGTCCTCTGGGCCTGGAGTGTACAACACTCAGCTGAAGTGTTGTAACAGGATGTGTTTATCTAGTGTCCTGCATCCTAGTAAGATTGTGCTAACTGGACCAAATAGCCACAGGCAGGGATTAAACAAGTCACAATCTTCTTTCAGAGCATATCAGTGCTAAGAGAGCAGGGGCTGTGATTTACAAACATGTAGAAGAAAAGAAGACTTTTCAAAAGGTCAAGATAATACAGAAACCAGAAGCATTAGTGTGTTATCTGAGGTAAATCATCATAAATTATGTTTAAAAGCAGTCTGGGATTGAAATGATGGGGATGGAAATTACATTTTTAACATGTAATACAGTATAACATCATAAAACAGACAACTTTTAGTTACTTACTGAGGATAATTTCATATCTAGCTTTTAAACATTGCATCAAACAGCAGTGAAGTACATTGATCGAAGAGTCTCAAGAGATTCATTCAATGAAATGTCAAGTGGATTTGTTTCTGACCAAAAATACATGGAAATGTTGGCGCATAGTGGAAGTATGAAAGTGTATTTCCATTTATATATATATATATATATATATATATATATATATTCATTAATATATATATATATATAGATTAGTCTGTTATAAAACTGGGTCTTTGCTGCGGTGTTTCAATCTTCAGTCCTCTTATTTCAAGTAACAGTCTCTAAGGGATGGTTGAAAGCCCACACAATCCTCACTGCTGGCTGGTTTGGCTCACTGGGAATTGAAATGGGAACAGAGGGAATTTTCTTAGGAACAGATCAAGTCTTCCCCATGAGCCCAGAAACACACAACTGACGCCATTGGGGCACCCGCTCACTAAAGAAAGCTCTGATGAAGTGCTTGACAGAAAGGAATGCATAAAATCAATTTTGAAAGTGTGGAAAGAGCCATGTCAGTTTGCAATCAAGAGGGAATACAGCAGTCCAGTTGTGCACACAGCAAATGGGAAGCACATTCACACTGGTCAACAGATGCCCTACAAGCAAATTAACCCATATTGTGGTTTAAATGTGTATTTAATTCAATTAGTTACTTAAGAGTGCTTGTTTGAGCCAGCTGAGTAGGACTTAAAAAAGAAGTTCACTTCCAGAACAAAAATTTGCAGATAATTTACCCACCCCCTCATCCAAGATTCATGTCTTTCTTTCTTCTATTGTAAAGAAATTTTGTTAGGGTATGTCGAAAAACTCCCATCTAATTTCTCCTCCAACCTCAAAATCATACTACATCACTGTTTTACCTTTTTTTTTTAAAGGGTGTTTGATCTTCTTTGCACGTTCACTTTATACACACTGGGTCAGTACTTCTGCAACTAAAGCTGGAGGAGAAAATGAGATGGGAGTTTTTCAACATACCCTAACTGTATTGAACCAGAGTACACAGAGTACACAGAGTACACGCAGAGCTAGACAAGATGAGCATTTGATGTTATAAAGTATATAAATTGTCAATTTTTTTTTACTAAATAACTGATTGTTTTACTAGATAAGACCCTGGGATTGTTTAGAGCCCTTTGAAGCTGCATTTAAACTGCATTGTGGAAGTTCAAAATTATTCGCAGGCACCAGAGAAGTCCACTACATGAAAAGAAATCCTAAAATGTTTTCCTCAGAAAAAGCATAATTTCTTTACGTCTGAAGAAAGAAAGACATACAATCTTGGATGACAAGGGGGTGACTAAATTATCTGTAAACTTTTGTTCTGGAAGTGAACTTCTTCTTCAAGTACATCTTCATATGTATGGACAGACTATTCATGAAGTGGACTGTGAAATGTACAGACAAGATTTTATAGTAAAATAAAATATACTTTAATTGATAGACACTGCAAGTACAAAACAATTAACCACACTTCTTTTTCACAAAGGGCCTCTATTATGTACAGTTGAAGACAAAATGACTAGCCCCTTTTAAAATATTTCATTATTTTTCAAATAACTCCCAAGTGTTGTTTAACAGAAAGACAATTTTATCAACACAGCATTTTTAATACTTTATTCAGGAAGCTTTTAGGGTTTGTAATACAAATAGAAATAGATGTATAACTAAGAATTTTAAAAAGTCAAAATTATTAGCCCTCTGATGTTAATAGTCAATAATGTATCCCTTTTGCTTGCCTTTAGTCGTTTGCTGTAGTTCTCAACCAGTTTCAAGCATGTCTCCTGAGGAATGACAGCCCATTCTTCTTTAGCAAATCTCTCAAGCTCCTCCAGATCTGTTGGTCCTCTGGCACAAACTCTGGACTTTAGTGTGCCCCACAGATTTTCTATTGGATTCAAGCCTGGGCTTTGTGCAGGCCAGTCAAGTACACTCACTTTGCTCATTTGGAGGTATTTCTTCACCAGAAGTGAGGTATGCTTTGGGTCGTTATCATGCTGGAAGACAAAACCAAGTTTTCTTGCAGGCTGTCTGAGGTTGTCTTTCAAAATCTTCTTATAGCCTTCCTTTTTCATGTTTCCTTCAACACTGACAAGATTCCCAGTTCCAAACGCACTGAAACATCCCCACAGCATTATACTCCCACCACCATGTTTCACTGTGGGAACGCTGTTCTTGGGGTTGAATGCCTCTCCCTTCTTTCTCCAAACATCTCTATGGGAAAAAAGCTCTAGTTTTGTTTAATCTAAGGACCAAAGGACACGTTTCCAGTATGCATCACATTAACCCAGGTTGTCCTTAGCAAACTTCATTCTAGCTTGGAGGTGTCTCTTCTTCAGAAGTGAGTCTTTCTTGGTCAGCAACCTCGCAGTTCATTCCTATGCAGGGCTCTAGTGACTGTCTTCACTAATTCACTAGTGTCTTGGCAGTTGTTCTTGGGTCTTTAGAAACCTCTCTCACTAGTTTTCTTTCCAAAGTTTTTGAAATCTTTCGCTTCCTGCCTCTTTCTCTCAAATCCAAACTAATTTCTTTTGTCTTTGCCATATTGACAGTGCATATTATTTTACTAGTTGTTTCGCAAGATACTAATCCTCAGCTTAAAGAGCAATTTAAAGGCTTAACTAGGTTAATTAGGTTAATCAGGCAAATTAGGTTAATTTGGCAAGTCATTGGACAACAGTGGTTTGTTCTATAGCTAATCAAACTAATAATTTCTTAAGGGGGCTAATAATATTGACCTTAGCAGTTTTTATTTATTTATTTTTTAATTCTTTTATTCAAGCAACTATAAGAAATCAAACTTTCTCTAGAAGAAAAAAAAAATAGGAAATAATGTGAAAACGTTCTCTGTTAAACATCACTTAGGATATATTCTAAAAAAGAAAAATTTTAAATTTCACAGGGGGGGCTAATAATTTAATCTTCAACTGTATGTAGACATCCTTACTGTCACTTTGTACAATGGCACAAGCACACCTCTCAACCCTTGACCTGGGTCACTGTGTGAAGAACAAAGAATTTAGTGTCAATTGTTTGTGCAGTCTGGAGCAAATTCTCTTGCAATACAAATTAGGCAATTCTGAAGTCAATGACTAGGAACCTACTGGGAATGTGGAGTGCAGCACTTTAGAGTCATGAATACGGGATCTAGTTTATAAGGTAATAATGATATTTAACAATCAGTAAAATAATATAAAATGCAAAATGCTGATAAACAAACACCAGGGAAAAATAAAATAAGATATCTGCTTAATATCTGTATCTGCTTCCTAATCTACAATATAGAATAACCTCAACACTGGTCACACTTAAAATCGTCATGCATAATTCATTATAAAGGCATTCATAATGTACGTTGTAATGCATTTTATATTTTCATAAATAATTGTAAACAAAGCATTATTTAAGCATTATTTTTGAGATTTTATAAGGTTTGTTTGTCATGTGTCTGATGCATTATACATTATGAAGTTGTAACAACAAATAGATAAGTAGAATAATGTATTATAACTCATACATTAAATTATAAGGTGCATTACAAGGCAAAATTAATGCATTAAAGCTACTTTATAAAGCATCATACATTAAGGATTTAAGTGAAGTGTTACCAAACTTTTTTTATGTTTTGTTGGATTGGTGGTAAATTTGTATGAACTCATGAGATCTAAGCCATTAAAATATAAAAATCTCAAATCTGATTGGCTGAGATGAGTGTGATATTCTAGTGATATCGTAACTTCAACCGCTTCACCGTTTGTATCACTCCACTTTCAGTATTTCTCACAGCAAGTGTCATGGCGGACACCCAAATTCTATAATTTTATAAACAGTACTGTTTTTGTGTCATAAAATATAGTTTTTTAGGTGAGAATGTACTTGTTTAGATTTCAAATATGCCATTTGGTAATAAATGTAACATCTTTTTGGAAATTTGAAACTCATGAACCCGCCAAGAGCCTTACCTGTCACAACTCTAGTAAATCACACATACGAGTGAGATAAAGGTAATCCAACACAAACTTTAATAAATCCACAAGAATATCGAAACCGAGAGGTGAAGAGCAACAACCAAAGTGTAGACACACAACTGACAAAGGACTGAAGAGAACAGGGAGTATATATGAAGAGTTCAGATTCAAAAGCCTCTAAATCCATCTGACATCTTTCTTTAAAAAAAGAAAAAAAGATTTTTATCAATCTCTGATATATTTGTTTCTATGTAAATAGTGGTACCATTGTAACTTATAAGAAGACTTGTTTGTTTGTTTTTTACTGCTAAAAGTGTACTACTTGACATTACTTTACTGTAAAATTACACAAAATGCCCCATTAGATCTTTTACAGCTTTTCACTGTAAAGAGTAGGAGAATTTACTGTTGACCAACCTACGTTTTTACCATAGCTTTTGAATATGTGTGTGTGTGTGTGTGTGTGTGTGTGTGTGAGAGAGAGAGAGAGAGAGAGAGAGAGAGAGAGAGAGAGAGAGAATTTGTGTGTTTTAATGTGTTGTAAAGACAAAAGCCTTCCAAGACATAGAAATACATTAAATAAACTACTAAGTGATAATTCAAATACAAATGAATGTGACCAATTTTTTGTAAATCCAGTGGTCAAATGCTGTGTAGCCACCTGACTAGTGTAAAAATGGAGGAGTTTCTGAATGTATATTATTGTATAAGTGGTACACTATTTTAGAAATTAAAATGTAAAAGATGAAAAATTAAAATTAGGGAGAAAATGTAAATTATGAATAAATTATTATTATTGTGTGAATAATATGTAATCATGTAATCATAGGCAAAGTAAAGTATTTTAAAATTTAATTACCAATAATGTTTGGAATCTGAATATGTAATCATTTACTACCCAGCTCTGTATATATTAAAATTACGATCACTTTTGTTAGAAACTGTCATGTTTTGTGTGTTTTGCTGGACTGTAAAATAGGGAAATGAAGCTGATCAAATCCTCAATTGTCAAGCTTTTCCCCAAAGTAATGTCTGACATTGAGAGACTGAACAGACGCAAAAGTTATGGATCCAGAACTGAGCTTGAAGTGTTTCATTCTTATTTATGTGTGCTCTGGGATTAAAACCCACTTTACAACAACAAACATTCAGTGATATGCTACTAAGATAAATATGTTCTGCAAAATTACACAATTTATTTGTACATTAAAAGTGCCTAAATTAGATGTCTTTTCATTCCATCCAATTCCCTGCACTCTTATAAATAAAGTTTCCAAATGGGGGTTGTACAGCGATGATGCTGAATATTGTCAGTGAATATTTCTTAAAAGAACCATTTTAATAATATAAAGAAATTTTTAAGAGTGTGTGATCCATTCACTTTTGACTAGCAGTGTTTTGGTCAACAACAGCACATTAAATGACATGTTGGCTTACCTTTTGAAGCCAGCGGGTGTAATTTTCCATGGCAAGCTCCATGTGTTGGATCCTCTGGTTTAAGTGGCTTGGCTTCCCCTGTGGAGATTCTTTCTGGACATTGTGACCTCCATAATTACCATCATGTTCTTCTGGCCAGCTACCAGTCCTGCTCTCCTCAGGTTCTGGCAGAATGAAGGTGTAGCTACATTCTCCATGCTGAACAGAGTTTAAATGCTGACTGCTGCCATCAGAAACATCTGTTAATTTGTCTACAGGTGAATCTTCAATGCTCAGTGTCCTCACCAGCAATAGAGTCAGATGCAGAAGAACATTGATCTTCATCTTTATGGCAAAGCAGACGGCCAAGTCTTCTTTTACTGGTTAAATCATCTCAGTGATCATCTCTAAATAAAAACATTTCATTCAGTCCATTTAAATATACAGAGAAGCCATTTTTCTCAGTTTGAAGTGTTTACCATTAAGACGCCAATCCTCTGTCCTACTCCAGTACCACAGAACAAGTGATTGCCACAAAGTAGATTTCAAAGTGAACTCCAGGCATGCTGTATGTGTGTGAGAGAGTGAACAGTGGGTTTTGTAGACTGTGTTCAGAAAAGAGACTGGTCAGAGAGGCTGGTCAGTGTGTGTGTGTGTGTGTGTGTGTGTGTGTGTGTGTGTGTGTGTGTGTGTGTGTGTTTTAAAGGGGTCTGAGTGTTGTAAGAGTAAACTGAAGAGAGACTGTGTGACTGTGCAAGAATGTGAGTGAAAGCATGTGTGTCAGTGTATGTGTGTTCACTTTTATAGCATAAATAGACACATAAGACAAGTGCATTTAACTCTACAGAGCAAAGAAGATACTAATGACTAATGGCGGGATATAAACCACAACTAGAATAATGTGAATGTATGTACAGTATGTACTGTATATACACTACCAGTCAAAAGTTTGGACACACCCTCTCATTTAATATTTTTTAAAGTATCTTATGCTCATCAAGGCTGCATTTATTTGATCAAAAATACAGGAAAAAAACAGTAATATTGCAAAATGTTATTACAATATAAAATAATGTTTTTTATTTTAATATACTTTACAATATAATTTATTCATTTGATGCAAAGCTGAATTTTCATCAGCTGTTACTCCAGTCTTAAGTGCCATGTGATCCTTCAGAAAACATTCTAATATTCTGATTTATTATTAGAATTATCAATGTTGGAAACAGTTGTGCTGCCAAATATTTTTTTGCAACCTGTGATTTTTTTTTTCAGGATTCTTTGATGAATAACAAGTTAAAAAACAGCATTTATTCAAAATAAAAATCTTTTCTAACAATGTAAATCTATGCTATCACTTTTTATTAGTTTAACACATCCTTGGTGAATAAAAGTATTAATTTCTTTCAAAAAAGAAAGAATAAAAATTTACTGACTCCAAAATTTTGAGCAGTAGTGTATATTGTTAGAAAACCTTTCTATTTTAATTAAATGCTGTTCTTTTTTAACCTTTTATTGATGAAAAAATCCTGAAAAAAGTATCACAGATTCCAAAAAAAAAAAAACATTAAGCAGCACAACTGTTTTCAGCACTGAAAACACTGAAACCAGCATATTAGAATGATTTTTGAAAGATCATGTGACACTGAAGACAGGAGTAATGATTCTGGAAATTCAAATTTAATTACAGATATAAATAAAATTTGAATGTATATTAATATAGAAAAACATTGATTTTCATCGTAATAATATTTCACAATATTACATTTTTTTTCTTTTTTGATCAAGTGAAAACAGCCTTGATAAGCATAAGAAACTTCTTTAAAAAACATTAAATGAGAGGGTGTGTCCAAACTTTTGACTGGTAGTGTATTATTTGCAAAACTCACAGTGTAAAACCTATTACATGTTAAGATTCAAAGTTGAAACTAGTCCAAAAATTTGCTATAGAAATCAATGGCTATCGTCATTTGTTTGATTACCAACATTGTTCAAATTATCTTCTTTGATGTTCATCAGAAGAAATAAGCCCATACATGTTCGAAATAAGTAAACAAGATTTTCTTTTCTTTTTTGGTTCCCTTTCATACTAATTTAAAAAAAATAAACAAATCTGAAAGCTAAATGTTCAGATTTAGCCTTTATGACAAAACTTGACAAACTATGACAAATTCCCTTAAACAATCATTTATTGTATAATACTAAGGCAATTTTTTCATCTTTGTCAATAACCCAGTTGTAGTCTTAAGCATTATCATCAAGCATTATTGAACATTAAATATCATAATACAAACAGTTTGTGTTTTGTTTTACATTTCTATAATTTTTCAAAACCTGAAAAATATACTGAATAAAACCATTTTCTGATAAATAATTGCTCAATAGGGATGTTTCCCTAATTAGTCAACTTTTATTGTGTTAATGCATTATTAGAGGCATGCCCAGTGTAATTAATAAACTATTTTAGGCCTTGGAGAACTATGTCAATTGCATGTTTTCTGTTGTTGAACCTATGAAGCAAAACATTTAGAAAACAATCAAAGCTGTAATCATGTATTAAGTAAGTGTGACGAGCCATATCCAAACTGGCTCAGTATAACAAAAATTGTCACAATTTTCCTTAATTCCATTAGGATTCTGGTGTGTTGATGTGAGAGTGTGACAGGAGGATATAAAACTTCACATATCATCTTCTTATAAAGTGACTGGAGACTCACCCTTTTTAAGGAACTACTGAGATATTTTTCTGCCTTCTTTTCATTCAATCCCCTGAATTTTTGCCTTCTTTTCATTCAATCCCCTGAATTTTCAGGGTCAGATGGAGTTTTTTAGGTTAGCTGTCAAAGTAGCTTAATGCAGAGCGATACGCTTTTTCAACCAGTGTGCTTTATACTCTTTCCTGATGGTCACAGAGGACAGTCTGTTGTCTGCACTTCATCCTGTCTTAGAGGCCATATTACATCTGTATACTCAACTTTCACAACACTTTGATCTAGCTTCCCTGGATAAAATGGAAAGTCTAAAGGACTATAAACTAAATAGATTTTAACAGATATTTTCTGTGGTAACACTGCATGTGTTTCCCCAATGTGTCTATACTTTCTGCATTAAGAAAGATTAATTAAGTAATTCCTGGGATTTTAATATATTTTAGTCGCCCAGAGTTTCTACTGTAAAGTGGTCCTTCACCAAAATTAATTGTTCAAAGCTTTTCACAAAGCTTTGGGAACACATTATAATGAATACAAACAATTGTGGCATTTTAATATTTTTAGCATAAAATAATGTCTTTTACCTAAGTTTACTTCACCATTTTACAAATAAATCCTAATCTAATCCTGACAAACTATATATCGTTGGAAAGGTCTAAGACCCTTAAATAGATATTTTCCTTTTTTTGTGTTACAAATTATGTAGGAAAAGTAATAGACTAATTAGTGTCAAGAGTGCACCTCAAAAATCTATTTCATAATAGGAGTTCTGACCTTTGTCACAAAAAGACTTACTTTGTTGCCTTTTTCTCTTTCAGAAATCATTAGAAAATATATATCAGTTGAAAACTTAAAATCTCAAAATTCATCCTTTGAAAAACATATTAAAATTAGTCATTGCATTACCATTAAAAATGTACATCAAAATCATATTACAAAATGTTTTTGTTCACAAATTTAATACATTTAAGTTTAAGTGCATTTTCACATCTATGTTCAAAAATGGCAGTGACAGTTAAGGGGTTAAACCAAGCATTTTGGCATGTCCCTGAGGCACTTCACTGAGTTTGTACTTAGAAACTTATTAACAAAATATGCATAGTGTCTGTGGTTTTTGGCAATAGTGTAAGAATTTATTTGTGTTCCTTTCTTGTGAAGAACATTTTTTTCTAAAAAACTGCAAAATATTTTATAAAAACCATACATTCAATTTATGCCCCTCAGTCTGAACTCAGCCATTTCACACTAACCATTGCCATTATGATTTAGACTCTGCTCATATGTGGCATAATTTACCTGAAATAACATTATTCATGTCTCTTTATTAGTGGTGCAGAAAATGGTTAGTAGTATAATACTTTTTATTCATATTTTTGAGGCATATTACAGTCAGAGAGGGTACTGTTAATAACTCAACCCTATCACATGAAATTAAGATGGAAAATTATTATTTTTCAAATTTTATTTTAATCCATAAGTATATACAATGTTCTTATTTTATTGCTGCCATATATGGTCTACTCTCCTAACTACATGAAGAGCAGTGGCCATTTTGCATGAAAAACCTAAACCCTGTCACACTCAACTAGAAAATATATGTTAATTACTAAAACAATCACATTTTCTTAAATTCTGCATTATTTTTTTTTAACAAAAAATATAGAAACCAATTTTTATTTTTAGCTTTAGTCCTGTAAAAAAAAAAATCCTTTTTAAACCAAACCCATTTTGTCTGTTAGAGGGTTAAGAGAAAAAGTGTCTAAATCTCAAAAAAGAAAAAAGAAAATAATAAAAGATAGTTAATGCTTGAATTAGAAAAATATGATTTTTATTTGGTCTGATATGTGCATAATTATGTGGGGTATTTAGAAAATAAATTGTGAGTATTTGAAAAAATTTATATTCCAAGTTGAGATGTTACCAAATCCCAGGAATGACATATATATTTTATTGACATCCCTCTTGTTATCTGAAATACGGTCACTTTGTCTTCAGATTGTATGTGAACAAGAAACTCAGGTTTCATCTCATACATAAAAACTCAAACTTAATAATCAAATAATCAAACTTAAATAATAAGATCTCAAGACAATCTGCAACCATATCTAACACAGTCCTTATATACACTTACACAGTCTGACAGAGTATGACATAGAGATGTCTTCCTTAAAATTAGTATGTTTTTTTTTTTTTTTTTTCCATCATGATAATCTTCACTAATCTTTTTCTATTTATAAACGAAATACACGCCTGGAAGTGATAAAATGCTAACTTGTTTCTGTGTTTTGACCTACAAAAATACGTTATAGTCTATTGTTTAAATATTGTGTAAAGGACATCTCATTTAGTTGTCTGTCGTATGTCTTATAATAGAGTTAGGATAAGTTAGAATAATAGAGTTAAATCAAAATTAATTAAAGCAATAAAGCTGATCACAGGGCAACTTTTTGAGCACTATTGCCAGGCAACTTTGGGCAAGGTTGCCATTAACAGGCAACCAGGAGAGACACAGTCCCCAAGACCGATCTAAATCATCCAGATAGAAGTTTGTTACCAATACTATATAGGAAAATGCCCAAGCAACAATGCTCAAAAAATGTTGCCCGTGTATCACCAGCACTCTAGACCACATAAGATTGTGTTCAATCTGCAAACCTGAACCAATACAGACGTTCTGCAAACAAAACAGCAGGTAGAGAAACATAAGTTTGCAGATATAATTCAAAATAACACGCATTGTGATGTCAGTCATCACACATGTTATAGGCCAAATCTACACTGCCCCCTGCTGGAAAGATAAAGAAGAACAAAACATTTTACTCGCCTGTCATCACCTGATCTCACACTTTCAAAATAGTGTGACAAAAATACACAAAAATACACCACAAAATACACACTTTCATGCATGATTCATGTGCCATTTGTGTGGCCCTATGTGTAAAATACTTTGTGATCTGTAAACTCTTACCCTATAGCCTACTCTAAAAATTTAAGTAACTTTTAATGTTTGTTAAGGATCTCTAGCCTACTCTAAAAATTCAGTAACTTTTAATGACTGTTATTGAAGTCTTTTTGCAAATAACTATGCAAATACCGCCGCAATTTGCTATTTTAAGTTTATATTAATTTATATTTAAGCTGTATAACGTATTATGGAAACGACTCATAATGACATATTCATTATTTCACTTAAAGCTTTAAGTTTACTTGAAGTTCTGTTTCCTGCCTTATTCCATTGTAAGTTTGCAATGTCAAAGGTCAAAACTTCAAATTAAAATTACTAACATTTATTTAGTATTAATGTATTTTTTTTACACTTAAACACATTATTTCTCTGAGGGAATGTTTATAATCCACTCGTCAAATCATCTGTTGTTTACTAACTCTATACACTAGATGTCGCCATAAACTGCATTAAATCAAGCGCTGTTCCAATTTACTCCGTCACGGAAATCAGTTCCCTCAGAAGTCCATATAGCATATCTCAAATAACCACAATATGCGGTGTTTCACACTTCTGCATAATGAGACGATTCTATACAGGGATCTTATAAACTGATGAACCAACAAATAAAACATGTTTACAAAGAGAAAGGCAGATGATTCAGAGTAGATTTACATATAAAAAGCCTTCCGTGAAAGGTCTGAGAGATTATTTGCATGAAGCTGACAGGCGGTTGAAGGGAATGGAGGGTAACGCGAGGAGATGTTTCCGAAAAACTGAAGCAACATGGTGACAGGGCCATAATTCACCTGCCTCCAGCTTGATCCGGCTGTACAATTCAGTCGTGTTTATCTATATAGCCATTTTACATGGAATGAAACAAGAGGACAGATGCTATAGATTGAAGTCAATCAAATGCAAACTGCATGCCATGCATGAAATGTTTAGAAATGAAAAGAGAATCCTTGCACTTGGTTTGAGAAGAGCCCAGTTGTGTAGAATGTGGTAGGAGTGTAGATCACAGCATGGACTAATTAAATAGTATATCTTTAGTCTTTTTATTGAAAAGCTACATTGACAGACCACTAAATTTGAATTCATGTCTACAGCGGTTACAGCCCTAATTGTACAAAATGTTTTAACGTCATCCATAATATTACAAATATTTTATACCATTTCACCCAGTGACATTTTTTTCTTGAATTGTTTCAAGGGTCCTGAAGTGCGTCTGCAGAGACGGAAAAAACCCTGTGGGGAAATTGGTTACGGTTGGCACACAGACATTTTTAGTCATACAGAAGTGATGATGCGATATGAAACTTATGATGAATACGTGATTTGCCATATTTGGATATTAAGGGATTTGCAAGAAACACACCATAAATATTTATGCATTTTTGTTCAATGAAATACTGGAATAATGTTTCCCGTTCCAGAGACTGATAGGATCTGCAGCATCAACAACAGAAGCGGAAAATCCACAGCGTGCCACCCACTCATCAGCCCAGAAGGAGACCAGCTGAATGAAACAGACAGTCTGTGCAAGGCAGCTTCAACTTTACATTCTGCAGGGTGAAATACAGGTAACAGAGACGTTTCCTACCGATGGAAACATCAGACCTCTCTTCTTTTTTTTCTTGTTTAAAGGTCTTGTTTACTCCCCACCAAGAGAAGAACATAATTGCAGATGAAAGATGTTTGTTTCAAATGACAGGAGCATATGCGATGAGTATGGTACAATGTGAATCATTCACTCTTGGAAGTGTTTTGAAATGTAAATACTAAACATCTGCATTCAGAAAATACAGCTTGTCTCAGCAAAGTCTGGCTGGGAGGTAAACATATCATGAATTCATAAAATTGTGGCATATATTTCAGTCCTCCCAGAAGTTTTTATACAACGTCTAAGATGCCCAGGCCATGTTTCTGCCTGGCATGGAAATTATGCATGTACTGTAATGCACTCATCAAACCTCCGGAAACGCTGAGCGATCCATCACTTACGGCCGTTCCTAAAGTGTTCATTTGTATTCATAGTTTGCTGCAATTCTCTCTTTTGGCCTTTTCTTTCCCCCCCCATTTTTTCTTTAATTTGTTGTTCAAACAGAGAGCTGATCTTGCAGCTTCTGGCATAGCTCAACTGTAAAGGATCCATCAAAGATTTTTTTTTTCATGTCAGGATCACATAATGGACTGCTACACCAAGCCTCTCCATATCTACACCAAGTCCGATCATTAATCAAAATCTTCAAAACACTAGTGTTTACATCAATCAAACATTTACTTCTAACACACTGCATACAGTGCAGAGCTGATAGACAGACTTCTTGAACCTGCCTTTGATGAATACGAACCCTGTCTCTGAACTTTAGAAGTAAAAGAGTTTATGATTAAAATACATATGCTTTAGTAAAAATGTTAAATGGTTAGTTCACCTATTTACTTACACTATATATTTTATTTTATATATTTATTTGTTCTGAATCTTTTTTTTTTTTCATCATTGTAAAAAATGAAAGATATATATATATACAGTCAAACCAAAATTTATTCAGACACCTTCAACATTTCTCACATTATCACAGTTTATTCGCTATAGTTTAAAACAGTGGTTCCCAAAGTGTGGTACTCTAGTGTTATGCAGAGGAATCACTAAATTAAATATAAATTAATGTTAAAACACAATACAATTTAATTTCATCTTTGAGCTGAAGTTTTTATTTACTATTTTATAGTAGGGCTGTCAAACGATTAATCGCAATTAATTGCATCCAAAATAAAAGTTTATGTTTACATACTATATGTGTGTTTACTCTGTATATTTTTTTATGTACATATAAATACAAACACATACATGCATATATTTAAAAAATATTTATATGTATATATATATTTACACCTGTATATAATTTAGATTATAAATAAATATACATATTAAGATATAAAGATTAAAGATTATATTAAGATATAAATCAAAAATATTTTTCCTTCATTTATACATGCATGTGAGTATATTTATATATACATAATAAATATACACAGTACACAGACATATAGTATGTAAACATTAACTTTTATTTTGGATCCGATTAATTGCGATTAATCGTTTGACAGCACTAATATATATATTTACATTAACATGTACAGTACAGTTTTTATTTAACTTTTAGGTACAGTTTTAATTTAAACATTATTTAAGTTTATTTACCTATTTTACTTGTAAGCACAGTGCAGTGTTAATGTTCAAACTGTGTATTTACAGTGTGTAAAGTGGCTGACAACAATAAATGAAGAGTTCAGATGCAAAAGTCTCTAAATCCATCTGACGTCTTTCTTTTAAAAATGCATTTTTCTCAGGCTCCAAAGTATAGGTTTCTATGTAAGCAGTGGTACTTCTGATTGGGCTGAGGCTGGTATTTTAGCAATTTTGAAGTAAAAGTATTTGATGGACATATAATACGTGTCGAGAGCATTCACTCATTACCTCATTTTTGACAGAGATGGTTTTATTCTTATTAGGAATAAAACTACCTCATATTTGAACTGTGCAGAGCTGTAGTTGAATAGTTAGGCCTACTGCGCTACTGTATTTTAATTCTGGTCATTATGGTGGTACTTGGAGAGTAATTTTCTGAGGTGGTACTTGGTTTCAAAATTTTGAGAAGCACTGGTTCAGAAAATGGTAATAAAATATTACAAGAACTCAGAGTTTAACTGTGTCAGAACAAATTCATCTTGATAATGTCAGATAACTTTGTAACAAAACATGGTCAGGTCAAAGTGTCAAATCAAATTTTGGTCCCAAATTGTAATAAATTTTACTGATAGCCCACTGTATGAAGATTTTTTGTGTATAATGTGTCACAGTTTACTTTATTTTGCAATCCTCACTTACATAAATTAACTATAGTGTCCTGCACCCTCTCTAAGTGATTTTTGATTTGACTGTACATACATACACATATTACGTAAACACAAAGTTTTATTTTGGATACGATTAATCATGATTAATCAATTTGACAGCACTCAAAGTTAATTTATTATTAATTGTCAATTTCAACTTTATAAATATGTAATTCAAAATATGTATTCTTATCACTTTAAGCGTGTTCTACATCAGCAGCAGCACACGTATGCGTTGTGGTACTCTCGATAATGATGCCAGACTGACTGAGAAGAGAAGAAATCGCTTATTTTAGTTTTCTTTGTGCATAAAATTACAGTTGTACCACTAATTTCACATGGACTATTTTATCGATGTCCTTGACCATTGTAGTACCCTTGCTGTCTACAGAGGGTCAGAAAGCTCTCAGATTTGATTTAATTAAAAATATCTTAATTTGAGTTCTGAAGATGAACAAAGGTCTTGAAGGTTATGAGGATAAGTAATTAATAATAGAATTAAATTTTTTGGGTGAACCATTGCTTTTAAGTGAGTCATAAAAGCATTCTGAAGCACAGTGAACATGCAATTAATTGTCCAAAAACATTACATTTAGTGCACACTTAAGTATATTCTTATAGTATATTATCTGCATGCAGATTTGTCAAACCAGGTTTGGTTATCGCATATCTTCTAACTAGTCATAACATATCAAGTTTGAGTACGTGGAAGTGTAAAAGATATTCGGAAGTGAAGGGGATATTTGTGTGACTTCAATTTCAGTCTCTTCATGACACAAAGATATTGTTTTGCTTTAGTAGACAAGGAATACTAAGTCATATAGAGTACTTTTTGTGTCTTTTGGAGCTTGATGGAAACAAGCAGCATCAGCATTCTGCAAAAAGTCCTGTTCTGTTTCATGTAAGAAGAAAAATGGTAGAGTTCTGACCACCATGCGGGTAAGAAAATGATGACAAAATTTATATTTTGAGGGTGAACTTTCCTCTTATTGTTTTGTTTTACATAGACTCTAAAGGTTTTTATACATGAGCAGGGTACAAGCTCCGGACAGTTTGGGTTAGGGATGAATACATGGAAACTATCATTCCAGCTGCATCACTTACCACAATCCCGGGAGCATCATTTATATGACGTTACTGTAATCATTTACACCACCGCAAATGGTCAATCAAGACAAGATGTCTGTAAGCTAGTGCTGGAATTAACCGTGAAGAGGAGGGAGACAGCAGTTATAACCACATCCCCCTGCCCCCCAAACCACTACTTAAACTCCACATATAGTGAAACAAGCAGCTAAGACAGAATTTTCTCCCCGGGTTTTGCAGTTTATTTTAGACTACATACGTGAAAAACCAAAAAATGAGTGGATTTGAGTAGGTGGAAATTAAAAAAACGCAATGGGAAAATTAGATCAAAAAGGTCAGAGCTGAGAGACTGCAGTGAGTGTGGGTGTGGGAAAAGAGAATAGATTTGAGACAGCAGCATGTGATCTTACTCTTCTCATCACGAGTGACTCAACACACATGTAAAGCTCTCGCACTGACACACACTCACGCTACCTCTGACCTTTGACCATGTCACTTTGACATATCCAGCTAACTATGTGGCAGACTGTGTGACAAGGTAGACCTGCATTTTTAATGAGCGCAGTGTGAAGCATAGTTGATCGGAGAGTGTCTAAGCAGCTAAAACTCTGAAAATGCTTTTTTTAGTGCTCAAAATGTGACAAAAATGTTTCAAATTTTTAAGTTTAAAGCATCTGCTACTCATCCATAAAGACAGTTGTTACATCCTAGCCCAAAATGAGCTACAAAATCATCATTAATTACTCACCCTCATGTTATTTACAACCTCTAAGACCTTTGTTCAACTTTTGGAACACAGATTAAGATATTTTGATGAAACCCAAGAGCTTTCTGACCCTCCATAGATAGCAACATAACTGATATACTAATACTTTCTGTGCGCAAAGAAAAAAAATTGTTGACTTTATTCAACAATTCTCTTCAGTATCAGTCTTTGACACCTGCACAGGAGAGTACCATGAACGTTCCGAAGAAGTTGTTGAATAAAGTTGGTATTTTTGTTTCCTTTTCTCACAAAAAGTATTCTCATAGCTTCATAAAATTATGGTTGAACCGCCCAGTTGAACAGTTGATACAGTCTTGAACGTGGTAGTTTTGTTACTGTCTATGCAGGATCAGAAAGCTTTTGGATTTCAATGAAAATATCTTAATTTGTGTTCTGAAGATGAACACAGATCTTATGAGTTTGGAACTACATGAAGATGAGTAATTAATGACAGAATTTTCGTTTTTGGGTGAATTAACCCTTTAAAGTGGCAGCAATAGTTAAGGTAGTATGGGATGGCATTTGACTGTATTTTCACAAATTCTAAAAATACATATCATACAAAATGCATGTTATTTTTTATGTAGTAATCACCTGAATAAGATATTTCACATTTACATATAGCTGTTAATAGTTGAATATACAAAAATTACCCTGTTCGAAAGTTTACATACACTTGATTCTTAATACTGTTTTTACCTGCATGATCCCACAGCTGTTTTTTTATGATTGTTTTTTTTTCTTTTTTTTTTAATAATGTTGTTTATGAGTCCCTTGTTTCTTCTAAACAGTTAAACTGCCTGCTGTTCTTCAGAAAAGTCTTTCAGGTCCCACATATTCTTTGGTTTTTGAGGATTTTTGTGTATTTGAACTCCTTACAATAACGACTGTATGATTTTGAGATCCATCTTTTCACACTGAGAACAACTGAGGGACTCATATGCAACTATTACAGAAGGTTCAAATGCTCAATGATGCTTTCAGAGGAAACACAATGCGTTAAGAGCTGACGGGTGAAAACTTTTGAAAAGAATGATGTGTACATTTTTCTTATTTTGCCTAAATATCATTATTTTGTATCTAGTACTGCCCTTCAGAAGCTACAGAAGATACTTGCATGTTCCCCAGAAAACAAAATAAGTTACATTTACCCTGATCTTCAAATTCAAAAAGATTTTACCCCCTAGCTCTTAATGCATTGTTTTTCTTTCTGAAACATCAGTGAGCGATTAAACCTTCTGCAATAGTTGCAAAGCTGCTGTCCTCAGTGTGAAAAGATGGCTCTCAAAATCACACAGTCGTTGTTGGAAAAGGTTCAAATACATAAAAAGGATGCTGAAAAAGGATTTTGCTGAACAACAGTGGGCTGTTTAACTGTTCAGGACAAACAAGGAACTCATGAACAACCATCACTAAACAAAACAAAACAAACAAACAAAAAACAGCTGTGGACCATTCAAGTAGCAACACAGTATTAAAAATCAAGTGTATGTAAACTTTTTAACAGTGTTATTTTTATCAATTCAACTTCTATTTTATGTGAAATATTTTATTCAGACCGGTGCTAAATAATATATATATATATATATATATATATATATATACATATATATATATATATACATATATATATATATATATATATATATATATATATGTATATATATATACAGTTGTGCTCAAAAGTTGACATACCCCTTGCAGAATCTGCAAAATGTTAATTATTTTAGCAAAATAAGAGGGATCATACAAAATGCATGTTATTTTGTATTTAGTACTGACCTTAATAAGATATTTTACATAAAAGACATTTACATATAGTCCACAAGAGAAAATAATAGTTGAATTTATAAAAATGACCCTGTTCTGAAGTTTATTGATTCTTAATACTGTGTTGTTACCTGAATGATCCACAGCTGTGTTTTTTTTTTTTTTTTTTTTTTTGTTTTGTTTGTTCATGAGTCCCTTATTTGTCCTGAACAGTTAAACTGTCTGCTGTTCATCAGAAAAATCCTTCAGCTCCCACAAATTCTTTGGTTTTTCAGCATTTTGTGTATTTGAACTTTTTCCAACAATGACTGTATGATTTTGAGATCCATATTTTCACACTGAGGACAACTGAGGGACTATTACAGAAGGTTCAAACACTAACTGGGCTGAAAACTTTTGACCAGAATGGAAATGTGTACTTTTTGCTCATTTTGCCTAAATATCATATTTTTTCATTTAGCACTGCCCTTCAGAAGCTACAGAAGATACCTGCATGTTTCCAAGAAGACAAAATTAGTTAAATTTACCATGATCTTCAAATTTCAAAAGTTTTCAAACCCAGCTCTTATATATATATATATTTATAGTAGGGCTGTCTAACGATTAATCGCATCCAAAATAAAAGTTTATGTTTAAATACTATATGTGCGTGTTTACTTTGTATATTTATTATGTACATATAAATACACACACATATATGTATATATTAAAACTAATACATATATATATTAATACTAAATATATATATGTAAATATGTTTTTACCTGTATACAATTGAAATTATAAATACATGTTATAAATATAAAATAAAACATATTTTTCCTTAATATATATATACATGTGTGTGTATTTATATATACATAATAAATATACACAGTACACAAATATGCAGTATCTAAACATAAACTTTTATTTTTGATGCAATTTATCGTGATTAATCGTTTGACAGCACTAATATATATATATATATATATATATTGTATGATCCCTCTTGTTTTGGTAAAATAATTAACATTTTGCAGATTCTGCAAAGGTGTATGTAAACTTTTGACTTCGATCTTTTTTTCTCCCAGAAAAAAATGGAAAGTATTACAGTCATGCCCTGTTTTGTTTTTTGGGCATCTCTGATGTAGATAAAAAGTGCAGATGTTATGTACAATGACAAATCAGTAATTTTGTATTTGAAAGTCTTACAGCTTCTATGGTTGCATCAGCAGTGTGACAATCACATATCATAATGATTTCATCCCTATTGCTCATTTCTAACTGGTTAAAGTGATACAGTGTTACAACTAATCCCATGTTACAACACTACCCCGGTCTAAAAACTATTTTCAACAAAGAAACACATCTGCAACAAATAAATTCTACAACACAATTCATCTTACATCCTTTCTATTGCTCAGTATGAAACAAATGTAAATATTCAGCAGCACAACATCATTTAGCTTGTGTATGTTGCCAGCTGTGAGACGATGATGAAACTGCAAGGAGCTCAGAGCTGTTAATGATAGACATATACACTTTTACAAAGATTGTATCATTTTTGCAAAAGACACAAACAATAGTGTTTCCCCGTGCTCGATTCTATAATGATAAATAGCCTCTACGGCTTTACGCAATTTGGATGATTGACTACTATAAGTGAAACTGAAAAAAACGCAGCGAAGAAAAGGAAAATCATTACAGACAATAGGCAGCAGAACAGGCTGTTTTACTATCATACCACTCGATTGCAGTAAATTGCATCAGCACAGCCTCCGTTTCAATAGTCTAGTCGCTCCTTCCTAAATCTCAAGAATAACACGGTCTTGAAATCAATTTCAATAAGAAAAAAGTGACAAGTGCCTCATAAAATCAGCCGTATAAGTTTAAGTGGATGTGCGCTTCAACCTGTCAGAGCGAAGTCAAAACCGTGTCAGGACAAATGAACTTTCTGAAGGCTGATGGAGCAGATCTGTTCTCCAATAGGGCAGAATCTAAAAACACAAATTTCACAAATTCTAATATTGTCTGTGGACATAATCACAAACATGACTTCCAGTCAATTGAAATAAATGCTTATTATTAAACTAAAAGGTTAAATATTCATTTATGATGTGGTGGGTTTGACCTACAAGATAACTGATACTATCCACAGACGGTTATCAGGGCACAAGCTGCATCATTGATGTTAAAGGCTCAGTTTTATAAAAGGACAAAAGAGGATTTCATGTCTTTCTCAGGGACACCCTTTCAGTTTTTCATTTCATACTGAACAGGCAGCAAAACTGGTCATGTTCTTTGCTTAAGCTTCATAGAATCCTAGGAATTCAAGGATTTTGATCTGTAGCATCTGTTGCACATTTTATAGAAAAGTCTGGATTGCTGAGGCCTTATCGTCCATTGTACCATGTGAAAAGATGAAGCTGTGAAAAACTCATCTAAAGAGCAGTCACACATCCAAACACCGAAATGATGGTAGAAAGAGAGAAAACCAACCAATTAAGCCACCCTACGGTTTCTCAAGCAGTTCAGTTCTTTTTACTTCTTTAAGTGTTTATATTTTATCCAGAAAACACATAATGAGGAAAATGGTTTATGTCTAGACAAAGGAAACTTTTATGCCAAATGTACTTGAACATGAACTCAATCTAAATAGTTTTTTGTTGATTCCTTTGATAAGGTTTCAGTCTATTTCTACCAAATACTTACCCTAAACCATGTAAAGCTAAAGTCTGGGAAAACTAAATGATGAAGGCAGAAATTTCTTGAGGACACCAAAACACGAGCAGGGCATTAGCATTAGCATTAGCATTAATAGGAATTGGTCCTCCCTTATAGCTTCCACCTCTTAGGCAAACACAGCAGAATTAACTCCCTGCTTGAATGTGTCAATCAAAATGGAGAGTTAAGCACACACTGAATGTTTGGAAACTAGATGAAAACCCCAAAATGAGTCAAACTAGCTGAGTTGCACTGGCAGCCACAGCCATACATATCCTCCGGCTACAACAAATCTCACGGGGGAACTAAAATGATAAATCGGCCTGATTTTAGTTACCCTGACAACACAAAAACGTTTGTTAAACCTTACATTTAGTGCAATCCTACTGAAATATGTTCCCAATATGTTAGCAGATGGGTCGAGCTAACTTGGAGAAGTACTGGTAGATTGCTCAAATTGGATGCATAAGAGATTAATCCTCTCTGAGATGTATTGCATGAAATATTCATTTAGCTGCTTCAGTAAAACTGAATGGAATACAGGCTTGTGTTTGGAATATCCTCTCTTTATCCCCCAGGGACATGGCTTGTCTGGTTTTGGTTGCAAATATAAAACCTTTTATCTCTATAAGAAGATAAAGCCTTCAATGGTCTGTACATTTTAAACAACTTTTCACAAAAGGGCTACAAAAACCCTTTTTTTAAATAAAAGTTTTCTTTACCTTCCGAAAATGTTCATCATCAACTCATTCTCATTCATTTACTAAGGATCTGCCAGATCGTCTGGTGCTGAAATGAAGATGTGCTCGTAAAGATTCTCTGCGTATCTAAATAAATGCATTTCTTTAGCAGTTGTGAGTGGGGTGGCCAAACCTAGCCCCACTCATGCGTTAATTGCCTTAAATATTTTTAACACATTTAAATGAACAAATTAATTGCCTGTGTTAACACGCTAATTTTGACACCATTAATATACAGTATCTCACAGAAGTGAGTACACCCCTCACATTTTTGTAAATATTTTATTACACTGAAGAAATTACACCTTGCTCCAATGTAAAGTAGTGAGTGTACAACTTGTATAACAATGTAAGTTTCCTGTCCCCTCAAAATAACTCAACACACAGCCATTAATGTTTAAACTGCTGGCCACAAAAGTGAGTACACCCCTAAGTGAAAATGTCCAAATTGGGCCCAATTAGCCAATTTCTCTCCCTGGTGTCATGTGACTCATTAGTGTTACAAGGTCTCAGGTGTGAATGGGGAGCAGGTGTGTTAAATTTGGTTTTATCTCTCTCACTCTCTCATACCGGTCACTGGAAGTTCAACAAGCACCTCATGGCAAAGAACTCTCTGAGGATCTGAAAAAAAAAAAAGAATTGTTGCTCTACATAAAGATGGCGAAGGCTATAAGAAGATTGCCAAGACCCTGAAACTGAGCTGCAGCATGGTGGCCAAGACCATAAACAGGTTTAACAGGACAGGTTCCAGTCAGAACAGGCCTCGCCATGATAGACCAAAGTAGTTGAGTGCACATGTTCAGCGTCATATCCAGAGGTTGTGTTTGGGAAATAGACATATGAGTGTTGCCCGCATTGCTGCAGAGGTTGAAGGGGTGGGGACTATATGCTGCACACTATAAATTGGTCTGCATGGCTGTTGTCCCAGAAGGAAGCCTCTTCTAAAGATGATGCACAAGACAGCCCGCAAACAGTTTGCTGAAGACAAGCAAACTAAGGACATGGAACCATGTCCTGTGGTCTGATGAGACCAAGATAAACTTATTTGGTTCAGATGGTGTCAAGTGTGTGATGGTAACCAGGTGAGGAGTACAAAGACAAGTGTGTCTTGCCTACAGTCAAGCATGGTGGTGGGAGTGTCATGATCTGGGGCTGCATGAGTGCTGGGAGCTACAGTTCATTGAGGGAACCATAAATGCCAACATGTACTGTGACATACTGAAGCAGAGCATGATCCCCTCCCTTCGAGACTGGGCCGCAGGGCAGTATGAGCTGAGGGTAAAGGTGATGGACTGGCCAAGCATGTCTCCAGACCTAAACCCTATTGAGCATCCTCAAACGGAGCGCAAGGTCTGAAGAGGACTCTGGCAACCTGTGAAGCTCTGGTAAACTCCATGCCACACAAAATATTGACACTTTGGGCCCAATTTGGACATTTTCACTTAGGGGTGTAAATCATAATTACATGCTTAATATTTCAAGCGTAATCTAAGAGATTTGTTGCATTTTTAATATTTTTTTTCTTTGTAAAATCATACTGATTTCAAACTTAAAGATTCATTATTTTGAATATACATTGAACCAAAAACTATCATAACTATCATAATTCAGTAAACTTTATTTTTGACAGTAGCGACTGCACATTTTCGGTAGTGACAGTAATGTTTTAGTAGTAGCAGCCACATCACATTACAGAACTGTATCTCACATACTAAAACACTACTGAAACATACTAAAATACAAAAAAATGGCATCACTGTACTAAAATTTTGTTTATTTCACCCAAATATGAGGATTATGTGTTCCCTTTTGTTTCAGTTGTGACAATTTTATGGGATAACACCAAAAAAAACATGGAGTTTGTGCATTTAATGCTTTAAAAAAATGTAACAAAACGCCATAGTGTACCGTGCGTGAGTAAAAAGCAACTAATACAATTGTTAAATGTGATTTATTGTAATTTTTTTACATTACCCAGACCCAGAACAAGGCTTTCCGCAATGTGTCTCTTACACCTGCAATAACCTGTTCATATTCACATTGACAGCATGATCAAAAGCTTGCAGCTTCAGGAGAAGCTCTTCGTTGCAGCTTGCTGAGTAACAGAGACTTACATTTGGCCTGAAGGGATCCAGCCCCACAGAGATGCTCCGTTCCAAAAGCCGCCCATCAACTATCCAAATTAATGACAGAAAAGCATCGCTGTGGCTTTATTTCCTGTAAGGAACCAAACCCATGAACCAAATAAAAACTTGCTTACAGATTAACCAATACTGATTTAGTTTTTTTTTTTTTTTTTTCATATAAATATATTTTCATTATTTTAGACAGTTTATTTAGAAATCCTTTGAGGCACTTACAAGTGGAAGTTAATGGGACCAGTTCGTAAACCTCTAAACTTTAGATTCTAAAGACTGTTTCAAAGGTAGCAAAAAAAAAAAAAAAAAAAAAAAAAAAAAAAAGATTTTAGTGTAAAATAAGTGCTTACTAACCTTTTTTTAATGTGTGAAGTTATATCCAGTTTTACTTAAACACATAAAATCACAATATGGAGCTCTACATATCACATGAAAATAATGTATTTCCACAACTTAGTAGTTTTTTCCTTCATTGTAATTAAATCATAGCCATGAATTAATAATTCATTCCCTCGTTTTAATAAA
The DNA here is from genome assembly GCA_033026305.1 of Cirrhinus molitorella. Taxonomy (NCBI): domain Eukaryota; kingdom Metazoa; phylum Chordata; class Actinopteri; order Cypriniformes; family Cyprinidae; genus Cirrhinus; species Cirrhinus molitorella. The sequence goes on along the minus strand of CM065123.1, from coordinate 22,510,909 downwards.
TCATGGCCATATGCTTATTCATTACGTCATTTTAGTTAATCGCATTCACACTGTGCTAATCTGTTAACTCATTTTTAATTAGTACAATGTGGCCACAATTTAATAAAACAATGGAACAAATAAATGAGTAGTAGGACAGGTTTTAACACAAGTTTGAATAAAATATTAATACAAATGTTTTTATAAAATTATAAGCTTCATATTTAAATGTTTAAATCCTACAGTTTAAAATGGCCCTATCACTTCCATTGTACAGTGCAAGTGCCTCACTGTTACCTTCACATTTTTATTTATTTATTTATTTATTTTAATTACAAATTTCAATAATTTTTCTCTTGGGGTAATCAACATTATGCTATAATTTTAGGAACCAAAAGCCTTCACCAACTGCTCTTCAACCACCTTGAATTTATTTTAGGTCTCCTCGATATCTCTGACATACATATTTTGTGTGCTTGAATAAAGACGTCCTAACGCACAGCTCGGTGGAAAGGGGCGAGTTGATTCTATAAATAAAGCATGATGGATGGGCATCACGCTCCATAACCCTATGTAAAGAAGGTGACTCTGTGGAACTTTAAATTGGTTTGTGTTGTGTTTACTGGTGGGCTGTCTTCAGTGTAGGTAAATGGAGGAAATAGTGGCCTTTCCCACTCACATGATTTTCCAACTCATTACACCAACAATCTCAGCGTAACCTCATTAAACTCAATAGCCCTATTTGGAAGTCTGCTAGTAAGCAGATGAAACTTTTAAGGCATATAAAATGGGTTTAGCATGATCAACAGTAACCACGTCACAATGAGTGCTTTTACTTTCCGCGATCTGTGCTTCCACGACCTGTAATTAAATTACTGACCGCTTCCATATGCATCCATCCCAGGCATGCTTTTAAGACCAAAGCCAAGTCTAGCATTCCAAACAACTCCAAACCTCACTTACACACACTTCTGGATCCATGATCTCTGGGAAAGTTAACGGATTGCGGATTCCTGTGTCTAGAACGAGCTCTAAGTTTTGTTTTCATAGGCAGAGTGGTGCCCTCACAAATCCTGACATCATTTGCAATAACATACACAAATGCGGCTAAAAGCTTCCAGCTGTTTTCTACTCTAAGCAATTCTTTTCTACTTGTGAGCTGGAAAATAACCGCAAAGGTGCATTTCTACGACTTTTACTGCCACACCTCATGGTCTGCACTGTGTAACTCAAGTGCAACAGCTCGAATCCAATCCTGACTACACAAAACAAATATGAACATTCTCCAGAAGAATGGTTAAAGTGATGTTACCAATTCAGTACAAGTTAAAGGGAGAACACAAAAGTACAATTCTGTCACCATTTATGTCTTTCCAAACCCATAAGATGTGAACTTTTTTGTCCATCCACTGAAAGTGTGTACAATCAACTGCTTTTTAAGCTTTAAAAAGTTCATGAAGACATCAAAAGTTTTTGAACAGGAAGATTTTTAATGTTGTTGTTTTTTTTTTTTTAAAGAAGTCTCTTCTGAAGTCTTTTTTTTAAAAGAAGTCTCTTCTACCTGTATTTATTTTATCCAAAAGTTCTATTTATATACTATTTGAATATAATTTCAAAATGTAATTTATTCTCGATCAAAGCACAATTTTCAGCATCATTACTTCAGTCTTCAGTAATATTTTTAACAGTTAAGTTGACCCTGTTCAAAAGTTTACATACCCTTGATTCTTAATACTGTGTTGTTACCTGAATGACACACAGCTGTTTTTTTTTTTGTTGTTGTTGTTTAGTGATAGTTGTTCATGAGTCCCTTGTTTGTCCTGAACAGTTAAACTTTTTTCTTCAAGGCCTGGCGAAACATACAAAGTTCTGTAAATTCATCATCATCCGTTAGGAACCTAGGCATTTTTCCATCTTAAAAACATAGCGAAATTACGACCTGTGCTCTCAAAGTCAAATGCAGAAATATTAATTCATGCCTTCATGACCTCCAGGATAGATTATTGTAATGCTTTATTGCGTGGTTTTTCTGCACGCTTAATAAACAAACTCCAGCTGGTCCAAAATGCAGCAGCTAGAGTTCTTACTAGAACCAAAAAGTATGAGCATATTAGCCCGGTTCTGTCAACACTGCACTGGCTCCCTATTAAACATCGTATTGGTTTTAAAATCTTGCTAGTTACTAGCCCTCAATGGTTTAGCTCCTCAGTACTTGAGGGAGCTCTTATCACATTATAGTCCCTCACGCCCGCTGCGTTCTCAAAACTCTTTTGTCAATCTGATAATACCCAAAATATCAAAATCAACTGCGGGTGGCAGATCATTTTCTTACTTGGCACCGAAACTATGGAACAATCTATCTAATTCTGTTTGGGAGCCAGACACACTCAGTCAGTTTAAATCTAGGCTAAAGACCCATCTCTTTAACCTGGCATACACTTAACACATTTAAATATTTCTAATATATTAAAATCCGTTAATTTTAGGATTGTTAGGCTGCATTAATTAGGTTAACCGGAACCGGGAACACTTCCCATAACACCTGATGCAAGAAAAATGGAATCTATGCTAATATTGTCTCCTGCTTATTCCGAGGTCAGATCCTGACCAGAGTTTGAATCCTGAAGAGTTGGCCACTGCAGTTTCCCTTGATCTAGTTTGTATCCAGATGGTGGGTCAGTACATATAGACCACCTCTACAGGTCTGTATGGGAGTACAAACTACTTGTTTATTGGTCAGAGGAGAACTGACCCCCCCGACTGAGCCTGGTTTTTCCCAAGGTTTTTTTTTCTCCATCAGTGTCACAGATGGAGTTTTGGTTCCTTGCCACTGTCGCCTATGGCTTGCTCAGTTGGGGACAACAACTAAATTGGGGAAAACTAAATTGGGGACAAACTATTTGTTAATTTGGAACTATTGATTAATTTCCTCAAACTAAAATTGTTTAAAGTTTCTTTTTGAATTATTGATATATTACTTTCCCATTTGATACTGTAAAGTTGCTTTGACACAATTTGTATTGTAAAAAGTGCTATATAAATAAAGCTGACTTGACTTGCTGTTCATCAGAAAAATCCTTCAGCTCCCACAAATTCTTTGGTTTTCCAGCATTTTTGTGTATTTGAACCCTTTCCAACAATGACTGTATGATTTTGAGATCCATCTTTTCACAATGAGGACAACTGAGGGACTCATATGCAACTATTACAGAAGGTTCAAACACTCACTGATGCTCCAGAAGGAAAAAACATGCATTAAGAGCCGGGGGTGAAAACTTTTGAAATTTGAAGATCATGGTAAATTTAACTACTTTTGTCTTCCTGGAAACATGCAAGTATCTTCTGTAGCTCCTGAAGGGTAGTGCTAAACGAAAAAAATATGATATTTAGGCAAAATGAGCTAAATTTACACATTTCCATTCTGTTCAAATGTTTTCAGCTCTTAATGCATGTTTTTTCCTTCTGGAGCATCAGTGAGTGTTTGAACCTTCACAAAAATTTAAGCTCAGAATTTAAGCTTCCATGAAATTCTGACTGAAGACAAAGAAGTGAAGAGATTTTAAATGAGATAATAAGCTTTGTGGCTAAATAAATAAAAATGAAATCAATCTTATGTCTCTTTTTCTTAAAAAAAATCAATCAATCAATCAATTAATAAAAATAGAGGTTATGACGAGGAACTTCTGTTAAAATGTATACTATTTGAGTTGTAAAGCTGTTTAAATAACAATATTCTTTTACAGTTGTTTTAGGGTTTATTGATCAACATTCTCATGTTAATGAAGGCATAATTCTGAATTTTCACAGAAACATTAATGATTTTTTCATTTGTATTTTTTTCTGACACCATTTTTTTCATTCCCATTTACTATTTTAATGTTTACAGATTGGCCATATTTACTTCTATTGTACGTGCTTCACTGTAACCCTGATTTTGAAAAGTAAGAACAAGTCCATTTTTTTTTTTTTTTTGTGCAAATCAATATACTGTAATACTACAAATGCTGTTGACTGAGCTCAACTTGTACTGAACCCGGAATATTCCTTTAAGAATGTTGTCTGGACCATGTCAATATAGTACATCGAGGCCAGAAAATAAGTCTTGGCAGCTTTTGATAAAGTTTAAGTCTCTGAAATCCCAGGAAAAAAACTTTTATGATGTGGTCTCTAATCTGCGCTCCAAAGCAATGTAAAAGCAGCCTTGGGTCAATGCCTTTTCAAACTTTTGTTATCCGATCAAAGCAGAGGAAAAAAAACTCTTGAGGAGTCATTTTACTTTAGGATAGAGGAGAAAATTAGTACGTCTATGAGACAGCGAAAGTTAAGAGCGGAGCAAGCACCACTTAAGTACAACTAGGTCTTCACTTAAAAGCAAAACTGACCTATTAGCTTGTTAACCAAACTTATCTTGGTAATTTTCTTGGTAAACGTCTGTGTCAAAAAAAGAGAGAATGTAATGGTTGCGAAAAGAAAAAAAGCACAGATCCCAGGAAACTGGCACATACAGTAACCTCCCAAGTCTGGGACATTTCTCTTTGTCAAACATGTGCATTCAAGATGCTTGTATGATTCAGATTTAGTCATGGCGAGTAGAAACGCTGTGGGAAAACCAAAGACAAGGGCTGATTTTCTTGCATAATGTTCATATGTCCTCTCAATCCAAGTTGTCATAGAAACAAGAACTTACTTGTTTGATGTAATTGAAAACCAGACATTAAGTGCAGCTCACATGGGCACACGCACGTACACGTACACCATAATGAGGACACAAGCTTACCACAGCATTTCCTTCGCTTGATATACAGTAACACACAGTTGCATTTTCAGTATTAATATAGGAATAAAGAACACATCCATCTGGATGATTTATTTATTTACCACAATAATGTAAGAAAGAAGTCTGTGATGTTTCAATTTCAGCTTAATAAAACCAACCCACGATCAAAATCACAATTTTTTTTTTTTAGTTTAAGTGATGAAAACAAGCCAGCATGAAACTTTTTGCTTTTACCTCAAGCAGGACATTGTAAAATTTTATTTAAATTTAATTATCACCCTCATGTCATTCTAAACCTTTAAAATCATCTTTGAAACACACACACAAATCATTACTAATGAAACCTGAGAGATTTCTGTCTTTCCATTAAAAATTCATGCAACTAAATCTTATAAGCTTCATAAAGTTCATATGAACTGTGCAGTTTAATCCTAGTCACAATCACTTTATATCATAAATAATTTCATTTACACTTATACTCGCATATAAACACACTGATCAATACACATGGAGAGATTTAAGCAACATGATGAATGGAAGCTCAAAGAACAAACCTCATTTGCTTTTTGAGGAAGCTCAAATGTGTTTACCATATTGTATTTGTACTGATCAATGTTTTTATGTCAATAAAGGCCTTGAATTAAATCTGTTTATCATATAAAGCTATTGCGTCTCTTCAGGAATAACCTTGGAATAACCTGCTTAATTCATTTGGATTTGTTTAACAATGTATTTACACTACCAGTCAAAAGTTTTTTTAATGTTTTTTTAAAGAAGTCTCTTTTGCTCACCAAGCTTGCATTTATTTGATCCAAAGTACAGCAAAAACTGTAATATTTTGAAATATGTTTACTATTTAAAATAATTTTTCTATTATATAATATATTTTAAAATATAATTTATTCCTGTGATTTCAGAGCTGAATTTTTAGCATCATTACTCGAGTCACATGATCCTTCAGAAATTGTTATAATTTTCTGATTTCCTGCTTAAAAAATTACTGTTATTATGTTGAAAACACTTGTGTGTATTTTTTTTAGGTTTATAACATTAGAAATTTTTGATCAATTTAAAGCATCCTTGCTAATTAATTGTATTCATTTCTATCATTTATTCATTTAAAGCAGTTGTTTTAAATAGTAAAAATAATTCACAATATTACTGCTTTCACTGTTCAAAAAAAGGTTTGACTGGTAGTGTATGAAGTGTTAAAGTTTGGTGGAATAGACTTTGAATGGAGGGACAGAAATTTTAAATCTAAATCTTACCAGCTTCTTTTTCCTGAAAAAAAAGAGGAAGTATGACTAAACAGTGGCATATCCGTGACATTTTGTTTATTTGTTGTAGGAAAAGAGAACTAGGCTTAGTTTCCAAAGGGAAGTCAGATGCTGATGACTAATACCTATTCAGTTTGTGGAAAATGACATCATGACAGCATCACGCTGTTTATTACGAAGCCAAGACTCCTCAAGTTAATTTTAGCCACCGATGCTGGATCTTTATTCATACATTTTTTCCTTGTAATGTAATTGTATTATAGAGAATGAACTTCTTTAGAAAATTGACAAATGAATGAAAATAAAATACAACAGAAATAATTGGAACTCCTTCACATTATAAAACTAAACTACATGTTTATATTAAAAAAAAGAAAATTACACAAGCATCCAAGTAGTAGTATACCTTACATGACAGTGGAGTGATCAGAAGTGTACCTGAGGTTATGATAAAGTCAAAATCACAAAAAAAAAATAAATCTCAGACTGATAGAGAATTCCCAAAGGTAATGGTGTGATCGACCGGCTGCTGTAAGTTGATGGACAGGGGTTTGTTCGGTCGTTTATGAGTGATTCACTATCTAGGGAGCATTTCCTCCAGGTCAGCGACCACATAGGCCACCACAGCCCAAACAGCAGAACACAGGTTCATCTCCTCTGGGTTTTGGACAGTCATTGTGTCACCGTCGCTGTGGTGGAACCAGAAGTACCTCTGGTCTGCAGTGTGCAGGCTGGCGCCTGAGAAAAAAAATACATAATGAACAGAACTGAAATGGTGTGATTCTGTGTTTCATATGTGTGAAAATTGCCCTTCTGCCTTAGAATATTAAATAGTCTGGCTTACGTCTGCTCTTTAAAATAGTTCATCCAAAAACGAAAATTCCATCGTCATTTACTCACCCACATTCTTTTTCATGCAATTATATAACAATTCTGAATGCTTTAAATCTTCTGAAGCCACAAGATGTGTGACAAACAAATTATGGAATAAATTATAGATTTTTTTTTAAACAAAAGGTAATTGTGACTTTTTATCTCACAATTCTTCCTTTTTTTTTTTTTTACATCTCACAATTTTTTCTGCCACAGAATTAAAAAGTAAATAAAAAACTATATCTCACAATTCTGACTTCACTATGAGATATAAAGTCAGAATTTCAAGTAAAAAAGTAAGAATTGTAAGATAAAACACCGCAATTATTTTATTTTGTGGCGAAGATGGGCATCCATAACAAACAGACATGTTTTTCTGAAATCTTAATTTCATTTAGCTTTAAATACATTTGTTTGGGCTTGCCATCTATAAAAAAAATGGTTTTAGAATAATAATTTCATAATTTATTTATTTTATACTATTTTTATTCTTGTTCTTTTCTGAATGCTGTTAAAATTAAAAGTTTTATAGTAGAGTGAGGGGAACTAAAATTGTTAAATAATATTTATAATGTATATGTGACCCTGAACCACAAAACGTAAGTAGCATGGGTATATTTGTAGCAATAGCCAAAATACATTGTATGGGTCAAAATTATAGATTTTTCTTTTATGCCATAAATCATTAGGATCTTAAGTAAAGATCATGTTCCATAAAGATATGTTGTCAATTTTCAACAGTAAATATATCAAAACTTCATTTGGACAACTTTAAAGGCAATTTTCTTAATATTTAGATTTCTTTTTGCACCCTCAGATTCTACATATTCAAATGGTTGTACCTCGGCTAATTCTTTTGAATCATATCTGAATGATTTGTTCGCTTATTAGATGCATCTGGTTCCTGGTTCAATAATTTAATGGTCGCTGCATCAGATTGGAGGGGAATATTAAAAGTTTCATTCTGTTTCTCACGCAAAGCTATCATATGGCTTTAGAGCACTGGGAATATAACTCGAGTGACATCAACCAATTTTATGATTCATTTGTAGTGCTTTTGTGTCGTATTTGAAACTTGAAAGCTCCAGGCCACTTTCATAGTAACAGCATGAAAAAAAAAAAGAGTCTTTAGAATTTAGCTTCTTGCATTTCAGTGAAAAAGGAAGTTGTATGTTCGAATGACATGGTGTGTAAATTACCATTCATTTTAGGGCCATTACAAAACGACTGCAAGCTATTCTTTTTGTTTAGTTTTAAACTCTGTATGGGTTTTCATATTCCTAGGCCTTGATCCAAGTGATGCTGATGACAAGCTGACCATGGCAGTGACTCATTAACACAGCGTCACTCATGCAAAATCATTTTAATATCAGTGGGACATAAACATTCACAAAAACGTTTTCTATATCCCACTGCAGGCCTCTTGCTCTTTGTTTGAAGGAGCAATAGAATCCAGAATGCATGTGGTTGCAGTTAAAGGCTGTTTGCCTGCCATCTATTTCTGTACTGATCCCATATGTGAACAGGCACCAGCCACAAGATTCTTTATTCCCCTGGAAATTCAGGGACAGAGTTTTGTTTGACCTTAGAAGGGTGCTTGGTGAAGCATTGCTTATTCCCTGCCCTAGAATCAATAGTGTGAGGTGTACAGTGCAGTGAACTGAAAAAACTGCGCAGGGTTGAGGCTATGTTCCAACAAACCTTGAATGTAAACCCAGCTATCAGTAAGGTTTTCAAAACATCTATTTGGTTATTTATTTAAACATTTTTATTTACACAAAATTTTAGTTTACAATGCAACTCTGCTACTTTGTGTTCCAAACATAAACAAAGGTCTTACGGGTTTGGAACGACATGAGGGTAAGTAATGACAGAAATTTCTTTTTTTTTTCCTTTAAGCAGCACAGCTGTTTTCAGCATACAGTAGTTACTGATAAGAAATGTGTCTTGAGCAGCAATATCAGAATGATTTCTGAAGGATAATGTGACACTGAAGACTGGAGTAATTGCCATCACAGGAATAAATTCCATTTTAAGATATCAAACTGTTATTTTAAATTGCAATAATAATTATGATATTTTTTGATCACATAAATACAACTTTGCTAAGCTTAAGAAACTTACAGTATCTAAACACGACGGTAATTTATCAAACTCTTATTAGGAGTTCAAGCGTGTAGCCCTGAAACCCATTTGCAATTGTTAGAATGGCCAAGGATCAGCAATCTCCACGTAAAACTGATTAGGCAGACCAAATGAACCAGACTTGAAACTTGGAGGGATGGTAGTACCTTGTTACAAAATAAATTATATTTCAAGTAAATGCTGTTCTTTTCATCTATTCTTAAAAACAAATGACAGATTCTGCTAAATATTAAAGGGATAGTTTACTAAAAAATAACATTTCTGTCATTAATTATTCACCCTCATGTTCTTCCTATAGAACACAATTTTTTTTTATTTTTGATAAAATCCAAGAGCTTTCTGACCCTCCTTAGACAGCAACTCGACTGACACAGTCAAAGCCCAAAAAGGTAGGGCACATTAAAATATGGTTCAACCATTGGAACAACATGGCAGTGAGTAAATAATGACAGAATTTTCATTTTTGAGTGAACTATTCCTTTAACCAGCACACCTGTTTTCAACATATTACTAGTAGTATAGTACTAAGAAATTTGTCTTGAGCACCAAACTAGCATATTAGAATGATTTCTGAAGACTTAAGTAATTGCCATCACAGTAATAAATTACATTTTATAGCTATTCAAACAAAACAGTTATTTTAAATTGTAATTGTATCTGTAATTATATTGATTGTAATAATATTTTTGATCACATAAATACAACTTAACTTCCCCTTAAAAAACTTACAATAGTAGTCTATTAAACTCTTATTAGGGGTTCAAGCGAGTAGTGCTGAAACATTCAAAAGGGGGCAGGGCTGCCTTTACTAAAACCCTGTAACTTTTGGAACGGAATGAGATATCTTCGCCAAACTCAAAATGCGTATATAACAGCTGAATTTGAGGTCACATGAAAAAAGTCACCGAGCTTGGCCACTTGGTGGCTCTATAAAAGGGAAAAAACATAAAAACGTCCTATCGACGTGAAAAATACGCACGCTCTTGATCATCTTGACATTTGCATATCTCAAAAAAAACATGATGCCATAGCCTGATGAACTTTGAGCACCTATTAGACAAAGTTAATAAAGGGTTGATTGTAATGAAGCGTAGCTGGCCTGTTTGACTCACAGCCCTAAAGGTCTAAGGGGGGCGATATCGCATTTTTAAGGGGTGTAAACTATCGTATATTGCGCGTTTTTCACACATACACATGATATTCATACCATACGATAGACCACCACATTCCGAATGACTTTGCCTCTAAAACCACTGCTGTCAATCAAACTGTTTGTTAAATCATTGAGAAAATTTTAAGAATCTTAGGTTTTTTGCTCAACCTGGAAAAAAAACACTGCAGTCTGCAAATTTGGGAAGATACAATGGGGTCGTTTAGAAAAGGAGCCTGTCTATATATACACAAAAGCCTATAAAGCCCACACAAAAGCTCAAAACTTCACTAAATGCGACAGGTGATTCTAAAAAAAGCATGCAACATTTTAGGGCAATTGTACCACAGCAGCTTAAACAGTCATAAACGTTAAAGAACACCATATTTCTATGGTAAATGGCCAGGATTTGCCAAAAATGCTTTTTAAATCATTGATTCAGGTAGTGAAATAATATGTAATGTCTTTTTCATATGTTTACATGTGTTAAAGCGCTGGAACCCTGGTAATCATCGTTTGCAGCTATATTTCTGCTTTTGCTTTTGATTGTAGGCCACCTTTAACACTGAAGATAAATACCCATTATACTTCATTTGCATTTGCAGCACATACTACCATATCCAACAGCAAACACAAACCGTATCAAGCTCCGCTTTTGAGTTGGTAAGCTGCCATGACTGTAACAGAAACCATCTTAATTTACATCTTTAAACTTGAGAGGAGCTGTTGAGAAGCAATGCCAATTTTTCATGTTTGAGTTTGCAGCTTTGTCAAGGGGAAAAACTACAGAGCAACTTGTGATTACACATCAAATGCAGCACAAAATCTTCTGTTGTCGGAAAACAGAAACCAGCTCAAGTTGCTCTGTGTTGCTGTGGCTGTTTATACAGCTGTGCGGGTGATTCATTTGTTTAACGTGTTGGCTTTAAACTTGAGCGGAATTTCGCCATACATTTCTACATGGCTCCCGCTGCGTTCATTTTTCCTGCAGTGATGTCATAGTCAATTCATCTGATAACACTATGTGCAGTGCAGCGGGGGAACAACCAATCCTCTTGTGTGCCGCAGTTCATTGACGGTTAAAGCAATCAGACTGGTGACTACAGACATTAATGAGATTTATCCATTCTAATGCTCAAGTAATTTAATATGATGATGGGAGAAGGCAGTATAGCTGCCATGCGTGACTTTTCACAGGAGCTAATGACTGCTTACTACAGTGGGGTCCCAGAGTCTGAAATCACATTGTGAAGCGAGAGCAAAGAAATGTTATGACATAAACGGAGCATCAAATATTTATATTTCATGGTCACTAAATTACATATAAGCAAATCTGTGACAAAGGCCACGCAAAGTACAAAAGGTCAGATATTCTTGCCTACACTAAAGAACAAGATGCTCTTTGGATGACATAAATTGTTAAATCATGTTCATTATTCATTTAAACTTTTTCCCTTTTAATGCTTTAAAGAAAATAAAAGAAAACAGTGGAAAATGCAAAGGGGAACTATCTTCACTAGAGGTGTCAGACTTCTGAATCTCACTGTAACGCTTAAACTGAAAAACTGCAGAGACGACACTTCAAACAGATATGCTACAAACAGATTTTTTTTTTTCTTTTGGAAATATTGAAGATACTGGTCACGGTTTGTTATTTTAATAGCACTAGAAACAAATCAATAGTCATGAAAAGCAAACTCTGCCAGTTTTCTGGGTGTGAAAATATAAATGACACACTACATTGCACATGTCCGAATCTGCTCCTGAGGGTTAACCATGTGAGCTCTCTAGACTTCTGCCAAGTATCCCAAGCTTTTCAGAGCCAATTTCACAGATCATTGGCTGACTCAAACAATTAATGCAGTTCTTTTAGTCATTAGACTGCTGAAGTTCTCTGCATTTTGTAAGGGGGAAGCACAAAAAAAAAAAGAGTATAAATTAAACACATTACATGTGAATAACAATGTTTGCATAGTGAGGTGCATAGTGATGTTTTTAAAACATTTCTGAAAGAAGTCTTATGTTCTCCAGATCTCTTATGCTTTATCCAAAACGATAAAACAGTAATATTGTGAAATATTGCAATTTAATACATTTTTGTAACGGCTCAATTTTCAGCAGTCACTACTGTAGTTTTCAGTGCCACATGATCCTTCAGAAATCATTCTAATATGCTGATTTGGAGCTCAAGAAACATTTCTTATTATTATCACAGCCAATTGTGCTGTTTTTCAGGTTTCTCTGATGAATAAAAAGATAGTTCAAAATATCTTTTATATTTTGCCAAATATCAAAAGTCATGATTTTTTTTAGGATTAGTTCACTTCCAGAATAAAATTTCCTGATAATATACTCACCCTGATGTCATCCAATATGTCCATGTCTTTCTTTCTTCAGTCTAAAAGAATTTAAGGTTTTGAGGAAAACATTCCAGGGTTTTTCTCCATATAGTTGACTTCAATGGTGGCCAATGGGTTGAAGGTCCAAACTGCAGTTTCAATGCAGCTTCAAAGAAATCTACACAATCCCAGCCAAGGAATAACGGTCTTATCTAGTGAAACAATCTGCCATTTTCTAAAAAATAAAAATGTATATACTTTTTTAACCACAAATGCCGTTTTGCATCAGCTCTGCGATGCACATGCACAAAGTCACCGTTACGCAATGATGTTGAAAAGGTCACGCGTGGTTAGTTCTCTCATCTGTGTACTTTGGTTCAAAAAAAGTAGGGTAGAGTGAAAAACTCTATCTCATTTTGTCCATTGTTTTACCTTTTTTGTAAAGGGCATTTGACTTTTTTTGCATTTTTGCTTTGTAAACAATGGGTCGGTACTTCCACTTACGTCACATGTGACCTTTCAAACGTGATTGTGTAATGCATGAAGTCAAGCTAGTGCCAGATGAGCATTTGTGGTTAAAAAGTATATAAATTTTTATTTTTATTTTTTAGAAAATGACGACTGTTTCACTACATAAAACCTTTATTCCTCGGGTGTGCAGAGCAGGGGTCGGCAACCTACAGTGGCACAGTGGCACGCAGAGGGATAATCGTTGGCACGTGAACAATATAGGGCAAACTGCATAACGACGTACATTTTGAGGTAATAATCTCTCATAGTCACACAGCTAGGAGCTATAAATACAGTTAAAGGAACACTCCACTTTTTTGAAAATAGGCTCATTTTCCAACTCCCCTAGAGTTAAACAGATGAGTTTTACTGTTTTTGAATCCATTTAGCCGATCTCCGGGTCTGCCGATAACTTAGCATAAATCACTGAATCTGATTAATTAGCATCTTGTTCAAAAAGGACCATTATCAGCCTGGAAAATCGCAACTTTTCATTTTCTGTCAGTCTTCGTACACGATGTAACTACAGAACATGTCAAGTTTTAAATCATTTAAGTCATTTTTGAATGAGATGCTAACATTCTAACCTGATTCATTGATTTATGCTAAACTATGCTAAAAGTGCTAACGGCAGACCCGGAGATCGGCTGAATGGATTCAAAAACTGTAAAAACTCATCTAACTCTAGGGGTGTTGGAAAATGAGCCTATTTTCAAAAAAAGTGGAGTGTTCCTTTAAAGTGTGAGAACTAGCTTGCGCTAGTATACGGATGCTCATACTAGGCACATCAGATCAACGCCTCAGTGGTCTCACAGCATTTGTCAGTGTCAAAATGCCTGAGATGACCAGTCAAATCGAAGTAGGCGGGGTTCACTGATCACAAAAGTAGAGCGTGATGCTTAATGTTGAAAGAGAGCAAGGTAAGATGCAAATCATTTAATATAAGGCTAGTCAACTGTTTAACTGACCAACAGCTGTATCCAGTGATGCAAACTATTCGACTTTTTTTGTCAAATATGGACATGGCAAATACGGACAATTTGACAGAGAGAAAGAGAGATGTGTAAATTGTTTAGTTACTTAAAAAAGCACCCTCTTTGCCAAGAAATATACTGTAGCGATTCAGTATCGATTAATAAAAGTTGCGGGGCAGCACTGACAAGTTTTTGAGCTTCTGAATGTTACTTTTTGCAGCACACGATCTCTGAAGTGTGTGCGAGTGGTGTGTGTGTGTGTGTGTGCACGTCAATTAAAGCAGTGCATCAATAAAGAACAGTGATTAAACGGAATGGTTTTAATGCATTGGCCTTGTCACACACACATACAGTGGCGTTCAGTACTGTCACATTGTATATCTGTTATTAAAGAAACTTTTGAAAAGTTTAAAAAACAAATTATTAAAAAAAAAAATCATATCTTTTCAAACTGTAATGTAAACGATTTTTTTTGTAATCTTATAATTTGAAAAAGTTTATGTGCTGTATATGTACGGGGGGAGTATTGGCATAGTGGTTAACCAGAAAAATAAAAAATGGCATGACCCCTAGTGTAGAGCCTTGCAAACACTGTTGCCAGCAACTATTCAGACTACCCGAGCACCTTTTTTTCAAACAACAAATTTAGCTATTTTTAAAATGTATTTGGTAACTTTGGCATACAAACTAAACTACACAAAAATTGCAAATCAAAAGTGTCTAGGACACATATCATTTGAATCAAGTTGCTAGATGCATCAGTTCAATAATAATTGTTAATTTATGATAACACCTAGTTGTTAGTTTCTACCTGCACTTGGGGATCAGTTACAAAATATGTAGAGAAATGGAAAAAAGCAATGTTTATTTCTAAGTTGTAACCTGAGAACACAAAATACAAGGTGTGATTTTAAATTCAGGTAAAAAGAATTACCTTAAGAATATAATTGCAATTGAAAATACATAAAATGTAATAATGTGCTATTATTCTATACAGTTTTGCCTTGAGTACATCGCAGTGACATCACAACATAATTTAGCAACTTTTAGCAACAAATTGTCCTGCCTTTAGCAACTTATCCCTGAAAATAAGTTGGCAACACTGCTTGTGAAGCTGCATTGAAACTGCAAACTGGACCTTTAACCCATTGTCCCCATTGAAATACACTATATGGAGTAAATCCTGGAATGTTTTCCTCAGAAACCTTAATTTCTTTTTGACTGAAGAAATGATTCAGAAGACATAAACATCTTAAATGACATGGGGGTGACTAAATCAGGGAAAAAATGATTATGGATGTAATCTAATCCTTTAATGTGGTTAGAAACCTGTATAAATATCTTGTGTTTAGAGAAATTCAAGTTTGGAATGAGATTAGGGTAAATAGTCATTTTCATATATGGTTGAACTGCCCTTTTAATACAGATTACTTTACTTTGTTAATTGTAATGAATCACAATACAAGATCCAGAAGTGAATTCTGCTAAATGAAACTGACCTGGAACCCCAGCCTTCATCCACATGTCAATGTCTGTTCCCTCTCCATGTTGTTCAAGCGACGTGACATTGATGGGAGCCAACAGTTGCATCACTTCTTTCATGATTGCCCGAGCTTTGTCACTGCCAGTGAACTGCAGTCCCAGAGGACTGAAGGTGCCCAGGTCAGACTCCATTACCAGGTCAAAGTTCGAGATGTTTGCCTTAGGAAAAGTGGAGAAGAAGTCACCAGAAAAATCAGAGCAGAAATATACTAACTTAAGAAATGTTATTATATTATAGTCTTATAATGAACCCGATATAAAGCAATACATTATTTTATTGGTAATCTGGGTTCTTGTATCCTGTCACTTTTTTATTTTATTTTTTTAATGATGGTTGGTTTTATTCTCAACTGTGAATTGCCAGTGCAAGTCATACAAAGTTCTACCAACTATCTACATAATTGGATGTAATACAGTAAAAAGTTGGGTCAGTGGCCAAAACGCAGCATTTGAATCCTGCTTGGCCTGAAACCACCGCTCTCTGATCAGAATCCAACCTCATAAAGTAAAAACGAAATCCCATGGCAGTGCGCAGATACAATGGAGATTCAAGGCCAACTGCTGGCTAAATTATTCCATACCATAAAGTATCACTTTACAGCACACAGACCTGACAAATACGGTTTATTGCACTGTTCGGTCCAGAACCAGAAGAGTCCAAGTAAAACATTATTGACAGAAATAAAAGCTAGATGGATGGGTGCCACAGCACATGGGGTTGTGTGGGAAATTTCAGCCAATTTGCTCCTCCTGCTAAAATTAGGATCAACTTTGAGAGTAACTTTTACCATTAAAACAGAAACCACACAAACCTGGTAAAACCTTTTTGTCAGATGCCGTAACCCAAGACAGTAAAAAAGCCATTTAAATAATTCTAAACAGAACTAATTGTGAGGGTACTCTGTGCTTTTAGGATAAAAGAGAAAATCCATCCAAATCTTTGATGGAAGTTTCAAAAATGCTCTCAAGAACAAAAGAGTACTTACATAACAAACAGAGCACAATGTGCTTGCTTAGAAAGTGTACATTAACTTTCTGAAACATTCTGTGCTTAAGAGATGTAGTAACATTTGCAAACAGTTTCAAAATTACTGCTGTCAAATCAATTAATCACAATTAATCGAAATCAATCTTAACCAAAATAAAAGTGTTTATATTGTTTATATATTTGTGCTATATATTTCTTAAATATATACACGTGTGCTTGTGTATTTAAATATACATGAATACACACACACACATATTATATAAACAGAAACTTTTATTTTGGATGCAGTTAATCGTGATTAATCGATTTGACAGCACTATTCAAAATCAATAAAACATGACACAAATTGTAAGTACAGACAATTCAGATGAGCTGTGACACATTTTAGAACAAGGGTGTCAAACTTCTAGAAGGTCACAAGCTGTATTGGATTAATAATTACTAACTAATATCGCTAATCACACTTTAAATATGCAGTTCAAGGCAAGTCCATAAATTATATAAAAGACATCTTTCAAAAATGTAGTTAAAAAAAGAACTTCTTAAGCTTAGTATTCTTTGTATTCATGTTGGTTATGGTTTTTAATGTTTTGCAAGAAAATGTTTAACCATAAACATATCATGAGGTGCAAAGTAATATCATATTTGTCTTTTTAAAATTAGTTTAATTTAAAATGAATTATTAATTCATTAACATTAGGTTTTTTAGTTACACCACATGGCATTTTACAGTCTGAATTAACCTCAACTTGTCATAGTTTTTTGAGTCATTCGTGCATCACGTGACAGCCCCATAAGATGAACGAATGACTCGAAAAACCCGAAGACTCGAAACGGGTGAACTAACAGAACCTATAGCATGCGCGACTGAACGAATTACTCCTCACATTAAAGTCACATTAAAGATTCATTCAAAATGAATGACAGGAAGTTCATCCAATTATGGCCTAATTGGTATTGATGTTCTCAGCATGACCCAAGGAATATACCAAGACCAATTTCGATATTTCGTAACAATACGTCAATACGTTTATGAAATATAGCCTTTTACAACAAAATTCAAAATGGCTGACATGGGAAAATTGGGTATGGTTTGACTCGGCATGGTGCACCGAATCTAAAAAGAATCTGAGAGTTTTGTGATTTTTGGCCAAACCATTGAAAAGTTATAAGCAAAAATAGCCTTTTTTTTTGTATCTCCTGACCACTAGGTGGCACTGTGCCAAAACTCTGCAGGTAGTCTCAGGTCATACTTGTTATAACACACACCAAGTTTGGTCTCAATATGCCAAAATGTTGCAGAGATATAGCCTCACATCCATTTTTGCGTTCTTTTTGTAGAATTCTTTTGCACCTTATTCGAGAACGGTTTGACTAATCAATTCGAATTTCATAACTTTTTGCCAGCATGGTTTGAAGATGATCTGAGCAAATTTTAGTGAAAATCAGACAAACCGTCTAGGATGAGTTCAAAAAAGTAGCTTTTTCAAACAAAAATAGAAACATTTTTGATTTTTGAATTTAAGTGTTCATTCGACTCAGCATGAGCCAAGGATTCAGAGGGAAAAAATGTTCCTTCTAGACCTTATGGATCAAAAGTTATTAGCATAAAATAATTGAAATTTTGGACAAGTGGTGGCGCTAGAGAGTTTGAGTTAGAGACTCCAAACTTGCTATGGTTAACATCAAGACTGTTCTCTATCAGTCTGCCAAATTACACAACTTTCCCACAAGTGGTTCTATGGGTTGCCATAGACTTCCAGAGCAGAAGAAAAAGAACGCTAACAGATACAACGGACTACTTGCACAACTACTTCCGCGTTCTACTTGTTACGGCTCGGTTGTTTCCGGTCAGCGTTTAGCACACATATATACTCACGACAATGCAGATTATTACTGCATTTTAGGACTGGCATTTCTTTAAAAAAACAATTAATCATATTCTCTGAGTTAACATGAATTATCTTAACCTGCTGAAATGTTACTATAAATATATTTCCTTTCCGTATGTGCATTATGAATAATAAATAACCTGCCGCATTCTCATGAACAGTATATTTCTTTTACTGATCATTTTTCATACCTGTTGAATGTACAGTTTAAAATGTTTGACTGATAAACACCCTTTCAAAAATTACTATAGTAAAAGTGATACATTTTTTTCAGTTTTTACCATTTGTACAGGCTACCAATACTTTTTACTACAAACAGCCTACCATCGTTAAACTGTGGTCATTGTAGTAAAACCCGAATTAATTTGTGGTTATATGGTTTAACTTAAATTGCAATTTTCGGTTTTATTTGAAGTAAAACCATGGGTAATTTGCTTGTGTGTTTGTGTTTTGGGTGCTCTTACTCTGAGCCCCTACCGTTTATTTCATTGCTTAAAATGTCTGAATGCATGTGTGGTAACTGCCTTATTTAACAATGTTAAACATTTAAATATTTTTTTTAACAGTAACATGTTGGCAGCGGGACGGGACTACTTTGAATATTCATATTTTGGCATTAGGCTACATACAGTGAAATCATGACACAGAATAGTCACTAAACATATTTAATACAGACAAAAAAAATTTTATTATGAGCTTATTCATCAGATCTCACAAACACTGCAGTGTCGCGAAGCACTGACACCCTCTGGTGAAACAATCACGTATGATTACCAGCCAACGCTTCCTTAGATTGGTTTATGCTGGATTAAAACTTCACATTTCGTTGGGTTTGGAAGATTCTGTAAAGAGTAATCATCAGAATATGTCTTCTGTCTCTGAAAATTTCGGATTTTGAAATCATCACGCGAACTCTCATTTCATTCAGTGTTTAAGTCAACTAGATGATTACAGCACACTGAAAATATACATAATCGGAAATAACTGAGCTGTAACATTTTAAAATGGAAGTGCATCACGAGGCTCAGTGCAAGTAGTCCATAGTTGCGTCCAAACCAGTGGCTACAATAGGTGCCCATGCAATTTCAGTGTTTAGCCCCAATGAAGAGATAAAGTAAAATACTTAATAGGTTAACATAATTCCATTCATTTAATGAGGCTTATTTCTACATTGTGATTTCAGGATAGTTCACTTAAATGTCTGAAAATAAATAAATAAATTATATATAAAGGTCAATTTAATTCAGAAATGTAAAACATGCTATTCATAGAGGGAAAAAAAATAATTTAATTAAACTTAATCAAAACTTATTTAAATCAAAATGATAATAATGTATCACAGACAAATTAATTAATTAATTTTTAACAATTATTTTAATTATTTCATGTGCATGTATCATATGTAATCAAAATAGTGATTTTACAGCTGTAAGTTGTGAGCTAGTTGCAACACAACAAATTAAAGAGTGATTATAATTAATTTTTATAAATAATTATAAATTAATTAAAAAGTAATTAGAGAGCCCTGCTGTGGTTAAAAATAGGCCGTTACGAATAATCATTCCAATATAATAAATGAAATTAATTAACATAATAACATCTTCAAATCATCCCACGGGTCGCATGTTCGACACCCTTGTTCTAAATCATCCAACGCAACATAACAGTGTTAGTATGATAGGTAAGTGTACTTTGTGCTGTTGGAAGTACTGAGCTGCTCCAACCCCGCCTGGCTCCTCTGCGGACCACAGCACCGTCCTCAGTGTTCTTTTGGGACGCAGCCCTGGGGACCCAAGCAATCGACAGTATGAGCCAACCACATAATATTTCAGAATACATTTTCATAATGCAGACACTGTAATATTGCCTCACTGGCAAAGATCAAGGTTAGTCGCTTTCATCAATCTGATCTTTAGCAGAAAAGGAGAAGATTACATTTATTTTTAAAATAAAAGTGCATGTGTAAGGTCAGGTTGACACATCAGAGACGGCATGCTGATGTATCTGGGAAGGTAATGCTAGATGATCCTGGCTGTCCAGACAGTTGCATACTGGGCACTTGATAACTTGTCTGTACTTCCAGCAGAGCGGAATCTGTGAGAGATATTTTGGGCTTAATTGTGTTGAGCTTTCTCGATGATCCAGATGGGAGAGCTGTCCATATGTTCATCCATCTCCTAAACTGCAAGGTATACATGGGAATAGGGAATACTGGTCACTGTGTCCAAGTCAAATGGCATAGCAGAGGATGCGACCGAGAGAACGTAATATACCAGAACATGGTGTTAATTCAAGTAGATTTATGGATTCTGAGCAAACAGCTCACACTGCTGCAATAATAAAAAACTTGCATAGCAGAAACAGAGCCAAGGACTCGATGAACTGAACGTTGTTGATCATTTAAAACGTTGTAGAGAATGCTTACTCTACCAGCAGTGAAATTAATCACGTTGTCTGTAGTTATTGTGCACCATTATAGCTTTATTTTGCCAGTGTTTGTGGACGCTCATTGCCAAGAGAAAGATGTTAAATACAAATGAGCACAACCCTCAGTATTGCCTGTGCAATAAAGCAACAATAGAGAGGAGAGGGGCCAAGAGACTCGCACCGCATTGCATATTGACACTCAGCAGGAATTTTAATAATCTCCATTATAACAGAATATTCTCTATACACTGCACTGCTTCTACACGCACTGCACGTCCAAAAAAATCATATGCATACAGTATGAACTATAAACTTTTTTCAAACCTCTTACAATAATTTAAAAATAGTAATTAAAAAATAGTAAAGTAATAATGAGTTATAATTAAAATTTATTTTTAAATATAAATTAAACACATGCATTTTCACTGAATAATTCACAAATCATTTTAGACAAAAATTAATTCACAATGCATAAATATTTTTAGACATCTTTTTTTAGATGGTCTGATGAAAGACATGGACAAATACATAAATAAAGAAGAAAGCCAGCTGTACGCACAGTGACCCACATTTGGTTTTCGACTATTGAAAATGGGTAAAATTCAACAATTTGCACATGGAGATTCACTGAGATCCCTATATCTCTGGGACTGGGACCATATAACCTTAAAAAATTGATATAACAAAAGAAAAGTCTGTTACAAATCAGAAACTAAAAAATGTTGAGACACAGATATGGAAACTCTGGGATAAATGGATGGATGAATTAACGTCCCAGTCACATTTTTTTGGGTTAAATAAACTTTATTTACACTATCATAAAAAAATCTATTTCATATTTTTTACATTAGCAGTATAATCAATATTGCATTTATTAAAGCCAAGAATGTCATGAAGTTAGTAAGCATTTTAAATGTATTCCAAAATAATAACTCAAGACAGTGACAATTTAAACAATATTTATTTGTTAACTTATTTTAGCTATTATTTTTAATTGCTAACTTTTAACTATTTTTAAATTTTTTGGATCATCAGTCATCAAAGCTCAGTAAATATTGGTCACAGACGCAGAGATTTACTTTAAATTTCACCAAGCTACTCACTAAAAATCATGTTTTCAGGCCTTTATTAGTCTTATTTTAACATAACAAAGTGGTTACATCTAAGTCTGTGAGTTTACTTTTTTAAATTAGTTTTCCCATTAAAGGGTGTCCATTATGTTGTTTATTCAGACTGATGTGCGAATGCGGAATGCACACAAATACAAGAGGCTGGATTTATTGCATGAACCAATCATAGCCGATCACAACCATATACAATCATATCGTGATAGAAGCATGTGACTTTCCCCAAAAACTCACCGAACGCTTTAGGGGGTCTGTTAAAACTCAGTGGGCTCAGGGAAGGTGAGAGAGATGCAGACTCCTGCTGTAACTTTATCTGCTGGTGTCACTGTTGGACAATGTTTTTCTTTATAGAAAAATATTATTTATATACTTTTTAATGTATATTTTATATTGGTGTTGTTTTATTTTTGTACTACACATTTTTTTCTTATCTAATATTTTGAGGAGACACTGCCTCCCTTGCCTCTTCAAAGGAAACACCCCTGATACATATACATTTAAAAAGTGCCTTTTCCTCATTTTTGAACTGTCACCATTGGCATATAATGCAACATGGATTGCTAAAGTCAACAGATTTTACTAATAGACCTACCAATCTCTGTGTAAAAATAACATAATGATGCTGTCATCTTTCTAAAGTCATTTTCTCCCCCTGTAATTTGCCTCAAATCTCAAGTGAAAAATGTCATTTTGAATGTCCACAAATTAGTGGATAACTCAGTAAATAGCCATCCATGACATTTAATATTTTGGATTTAATCACTATCTATGTCTAACATTTTAGCCTGGGAAGCTTCTGAGATTGGGTTGATTTGACATAGAATGACCCTATAACTTTTCTCATCTGTATATTTCAATCACTGGCAGCTGTACAGTTGAAGGCAAAATTATTAGCCCCCCTGTGAAATTTTTCATTTTTTTTCTAGAATATTTCCCAGAGCAAGAGAATGTTTTCACATTATTTCCTATTATTTTTTCTTCTATAGAAAGTCTGATTTCTTATAGTTGCCTGAATAAAAGAATTACAAAATAAACAAATAAAAAACTGCTAAAAAAAAAAAAAAAAACTAAAAATATTATTAGCCCCCTTAAGAAATTATTAGTTTCATTAGCTATAGAACAAACCACTGTTGGCCAATGACTTGCCAAATTAACCCAATTTGCCTGATTAACCTAATTAACCTGGTTAAACCTTTAAATTGCTATTTAAGATGAGGATTAGTATCTTGCGAAACAACTAGTAAAATAATATGCACTGTCATCATGGCAAAGACAAAAGAAATTAGTTTGGATTTGAGAGAAAGAATTGTTAATGCTCATAAAGATGGAGAAGGATACACACGTTTATCAAAGCGTTTTAAAGTGTCAAGAACTGCAGTGAGATCCATTATCAAGAAGTTTAAAGAGACCAACACAGTGGAGAACAAGACGGGCAGAGGCAGGAAGCGAAAGATTTCCAAAACTTTGGAAAGAAAACTAGTGAGAGAGGATTCTAAAGACCCAAGAACAACTGCCAAGACACTAGTGAATGACCTAGCCAAGTCTGGAATTGATGTCTCAACGAAGACAGTCACTAGAGCCCTGCACAGGAATGAACTGCGAGGTTGCCGACCAAGAAAGACTCCACTTCTGAAGAAAAGACACCTCCAAGCTAGAATGAAGTTTGCTAAGGACAACCTGGGGGAATGTGATGCATACTGGAAACGTGTCCTTTGGTCAGATGAGACAAAACTAGAGCTTTTTGGCCACAGAGATGTTGCCTATGTTTGGAGAAAGAAGGGAGAGGCATTCAACCCAAGAACACCGTTCCCTCAGTGAAACATGGTGGTGGGAGTATAATGCTGTGGGGATGTTTCAGAGCATTTGGAACTGGGAATCTCGTCAAGGCTGAAGGAAACATGAAAAAGGAAGACTATAAGATGATTTTGAAAGACAACCTCAGACAGACTGCAAGAAAAGTTGGTTTGGGTTGACATTTTGTCTTCCAGCATGATAACGACCAAAAGCATACCTCACTTCTGGTGAAGAAATACCTGCACAAAGCCCAGACTTGAATCCAACAGAAAATCTTTGGGGCACACTAAAGTCCAGAGTTTGTGCCAGAAGACCAACAAATCTGGAGGAGCTTGAGAGATTTGCTAAGGAAGAATGGGCTGTCATTCCTCAGGAGACATGCTTGAAACTTGAGAACTACAGCAAACGACTACACGCTGTTATCAAGCAAAAGGGATACACTATTGACTATTAACTTCAGAGGGCTAATAATTTTGACCAGTAGACTTTTCAAAATTCTTAGTTACACACTTATTTCTATTTGTATTACAAAACCTAAAAGCTTCCTGAATAAAGTTTTATGTTTAAAAATGCTGTGTTAATAAAATCGTCTTTCTGTTAAACAACACTTGGGAGTTATTAGAAAATAATGAAATATTTTATAAGGGGCTAATTTTGTCTTCAACTGTATATAACTACATTGCGAAAGTCTTCATACCCCTTCATTTTTTTCCACAATTTTTTCATGTTGCCTTCTGTTAAACTGCTTTAAATTACTTTTTTCCCCACATCAATCCACACTTCATACACAATGGCAAAGCAAAAAAAAAAGACGTTGAAACTGGTTTTAACATCTTTGCAAATGTATTGAAAATAAAAAACTTAAAAGATTCAATTGCATAAGTACTCATACCCTTATCTGGGACAGTGGAAATTTAGCTCAGGAGTGTTCATACTACTTGTAGATGTTACTATACTTCGAGAGACACCTGTGGCAAAATCAATTGAATGGGTATGATTTGAAAAGACACATCTTAATGAAAGGTCTAACAGCTGAAAATGCATATCAGAGCAAAAACCAAGCCCTGATGTCAAAAAACTGCCTTTATAGCACAGAAACAGGACTGCATCAAGCCACACGTCTGGGGAAGAGTTCAGAAAAAAATTCTGCTGCATTTTAAGGTTCACAGAAGCATGTAGTCTCCATTACCTTTAATGGAAGAAGTCTGAAACAACCAGGACTCTTCCTAGAGCTGGCCTCCTGGCCAAACTGAACAATTTATGGAAAAGGGCTTTGGTTATACTGGTGACTGGTCATTCTAGTTGAGCTTCAAGGTCATATATGTCCCTACTTACAGAAGGACAAACATCACTGGAACACTCCACCAATCTGGGCTTTATGGCAGTGTGGCAAGACTCAATCCTCTCCTTAGTAAAGACACATGGAAACACACTTGGAAAAAAGCACCTAAAGGACCCTCAGACTGTGAGAAACAAGATTCTCTGGTCTGATGAACCTCAATTCTAAGCATCATGTTTGAAGGAAACCAGACACTGCTTATCACCATCATCACAGCTTGAGAGGTGAAGAGGTGAGGAGAAGAATGGCAGATAACTGGCAGATGTTAATGTGCAAAGTTTGTCGCATCATACCAAAAAGACTTGAGTCTGTAAAGTTCAGCTAAGTACGGTTGAATACTTACGCAATGTACTTATTTTAGCTTTTTTATATGCATTTATGAAGTTGTGGGGAAAAAAATAATAATTTAAAGTAGGGCTGGGCGATATGGCTGAAAACTGTATCACGATATCAGTGTTTCATATCGGTCGATATCGATAATTATTGATATTTTTTATGACCCATTTAAAATAAGGACCAGGAGTAAAATAAGGACCAGGAGTAACTAACAGCGGCCAGCGGAAGACAGTTCATAGTCTATTTGTTCAGTGCCGCCTTAAATAATCACGACCTAAAATAAAATCTATAGATATAAAACAGTTCAAGTATAAAACAATGTTGATGTAAACGTCAAATCTAGATAAATCTTCGCTATTAGGCGCATATCCAACCGTCTGTGCGGAGAGTGAATGTTAAAGCTGCTTTGCAGGAGGCGCCAGCGCCGTCACTTGAATTTTTTCAGACATGATAAATACATATATAGAAAGCTTTAGATTATTACTTAACGAAATAAAACGAACCGAAAAAAAAACTCTTTCATTATGTAATGCGTAAAGACTTAGCATTTAATGCGCGCCAAAGAGACTGCGAGTCGGGATCTTTGTGACACTGACTCAGAAGTTTATTCTTAATTCAAATATCTCCTTACTATTTCCCACCGACATATTCATCTTTTATTTTTGCCTGTGCTTTGTGGCAAGTTTCAGTCTATTTCTTGAACGTGAAGCTGCGCTGAAGGCACTGCTGCTGGCTGAGACACTAAACGCCGTCCGAACCGCTCTATCAAAGTGAAAGCGAAAGTAAAGTCTTACTAGCGCGGCATTTTTTTAATCACCACAATTGATGGAAGTCTAAATATAAAAATAAGGAGAAGCCTAAAACAGGCCTGATGCCCGGCCGCGTCTGAACTATTACGTGAAAATCCCGGCCAAAAAAAACGTGTTGAAATGACAACATAGCCTACATATCCAGCAGACCAGCACGAGACATACGTTGCTAGGTTACCAGAGAGCGAGTGCCTTTGTTAATGCAACCAAAAAGCTTCGCATCCTCTGTTTTCTTCCGACGAAGAACAAAAAATATTGAACGTTTTATCGAACACATTTTTTATTGATATCGATCATGAGTCTATCGCGATACATATCGTTATCGTTTTATCGCCCAGCCCTAATTTAAAGCAGTAACATAACAAAATGTGAAAAATGAAGGAGTATGAATACTTTCGCTAGGAACTGTATTTAGTCATGTGAAAGAGAGAGAGAAAGAGAGACTCTCAAAATGTTATCGTCTTCACAGGTCTCACCTAAGTCTCTGATCAAAGAAAGTGCTTCCCAGGAAATGGCGGCCCCACCTCCATCATCCATAGCACCCTGACCCACGTCCCAGCTGTCCAGGTGACCACTGAGCAGCACCACCTAAAACAGAATGAGAGCATGAAAAGCATACAAATGAATAGTAAAAAAAAAAAAAAGATTTAATAACACATTTTCTCAGCATTGTTTCTTTCTTTCTTTCTTTCTTTCTTTTAAGTTACACAATTGTTTATTCATGTATAAAAAGGGTTTACATAACAGACTGTAAAAGGAAAAAGGCATCCTGGCAACCTTTTCCAGATGTTGACTGTCAGTCTAAATGGATCTTGTCAAACCCAGGCCACAGTGAAAGCCTTTAAACTGATGCTTTAGATTAGATTTAAACTCTAAACATCCTCCTCTCACCTCCCATAGTTCTAACACAGGCTAAATATATCTCTCTACTCCACTGAGAGCATCTTCTAGCACTTTCGGCAGAGCTGCATAAACTTTAGGAACATAGCTTACAAATAATGCTCCCCAATGTTGTTTTATACTGCCAATCTGCCATTTATACAATAACCTCCGTGGGCTGGTCAAATTTTTATGGCAATAAGAATCCTGAAATCTTTTAAAAATCATGAACATTTAGGGAATAAATCTCAAAAAAGTCTGTATTTGAGACTCGTCTCAGTAAAGTGCAGATTTTCCAGTTGATGTGTCAACTATCTGCCTACAGCATCCCGCTGGCAAATATACAAATGCTGCCTGGACATCAGCCAATCAGCTACAAGCTCACTCCCTCCAAATGTATTTTTGAATACTGTGACAGATTTTGTCTATACCGTGTCATGTTGTTGTCAGTCTCATGACAGGTTAACACTCCCAACAGCATCATGAGAAAAGGCTAACGGTAATCTAAGCCAACCATCTGTGAGTTACAGCGGGTGAACTCTAAAACAACAGCCAATGTGCCAACAGCAAAAGTACAAAAACATTCTGTAGTGACCGTTCTTTTGTGTCTAACAGAGTGTACTGTAAGACTTTGTGCCTTCATGATCAGACACCAGAAACACACAGATGGAAATGTCTAGGTGGAAACGGTTCAGACTGTTCTTTAGTGCTGCTGAATTATTAAACAGGAGACAAATCGGGTCGTTATTTTGTCATCCTTGTGCCATTTCAAACCCCAGTGATGTTGCTTTTTTCATTTTGAAGACATTTTGAAGACATTTTGAAGAATTTTTTACAATGTCTATACAAAAAAAAGCTGCTAATGGCAAATATCAAGCTTTGAAAAGGACAAAGAGCACCATTAAAGTAGACAACGTGACTTTTGCATAATTTCTCTAATCTACAAAAGTGAGGAAAAGAGAGACATAGAAGTTACTATTCACCAATAATCTTCCCTTCCCTAAAGCATTGAAATGTCATTCACAATTGTGACGCTGGACCACAAAACCAGTCATAAGGGTGATTTTTTTAAAATTGAGATTTATACATCATCCTCTTTTTTGGATAGAACAATATTTGGCCAAGATTTACCTATTTGGAAATCTGGAATCTGAGGATGCAAAAAAAAAAAATCTAAATATTGAGAAAATCACCTTTAAAGTTGTCCAAATGAAGGTCTTAGCAATGCATATTACTAATCAAAAATGAAGCTTTGATATATGTGACCCTGGACCACAAAACCAGTCATAAGTAGCATGGGTATATTTATAGCAGTAGCCAAAAATACATTGTATGGGTCAAAATGATAGATTTTTCTATTATGACAAAAATCCTTAGGATATTAAGTAAAGATCATGTTCCATGAAGGTATTTTGTAAATTTCCTACTGTAAATGTATCAAAACGTATTTTTTGATAAGTAATATGCATTGCTAGAACTTCATTTGGACTTATATTTTTATGTTTTTGCACCCTCAGATTCCAGTTATTCAAATAGTTGTATCTCAGCCAAATATTGTCCCATCATAACAAACCACACATCAATTTAAAGCTTATTTGTTCAGCTTTTAGATGTATAAATCTCAATTTCCAAAAATTGACCCTTATGACTGGTTTTGTGGTCCTGGGTCACATATTTATGATAGGAAATTTACAAATATATTAATGGAACATGATCTTTACTTAATATCCTAATGATTTTTGACATAAAATAAAAAAAACGATAATTTGTAGACCCAAACAATGAATTTTGTCTATTGTTACAAATATACCTGTGCTACTTAATACTGGTTTTGTTGTCCAGGGTCACATTTGTGAGTCAAAATGGCTAGAAAATGTCAAAAATACACTACAATTGAATGTTTAGGGTCAGTATGATTTCTGTATATTAATGGCACTTTCTTGTAAAATGACATAGAAAAAAACCAAATCAGCATACAAGAATGATTACTGAAGAATCATGTGACACTGAAGGATGGAGAAATGGCTGCTGAAATTTCAGCTTTCCATCGCAGGAATAAATAGCATTTTAAAACCTATTAAAACAGAAAGCAGTTCTTTTAAATTGCACTAATATTTCACAACATTACTGTTTTTTACTGTGTTTTCGATCAAATAAATGCAGCCTTTTGAGACTTCTAATGAGAAATTAGAATAGTTTCAATAATAACATGAGGATAAATAATAATTAATAAAAAGGATTAAATAACATTTTGCGTAAATAATGTGTTAATAAAGATTTTTAATTATTGAAATGCATTGGTAACAAGAAAGGTGGAAGCAAAAGTGCCATAATTTCCAGTATGATGCCACCACTTACACAGAATCAAGAACATCTAAAAGCTTTACGTCAATGCACAAATCAAACATAAAACGTTGTGTAACTTCTGGTAATTTCTGTAATCCTCTTCAAAGCCAGCTCACAAACAGAAGCTATTTTCCACTTCTTTCAAGTACAAAATGCAAACAAACAAAAAGTCAACCAGATTCCTTCAGAGGCTGATGTTAGACCGGCGCTGCATACATTACTGGTTTGGCCAGAGGACTGGCCTAATTTGATGTGGTCCTCAAATATGGAACTGATGGATTAAACTAAACATGTTTTTGTGCATAAAAGAAAATACAAATATTTTTCTAATTGCAGTTTTGGCTTTGAATATATTTCAGACTAACTAGTCTAGCACTGACAGCACAGCTATGCTATGGACAAACAGGACAGCAAAAGGAAAAACTAAACAAAAAAGACCCAGGAACAGACCAAACAAAATCTGATTCTATAGTGAGTACTGAAACAAAGAGAGATCTGTCTCCAGATTAAACTTAACTTCCTAATAACTATGTGACGGGGTGGAATGTAAGGGCTGACTGACCTCATAATTAAACACTATCATGTCACTGTTAATGAGCTCCGACAGGATGAGGCTATTAATTACGAGGCACTGAAATATGAATGAGGGAGTGAAATTAAGAGAGTGCACAGGGAGAGGATGAGTTGAGCCTAATGAGCCCACTATCCAGGGGGAGTCATACTGAAACACATATTCAATAATCTGCAGTAAATCTGGACCAGACAGAGGCCAAAACCTATAACTAGCTGAACAATTGAGATGTGTAACTGAAAGTGAAAACACATGCTAATCAAATGAATGTAACTCAGCTTGATATTTGGAATGAAATCATACAGTGACCCAAAAAAAGCCTTAGATACAAAATTCTGTATCAAACCAAGAAGAACACCAGTGGCTGGACTTACACAACATTTTTAAGAATACAATTCTCCTTAACTGCTTTTTTCTTACTTTCCAACGGAAAAATAAACTTGAGAACAATGTGTGTTCTAGACAGTTCACCCAAAAAATGAAAATTCTGAGTTTCTTTCTTGTACGAAATTCAAAAGGAGACATTTTGAAGAATGCTGGTAATCAAACAGTTGATGGTAGCCACTGACATCTATAGTAGAGAAAACTAAATTTGGTTACCAACTTTCTTCAGAATATCTTCTTTTGTGTTCAACAGAAAGAAAAATCATACAAGTTTGGAACAAAATGAAGGTGAGTAAATGATGGCAAGTGTTTCATTTTTTTTTTTTTACATTTTTAAAAAACTGGGATAACTGTTAAAGTTAGGATCACATCTACCTTGTCTAAAATCCCTAAATGTAAGATGTTTTATGATTTTATTGGGTTGTTTTAAATAAAGGGACAGTTCACAGAAAAATTAAAATTCTGTCAATAATTACTCACTCGACTCATGTCGTTCCAAACTTGTAAGACCTTCGTTCATCTTTGGAACACACATTAAGATATTTTTGATGAAATCTGAGAGCTTTCAAGGCCCAGAAAGGTAATAAGAACTCAGGTTGGACAATATGACCTAAAATCTAAATCTTGATTAATTGAACATTTTACCTTGATTAAACCTACCTATGATTTACCACAATCAATATCCACAAAAGATTATTTAAAGCTATTTTTGTGGTAAATGAGAAAGTAGCAAGTAGACATTGTAGCTTTAGAAAGAAATATTTTATTTGATTCAGCATAAAATTTACTACACATAAACATTTAAACGTAAATTATGGAACATAAAAGAAGATTATTTGAGAAACATCTTAATATTTTTTATTCTTTTAAAGAAAGTCATGATAACCAAAACAGCTTTGTTACCAACAGTTTTCAAAACACTTTATGTTCCACAAAAGAAAGGTTTGTAACAACATAAGGGTGAGTAAATGATGACAAAATTACATTTTTGGGGGGATGGGGATCTCTTATTATTATTATTATTATTATTACTATTATTATTATTTTACAATTATAGGCCTACTCTAAATAAGAAACTAAATCTGCCATTGGGTGGCGGTAAATGTTTTAATGAGTCATTCACATGATTCGTTCAAAACACTGATTCATTCAGAAACTTATTTAATATTTTAATCATTAATCAACAGTAAAATACTGTAAATACGTCAGAGTTAGCCTCAATTGATCATTTTCATCTGTTGCCCCTTGCCAGATTTTACAAAGGCAACCTAAAATCTCAATTGCAATAAGTTTTCACACATAAACATACGATAACATAGTATGTTAACATACAATAACATACTAATGGCAATATAATTAAAACAAAAAAACAGCACAGCAAAACAATTTACACATGATTGCAAGTATAACTTGCTTTAAACCATTTCTTTAACCTATATTTAAACATTGAATAAACTAAACATGTGCAGACAGGACGCACAACAATTCTGCTATGGCTTCAAAGGCAATATGTTATCTGCGAAATTGAGAAAAAAAACTCATAATATAAATGTTAAAAATATAACACAATTCAGCTTCTTATTTACTGATCTGTGCCTGTATTCACAAAACATTTTCTCTTACCACTACGAGTTATCTTAAATAACGCAGTACATTTTAAGGTTTAATATATATATATATTATATATATTATTAACTTAATTAATTAGTTATAAAAATAACTATCTATCTCGAGCTTACATGTGATTTTATACAACAGTTTAGTAAATAAGAAGTTGATATTGTGTTATATTTTAAACACAATTCTATGTGTTTTTGCTCAATTTTGCAGATAACATTTTACCTTTGAAGTTATCGTAGAATTGCACAGCGGTGTTTAGATTCTGAATGAATGAATCTGCGTTTTCGAATCATGAATGACTTATTAAAACATTTACCGCCACCTGCTGGCAGATTTAGCTTCTTATTTAGAGTATCATTTCATAAAAATAAATAAATAAATAAAAAATATTATATATATATATATATATAAAAGAAAAATATTAATAATAAAAAAACATTCTGTCATCATTTACTCACCCTTATGTCATTTCAAACCTTTTGTGGAACATAAAATAAGGTATTTTGAAGACTGTTGGTAACAAAGCTGTACATAAATACATCGTATTAACAAAACATACTAGTAGTTTGAGTAGTTTCTCAAATTATCTTCTTTACCGTAGTTTATATAAGGGAGTTGCAGCCTAAATGTTGTGTAATAAATTCTATTTTAAATCAAATTAAATACATTTTTATTAAACAAATGATTTCTTGCTGAAGCTATTTTTTGTCATGTCTGTTTGATACTTTACAATGACTTTGGGAGTAATTTCTCAGCCGAATTTGATGTGCGATTAATTTGCGATTATTAGATTTTATTTTTTTATTATATATGTGCATTATTTACTCCAGGTTCTTACTGACCATTCACACATTGTTGTGTCTAAGGCTATGTTTACAGTGCATTTTCATTTTAAAACACAGAACTTTTGCTATGGTTACGCCTGTCGTTTACACTACCCCAGCATTTTCGATCCTCGAAAACAAAGACTTTCGGAAACACTGCAAACTCGTTTTAGTTTGAAAACTCTGGGGTTGCATTTCAAGCCATGTTTACACTAGTGCATTTTCGTTTTAAAACAGTGTTTTAAAATTAAAGCGATCCTCAACTACACTGGTGTTTTCAGCTCATTAGTAGACTGTAAGACCTGATTTGGGTCTGTCTAATAAGGGAGACATACAAAATTTGCAGGGTAGGGGTGCCTCCAGGACAAGTTTGAAAAAGACGCTGCAAAAGACGCATGCGCAATGGTCATACACATCTACATAGTGCTGACTACACATGTGGTAATCAAACAGTTCCCACATGTTTTTTGATGGGAAATTATTCAGAGGATTTTAAAACATTGCAAATTAATTACATTACAGATCAATATCTTAAATACAAGTACATGAAACTGCAAAACACAAAAGTAGATATTCTAAAGAATGTTGGATTACCACTGTGTGGACAAAAACTAAGAGACATTTCTCGAAATATCAAACATCATCTTTCATGTTCAACAGAAGTAATAAAGTCATACAGGGTTGGAACGGCGGGTGAGTTTCTTTGGGTGAGCTATCTTTTAATGGCTTAATGTTATTATAAAATTTATAAAGTATTTTATATGAAAAGAGATGGAGAGAAAAAGATGAAAGACATGCAGTTCCATCTGCTTTTCTGAATCATGTAACTGAAGTAAGTAGGGGTCTTGCAGAATAGGGTCTTTATTCCAAATACCTAGGAATGTGGCTGTAAAACACATCAAAATCTTCAACATATGGTTAAAACTGAATGATCGCAGCAACCAATAAAAACCCAGTAGAGATGTTTTAACTGGTCCACCACAACTAAACTGCTTTCCATAAACAACAGTACTTATATTCTGAACTAACTCGCATTATGCAGACACCTACAGTCAGTGCCTACATCCCATTTGGACACATATTATTCTGGCTTAAAAAATATTTGAATTCAAAAACATTTGTGTAACTTTAGGAAACATTCTTACTTATTGACAGAGAATGTTTACCGGGGAAGTCATCATAAATACGCTTGTGGACAGACTGACAGAAAGAGAGGGGTTATACAAACTATCCCTCATTCATTCTCTCCGCCCCCACCACTTCCTGGAACTCCATCATTGTGTGTGCTAAAAAGAGTGCAGCATTTAGCGCAAAACCAGAGAGTGGTTTAAAGAACGTGTGGTGAGAGAATGAGCAAGCTTTAGAGAGCGGATGAGGGGAAGAACTCGCTGTGAAATGAACAGACTGTACGCTCCTCCAGAAGTCAGTAAATCATTCACAAACCACCTTCAGAAGACTTTGCTGTAACTCAAATCATCATGAAATAGAAGAGGGCAAAACAAAAGAACTAGACAGACAGTGATGAAATGTCTGACTAGATCCTAGAAATGTTCAAAATGCTGTTGCCTCAGGAACTGTCAGGAATGAAAAACTGATTGTCAAACTGACTTAATTCTCTCAAAATACAGTAACATAGCTCTTTTTCAAAAAGTTTTTAGGATACCTAAAAGGAATATTCTGGGTTCAAAACAAGCTAAAAGATCAATCACGTACATAATCTGTGACACAATGTTGATACGAACGTTGACTCAGGCCTTGGTTTGTAAAAAACAGCTCCCAGTAATGCACTTACAATGGACATTTATGCAGGGCAAAGGTTTCTAGGGGGGTTTCAAAAGCAGAATGCATATTTTTTAATGATTTTAAAAAGCTGGCTATGAATTTTCCAACAGATTTCATGTTGCTGTTTTTTCATAGGTATCCTTTTAAAATAAGAGCTTACAAGGTAATGAATTTAAATATAATTTATATATTTGTAATGAGAAAATGTGGGCTATTCAGAATTGTGTCTACAGGGTTTAGTTCAAATCAAAATTTAGCTCAAATTAATTAAATAATCATAATTAATCACATACATTATCAAGATTTCTTTAGACCCCATAGATAGATAGATAGATAGATAGATAGATAGATAGATACTGTACTTGTTTTTTAATGAACACTAAAGAAATCAGTCCCTTATTATTTAAAAGCCTATTCATTTAACTCAAGTGATTGAAATCATATAAGTGTAAGGACTTTTAAGTCTGAATGAATTAAAAACTGCTGGACAGATTTACTGATCAGTTTATTAACTTCTAAATAAAGAAATGCAATCAGCATTTGCATGGTATTAACTGCTCTGGAATAAATGTCAGCCAATTCCACAACCAGAAAAACAAAACTCAACATCCAACAAATGTTGCTGCATGAATTGAATTGAAGTGAACACACACACAATTCATTCAACAAACTGTTGAAAAGATGAGCCATTGGCAGTTTAAATCCAGTAGTTATTGAATTTTATTTTTCCGCTCGTACCCAAATTACGTCTGCCAAAAATAAAGTGACTTTTTTAGGTCATCCAGCCACTTTGTGAATTGAAGAAACGAGAACAGACTGATCAAATACACAGATGTGCGTAATGAGGCAGACACCACACACTGAAGCTGTCAAATTCACTCTCAAATTCCCTAAAAACCGCCACCATCAAACATGTGCAGACCTTGATCACTTGCATTCAATTACAGAACTGGAAAGTTTTCATGTCTGAACTCTACCAAATGACTGCATACACTACAAAAGAGAACACAGAGCGCTTCCTCAAAGTTCAGACTGGACGATCTCACTAATCTTCATTTTGCCGTGGAAATTTACTGAAGATGGTGGTTATTATGTATTTTATTTCACGTTCCTACTAAATTGGATACTTGGAATGATTTTGTTCTTGTAAGCCAAACCCCTAAAACCCAGAAAAACTGTTACATTGTGTGGCAGGATATGAGGTCATCGCAAACTGGTATCATTTCCTTTCGCCGTCTTCGAAAACTGAGCCACTGATGATTCTAACAGGTCATGTGCCTTATATAAAAGTGCTATTGGTATTATAAGTGATTTTAACCAGATTTCACAAATCATAAAATAAACATTTTTAGAAATATTAGTGGCAAACTACCAGCTTTGAATATTTTCACACCTCAAGGCTGAATGACTTTTGCAGAAACAAAACAAAATGATATAGTTTTCTTACAGAAACTCCAGAAATGACATCTGGAGTGTTTTTTTTTTTTTAAAGAGAGAGAACATCAGTGTCAGCTCACTTGGTGCCCTAGGCAAGATTTCAAACACCTTTATTATTTAGTTACCGAATTGAATAATGAATTAACTAATTCAAACTGAAAATCTGACTCAGCATTTCACAATAATGACACCCTTTTAAGGACAGAAAAAGATTATAAAGTAAGTATGCCAAGATATATTTTTTATATTCTGCCAAAACCAGACGACAGTTAGAATAAGTTAATGCAAGATTGATTTTTGTTTGAAAAAGGGTCATCTTAACCCAGAAATGGCCACTGTCATGATTTTCTATGTTGTGCAATAACTACATTAGCAAATGTTTTCATTTAGTTCCCCTAATATACAGTAATAGCTGATACATCATCAGTATCATCATAAAATTGCTCTTAGGTAATCTTAGGTTGAGTATCTTTGAGAGTGGCGCTAAAACACACATTAAATACATGACATTGGCATGTTTTTATTACATACGTGGCACAGGCATGTATTGCTGTGTTTTTATTATGCTGCTTGAGGAACATATTGCAGCTGTTCAGAATTCAAATATCTGGGAAGTGTTGCTAAAGGTCATGCTCTATCATGTTGGAAATGTCCCCTACACAAAACCCAACCCTAAACCTATCCAGTAGTGTTAACAAATACAAAAAAATATGTAAAATCACATTTGTTGACACAGCCCTGCTATTTTAACCTCCTTAGGCGGATTTGAGCTGTTTTGTCGAACCGTAGTTTCACAGAGTTTGTACCGGAGCTCTTCATCACTCAAGTGCAAAGCCGCATGGCGTGAGCTACCGAGCAAATCTACTTAATGCAAAATCAAACCAACGTCAGATGGGTTGAGTCAAAAAGTTTATTCAGGAAAAGATAAAAATTCAAATAAAAGTTTTAATAAATCAATCAATAATACAAAGTATATAACTTCGCTCTAGATCAACTAAGAACAATTTTAACTGCAAGACAAATAAGTCTTAATTAAAAGATAGGTGCACCCCAGTAGGCCCTTTTTAAATGACATTGCGCAACTTCCATTCTGACGCAAAGCAGGGTATTCTTACTTCCGCCAGCATAGCAAAGCGCTATTTCTACCAGTATGGAGTTCGCCAAGACATTTTTACATCGGCCACAAATATGGTTAGAGGATGACTGCCGCTGTTTACTCTCATCCTCATTCAAAGCGAGGCGTCTGGCATCTCTAAAACAAACTTAATACCGATCGGTGAGATTTGCTGCTTGAAGTCGAGGGAAGAGTTGAAAATCCAGCAATGAAGTCACTGACTACCTGGCTCTCGTAGTGTTTGCTGTCTTTATTGCAGCTGGATGATGTTGGCTAGATATATTTCTCAAATAAACAAACGTTTTAGACATTTACAGCTGGTAGCAAAGCCTTTTAATTCTATAATGTACAGGGGTTGGACAATGAAAACTGAAACACTGGCCAATATAGTGTTGGAGGTTTCATGGCTATATTTGCGCAGCCTGGTGGCCAATCTTCACTTATTGCACATTCCACCAGTAAGAGCAAAGTGTGAAGGTCGACTATGTGCACCCAGTGGTTCAGATATTGTACATTGTTTTCCTACACCAGAATCACATAGTGACCTGGCCACTGTTCTATAAAAGGAATGGCTCAAAATCTCTCTGTCTACTGTGCATGATATGTATTTGTCAATCACAAAACAAAATGATGCTGTATTGGCCACAAAAGGAGGCCCAACACTGTACTAAATGTGGTCTAAAACCAAGTGTTTCAGTTTCATTGTCTAACCCCTGTATGTACTGCTTAATACAGTGCTTGCATGTACAAGAATGAAGTTCAACATAAGTTTGTACTATTTAAATATCAATAAAATGGGGTCTATATCTTTGTTATTAATTAATATTAATGCTGTATTTCTGAAATCTTTGATGAATAGGACGTTTATTTCAGGGCTGCCCAAACTCGGTCCTGAAGGGCCGGTGTCCTGCAGAGTTTAGTTGCAACCCCAATTAGACACACCTCAACCAGCTAATCAAGCTCTTATTAGGCATACTTGAAACTTCCAGACAGGTGTTGAGGTAAGTTGGAGCTAAACTCTGCAGGACACCGGCCCTCCAGGACCGAGTTTGGGCAGCCCTGGTTTATTTAAAGGGTTACTCCACCCCAAAATGAAAATTTTTACCCCCATGTTGTTCCAAACTCATAAAAGCTTAATTTGTCTTTGGAAAAACAAGATTTTTTCAATGATAACCTGGAGCTTTGTGGCTGTCTCATTAAATGGCAAGTAAATAACACTGTCAAGGCCCAGAAAACTATAAAAGATGTCGTCAAATAAGTCCATCTGCCATCAGTGTTTCAACCATAATTCTACAAAGCTACGAGAATACTTTTTGTACGCGAAGAAAACAAAAATAACGACTTTATTCAACAATTTGTCTCCTCCGCATTAACATAGCGCCTTTTTGGAAAGTATTCACTGGACGCAAACAGTGCACTGTTCTCTGTTAGTCACAGCACACGGATATGTTTTCTACATTTATTTACGCTTTGATTTGAACAAAAACATTGATCTGTGTGACGCAGCTGACAGAGAACAGCGTACGCTGGTGGATGCTCTTTTGACGATGTCTTTCATACTTTTCTGGGCCTTGACAGTGTTATTTATTTGGCAGTCAATGGGACAGCCACAAAACTCACAATTTTCATCCAAAATATCTTAAATTGTGTTCTGAAGATGAACAAGAGGTTTTCCACCCTTGAAAACTGAGACTTTCCAAAATGCTGCAAACCCTATATTAGTTTGAAAACTCCAAGGTTACGTTTCAGTGTAAACGGACCAAACGCTGCACACATTCTCTCTGCGTATTCTTGACGACCATGTAAACTATAACATCATACTCATTATGCATGATTCATGTGGCATTTTTTCGGTTGTGTAGTGTGGACAGAGATTGTTTCTGAAATGCAGTGAAAACGACAGTGTAGACGGCATTTTAAAATGACAACGCACTAGTGTAAAAAGGGACTTAATTTAGAAATCTAAGGGGACATGTTCTGTCACAATTTGAATGATTATGCTTCAGGAAACCTAAGAGAAAATGTAAAGTACATTTTCCCCTTCAAAACAACAGCTAAACGTAACTTTATCTCTTTTTTATTGTAGCCATTCATGAATTTAATCTACTTTTGAAGGTAGCCATTGACAAATATTTGCCATCTGAAAACTGTCGCTAATCCTCTTATTTCACAGATAACACAGGACACATCTAAAGAACATCTGACTCACTGGCTGTCACTGGCACCCTCATTAGCAGTGATGAGTAATACGCTCCAAAGGTCTATACTGAGGGTTCCCGTTACCATCCATCAGTGAGAACGATCAGTATTTTCAGGCATGACTCTGGCTGTGACCGAAGTGTCATTGCTTGGTGAATTCAGACTGTGAAGAAACACCAGGGCTCAAGGTTCTGTTTGTTCACAGAATAAAGGCCCCCAGCTTGCACAAGCCTTAGTTCTAACTAGGGCAAAGGCTAGAGCAAAGTTTCTCTCACTAAAACATAGCATTCGGTATTTTAGGAGGTCTAAATCAGTGTTTTTTAATCAGTTTTGCATCCAAACCCACATAATTTGAAAGTATAGTAAATACATTTATAGTGTTACCAAATATTTCTATTTCACCAATTCAGCATATTTACTTTTACATTTTTGCATTTGGTGGATGCTCTTATCCAAAGCAACTTAACTGCATTCGACTGCATTTTGTACATGATTTTTGAAAGAAAACACTAATGGAAATAATGGTCTGAAATAGTATTTCACAATATTATGTTTTACTGTATTTTATCAAATACATGCATCTTTGGTAAGCATAAGAGACTTCTTTTAAAAACATTAAAATCATGTACTGCAGATCAAGCTACTACTGCAGGTGTGGGTTCTTGTACCTAGTAGCCACAATAAATACTGTTGTTGCATAGAATTTAAACTAGCCAGCTAGCAATCATTTTACATGGACTGCTTTAAAATGCAACAAACCTATTCTCACAACAAAGAAACCTCAAACTGCAGAGAGTGTACAGTCAAAATGAGAAAGTGACAAAACTCGTGCCATCACAAGATCCGAACCACAGAGGCAAATATGAATCATGTGGATTACTCAAACAGATTCAGATTAAACTGCCTAAACAAAACTTGCATAAAAATAAATATATACATAAATACATTTTGTCCAATTTTGTGTTTTAACCACAGATGGCAACAAAGAGGCAAATGAAATGCGACACTGAAATGTATTAAAGGAACACTACA
Source organism: Cirrhinus molitorella (assembly GCA_033026305.1). Taxonomy (NCBI): domain Eukaryota; kingdom Metazoa; phylum Chordata; class Actinopteri; order Cypriniformes; family Cyprinidae; genus Cirrhinus; species Cirrhinus molitorella. The sequence continues at coordinate 22,470,443 of CM065123.1, read as the reverse complement.
CTTTTTTGAAAATAAGCTCGTTTTCCAACTTTCCAGATGACTAAACAGATGACTTTTACCATTTCTGAATCCATTCAGCTGATCTCCGGGTCTTCCGTTAGCACTTTTAGCATAACTTAGCATAAATCACTGAATCAGATTAGACCATTAGCATCTTGTTCAAAAATTACCAAAGATTTTCAATATTTTTAATTTTTTTTTTCAATATATTTTTCCTATTCAAAACTTGGGTCTTCTGTAGTTACACTGTGCGCTAAGGCCGACAGAAAATAAAAAGTTGTGATTTTACAAGCTGATAAGGATAGGAACTACACTCTCATTCTGGCGTAATAATCAAGGAACTTTGCTGCCTTACCATGGGTGCAGGAGGCGCAATGATATTACGCAGTGACTGAATATAGTGCTGATTATTACGCCAGATTTAGAGTATAGTTGTTCAAAGATGTCAGGGACAAGATTATAGACCTACACAAGGCTAGAATGGGCTACAAGACCATTGCCAAGCAGCTTGTTGAGAAGGTGACAACAGTTAATAAACACAAAATAACTGCCAATCTCCCTCGGTCTGGGGCTCCATGCAAGAGATTACCTTGTGGAGTTTTCAATGATCATGAGAACAGTGTCAAATCAGGCCAGAACTACACAAGTGAAATCCTGCAGTGCCCGTAAGGTCCCCCTGCTCAAGAAAGCACATGTACAGGCCCATCTGAAGTTTGCCAAATGAACATCTGAATGATTCAGAGGAGAACTGGGTGAAAGTATTGTGGTCAGATGAGACCAAAATTGAGCTCTTTGGCATCAACTCAACTTGCCGTGTTTGGAGGAGGAGGAGGAATGCTGCCTATGACCTCAAGAACACCATCCTCACCGTTAAACACAGAGGTGGAAACATTATTCTTTGGGGTGTTTTTCTGCAAAGGGAACAGGACAACTGCACCACATCAAAGGGACGATCAACGGGCCATGTAGCATCAAATTTTGGGTGAGAACTTCCTTCTCTCAGCCAGGGAATTAAAAATGGGTCATGGCTGGGCATGACAATGACTCAAAATACACAGCAAAGGCAACAATGGAGTGGCTCAAAAAGAAGCACATTAAGGTTCTGGAATGGCTTAGCCAGTCTCCAGACCTTAATCCCATAGAAAATCTGTGGAGGGAGCTGAAGGTTAAAGTTGCCAGACGTCAGCCTCAACCTTAATGACTTGGTGAGGATCTGCAAAGAGGAGTGGGATGAAATCCCTCCTGAGATGTATGCAAACCTGGTGGCCAACTACAAGACACGTCTGACCTCTGTGATTGCCAATAAGGGTTTTGCCACCAAGTACTAAGTCTTATTTTGCGCAGGGGTTAAATACTGATTTCACTCATTAAAATGCAAATCAATTTATAACTTTTTTAAATGTGTTTTTCTGGATTTTTTTGTTGTTATTCTGTATTTCACTGTTAAAATAAACCTACCATTAAAATTATAGACTGAATATTTCTTTGTCAGTGGGGAAACATTCAAAATCAGCAGGGGATCAAATAATTATTTTCCCCACTTGTAACTTTGTAAAAAATTGAGTGTAGGAAATACTTGCACATACGGTCAAAAGGCATTGGAAAGTAATAACTATCTTCCAAAAAGTGTGGAAATCAATGTAACAATTTCAAACTGTGGTCAGTGATAGAAAATAAAATTATTTTCTGCTTGAGGATGGAAAATGAAATAACAGAAAAACAGATTTTTGAATCATTATTACCACAATACCCATTCTAAAAAGGAAAACCTTTGTCAAACTTCATAAAAAACTGAGTTCAACCATGCAAGAGTGCAGTAAACCAATCAGTAATGACACTGTTCCCTCCCATTAAATATGAGCCCAGTTTAAAAGCCAATGTCACCCTCTTTGAACCCCAAGAGTCATGAACGTTGTGGCCTCCTGTCATCCACATACTGATGGAGTGTGGAGAGCAGTATAAACTCTGGTTTCCCCTGTGGAATCCCCCACATACATCACAGGCCAGGAACAACAAACAGTCGACCCTGAGGTGGTTAAATCTACTCTGGTGTTATCAGAGGATATAAACATGTCGGCCTCATTCAGGGACTAAAAGATCAGTTGATGGGCCCAAAACGGAAAGAGGGAAGTGGGATGATGGACAGAGTGAATTAGGAGACAAAAACAACAAGCCAAACCCAAATAAAGAGAAGGAAACTGCAATTGTTCTATTCATTGCTTCATATGAGAATTTTCTGGAAATGAGAAACTAACTGTTATTGGAAAGAAACATACAGATTTGAGGTTTGTGGGAATACAGTTTGGACACACAGCGACCTGCCTGAACAGACAGGGCCCATTACAAAGACGGGAAATGTTTTGGGAAATGACGGGAGCACATTTTGTGTATCAGTTAACGCTTGACTGGCTCTACTACGCATTCCATAATGGCTATTTCAGTTTAAAAGGCAGTTAAATTTGTGGGAACATAAAACACTTACATACTTTTCACACTATTACTTTCATTGGATTCCTTTTTTCTAACTGACCACACTTTTACCTCGACTGAGTCTGCAAACTGTAGTCTGACCAAACTATGATTACCCAGAGATATCAATATGTACCAATATTAAGAACTTCTTTTTTTCCCCCGACACAGTAATTCAGACTGTACTTTTTTTTCTCCTGTGATTCAGTTATTTTGCCAATATTTGTTGCAAAAATAAAATTAAAAGTAATTTTATATGCTCTGTTATTTATTTTTTATATTAATTTTAACCTATAATTTAAAATATTTTACATAATAATAATAATAGAAATTTTACAGTTCTAAATACACATAAATGCAAAAATCTGTTGTAAAGAGGCATGGAAAAGTAGTTTTGGAGTAACGGCTGCTAAAAATTTCAGCTTTGTCATGATAGAAATAAATTACATTTTAAAATACATTAAAATTGAATTTTATGTTGCCGCCAATAGCCTTGTGTGCAGTGCGCCGACATACAGCGCCGTTGCGGTTCGAGGACCTTTCCCGACTCTAACCCCTTCTCCCTCTCCCACTTCACTTCCTGTCAGCAATGATCTGTCCTATCATAATAAAGCCAAAAAAAGGCCAAAAATAAATCTTTAAAAAAATAATAATAATCATTTTATTATATAATACACTACCAGTCAAAAGTTTTAGAACTGTAGGATTTTTAATGTTTTTTTAAGAAGTCTCTTTGGCTCATCAAGCCTGCATTTATTCGATCCAAAGTATAGCAAACACAGTACACTTTTGAAATATCTTTGCTATTTACAATAACTGTTTGCTATATGAATATACTTTAAATGTGTAATTTATTCCTGTGATTTCAAAGCTAAATTTTTAGCATCATTACTCCAGTCACATCAGTCAGAAATCATTCTGCTCAAAAAACATTTATTGTTTTTATTATTATGTTGAAAACAGCTAGAAATTTTTCAGGTTTCTGTGATGAATAGAAAGTTCAGAAGAACAGCATTTACCTGAAAAAAAAATCGTTTATAACATTATAAATGTCTTTCTCATCACTTTTGATCTCTTTAGTGTCCTTGCTAAATAAAAGCATTAACTTTAATAATTTCTTCTGTACTCAATTGTTTAACATTGATAATAATAAACGCTGAAAACTTTGATCACAGGAATAAATTACATTTTAAAATAAATTCAAACAGAAAACAGTTATTTTAAATAGTAAAAATATTTTACAATTTTTACTGTACTTTGGATCAAATAAATGCAGGCCTGGTGAGCAGAAGAGACTTCTTTAAAAAACACAAATGTTATTGTTCAAAAACTTTTAACTGGTAGCATAGATTTCTTATCCTAACAATATTTCACAATGATACTGTTTTTTCCAGTTTTGTTGAAAATACAAGACTTCTTTTAAAAGCATACAAAAACACCAAACTTCTGAATTGGTGTGTACACTAGCAACTATTTAGTGACAAAACAGCATGGGCAAGTTCCACCAACTGGCCTGAAACTGTCATCCTTATTGTTATGACCTGGATATCATCTACATTTTTTGGTGATTTATTATGTTAATCTGAACACAGACTTAAAATTTCCTGTCATTCGTTAGAGAGCTCTGTATCCAAAACTGCTTTTATGGTCTCATGCTGTTAAATAACAGTAAACAATCAAGGTTAAGATGCCCATGAACACAGAGTACAGTACATGTGGTGTGTTATTCTAGTTCCCCGCCCTTTGCTTGCTGGTATGAAGCAGCTATTCTGGGTGCCAAAATATTTTACATAATAATAATAATAATAATAGAAATTTTACAGTTCTAAATACACATAAATGCAAAAATCGGTTGTAAAGAGGCATGGAAAAGTAGTTTTGGAGTAACGGCTACTAAAAATTTTAGCTTTGTCATGATAGAAATAAATAACATTTTAAAATACATTAAAATTAAATTTTATGTCACCGCCGATAGCCTTGTGTGCAGTGCGCCGACATACAGCGCCGTTGCGCTACGGGCGTCCCGAGTTCGAATCCCGGTTCAAGGACCTTTCCCGACTCTACCCCCTTCTCCCACTTCACTTCCTGTCAGCAATGATCTGTCCTATCATAATAAAACCAAAAAAAGGCCAAAAATAAATCTTAAAAAAAAAAAAAAATAGAATTTAATTATATAATACACTACCAGTCAAAAGTTTTAGAACTGTAAGATTTTAAATGTTTTTTTAAGAAGTCTCTTTGGCTCATCAAGCCTGCATTTATTCGATCCAAAGTATAGCAAACATAGTACACTTTTGAAATATTTTTGCTATTTACAATAACTGTTTGCTATATGAATATACTTTAAATGTGTAATTTATTCCTGTGATTTCAAAGCTAAATTTTTAGCATCATTACTCCAGTCACATCAGTCAGAAATCATTCTGCTCAAAAAACATTTATTGTTTTTATTATTATGTTGAAAACAGCTAGAACTTTTTCAGGTTTCTGTGATGAATAGACAGTTCAGAAGAATAGCATTTACCTGAAAAAAAAATCTTTTATAACATTATAAATGTCTTTCTCATCACTTTTGATCTATTTAAAGTGTCCTTGCTAAATAAAAGCATTAACTTGAATAATTTCTTCTGTACTCAACTGTTTAAACATTGATAATAATAAATGCTGAAAACTTTGATCACAGGAATAAATTACATTTTAAAATAAAACAGAAAACAGTTATTTTAAATAGTAAAAATATTTTACAATACTTACTGTACTTTGGATCAAATAAATGCAGGCCTGGTGAGCAGAAGAGACTTCTTTAAAAAACACAAATCTTACTGTTCAAAAACTTTTAACTGGTAGCATAGACTTCTTATCTCAACAATATTTCACAATGATACTGTGTTTTTTTCCAGTCTTGTTGAAAATACAAGACTTCTTTTAAAAGCATACAAAAACACCAAACTTCTGAATTGGTGTGTACACTAGCAACTATTTAGTGACAAAACAGCATGGGCAAGTTCCACCAACTGGCCTGAAACTGTCATCCTTATTGTTATGACCTGGATATCATCTACATTTTTTGGTGATTTATCATGTTAATCTGAACACAGATTTAAAATTTCCTGTCATTCGTTAGAGAGCTCTGTATCCAAAACTGCTTTTATGGTCTCATGCTGTTAAATAACAGGAAACAATCAAGGTTAAGATGCCCATGAACACAGTGTACAGTACATGTGGTGTGTTATTCCAGTTCCCCGTCCTTTGCTTGCTGGTATGAAGCAGCTATTCTGGGTGCCACAAGGTTTTATCACAGCTCAATGCATTATTTATAAGGCAGAAGCCTGGCCCCTGGAGCAGGAGAAATGAATGGTTATGACAGGGTAAACCCCACAAGATGCCAGCCACTGTGCATTGCAGGCATTAGTTGAGGCCAGCTTTTTAAAGTTGCTGATGGCCAACTCTCTGCTGTTTCTGGGAAACAATACGATACCGCATCTAGGACATCTGATTGTTTTTTTTTTATGAAAATGCATTATTTATTTGTCAATAATACATGTTAAAATACACAATAAAATTGCTATTTTGATGGAATATCTATATTGCAGAAGCAATCCAAGGATTCTGCAGAGCAGATGGTTCATTTACAATTAAAGGGATAGTTGACTTAAAAACATCATTCCAAACCTGAATTATTTACATTTTTCTGCAAAGACTTGTCTATACAGTGAAAGTCAGTGGGGTCCAAAACAACAAAACAATACTTTATAATATCCTCTTTTGTGTTCCACGGAAGAAAAAAAAAGTCATGTACAATATGAGAGTGAGTAAATAATGAATAATGGATATGAATGTTCATTTTCGGGTTGAACTATCCCTTTAACAAGATGACATTTCAACACACTGACAATCTGGCCAACAGCACACCCTTATAAATGGCCTATATATAAACTTCCAATTCCTAACTTACATTCTTCCCACACGCAATTATATCCCTCACTGCTTCCATATTTATATTTATTTGGCAGTTAATTTTTCTCGAGCAGCTTTAACTGCATACTAAACCACATATACAAGTCATGGTGTAATTTATCATTTAATATAAAATTCATCTCCATAAAAAAGCTGGCGATGGCTATAATGAACAGATGCTAAACATTCATTGGAGATAATGAATGTGATTCATAGTTTAAAAAAAGTTCTGCTACTATCGCTTTAAGCACTGACTTTTGTTCTTTTCACTACATCTAATCTCCATGCCAATGGAATAGGTTTAGAAATGCAGCTCCGGTCCTTTCTTAAACTGAGAATGGAATTAATTGGACTGATTTAAGTAATAAATTTCATGTTTCATAATGAACCTTGCCCTCTTTTTAAAAGAATCGCATTTAAAGTTGCGTTTCAAAGCTCTTTATGAAATTCAGTAGGGTAGGAGCGCTTTTAGAACAGAGCTCAGACGTTTATTCAGACAACTGTGTTTTTCTTCACAGACTGCAGATGACGTTGAGGCTGATGATGATGATGATGATGAGGATACTTTTCAAGGTTATTTCTGGGGAAATATAAAAGCCATAACCACAGACACCATCTGTTGTATTACAAAGAGATCAAAAGCAGTGGGAGGAAGGAATCAAAAGAAAGAAAAAAATAAAAACAGAGAAAAGAGACTCATATGGGCATTGCTGGGATTAATAGGAGACTGAAAGTAGAACAAACACAGTCTGTGTTATGATGTCTTCACTGGTGGTCTCGTCTCCTCCGCTCCGGTGGGGTTGAATGCGTTCTAATTCTGAATGTGACTGAATCCTACTGACATTCGCAAAGTGGGGAATTCAATTAGGCTTTTTGACATCATGGCTGTCAACTCCATTAGACCTGTCTCTTCATGACAATTCATATCTTCTGCCCTACTGCTTCTTTTTTTTAATTTCGCCACAGCAGTTATATAAGGTAGGTAGTCTGACATGAGGTAATGTGAGAAAAGAGACCGTTTGATAAGTGGCATAAGGTCAGGTCCACATTGTAGCTTATTTAGCGTGCTGGCTCGCTCCCTTTAAACAGCAAGAGACCACAGTTTGTTTTGTTTTTCTGTCATGTTCAAGGCTACATGTATTTGAAATTAATTGTACTGATAAAAAAGATTTTGCGGTGTAGTAAATACTACAGAAAAACAAATATCATTTCTACATTAAAAAGTTCAGGCAATAAAAAAAAATCAATTCTAATTTGATACTCAATTCTAGCAATTCTTAAAGGGGTCCTACTATTCTTTTTCACTTTTTATATTTTAGTCAGTGTGTGGTGCGTATGTTTGTGCATAAAAAAGATCTACACAGCTACAAATCTCAAAGTCCACTCCAAGGGAGATATTTAGTTTTTTAAAAATCCCTTTTCAAGAACTACAACGAATGGCTCATTTGGACTACAAGCTTTGTTTTATGGATGTTATGATGTCATAATGCGGTCCATTAGAACATGTTAAAATAAACCCCGCCTACTGAAATTTTGGGGTGCCTCAATGAGCCACAGCACTTCAAGCATTGACGACAGTGATCACAATCTCCTTCGGTGGCCACAGACATGTGCAGTATGGGGGGCAAAACAGAGGCGAGGCAAGGCTGACATAAATACAAGCATTGACTACAGTAGCCGTGATCGGATCTGGCGGCATCAGAGCCGTAAGGTGCCGCAGACGTGTGCAGTGTGTGGTAAGAGATTTATTCATCATACAGTGTAGATAGCTTCACTTATAATGCGAGAGTTTTTTAAAAATGCATATACTTGTACTAGACTAGGTTAGGCTGTCATATTATTTGATAATGTTCTTTGCTTGTTTTCTGTAGCTGTAAGTAACTTACAATGTCTTTATTCAATTGTTGTCATGTTAAATACAAATTAAGTCATATTAAAAACATTAGCCTTTTTAGCCTTATGCAGGAGATAATTTAATAAATTATCACGATAATATCACGTATTGGCAATCTGGCAGGTTGACGATAAGACCCAACACTATAGTAGCATCAACTATACCTTCATATATCCTTAACTATAACCAAGTTAAGCTTGATGATTTGGCAAGGGTTGTGACAGTACTGAAACACCATCTAAACTGTTCGCCAATCACAACTATACTCTTGTTCTACCTAGCCAGAACAAGAGTATAGTTCCTAGTCATTTCAGCCTAGAAAATCACAACTTTTCATTTTCTGCTAATCTTAGTACACAATGTAACTACAGAGGAGTCAAGTTTTAAATAGGAAAAATATCGAAAGTCTTTGGTTTTATTTTTGAGCGCGATGCTAATGGTCTAATCAGATTCAATGATTTATGCTAAGCTATGCTAAAAGGGCTACCGGGAGAACCGGAGATCGGCTGAATGGATTCGAAAACGGTAAAACTCATCTAACTCAACTCTGGAGGAGTTGGAAAATGAGCCTATTTGCAAAAAAAAAAACATGGAGTGTTCCTTTAAAGCACAGTAGGAGGTATGGAGAACAGGCAGCTTAATGAATCGCTCTCGCTGTAGTTTGTCATCATACACAGATCGTTCTGCATATCGCTGCTTCAAGTCAAACACACCTAATAACTAGAGTGCATTAGAATCAGTGGTTCATGGCTGAATCGCGAGTTACTGTCATTAAAACTGTCTAAACTGTTCGCCAATCACAACGCAGTGGGAAAGCTAACCAATCACAACACACTTAGTTTTTCGGAAGGAAAGCTTTAATCAAAACCTGAAACCAATCGAGCCATTTGTGCCAGGCTGAGGAGAAAGCTGGTAAATTATGTGAAAAATAATGCAATTTTTGAACCACCAAGCATGAGAACGTGTTCCAGTACAATATCTTGTATGTCTTGTAAGATGTTTAACAAGCAAAGACAAAGTTGTCTACATTTTAGACTAAGTTATCCTTTGAGATTTCTATAACAATGCACTGTTTCTCATTTTGTAAATAAAACAAAAAGGATACATAAAAAAAATCATTACTTCAATGACAGTAATTGTCGTTTCAGTTGCTGTGACAAGATTTTTTCTATTAGCAAAATAAGACAATCAGCATTGCATGAACAAACAAATTTACGTTCGCTAAGCAAAGTATCTTTACTGAAAAAAACTAAAAAATATATTGTTGAGACAATACAAAAGTCTTACTGTATCAAGTTGCTTTATTTTTTTTTAACTATTTATTTTGTACAGTGCTGTTAAATTTAGTAACTTGTGATTTAGTTACATCTGGAGTTTATTTTCTACTCAAAATGACACATTCATACTTAAAAATGAACCATAGAATGTTACCATCATTGTGTATTGTGTACGAAATATTAATTACTACTAATTATGTAGATGTGGTGTCTAAATGATACCTATTTTGTAACTTGTATGGTTCTAAGTAACACACACTTTAAAAGCATAGTTTAATTAACTCAACCGTAAATTTGGGACATAATTTGTTTAGATTTTCTCACAGTTTTAGAGTAAAACATGTTTTTCATATAACAGTTAAAAATAGCATTTTGTGCTTTTTTTGATAATAATGTACTCAAACTTCTATCATTTTTGTTTCACTTTTTTTTCAAGCTTTATTCACTTTTTGGTCTATGCTCAAAAAGTGGTTGACAGGTAATAAATAGATTATAACTAGGGGTGTAACGATACACGTATTCATATTAAACCACTCAGTATGAGGCTTTCGGTTTGGTATGCATTACAAAACAATTTGTTTGTCTATTCATATTACTTTGGAAAATTAAGTAAAATCAAAGTATTGCCAAGTAAGCTTTGAAAAAGTAAAAATGACTAACTTGTACTAGTCAAGCTAAGGTTACTTATTTTCTTTGTTAAACTGACTTAACTTAGGTAGGGTATTCTATATTTGAAATTATATATAATTATGTAATACTTAATTTTTTTATAATTTTTTTTTTTTATATATATAAATGCAATATTAAGTAGATTGTACAAAGCAGTAGCAGCAAAATTACCTTGTGTTTCTTTTTTTTTAAGTGAATCCTACAAGCTACTTTTTCCAGTGTACAACTGAACAGTTTAAAAAGGTATTTTAATATTCAATTTTGTGACAGTCTGAGCATCTCTACCTAATAAATACAGATTATGTAATTGTCTTTGGAAGTTACATAAAGTCAGCCAATAAGATTAGAGCTTGTCATAATTGAGAAAGTGTGTGCAATCTTACCAGGCATTATTAGAAATGTTTTAATTTATCAATATCAGTAATTGGATATTTTACTCTGTAAATTATTTTTTCTGTTGTGACCAATCATTGTAAACTTTTAATAGTACTGTTAGCCTTCCTAAGCTGTTTGGTCAATTTACGTTTAGTTTTTTTCAGTTTTTTTTTTTTATTTCATTTGAATGGTAAAAGAAAATGAAAAGTGATTTTTTTTTTTAGACTGACATGACTAGGAACTATACTCTCATTCTGGCGTAATAATCAAGCAAATTTGCTGCTGTACTATGGGTGCACAGGCGCAATGATATTACGCAGCACTTGAATATAGTCCCCAGCTATTTTACTATTACCTTAGTGGCTTAGTGCTGGTCACGTTGGAAGTTACCTAGCCAGAACAAGAGTATAGTTCCTAGTCATTTCAGCCTAGAAAATCACAACTTTTCATTTTCTGCTAATCTTAGTACACAATGTAACTACAGAGGAGTCAAGTTTTAAATAGGAAAAATATCGAAAGTCTTTGGTTTTATTTTTGAGCGCGATGCTAATGGTCTAATCAGATTCAATGATTTATGCTAAGCTATGCTAAAAGGGCTACCGGGAGAACCGGAGATCGGCTGAATGGATTCGAAAACGGTAAAACTCATCTAACTCAACTCTGGAGGAGTTGGAAAATGAGCCTATTTGCAAAAAAAAAAACATGGAGTGTTCCTTTAAAGTACAGTAGGAGGTATGGAGAACAGGCAGCTTAATGAATCGCTCTCGCTGTAGTTTGTCATCATACACAGATCGTTCTGCATATCGCTGCTTCAAGTCAAACACACCTAATAACTAGAGTGCATTAGAATCAGTGGTTCATGGCTGAATCGCGAGTTACTGTCATTAACATTAGTTACTACAGCCTATGCCTTCATCACGTAATTGCATATTACCTAGTTGGATGATTTACAAAACAGCTCTATCTCCAAATTTAAATCAAGCTGCTTAAATTAAGTTTTAGTGTCTTGTTAGTGTGTTTATTTCAACATTTACTGATATTTTTAAATATAATTAATATTAATATTTATTATTTTACAAAGTATGGTTCAGTCCCTTTTTTAAATAGTAGACCACTGTTTTAGTTTTCATTCAGTAAATCCATTTTAACATTCAATAAAATCCATTTTAAAAACTATCGGTCGATTAATCTGTGTGGTCATGGTCCAACCTAGCTATTGGTATCGGTAAAATCCAATATCGGTCGACCTCTAGTAATTAATGACAGAATTTTCATTTTAAGTGAACAAACCCTTTAATATTGTGAAGAAGAATACAGAATTTCCCATGTCCCCTGTGTTTGATTTGAACATGAATCATCTAATTTTACCAAAAACCCTCTGCTTGCTAGACCATGATGTAAAAGTACATGTTCTCATGCTTCAGGCAGCCAAACCATGGACACATTTAATGAACTAGCTTTTCTCTGGCCTGTTCCAACTTTGCCACTGTGGGGGAGGATGACACTGGATGTGCAATTACTGCAGACAGGACCAGCTACACCCAGTCCAGCACAACACAGCAGAGGACAACATTGTGACACAGTGCAGTGCAATACAGCACAAAGGAATGCTGTGTAATGCATCGACGCTAATTAAAACAGAATGGGCTGTGACACGCGTAACCCCAAGAAACATCCTACACAACAACACAACAACACGGTTGCAGGACTCCCTAACTCATGGCACAGGCATAGTGATTCATAACTATGTGATTGTCAGTTTTTGGCAAGACATTGCAAGTGTGTTGTCATTTAGAATGTACAATTCACTGACAGCAACAGTGGCTTACAGACAGGTGAACAGAATCACCAATATTCCATTTACCACAATTTACACAAAAAGAAAAGACATTTGTTTTGTAAAGGGCTGTGCTGTGTGAAGAACTTGATTTTTAAATTGTTTTGAAAAAACTGTGTGCAGCGCTTCTCCATGTAAAACTCGCCACCGTGACACTAGAAAGTTGTGAGTGGTTGTCAGGGCATTGCTATGTTGTGGTTAGGTGATTTGTTACAATGTTTCTTACTGACCCAAGTAAGTCACTTACTTCACCCAGATGTCTTCTTTAATGTCAAAGGCAACAGGATTTTTTCAAATGTTTATCATTTGGCAGGTGAAAAGTCAAGCACTCACACATAAAATAGCACAAATAGCCACATCAGTGTGTGGACACAACGACCCACATTGACAAAAATCTATTCACTTTTTTTTTTATCCACAAAAACCTAAACAGTCTCAAATATAAAGCCATTTAGATTTTCTAAGCAGTATGACATCATATTGTTCAAGCCCCGCCCATGACCACTGATGGTCTGTCCCGTATTAGCATTATTTATAGAGCCACTGAGGACACAATGGAGATTAGGTTTGTTTTTGAAGGTACCGCGCCACCTAATACACAAAACAGCAGGGGTGGGGTGAGCAGTAGCTCATTAGCATTTAAAGAGACATGCAATAAACAAGTCGCTGTGAACAAAGCTGTTTTTCAACTTGTGGAAAATGGGCATCCGGTGTCCCCTTTAAGGTATAATTCTTGTTTGTGGCACAAACTATGCAGGTATTTATGTGGGTCAATGACAAATAGGATCTTTTGTAAGTGTTTCAAAAAACATGTTTGTATTCATGTTTGTTTCATATGGTTTTGTTCATTTTTATTCATTTTAAATGTAAATGTGGTGAAACTATTAAGAAAAAAGAAAATATACAGTTGAGGTCAAAAGTTTACATACACCGTGCGGAATCTGCAAAATGCTAATTATTTTACCAAAATAAGAGGGATCTTACAAATGCATTTTACTTTTTATTTAGTACTGATCTGAATACATATAGTTCACATGAGAAAATAATAGTTGAATTTCTGAAAATGACCCTGAACAGTTAAACTGCCCAATGTTCTTCAGAAAAATTCTTCAGGCCCCACAAATTCTTTGGCTTTTTAGCATTTTTGAACCCTTTCCAACAATGACTATGATTTTGAGATCCATCTTTTCACACTGAGGAAAACTGAGGGACTCATATGCAACTATTACAGAAGGTTCAAATGCTGAAAAACCAAGGAATTTGTGCGACCTGAAGGATTTTTCTGAAGAACAGCAGGCAGTTTAACTGTTCAGGACAAACGAGGTACTCATGAACTATCACTAAAAAAAACACTCACACACAACTGTGGATCATTCAGGTAACAACACAGTATTAAGAATCAAGTATGTACATTTCTGAACAGGGTCATTTGTATAAATTCAACTATTATTTTCTCCTGTCGACTATACGTAAATGTCTTTTTCATGAAATATCTTATTCAGGCCAGTATTAAATAAAAAAAAAATACCATGCATTTTGTATGATTCCTCTTATTTTGGTAATCTATTTAACATTTTGCAGATTCTGCAAGGTGTATGTAAACTTTTGACCTCAACTGTACTGTATATTTTTCTTGAAATATAAAATCAAGAGTCTACATGTTAATAATTATTTTCGAAAAATTATTAAATATTTTTTACTAACACCTACATTAATAATTCATTGCACCACATGACATTTTACAACCTGAACTAACCTTGTCTTGTCAAAAAAAGTCAAATGATCTGACATTTAAAGAGTCTTACTGACCTTTAGACACAGTTATGAGAATCAGCAGGGGTCTATGATATAACTTCCTGTTGTTGTTGTTTTAATTTTCCTGCATTGGATGCAACATATAAAAAATGTTGCAACATATGCATACTTTGACAAACAGTTGTACCACCCTGATAATTTTGTTTTATAAAAACTTTATAAATAAAAGTAAGTAAATAAACAAATAATGCAATTAAAAATTCAAAACATCCACATCATAGAAAAGGTGTAGTCAAGTAATCATTGTGTGTATGAACTGTATTGTTAAATATGTTTTTCTTGTGTGTGTTGTTTTTATTAAATAATAATTTCACTCCTGTGCCAAAGTTTGATTCTTAGGGTTAATGGTTTGTTTATTGATTTAAAAAGTGATCTTTTATACAGGCTGGAGCACTTTTTCTTCATTTAAATGAACACTATGTGCTTTCCATGAATCCCAAATGCTGTTAACCAATAACTAGGGAAGCTCTTTAGTAGGGAGCTCATTCATTCTTGGTTAGCTGTCAATTATGTCTTGTCCAATATGACTTACAACATACTTATCCCCTAAGCGTCTTGTTAAAGGGCACAATGTGATATGTGTATAATGTCAGATGTTTCTCTTTTAGCAATTAATTTTTTAAATGAGAAATCAGTGACTATAAGCTGCTCATAATGTGGGCACCAACACAATGTGTGTGGGAGAGCTTTTTTTAATACTAAGTAAAAATGTTTCCCCTGCAGTCAGGCATTAGGCAGACATGTGGACACACAACCTGTCACGCTATCGTTATGGCTGCCTTCAATCACAGCAACCCACGCATACACACAAACACAAAAACCGTCACTCGCAGCCCTCAGTCCTCTCTCTCTGTCAAACACACACTCAAGGGCCCTAATCAACGTCATCAGAGGTCTCCGCTTCTGCAGATGGTGGAAATCAAAACTCAACAGGCTGAGTGAAAACACACCGGGTCAGTGACAGACAGGAAGCTAAAACCACCTACACAAACTAACAGTCACCATAAACAGAGTGCAAAGCTATAAATAAGTTAGAGGAAACCTAGAACAAACTTTTCTATATTTAAAACACACAATGTGTAATTCACAGATTTAACATAGCACAGATTTTGATTAAATTCAGTCAAAAGTACAAAGGCAGTGCTCTGATATACAGCATTAAATTTACAGTATCTCACAAAAGTGAGTACACCCCTCACATTTTTGTAAATATGTTATTATATCTTTTCATGTGACAACACTGAAGAAATGACACTTTGCTACATGTAAAGTTCTACAGCTTGTATAACAAAAGTGAGTACACCCCTATGTGAAAATGTCCAAATTGGGCCCAAAGTGTCAATATTTTGTGTGGCCGCCATTATTTTCCAGCACCGCCTTAACCCTGGGCATGGTGTTCACCAGAGCTTCACAGGTTGCTACTGGAGTCCTCTTCCACTCCTCCATGATGACATCACAGAACTGGTGGATGTTGGAGACCTTGCGCTGCTCCACCTTCCATTTGAATATGCCCCACAGATGCTCAATAGGGTTTAGGTCTGGAGACATGCTTGGACAGTCCATCCCCTTTACCCTCAGCTTCTTTAGCAAGGCAGTGGTCGTCTTGGAGGTGTGTTTGGGGTCGTTATCATGTTGTAATACTGCCCTGCAGCTCATGCAGCCCCAGACGGTAATACTCCCACCACCATGCTTGACTGTAGGCAAGACACACTTGTCTTTGTACACCATCTGAACCAAATAAGCTATCATAGAATAATCTTGGTCTCATCAGACCACAAGACATGGTTCCAGTAATCCATGTCCTTAGTCTGCTTGTCTTCAGCAAACTGTTTGCGGGCTTTCTTGTGCATCATCTTTAGAAGAGGCTTCCTTCTGGGATGACAGCCATGCAGACCAATTTGATGCAATGTGCAGCATATGGTCTGAGCACTGACAGGCTTACCCACAACCCCTTCAACCTCTGCAGCAATGCTGGCAGCACTCATACGTATGGATATGACGCTGAGCATGTGCACTTAACTTCTTTGGTCGATCATGGCAAGGCCTGTTCTGAGTGGAACCTGTCTTGTTAAACCGCTGTATGCTCTTGGCCACCGTGCTGCAGCTCAGTTTCAGGGTCTTGGCAATCTTCTTGTAGCCTACGCCCTCTTTATGTAGAGCAACATTTTTTTTTAAGATCCTGAGAGAGTTCTTTGCCATGAGGTGCCATATTGAACTTCCAGTGACAAGTATGAGAGAGTGAGAGCGAAAACACCAAATTTAACACACCCGCTCCCCATTCACACCTGAGACCTTGTAACACTAACAAGTCACATGAAACCAGAGAGAGAAAATGGCTAATTTGGCCCAATTTGGACATTTACACGTAGGGGTGTACTTACTTTTGTGGCCAGCGGTTTAGACATTAATGACTGTGTGTTCAGATATTTTGAGGGGACAGCAAATTTTCTCTGTTATACAAGCTGTACATTCACTACTTTACATTGTAGCAAAGTGTCATTTCTTCAGTGTTGTCAAATGAAAAGTTATAATACAATATTTACAATGTGATGTGATGGGGTATGAGGAGTGTACTCACTGTGAGATACTGTACATAATATATAACATGATGAAACCTCTCCCTTAGCCAAAACTATTTGCTTTGGAACAAATAATACATTAATGAGATGAAAGACTGCTTGTTAGAGTTACCCAAAACAAATTATATCAAATTAGATCCATAGGTTTTCGTAACAAAAATATTCATATTAAACTCAAATCACTGACTTCCGGCATCAATGGATCCGCTTCAAAAGATGTTAACCTCCCAGAGGCATATGGATTAGTTTTGCGATGGATGTATGTGCTTTTTGGAGCTTCAAAATAACAACCACTATCCATCAACCATCATAAAGCTTGGAAGAGCCTGGATAAATTTTAAAACAAATCCAGAAGAAGAAAAAAGTCATATACACCTAGGATGGCTTGATGGTGAGCAAATCATGGGGTAATTTTTATTTTGGAATTTGAATTTGATTTCTGGTGGTGATTGAATTTGATTTTCTGATGACTTGGTGGTCACAACCATGGTCTAATGTGGGGGTCAATGATCAGCACTCTCTCCACCCTCAATACCACGAATGAGCAAAAGTGAGGCTGATCTTGGCAGGTTCATGAGCGTTGAACGGCCACTGACGCCCTGGAGCTCAAATGTCTGATTTTTTAAATAGACGTTATCTTTATTAACAAACTGCAAATTGAACTAGAAACAAGTACATTATCACCTGAAAACATCTTAAAACTACATTTTGTGACACAAAAACTGTAATATTCAACAAAATCAACAAAAGAGCAATAACATGCAAGCGCTATGACAAGTCGATTTAGCCTAACGCAGTACACGTAGCAAGTTTTTTTTTATTATTATATTATAAATAAAAAGAAAATAGATAGAATAAAAAAGAAAAAGCAAGCTAGTGGCCTTCTTCTTTTTGCTTTTTTGTTAATTGTAGCAGCTAGTGTTAGTTCATTTTTTTTATTTTTAGAATAGAATAGAATTTGAAAAAAGGGTGTTAGAGTTAGAGGGTCAAATAAAGACGGAAAAGATGTGTTTTTAGCCGATTCTTGAAGATGGCTAAAGAGTAGTTGGGCAGGTCATTCGACCAGGAGGGTACATTTAATGTGAAAGGGATTTTGTGCCTCTTTGGGATGTGCCGTTCACTTGTAGAACGCAAGCTTCTAGAGTCTGAAGTAATGAATTTAGGTAAAGGGGTGCAGAGCCAGTGGTGGTTTTGTAGGCAAAATTAATGCTTTCAATTTTATGTGAGCAGCAATTGATAGCCAGTGCAAATTGATGAAGAGAGGTGTGATGTGTGTTCTTTTCGGCTCATTAAAAATTAATCTTGCAGCCGTGTTCTGGATTAATTGTAAAGGTTTGATAGAACTGGCTGGAAGACCTGCCATAAGAATATTTATAATAAATATAGAATATATATTACAAAAATTATACTGGATTTGGGCATCCGCCATGACACTCACTGTGAGAAATACCACAAGCAATACCCAATATAACTAGAATATTTGCACTCCTCTCAGCCAATCAGATTTGAGGACAAGAAAGAACTGTTGTAAATTGTATAAATTTATATAGACCACAGTGCAATGAATGGAGGAGACATCAAAACTGTAATAAGTGATTCAATCTAATAAGTGATTTAATTTTTTAAGCCTGGGTTAAAAGCAATCCGATCTCATTAAAATGTTTTATGAGGCGGCTAGACAAATCGTACAAAAATCATACAAGTGAGATTGCACAAATTCGTACAAATTAGCCAGCTTGTAAAATACATACAAATTGGTTGTAAGACAGTGTTGGTAAAAAGACAGCTTTTTAATTTAAATCAGATTATTTAAATCTGAAATTAATTTAAGTCTAAGTCTTAAATTTAAATTCAGATTGAAAAATTCTGAGGAAAACCAGGAGACTATTCCACAGATTGGGCCCAACAATCGAAAAAGCAAGGTCACCTATCAACTTTAGTCTGAATCTTGGGACCACCAACAATCTTTGCTCAGATGACCTCAGAAATCTAACAAATTTATATGGATTCAAAAGGTCAAAGAGAGATGAGAGATGCTGATCCGATCAGAGGTAAAAAGTAAAATCAATTCTATATCGGCTCAGCAACAGGTGCAAAGGATACTATATAGTGGAGATATAATCACATTTCTGTGTGCCAGTCGGAAGTCTTGCAGCATTTTGAGCCACTGGAATACAACTTATATTAGATTGGCTTATTCCAATATAAAGAGAATTGCAATAGTCAAGCTGAGATCAAACAAACGCATGTATCACTCTCTCAAACAAAAAAAAAGGATTTGCCTATAAGCTTTATCTGTTTGTCAAATTTGAGAATTCAGAATCAAAAATAACACCCAAATCTTTCACAGAAAGTTTTAACAAATGAGACCAAATCTCCAAAGTCACAATAAGAGCTGCCTGAACACAATAACCTCTGTTTTGCTTTCATTAAGATGTAAAGACTTTAATGAAAACCATGGTTTGAAATAAAATAGAGATACAACTCTTTGTGGACTGTTCACTGGCGCATGTTATTCTAAAGGTGAAAATTTGCAATCTTTCATCAAAATGTAAAAACTTGCCCTTCCTTGTCGGCTGTCTTACCGAAAACCTCCTACGTTTCCCCTCTCTACCACCCTCTTTTAGTAATGCCCACTTTTCAAACTTCCAAGCAACTTCCTATGGAAAAAATCAAGTACCGTTCAACATTTTTCCAAATAGTTATTTAGTTTCACCACATTACAAATGGTGGGAAATAGCATAGTCCTCAATCACCTACTCTACCATTCAAAAAAGTAAGGTTTTAACACATTAAAAAAAAATAATATTTCTATTCAAAACTTCTAATGAAAGGCTGTATTAGATTTATAAAAAAGTGTCAGTATTGTCACTATTATATGAGATTCAAAATAAATGCTGTTATTACTCGTCATCACAGAATACTGAAAATAAAAACATTTAGAAATATATTAAAAAAGACAACAGTTCTTTTAAACTGTAATAATATTTCACAGTATTACAGTTTTATTGTTTTTTTAAAAGGCATGTTTTGTGGTCTCGCATGTAGTCGTCAAGTATTTTAAAGACAGACCATATAGAAACTTTTATTTTAAAAATGTATATATATACTTGTACATTGGCTGTCTATCATGAAGTCATGACATTATTCTCCTGAATAAACAGTTTTACAGAAAATCACTACTGACAGCAAATTTATGACCAGCGGTATGCTTACTCTGAATTTCCTGCCATTATATGTCAATTCTGCATAAATGGACTGGCATTATGCTGCTTCTGGTTTAAACAAAAGGAGGAAATTCTTAAGCAAAAGGCCAACTGAAAGGTTATATGATGCATAGCAATTGCGTTTGACCAGTTCACGTTTCAAAAGACATCAGACGTCATTCTTGCCATGCACTCCCATGACCTGATAGACAAGAATAAAATTCTCTGTATACCAACACCATTATCATTATCACTAATGGCAGATGATTAGGACTCCAATGCTATACCACTGCCAATTCAGAATGGAGTTGAAAACAATGACCGACCTATTCACCCAAAGTAACCTCAAGTAACTATTACAACACTAGGGAGAAAAAGTTGACTCCTACAAGGAAATATTTCACAAAAAAAACAGATGTACTTGCGCAGTACGAAGTGCAACTTAATCTGTTTCCCAAATTCATCTTCTTTCATACATAATCACTAAATTTGGCCTAGAATGAGGAAGCTTTCGAGATCCGCTTCACCACTTTTCCAAAGTTACAGACCTGTTTCCTCTTAGTCAGTTATTATATAATTGAAAAACCAAATGAGGCACTCGAATCCTGTTAAGTCAGCAATCCTACAGCATTCCGTCCTGCTGAGATCATGGAGTTCAGAAGACGAAAGAGGAACAAATCTAGCTTTCTGAGGACTTTCGTATGTGAATGAAAAAGTATAGAGCATCTCCTTCTCATTTCATTGAATGAATGTCACAGAAATGACACATTTCACCACTCAACAGTGATTCTCATTAATGATCATTACTTTAACTGTTTGCATATATATATATGTATATATATATATATCACTACCAGTTAAGTTTTTAAACAGTAAGATTTGCAATGTTTTTTCAAAGAAGTCTTTTCTGCTCACCAAGCCTGCATTTATTTAATCCAAAGTACAGCAAAAACAGTACAATTTGAAATGTTTACTTTTTAAAATAACTGTTTTCTATTTGATTATATTTTAAAATGTAATTTATTTCTGTGATTAAAGCTACATTTTCAGCATTATTACTGCAGTCTTCAATATCACATTATCCTTCAGAAATTATTCTAATATACTTATTTGACATTCATAAAACATTTATTATTAATATATATTTTTTTTTCAATACTTAGAACAGTTAAGTAAATTTTTTCTCAGGATTCTTCGATAAATGGAAAGAATCAAAGATCAGCATTTATCTGAAACAAAAAGCTTTTGTAACATGATACACTATACCATTCAAAAGCTTGGAGTCAGTATAATTTTTTTATTTATTATTATAAAAAAATTATGAATGATCAAAAGTGATGATAAAGACATTTATAATGTAACAAAAGATTTCTATTTTAGATAAATGCTGTTCTTCTAAACTTTCTATTCATAAAAAAAATGCAATTCTACTCAGCTGTTTTAAACATATTATTATTATTATTATTATTATTAATATAATAAATTAGAGTGATTTCTGATGGATCATGTGACTGGAATAATGATTAATAAAAATTCAGCTTTGACTTTACAAGAATAAACTGCATTTTAAAATATATTCAAATAGAAAACAGTTATTTTAAATAGTCAAATATGTCAATTTTTTACTGTTTTCGCTGTACTTTGGATCAAATGAATGCAGGTTTGGTGAGCAGAAGTTTGGATCACAATGATGAATTGATGCTTTTATTCAGCATGGAAGCATTAAATTGATCAAAAATGACATGAAAGACATTAAAATGATCTCTACTTTAAATAAATGCTGTTCTTTCTGTTTCTGTTCATAAAAGAGTCACACAAAAGACATTTAATCACAGTTTTCACACTACATTAAGCAGCACAACCATTTTCAACTGTGATAATAATAAGAAAGGGTTCTTGAGCATCAAATCAGCATATTAGAATGATTTCTTAAAAATCATGTAACACTGAAGACTGGAGCTTTGTCATCAGGGGAAAAATGCATTTTAAAACATTTTCAAATAGAAAAGAGTTAATATTTTACAGCATTGTTCTTTTTGAATATGTTTTGATCAAATAAATGCAGACTTAGTGATCATATGAATATAAATAACAACATTAATAACAATTGCAGTGTTTCCCCTAGGTTTACGGTTTTGTTACTTTTATTTTGACAGGTTGCCATGAAGTTTGTGTGTGTATACAGTTACAGTATTATGCTAGATGCTAGTTTTTTTTAAATGTAATGGTAAAATTACCATGAAGAGACGGTCACAGCAGCTCTGGAGATTAAGTTTATGTGTTAATGTCATCATATAGTGAGACACAGAGGCCGAAAATCACCACGAGGGTCACGCATGCTTCAGTATCTGTGTAGCAAACAAAACAGCGTCTCTGCCATTCATACAACAGAGTCAAGCGGAACACACAGGATTTAATATTTAAGTCTTTTTGCATTTTCATATTCACAGACACTAGTCCATATCGCGATTCGAATTAAGTGGCAGACCTACTTTTTATTTATTCATCCAAAAATTGGCAAATTCCATGGCATTCCGTGCTATAAAGTATAGAGTATTCCGTTTTTATGAATGGACTCCGCAATCCGTCCGTGTTTTCGCAGAGGAGAAATTGTGCGTGACCATGTAGAGACAGAAATGACATGCCGTTGTTTAAGGTTACCCTAAATGACTTCTGTTGTGATCTGTCGGTATATAGAAAATTAAATGAAAATTGGCCGCTCCCCTAAAATAATGGCAGGGGGAAACACTTAATTGCTATACTGCTATGAAAATAATATCACCAAAAAGAATCCATCTCAGACTTCATTTTCCTTAACTAATACATAATTTATAATATCTTTTTCAGATTAGATTTCAAGGTGAAATAAAACCCAAACATGTTCTTGACCAGCTTTGGGAGATTCCCCTGATAACTGGATATCTAGAAAACAATTTAACATCAGTTTCTTTCTTGAGGCTTCCTCAGTTCCTCAAATTTCATTATTTCTCTCTCTCTCTCTCTCTCTCTCTCTCTCTCATGTGGCTGTGGTCATGCATCCGAGTGTGAGGGATAACAGACCACTCAAGCTGAACGCTTCTATTAAAATTTAAG
This sequence comes from Cirrhinus molitorella, assembly GCA_033026305.1. Lineage (NCBI taxonomy): Eukaryota > Metazoa > Chordata > Actinopteri > Cypriniformes > Cyprinidae > Cirrhinus > Cirrhinus molitorella. Next base: position 22,447,272 of record CM065123.1, on the reverse strand, counting down.
ACTGCAGAATGGTTCTTTTTCCCTTCACACTTAATCACACTGAATCTTTCACCACCTCCCACAGAAGACATTAACAGGGAAGAGTGCTGAAAATATAACGCATGGCTGTGGAACTGACAGAGAGGGCAGCACACTAATAGGAGTAGAAAACTTTCCCTAACAAGTATCTAATTAGATATAAGCTGGCAGTGGATGCTGGACAGATGTATGATGATCAGTCAAAGGGGCAACAGTGCTAGCTGGGCAGCCGAGAAATCCTCTATACAGTCTATAATTGGGGCTAAGGCTGTAGATACCTTATTCTGACTCCTGCCTATAGTTATAACAGATTCCTTTCCATAAACACAGGCATTAAGAAGAAGCAGATCTCTGTAATTGGTTCCCTAATGTCCTGCAGAGCAGCAGTGCAAACAAATGTCAGAATGACCACTGCATGGCTCGTCATGGCTGTTGGGAATCGGCAGAGAACACTACACAGATTACAGTTCTCTTCCAAAACCTACAGAGCTGCTTCATGGTCTACGGTCTACCTAGAAAGCATCCTAACCGAGGTGGAACCTCCCAACTGACTGATTAGGCAGCAGCTCCATGAAGTATTTTTACCAATAATTTTCAGTATTGAATGAAATACTTCTATAATTGGCATTTCTTTCACTTTCTTGCAAGAATTTGGCCAAGACAAGTTATCTTTGGAAGCAGCATAATTATGATTCCTATCTTTGGAACAGCCTTTATGTCAAGAGGACAGCTGTAATACCCAAGGAGGCAGCTCACTAGGTTTCGAAAGAGAATAAATGGAGAACCGAGACAACGCATTATGTCAATCAACCCTTCAACGTAAATACTTAAAGGGATAGTTCACCCAAAAATGAAAATTAGGGTGATTTACTTACCCTCAAGCCAAGTGTATATGACTTTCTTCGTCCAGACAAATAAAATCAGAGCTATATTTAAAAGTGTCCTGGCTCTTCCAAGCTTTATAATGGCAGTTGATATTCAGTAGCCAAATAGAAGTCCAACAGTGCATCCATCCATCATAAAAAAGTACTCCACATGGCTCCAGGGGGTTAATAAAGGCCTTCTGAAGTGAATTAATGTGTTTGTGTAAGAAAAATTTCCATGTTTAAAACTTTATAAACCATAATCTCTAACTTTCGCTAACTGTCGTACGCATATACAAGAGAGAGTGGCATTCTAGCCGATGATGTATTATATTGAAATCCTCTGATATTTTCCTTTACAAATCCTCATTTTGTACTTCTAATTTGTGACCGGAGTTTTGTTTTGCTCTTTTTTATTTTTGTTTTTTATGATGGATGGATGCACTTTATTGGACTTCAAAATCACAACACCTATTCGCTGCTATTATAAAAGCTTGGAAGAGCCAGGACATTTTTTTACATTTTTTAACATAACTGTATTCATCTGAAAGAAGAAATTCATATATACCTAGGATAGCTTGAGGGTGAGTAAATCATGTGGTAATTTTCATTTTTAGGTGAACTATTGCTTTAAAAATTCTTAGGGGCAGTATGCACAATGCATTTTTCCATTCCGCTGTTACTTTTCCAGGATCTTCTTTATAAGCATGCACTAGACAGACGTCTAGTGATGTGCTTGCTTGTCTTTTGCAGTGTTTTGAACCACATTATTCTAAAACATGTGACACTTAAGTTCAAATAAGTTCAGTTTTTAAATAATGTGTCTCGAGACCTTGCATTTACATTCCGCTGCAAGTGTCTTGCATTTTTCAATGCAAAAACATATTCCGTGTGAATGATCCCTTGGAATACTTTCTGAAAAAAAAAAAAAATCTCAAACTTGTTTTGAGAATGGCAGAGTGTTTGTTGTGAGTAATGAAAGCAAAAGCTGTGGGAAAAAGTCATTATATCTACAGGGCTTGGCCATGCAGATTACTAACCTTGATACTGCTCATTTACAAAACCTCTAAAAGAATATGTAAATATTTTCAGAACATATACTGTATGTGTGTGTCTTTACATATACACAGTCAAAAGCCTGGACAACACCCTCTTATTTGATGTTTTTTAAAGAAGTTTCTTATGCTTATCCAGGCTGTTTTTACTTGATCAAAAATACAGAAAAAAAATGTAATATTGTGAAATATTATTACAATGTAAATCAATGTTTTTCTATATTAATATACATTCAGATTTAATTTATATCTGTTTATTTAATTAAAGTTGAATTTCCAGAATCATTACTCCAGTCTTCAGTGTCACATGATCTTTCAAAAATCATTCTAAAATGCTGATTTATTGTCAGTTTTTGGAACCTGTGACACATTTTTCAGGATTTTTTGATCAATAAAATGTTAAAAAGAACACCGCTTATTTAAAATAGAAAGGTTTTCTAACAATATACACTAATGTTCAGAAGTTTGGGGTCAGTAAATTTTATTCTTTATTTTTTTTGAAAGAGATTAATACTTTTATTCACCAAGGATGTGTTAAATTAATAAATTAATAATAAAGTGATAGCATAGATTTACACTGTTAGAAAAGATTTATATTTTGAACAAATGCTGTTCTTTTTAACTTGTTATTCATCAAAGAATCTAATAATAATTCTAATAATAAATCAGCATATTAGAATGATTTCTGAAGGATCGCGTGACACTTCAGTTGATGAAAATTCAGCTTTGCATCACAGGAATACATTATATTGTAAAGTATATTAAAATAAAACCTATCATTTTATATTGTAATAACATTTTACAATATTACTCTTTTTTCTGTATTTTTGATCAAATAAATGCAGCCTTGATGAGCATAAGAGACTTCTTTAAAAAAACATTAAACGAGAGGGTGTATCCAAACTTTTGACTGGTAGTGTATATAAAAATATACACAATACACACACATATATAAACATTATTTTTGATGCGATTAATTGTAATTAACTAATAATTACTAATAATTCTTGCAATTATTACTCAGTGAGAAACAGTGTATTCCTACAGCTCAAAATTTAGAGTGCAAAGCTAATAACACCAAGGCCATGGGTTTGATTCCTATGGAACCCAAAAACTGACAAAATGTATACCTAGTAAACAATGTCACTTTTTTAATCAGATCAGAAAGAACACATTTACTTTCTAAATACTGCATGTAGGGTAGGGACCAATCAGACAATGGTTCATTAGATTTAACCAAATCAGTGGTTTATTCAGTTAACAAAGAAGCAGACTTCCCCTCACCCCAACCCAACAGTGGGTGACAAAGTCTCAACCAGGACGCTTCTAGCAACCACTGATAATGTCAGTTTACGACGTAAAACTACGCAGGAGAATCTGCAACTATGCAGGCAGACTGTTTTTCTTCACTCACCTCCCCCCATAGGAAAGACACAATGCTCATAGAAATGGACTCTTCCCTATTTCATTCACAGACAAACGTTTCTGTGAACGAAGACACATAGCCCATATATCAGTGTGTGTATATTACGACTGTCCATGTCCTTTGTCTTCCTTACTTTGTATTTCTTACTTTATAACCGTTTTATGCTTGTGTCTTGATAGGATGCTAATGTAACCACATACAGTATATGCCATGTTTGGTCTCTTTTGACTCGTATGTAGATTTCCTGAAAGACGCTGTGTATTAGAGACTGATACCGGTGCAACATATTAACGTTCTAATAATCTTTAGTATTTCTGGCCTGAACCCCTATTGATTTAAATATGCAAACTGACATTTCTCTGAAACAAAGGGCCATAAAACGAAGACCCAGTTTCAAACCTCCCACTGAGAAAGCCAGCCTTCTCATTGGTCGGAACTACTTGGGAAGGTGTGACTCTGTCCAGACTTTAAAGGGGCTCACACCCCGTTCCGGCCCTCTCTCTTCTCTTCTCCTCTTCTTCTGAAAGATCTTCAGAGTTATCGTGGAGGTCCTCCACGGAAAGGCCGTGGGGCAAACCCATGGCCCAGCCACATGCGGTTTCCCCCCAACATGAGGCCGGACACTCTCTTTCTATCCTGGCATCTACACCTCAGCCCCTTGGTAACCATCCGATCAGCCGATCAATGGAACAACGAAGGCTCCATCTCCATTACATCATCAGGACTACCTTTGAGCTGGCATCTGGACCCTTGCGTAAGCACCACACAAAAGGAAACCATTATGCAAGTAACCATTTAACTATTAGATGCAATAAGGAAGCTGTGCCCCTTGTAGGTCAAGGAGATTCAGGTTTTCCTGACGATTTGGTTGTGCTGATGTAAAAGATTGCCAGTCTACTCTCTCTCTCCTCCTCACTCACTCTCTCTCTCCCTCTCTCTTGCTTTGTTTTATGTGTTGTCTGTTTAGTGTTCGTTTATTTGCTAGCTAGTGTTTATTTTCCCCTTTTACGTATTCAATAAACCCACATCTTGTATTCACAAATGAATTTCTTGCTGTGTTCATTGCTCACAGATATCACGTCACTTAAACTGCTTTGATTTCGTTACAAAACTGATCCAGTCCTGTAACTTAGCCAATTACAGTGGGAAAGATTAATTTTCAAGGCTAGGAAGTTGATTTTTCTTAGAGTTAGAATAAAAGCGGCTAATACTCGTTGGACGAGGGCATTGGTTCGGTTTATTTTTGACTCGGCTGTTTCAGAGAAGTGTATAAAGTATGTGTAATTAATAACCATTAATTATACATAGTTTATTGTGCTTAAATTAATAACTTTTGTTACATGCACATACTGGTCTTACTGCTCATTATTGATTAGTGCAGGTTATCAAAACAATGTTGTCTTCATTGTCTTGAATGAATAACTTGCTCCACTTGTAAAAAAAAAAATAAAAAATTGGGCTAATATAATTTAGGCCATGCAGGCTATTAGTGTTAACCAATAGTCAAAAGCCTATTTAAGCACTGTTTTTACAAAACCTGTCTTCATTCTGGCCTGGAATAAGCCAATAATTTACGATTGGATAAATGAAATGAAATGAAATGCATTTTATTTTGGAAGTAAGATAGACTGAAAATCAGTCTTGAAGGAAAACAGGCTGTACAGTACATAAGGTTTACAAGAGTACTAAAGTCAACAGGCAGTTGTAAGCCCTTAGTAATAACTGTAAGGGTATTATCATTAAGGGTCTTTAAAGGCATGGCGTGAAGCCAGTAATTTCCCGATGGATAAACTGGTGTGAAGTCAATTATTTCCCAGTGGATAAATTCAAGTCCTACATTTTTTTCCTTACTGAATATCGCATTTCACACTGAACTGCATCTTATTATAGAAATAAAATGGGCTTGAATGTGATTTCATGTTGACTTTCAGTGACAATCATACTTGAAGAAAAACAAACTGTACTGTGTGAGTCAACAGTCAGTTGTAAAATCTCAGTAATATACTAGCAAGGGGTGTTATCATTAAGAGTCACCTACTTGTTCAGGATGCTTGCTGCCTCTGATTTCAGCCACAGTGTTGTATGAGTCAACATCTGGCAGCGTTTGAGCCCCCATAGTCAGATGCACCACAACCCTCTGGCCTCTGCGGGCCATCCTGGCCATCATCTGGGCATCCTCGATAGTGATGCAGGCGGTGGGAATCTGAGGCACTCCAGGCTGGTACCACTGCCAGCCAGTGTGGGGGCTGAAAACAACATTGTGAGTTGGTTAAAAAAACTGAAATATGCTTTTTATATATTAAATATTGTTACAAAATATATTACTAGTCTAAAGTTTATAATATTTAAAAGTATTTTTAAATGTAATTTCATCCTTTGATGGCAAAGCTGAATTCTCAGCAAGTATAATCAATTATTAATAGAGCTCAGTTTTTAATAATGGTTCTTAATGTTATCAATGTTGAAAATTGTTTTTTAGTGGATTTTCAGGATTCTTTGATAAATAGACATTTCAAAAAATAGCATTTATTTTAAACTTTCTTTACTGTCACTTTGGATCAACCTAATGCATTCTAACTGAATAAATGCATTACTAATTTCTTATATACTTTATACTTACAGTTGAAATGTATGTAAAAAAGTTACATACACCTTGCAGAATCTCCAAAATGTTATTTATTTTACCAAAATAAAAGGGATCATACAAAATGCATGTTATTTTTTTATTTAGTACTGATCTGAATAAGATGTTTCACATAAAAGACAGAGAAAATAATAGTTACATTTATAAAAATGACCCTGTTCAAAAGTTTACATCCGCTTGATTCTAAATTTTTCTGATTATGAATTTGAGATCAGGGTCAATTTAACTTATTTTAAAATCTGGGAAACATTTAAGTATCTTATGTAGCTTCTGAAGGGCAGCACTAAATGAAAAAAATATGATATTTAGGCAGATCAATCATTCTGTTCAAAAGTTTACACACCCACAGCTTTTAATGCATTGTTAATGCAGCTTTTAATGTATCAGTGAGCGTTTGAACTTTCTGTAATAGTCCCTCTGTTGTCCTCAGTGTGCAAAGCTGGATCTCAAAATCATACAGTCATTATTGGAAAGGGTTCAAATACACAAAAATGCTGAAAAACCAAAGTAGCTCATTTAGGTAACAAGTGTATGGAAACTTTTGAACAGGGTAATTTTTATAAATTAAACTCTTATTTTCTCTTGTGGATTATATGTAAACATCTTTTATGTGAAATATCTTATTCTGGTCAGTACTACACAAAAAATAACATGCATTCTGTATCATCCCTCTTATTTTGGCAAAATAATTAACATTTTGCAGATTCTGCAAGGTGTATGAAAACTTTTGACTTCAACTTTAAATCTTATTTAAAGAACTTTTGAATGTGTCTGATAGTGTATTACATTTTCCACAAAAACATTAATCCACACAACTGTTATCAACATTGATAATAATAAGAAATGCTTCCTGGGCACCAAATCAGCACATAGAATGATTTATAAAGGATCATGTGACACTGATGATTGGAGTAATGGCTGCTGAAAATTCAACTTTGCCATCATAGAATAAATCTATTCAAACAGAAAACTGTATTTTAAACTGTATTTTATTTTAAACTGTAATAATTCACAATATTACAGTTTTACTGTATTTTTAATTAAATAAAGATTGTTTATTATTATTATTATTTTTATTCATTTAATTATTGATTTATCTGTGAAACAAACAATCCCTGGAGCATCATCCTTCAACATTAAATTATTTTAATTTCCTTCTTTCATTGACACAATTTTATAAAAAATTATATTTAAATAGCCAGCAGCCTTTATTTTACAATGGCAATTCTTGTATTATATTATGAGCAGTGTGATTCTTTTAACCTGTTGATGGAGAAGGGAGTTACTGAACGGATAAGCGAAGCCACGGCTCCAACTTTAGCAGCTTCTGAGGCCCCTGAAGCCCGATAGGCTACGGTCTCCCCATAGCTGACAAACGGCTGGTTATACACAACGATTTTCCCTTTAGCCTCATTCGCTCTCTTTCTCAGCTCTTCAAAAGACTCCACCACCATTACCTCTGCCTCAATACCTGCCAAAAGAAAATAGACTGGTCAGCAATACAGTACTTAAAAGGTTATCATAAGATGAACAGTGACTACTAACCTCCTGGAGGAGTTCCAACACTACTACCAAGCCCAAGTATGGCTAAAGTGTGGTTTCTCGGTAGAAGCATCATTGCGCTCTCCTTTCCCCGCACCCAGTGAGGGATCTTCACTGGCTCTAGATGCACATTTTCCAGTTTGTCATGTGTAAGGGCATTGTACATGTACTTAATGGCCAGGTCTAGGTTCTTAGAGCCACTGACTCTGTTTCCAATAGTGTCAGTGAACTCAGCCAGCCTCTCGTAGGAACGGTTCTGAGCCTTTCCATATACTGCTAGGTTTATGATTTGTTGAGCGATGTCAGAGTATTTAGAAACCTCTCCGGATATTTCTGAAAGCGGTTTACTGTCATAACTGTGAGGCCTGGAGTGACACTGTAGAAGACAGCAGAGGATAAGAAGAGTCAGCAGCACCTGACTAATGGAGTTTTGACACTTGATTTTATTGCCAGTCATCTGAAAAGCACATGACAGAAAAAAGTCAAGCATTTATCAGTACAGTAGAACTCAATGAGTTAAACATGACTTAAGTCATTTTAAAATATATATAAAGACCATTTCTGATATGGCAGTAATGCAGTTCAACTGGTCTTAAATGATTTCCTGGATTTCCTTTTCAAGGTTGTTTTTTTTCCTGGTCGTTTCTGATATAAAAACATTTTACACATTAAAGGACAAACATTTAAGCTACTGCCATTTATTCGATCACTTGCACATGCTGGCACATACAGTATTAGTAATAATACAATAAATTCAAGCACAGCTGGTTTACGAAATCTAAAAATGCTATTTTGCAAAAGAAATATAACTTCCACATAACGGCTTATTCTTGATTTTGTGGAAATAGTATTAAAATACTTAGATGCATAATTTAAACAGCTATGAATTAAAAAGTTTAAATGTTTTACCGGCATGTTTCCCAATGAAAACACACTGTACATACCTTGAAAACATTGTGCACTCATGTGGCTACGGCAAGCGCCCTGGGACAATCCTGCAAAACGCGTTTAGTATTCAACACGAGACACCTTTCACAACAATGTTTTTGAAACCACTGCAGTTCTTATGAAGCAAAAAAATTACGATTTACAGTATCTAATGTATAGAGCAGGTTGTAAATGTGTTAACCAGGGTGAAAACATGTTTGTTTTCAAAAATCCATTTGAATTTCCATAAGATGTATTATTATTATTATTGTTGTTGTTTTTGTTGTTGTTGTTGTTGTTCTTCTTCTTCTTCTTCGTCTTCTTCTTCTTCTTCTTATTAAGACCTACAGTAACAGTCCTCAAAATTACTAACATGTCCAATCAAATCAAATAAGACCGTCCAAATGTTTTGCACGTTAAAAAATAAATAATACCTCACCTTGTGTCAGTCACGTTTACTAATAAAAATCAGATCAGGTTCGATTTTCTGCGTTTTCGCATCCGTTTTGATAGGAAAGGATGACGAATATGAAAAAAAAAACGCATACGAAAATTTCGGCCTCGGTGTGAAATGACCTTTAGGCTATGTTCTATTGCCATAGCATATTTGAGGACTATTTTATGAATGAGACAAACGACAGTAGTATTCCTACTCGACTTTTTTTGCTATCGATTATGTATTTAATAAGGAGTGTAATTCATTACAGAGTGTTTTCACTATCATCAATCCTACTGGCAGCTCTGAATGTAAACAATGCCACTGAACTGAATGAAACTCACATAGCCTATTTAGCTGATTATTGGTGCTAAAAATGGTCAATTATTTTCATGTTTTGGGCTGTACTAATCGGTCTAACCGGGAAAAACATTTGGAGTACTACAGACTGCAAAAAGTTACAATAAATCAATGAGAATAGTACAAAAAACTCTCTAGCAAAAGGCATCTGTGGTTGACCAAACTGAACCAGGATTTCCAGGGCAAGAATCTTCACAACATTTTGTTTGTTCTTATAATTTCTGGTCAGGTAGGTGAAATATTAGGCTAAAATCCTAAATAATACTGCTTGTACATATCTTCCCTGTTGAAAAAACAAAAAAAAACAAAACAGCATATGCTGGCCAGGTAGGTTTTGAGGCATGGATGCTGGTTTGAGCTGGTTTATGCTGGTCCTTAGCTGATAATGTGCTGTATAACCATCATAAACTAGCACATGAACAGCTTAAACAGCATAAACCAGCCCCAACCAGCATCCATGCTTCAAAAACTACCAAACCAGCATATGCTGTTTTTTTTTAACAGGGTTTACCACCTATTAACTTTAGTTTGTCAAAATATTGCACCCTTTCCTGCTTACTAAAGCCTTCTTCATATGATTTAGCAGCTTCCATACATTTTTTCCATGGTTTAGACAGCATAAATTAGCAGAACAATGTCAGTAGTAAATTAACCGTGCAGTCCACTTTGTTGTTTACATCCGAGTATCGTAAATATGGCCGTGCATCTGTGTATCTGACCAAATTGTAACGTATGTGGAAACCCTCTATTGAATTTGATGTGACTTATCACGTGATCATGTGACTTATGCCTTTTCAACATATTAGATTCAGAGTGAATGTGTGCATATATACTATTTGTAGATACTTCAAATATATTACGTTACAATAAATTGATCCCAAATGTTTGTTTTGATGTTACAACTTCAAAACTTTAGGCGAATTAGTATTCTGTGCCTACAAATTTGATGTTATGACTGGGCAACACTAAAACTACAACAAAACCAACACATTTATGAATGAAAATGCTCATTTAGAAAAGTGAGGGCTTGTGCAACTACACGCATGTTTATGCATATATATATATATATATATATATATATATATTAGAACAGTTTGTGGACTACTAAGTGTGAGATTCTTTCTGGAACAGCCTTTGTGGCTGCTTGTGTGTTTAATATGTTTTCCTGTCAGAGCTTCAACATCTAGGGACAAATCCCAGAGCAGTCTTCATCGGAAGTGTTACATTTCCACCACAGCTTGTGTTTGATGGTCCAAAGAGAGAGTTGATAGCCACTTGGTATGCATCTTGATTCATTATGTACATATTCATACACACACAGGGACTTAACAGTTAAGAGTATTCTCCAAAGGAGAGGTGCATAAAGATTCAGGTTGATGCACAAGAAACGTAATTAAAATACCATGAGAAAATGTTTATTCAGTAGTGTTTTTTTTATGAAATACAATACTGTTTCTGTATCTGTGACATTACCACTCATCACATTTCTCCAGTTCCAGCTTTTAACATCGTTCCGATGCACAAATGTCCTCAAATCCCTGTAGAACTGTTTCAGAACAGTAGGCACTTCAAGGGCTTCTAAAACATTTGTGAATATACATTTTCATAGATTTTTTTTTTAACTAACATATTACATATAATATGTAGTATATAAATAATTATATTCTATAAATTATTGTATATTAACATATACAGAGACGTCGTTGACTCTAAATGGTCAGGTCTTTAAAAGAAACAATGGAAATGCACATGAAAAGAAGAGTAAAAATGAGCAGAAGTGATTCACGTTATTAATCACCATCACTGTTAACAACACTGTTTGAGTCTTTGGAAGGTCAGAGACATTCAGCAGAATATGCTTGAGTCAGAAACAGAGGAGAAATCTTTGCAAAAGCTGCTTCCGCATGAGGGATAATATTATGAAATCAAGAAAAATGGCCTTCATTAGGGTTCCAGTCAACGGTGAACGGTGGAAATCTGTTGATTGAGAACAGTGTGGGCGTAAAAATCAGTAATACTGACGACTTATACTGGGTAAATGATGTTAACCTGTCATGGAAGATTCATTCTTGGTCTCTTACACTTGTTCATAATGAAGACTGAATTCATCTGAAAAAAATCCATATCTTATTCTAATGGACATTTTTTTCCCTTCCAAGCGTTGAGTAAGTGGGTATCAAATAGTTTGGTGGAAACTTAACCTTGATAAGCTTTTGTGCTACGCAAACTTTTATAATGGTTAAAGTAATTAAGTAAATTACTGCAGTGCTATGAATGGTCTTCAGACTTTCAGTCAAGTCCAGTCAAGTACAACTGATTTTTCTAAAAGACTTCACCTGCATGTGTTTGACATGAAAAAAGAGAGAGAATAAAGCAGTACAAGTATTGAGCAATGTGTTCTTGGCTTCAGGCAAATTAGAATTTGAACTTTCAGGGACTTAACACTGTACCAACTACATTAGAAACATGAAATATAACAAAATACATTTAAACATTCTGAAAAATGGTGTTATCTTTGTATGATTTGATGTCGGCCAGACGCAAATACAAACATTCATTTTGACTGAGGAACAGAATGGCACAAGCCAAGGGAGAAAAATCCCTTTACAAAAATGATGAGATGAAAATGAAGTTACTAAAGTCCACACTGAGATAAGTTACTGCAATGTAATCAGTGGAAAATTAAAGGTATCAGATATAACCCAGGACTTACTCCTTGGAATTGTCTTGTTCTTTAATAAAACGTACCTCTACTGTTACAAAGTAGTCAAGGACTAAAACCTGTGAGGAATGATTTACCTTCATACACTGACAACAATTGTTTTCAAAAACCAAACAATCTTTGACATTTTTGATCCCAACAAAAAAGAAAATACAAGCCTTGGTTGGCTTCGTGAAGCAAAATTACATTTTTGTTACATTTTTAAATAAGTAAAGGTTCCCCGTAAAAAAATCCCCTCGATGTGCTACCGATCCGCCGTTAACTCTTGGAGAGGAGTTGGTTGTCATAACGATGTTACTGTTGGCATGATTGGTCGTTTAGGCGTAGAACTCTTTACTCGGAGCCTTCTGATAGGCCGAATTGGGAGGCTTGCGCTCTCCAAGGTCGTAGCTTCCCTCGTCCTTCTTTCTCATACGGTACACCAGAAGGAGGATAAGGAAGATGGCAAACAAGAAGCCGATCACTCCGCCCGCTATAACCGCTGCATCAAGAAAAACGAGACCATGTTAAAAAAATGGTATTGTTTATTATAATAATATCTAGCACTAAAACTAATATTCAAGTACTTCAACAAAAACTCACATATGGAATTTAAATTCAAAATATCAGGGAAATGTAACAAAGAGACAACAATGGTTTGTCAGTTTACAGAATTAATAGAAAATGTAATAATATTTTCGGGTGATTCTTCAATTATGGGTACTTTTGACTACTTAACAGGTGAAAAATCTTCAAACAATGGTAAATCTTTAAATATTTATGTCCTGTGAGAAAGATTTGATTACATCCTTGATCAACCTTGAATGTCTTGTGATTATTTTTTATTTTAATTGGTGTAAAATAAAAAATACTAGTAATTTTTTACTGACATTTTTAATGTGTTTTTCAATAATAATAATAATAATTAATAAATAAATAGTAAAAAATACGCCTTACAATTTCTAACACAACAAGTTAGCTAGCAGTCCATTAAAAAATAAATAAAAATAAATATTTTAATATTCATGAATTTTAGTTATATATGAAAAATCTGTTAATTATATTTCTGGTCTTCAAAATGGCATTCTGCTGCTTTGGCAGAAATGTGCTCTTCGTTATTTTTCATTTCCATCGTAACCACATTTAAAAAAAAATAGGAAAAACTCAATTGTTCTGTAAAATGGGCATCATTGTTTGTTAAAAAGGTAAAATTGTAAATACTAAATACTAAAAAAAATAAATACTAAAAATAAAAACCTTAAAACTAAAACTTAATTGTTTTAAGTTCTAAGGCAACTGTGTAGAATTTTGATTTTTAGATAATTGATTTTTAGACTGGATTTGGATTTTAAAATAATTTAAAAGGGTCTGGACCGAAACAAGCCCAAAATAGAAGCATTATAGCAAATAAATTTTATTTAAACATGGTCAAAATGTACACATAAACACTAACTAATTAAATAAACAAACAAACAAACTTAAAGCTAAAATTTAACTATATTAAGTTCTAAGTCAAATGTGCAAAGTAGAATTTAAATTTTTAGATAATTTACTTTTTAGATTTTTACATAAATGATGTTTAGATTTTAAGATAATTTAAAAGATCTGGACCGAGGACAAGCCCAAGATAGAGGCATTATAGCAAATTAACATTTAAATGCTCTACAAAATGGAAAAAAAGCGATTAAAGTGGCAAATTAAAACTAATAATTTATGAAAATTGCATTTTTAAAGCATTTTCTTCTTCAAAACCTTGATAGGGGACTAAAATGTTCCCCTAACTGAAGAATCACTCTTCTGCATGTTGTTAATTTTGAACATACCTGCCAGCACTTCTGTCCTTTGGAAGAGACTTTCTGTGCGAACCTCATGAAGTGGGTCAGCATCTTGTACAACGCTCGGTGAGCTGGTGGCTTCAACAGTGACCTGGGGCTTATTTGTCTGATAGTCAGAGATCTAAAAAAACAGCGAGAGAGGCAGAGAGAGAAAGACAGCTTAACTTCGAAATTGCTGACAGAAAAAACAGTTCAGCTTGTGGACATTGTCGGAAAAAGTGAAGAGATTCAATAACAAGATTGAAGGATAAAACATAACAGTGATGTTCAGTAAAACTGTGAGAGACAGCAGGTCAGTGTGAGCGTCAAAAAGGGGCAATATCAAAAGTATCACAAGTTGTCACAGTTTTGCAGGCTGTGCAGGTTTACGGAGCAGTGGGAGTCAGCAAAAGCTTTGATAGTGTCAGAATCAGTATGACTGAAATGGGCGAGCAATCGCACCTCTGGTCCCATGTCTGAGTCGATGAATGTGTCTATGCTGTTTGTGTCCTGCTCTTTGGAAATGGAGGAATCCACACTAGGGCTGCTGCTGTAGAGAGGTTCCTGAGTCGAACCTGCTTTGAATTCTGGGTACCGCACAATGACCGTGGAAGTGTCTTCATCATCATCTGTGTCACTAGAACCTAAAGAGATGTGTGAGAAATAAAGAAATGAGATGAAAATTAGCTTAGAAAAAATTAGCCTAATCAAAATTTCTAATTTGTAGAAAATATATCAGAGTTGTCTGGGGGTAAATGAAACTTGATATGCTGTGACATTACAATCAAGTTGTATTGTGATATATGGCACGAAAAGGGAGGCTCTGTCTCCTTAAAATATTGGATGAGAAAAAAAATGTAGTACAAAAATAAAACAATGCAAATATTACAAAATATAACATTAAAAAATATGAAATACTCATTTTTTTAAAGAAACATTGTTCAACAATGACACCAGTAGGTAAAGTTACAGCGGGAGGCCGTATCTCTTTCGCCTCCCCTGAGCCCATACAGTTTTAACAGACCCGCTAAAGCCTGCCATGAGTTTGGTGGGGGGTAACTGAGAATAAAGTCATGTGGGAAAGTCATGTGAGATGACGCAATACCTCCAGCGCGATATGATTGGATATGACTAGTTCATGCAATAAATCCCGGCCTCTTGTGTTTGTGTTTGTGTGTGTTCTGTGTTCGCAAAACAGTCTAAATTAACAATATAAAGGCATTAATTGGAAGACTAATTTAAAAAGACAGTAAATAATTCACACACTTAGATATAACCACTTTGTTGTCATAATAAGACTTGAAATGGCCTGAAACACGATCTGTTGTTTTTTTTTGTGAGTAATTAACTCACAAAATCAAAATTAACTGGTGGTCCAAAAAATTTTTAAAAGTAGTTAAAAGTTAACTATTAAAAAAATAGCTGAAAGTAAGTTCAAAATTGTTTAAACTGTTACTGCCTTAAGTTATTTTTTTAGAATGCGGTCCTGCTCCCTTTGTCAAAATCGAGGGGTCGAGGGTCTGTAAACTTCCCTTGTCGACCAGCTATTACTGTGTACAGCCGTTCTTATTTTCGTCAGCACTCTTGAATGTACGATATTGCTTAAAGGGACAGTTCACCCAAAAATGAAAATTCTGTTATTAAAGTATTCTTATAACTTCATAACATTACGGTTGAACCACTGATGTCACATGGACATGTTTAACCATTGTGGACGCACTATGCATATTTTGCAGCATTTCGCACATTCGAAAACAGAGCGATCACACTACAGTTCAACTTTTAAAAAGGCATCTCTAGACCTTGTGTTATTTTCAATCCACTACCCTCCATCTCACTTTTTTAAAAAAAATGCCTTCTGTTGGAATGGCCATGAGCAACATAAAACCAAACGTAAAACCAGCCTGAATTATACAGGGTTCTTTCAAGATGATTATGCAATAAAGTCATTTGTAAGTCAATTTTGAAAATACCAGGTGTTGCACATCTATGATGTCATGGTCTGATTGGGACTATAATGGCATCCCAATGGCTTGAGCTTTCTTTTAAATTCAAACTTCCCTCTTTCTTGGACTAGTTCTGTATAAATATAACCATAGAGAATGGGAATGCAAGATCAGCACTATTGTGCTTAAAGTGTTTCCAAGAGAGACAGATGAAATATATAAAATGTATAAATATTTTAACCGTTCTCTCCATTTTGCACTGTAATTCTGCCAGGTACAAGGCACTGTGGTACGGCAGTAAGAGGTAGAGAAATGACTTATTAATAATGCAGAGTTTCTGTATGGAGCAGACATCTGCTGAGTGACCATGGTGGTCTTGGCTGACCGCGTTTGACTGCAGGTGAAACATCTGTCCACTCACAGGGTGGGCAGCATTGTCTAGCAACCACCTAGCAGCTCTTCTATTAACAACACATTACACAACCTTTAGACACAACAACACTGGCTCTGTGGGTTAATTATAAATACTTAATTAAATGATTTTTTTCATTGCCACACTAGTATAATGACTAAAATATGCAGCTTTTAAAACTGTAATAGCATCATTTGTCTTGAATTATTATAGAATAAACATCACTACTCTAACTAGACTAGACTTTTCCATTTTTTAATGAAGTGTTATTTGCTGGCACAGTGCAAGGGTGTTCTGGATGGTTGCCAGGGCATTTCTGTGCAGTTGCTGAGTGGTTTTGAGTGGATTGCCTACAGATGGCTACCTCCTGGACCAAGTCAAACTGCCGTTCCATGGGTTTCTATGGCCCTGTTACAAATGGCACATTTAGTTTGAACTTGTGGACTTGTGCTGTCGGTCCTATTTGTCATTTTAGGTTTCAGAAGGGTCTAAAGCGGACTACTACCCAACATTAGTGCCATAAAGTCTTTGAGGAGGAACACAAGGCCTTAGGCCAACATGGCTTAGGTTTTTTTGATCTGGGCTGCTTTGCCAGTGATTTTGAGATTAAAAGACCTTGCACACTGAGTCTGAAATTTTTGCTTGCGTTTTTTCGTATTCATCAAAATCGTGACACACAGAATGTCACAGTGGTTCAGAATTGTCCAAACACCTCTCAAAATGCTTGCTATGTCTGCTAAAAACGCTGAAAATTGTACCCAATCCAAAATTTTCCGAAGCAGTGTGTAATCGTGATTAACAAAACATAGTTATTTTTTAAAGGGGTCATTGGATGCCTGTTTTCTATGAGTTGATATTAATAAAAAGTCTATAACATACTTTGGTTAAAATTTCTCAAGGGTAGTGTAAAACAACACTTTCTCCCCTGTCAAAAACAGCTCTGTTCACAGCGAGTCGTTTCGGTGCATGTCCCTTTAATGATGCTAAAGAGCTTTGCTCACCCCACCCCTCTCTTCCATGGGGTGACGAGCAGTTTTCTGAGACTGTAAACTTTAGCCACATTTAGCCGTGAAACACATTATTAGGAAAGGTGATTTGCAAAGATTTAAAAAAAAAACCTTTATACTTGCTTTTTCTGTAGGTGAAGCTGGATCACGAATGATTTGCGTGAACATTGAGGTATATCGCATTTAGGTAGATCAGGGCCACATTCACTTCAAAAACAAAAGTAATCAGCTGTGTCTTCAGCGGCTCAGATGTCGGGAGTAAATGACTACTCATAACACCTTTGTCGCTTTGGAGACATTCTTGTCTTCTCCTGCTCCAGCATTGAAACAATGGCAGACAGTTTACAGTGCTAAAATGGCTGTGTCAGTCAACAATCGTGGGAGGGCCCTTGGAGGAGAATTTCAGACTCAGTGTGCAAGGACCTTAAGTTCATAGAGACCATTGCCACCTCAGTGTAAGGGGGTTTGTTTAAAAATAGTCCATAGCCCGTTTCCACCACAGGAAATTTACCCAGGAGCTAGGGACTTTGTGGCGGTACTCTGTGTGTTTCCATCGCAGGAACCAAGAAATTTGCCCCTCAGAAAGTCCCTGCTCACATAGTAGTATTTTTTCAACGCTCAGGAACTTTCGGGGGGTTGGACTTGGGCACTGAACATGCTAATCGGTTAAGTTCACACAGAAATGTATTTCAAGCACCATTTATTCACATAATTTTGAAAATATTACTGTTATTGTGTCATAAAATGTTGTTTTAAGAGTATTTCGGGTGATAATATAGTTGTTTAAAACTCAAATTCACGGTTTATTTATAAAGACAGCGTCTATTTGAAAATGTGCTTTGCCGATTTCAGAAATGTGACCTCCAGGCGATCACCGGCCGCTCAGAGCTCATGTACTGAGAGAGTGTAGGAGTGGTATAAACAATCCTTACCAGATCCTGAACCAGAAGTGAAGTCATCATCATCTAAAGGATAGTCACCAGACTGTTGGTCATCCAAATAGATGTCATCAGTTGAGGTAGGCAACTGACCAGAGACCAGTACCTGCACAGGTAAACACAAGCAGAACGTTCAGAGCACAAAACATTCAATTTCATCAGAAAATTTTTTGAAATTCTAGTCAATTATCTTCAAAGAAAGTCAATCTCATACATACAAAATGATCTCAAAGAAATCTTCACAGTTACAAAAAAAAATAGAGAAATGTACACCACTTAAGTATCATTAACATATCAAACAAAACCTTTTTTTTCCATTTCTAAACAACACAGAAGAAATCTTGGCTGATTGCGTTTTATGCCGAAGACATAAACAACAAAAACGCCTGCCCAAGGTTCCTCCCACTTCTGTTTCCCTGGAAACTACCTCAAAGGAAAGTAATGTTTGATTCTGTTCCTCAGGAGAAAACTCTCTGAAAGCTCTCTGACCCACTAAAACGGTGCAAAAACCAATCTAAAAGTCAGCATCTGTCATTTTTCCACACAATGTGGAGGTAACAAAAGGTTTATCACTCTGAAGTAATACTTCAAGGTTGAGGGGGGAGCAAACGGACAGACACGGTCTGGCAGACAAATGCAAGAGGCTATCATTGTTGTCGAGAGAGGGGCAGATGGACCAGTGTGTATTTCCAAAAACTATGACCCTTCCTTTTTCCCCGTGTTGGTATCACATCCTCCAGTGGCCTTGTCATCTCCCATTCCTGCTCGCTCGGGCTCAGCCGTTTTTGATCTTTTTCATCCATATTAACCCCTCAGCAAATCACAATGCGCCACCAACAGGACCACCAGTCACAATAAGCGCGGGCCACGCTTTGTGCACCTATGTGTGATTGTATTTCTTATATTGTGGAGGGCAAACAATGAAATGGAGCAGTGATATTGTCTGTAAATGTGTGTGTATTTGATTAAAGTCTACAAGAGCGTCAATGGATCCGACAATGAGATTGGATAATACTCCAAGCACCTTTGTGTGTAATCTGAATCCTTCTATTCACCCGGACGATAAATAATGGCACTCAGGTGATAAGGTTCAATTTTATAGCGGTCACTCATGCAGGATAAAAACCCAGAAAGAGAGAAGGGGTTGAATTCAAAGCCTGTACAATAACAGGAGGCTGGAGCGGGTGCTGTTTTCAGAGGCACTGAGGGGGAGATTAAACGGGACTTGAAAGCCAATGGAAGACTAAATAAAGCCATAGTAGAGCCAGAGCCTGTGATCAGCCTGTGATCAGCCGTGGGTCTCTTTCTGGACATCTCAAACATACATCAGCCTCTGTTTGACTCTTCGCATTTTTCACGGTCTCCTCACAAAGCAAAGGCTTTCATTAGGCGTCATTGCTCATCGTGACAGAGAACACACAGGAAGACGGGATACAAAAACCCTGTTTAACCTCGACAGCTTACAATAACTGAACTTGAGTGACATAAGGGTTGTATATGAAACCTAAGGCAGCTGTCCAGACAGTCAGTGACTAAACAGCCAGTGTTTTTGTATGAAGGTTCCTAAGCAAATTGCTTTCAGACAGACTTCAAAGGCAATGTAAAGTCTTCTCAAATGATCTAGAACAAAGTCATGCAAGCTTTGGACATATATGTCCAGAAAAGGGAAGTCAAGGTTTAAAACAAAAAAAAATGATAAACCAAAATAAAACAAACAACGAAAATCCTACTGTAGTATAAGGAGCTATTTCTATCTGATCCAGATAGTTCACTCAAAACTCTTTCATCACTTTCTCACCCTCATGTTGTTCCAAACATGACTTTCTTTCTTCTGTGGAGCACAAAAGAAACATTTTAAAGACCACCAAGGACCAAGCAACACTAAGCAAGCAACACTAAGAGATATTTCTCAAAAAAAATAAATAAATAAATATATGTTCCACAGAGAAAGAATGTCAGGTTTGAAATGACATGAGGGTGAGTAAATAATGACTAAATTCAGCCTTTCGGAGCTATTTTTAAAAAAAAGACCTTTAAAAAATACTTCTGTTAATGTACCTTAATATTGTCAGTTGAATCAATGATATGAATCATATTTCAGATCATTCAGATGTTGCCACATGAAAGGATTATTTCACTTCCAGAATAAAAATGTCCTCATAATTTATTCATCACCATGCCATCCAAGATGTTCATATCTTTCTTTTTTCAGTCAAAAAGAAATTAAGGTTGTTGAGGAAAACATTCCAGTATTTCTCTCTATGGTCCAAATTGCAGTTTCAAGGCATCTTCAAGGGGCTCTACACGATCCAGCTGAGAAATAAGGTTATTTATCTTATCTAGTGAAACGATTGGTCACTCTAAAAAAATGACAAAAAAAAAATTATATAGTTTTTACTCAAAAACACTTGTCTTAGTTCTGTATTGTGCATTACACAATCACGTGGGAAAGGTTGTACGTGGTTAGTTCTTTGTCTGTGTACTTCAAAGAGGTAGGGCAGGGCTAAAATCTCCATCTAATTTTCTCCTACTTCAAAATCGCCTGACATCATTGTTTTACCTTTTTTGTAAAGGCTGTTTTTCATTCCTTGCATGTTTACTTTGTAAACACTGGGTTGGTACTTCTTCTTACGTCATGCGTGTTCTTTCCTACGTAATGTGTGAAGCTGAGCTAGTGCAAGACAAGCATTTGAGGTTAAAAAGTATAAATTTGTCATTTTTTTAAAAAAACGACCAATAGTTTCATTAGGTAAGACCATTATTTCTCAGCTGGGATTGTGTAGAGCCCTCTGAAGCTGCACTGAAACTGCAGTTAGGACCTTCAACCCATTAATGCCCATTGAAGTCCACTATATGGAGAAAAATCTGAAGTGTTTTCCTCAAAAACCTTAATTCCTTTTTTCGAGTGAAGAAAGAAAGAAATGAGCAGGGAATGAGTCAATTATCAGGTATTTTTTGTTCTGAAAGTGAACTAATCCTCATCCAGCTAATCCAACATCTAATTGTGTTAGCTTGTCTGAAAGTCACTGCCATGATGCAATGCTATGGTTTTGGTAAGAGGTTTCTAGTGTGTTCTGGTTGGTTTCAAGGTGCTTAGTGGACCAAGTCAAAAGAGCCCACAAGCATTTCAAGTATGATATTCTAAGCCTTGTAGATATGGCTCCAATCCTTCCATTAACGTAAGTCAATGAGAATGTTTAATTGTGTTTTTATTCGACCAGGTGAAATCTACATGTCTGACTACTTAGAAACAGTACACCTCTTTCTAGTTATGGTTGTGGGCTTGTTCAAATACCCGATCCAAAATGCCTAGTACACATGTACACTTTATTTTCTCCATTCCGTTCTGTCTAGCACACAGTATAGTGCCAAAGCCGTTCTTTGTCTATGCCATTGATCGTGGGCGCAGATAGACGTGTTGGGGCATATGCACAACGCCTAGTGAATCATTTTGAGCACACAAGTCTATGCTGATGACACGTATATGTCATCTGAAGTGGAATGCGAACAAATGAAATATACTTTTGACTTTAACTTGGCATTAAATTAAATGTTTCTCATCGATTGACCTTTATTGAATGAATAATCAGTTTTCAGAACCAAGTCCCTACAAAACACTCACTTTTAAAGGATTAGTTTACTACCAGAATCAAATTTTCCTGATAATTTACTCATTCCTATGTTATCCAAGATGTTCATGCCTTATTTTCTTCAGTCTAAAAGAAATTAGGGTTTTTGAGGAAAACATTCCAGAATTTTTCTAATATAGTGGATTTCAATGGTGGCCAATGAGATGAAGGTCCAAATTGCTTTTTCAATGCAGCTTCAAAGGGCTCTACACAATCCCAGCTGAGGAATCAGGGTCCTATCTAGCAAAAAGATTTTCTAAAAAAAAATTTAATTCATATACATTTTACCCACAAATGCTGTTGCACTAGCTTAACCTTACGCATAATCACATACACGTGACATTTTTTTTAAGAAAAGCCCTCTGAAGCAGCATTGAAACTGCAATTTGGACCTTCAACTTGTTGGCCACCATTGAAGTGCACTATATGGAGGAACGTTTTTCTCAAAAACCTTACTTCCTTTTGACTGAAGAAAGAAAGATATCTTGGTGACATTGGGGTGAGTAAATTATGAGGATTTTTTTTTATTCTGGAAGTGAACTAATCCTTTTAAAAAAATGGTTTTAAGTTGACATCCATGCAAAAAAACTGTTTCAGTCAAATGTACACCACAATATAGAAAGATACTCTGTTACTTCTGTTACATTTCAACTTTAAGTATAAGCAATCACACTAGTCATGCCTATTTAGCTAATACCACCAAATATCTAAACACAGTACATGTGTGTACAAGCAAAATGGCCAGAGCATAAGGAATATTTGATTCATAAAAATAGCACATTCATATTTTTAAAGGTCAAACTCAACCACTAGTATCAAATCCCAAAATAATTCCGGCATACATTTTTTCCTTGTTTCTCTCTCATATGAAAGTGAGAGTCTTTGTTGCTTAATCCGTCTTCCAGCGAGAACGATTTTGATCCCTGCGATTTTCACACCCATGTGTTTCATGAAAACTGGCTTTAATGAATGGCTAAAGTGATTTAGGAAGGTCTCTAGAAATTCCTAGCGTTTAATTGAATGGGAATGCTCGGAAGGGCTTCAGTCAAAATTGCTAACGGGATGAAGGGACTGAAAAGTCACGAACTGAAAGAAACTACTGCAGGTGGAGCAGTCGGCTCTCAGATTTCAGGCTGAAGTCACTGTGTTTTCTTTACTTTGAGGACGGCCATGAAAGAGCGAGAGAGACGTAAGTGAGGAAAAGCGAAGGAGTGGGCGAGCGAGGTAAAAGTGTGTTGGATAATAT
The DNA here is from genome assembly GCA_033026305.1 of Cirrhinus molitorella. Lineage (NCBI taxonomy): Eukaryota > Metazoa > Chordata > Actinopteri > Cypriniformes > Cyprinidae > Cirrhinus > Cirrhinus molitorella. The sequence continues at coordinate 22,424,308 of CM065123.1, read as the reverse complement.
CTCTCATTCCAAAACAAACTCCTGTCAGCCATATGAAGGTGAGAGCTGCATTCCTGAGTTCCCGGACTGCAACACAAGCGCTTTATTGTGCGAGGGTCTGAGTCCCTCTCTTTCAGCCCGTGCCAATGATACAGCTGGACAGGAAACTCTGAAACTCACAACCAGCTCACTCTTCTCACTCAAACAGCTTTGCCAAGCAGCCTAGCACACCGTGTCTCTCTCTCTCTCTCAGCACACCGTCACCAACTCGTACGTTACACACAGTGTCCAGCCAGCTGTATGCATCTGCCAAGTCGCAGAGTTGAAAGCAGAAAGAAAGTACTGACACATATGCTGGATTTGGCAAGCATAGGCCTAAAGTACATAAAAGGAAAACATTTACTGCTGACCAAAAATGAGGTGAATAATTCAAAGACAGGAAGCAATGAGGCCAACAAATTAGAAGGCTGTCCGTGCCAGCATTAAAATGTCTACATCTATATTGTCCTTTAATAGGATTTTAATATGATTTCATTTGCCCTTCACATTAAGAATGACAGCGACAGAAGCTAAATGCTAGTGGCAGTTCTCCAGGTGGCACTGTCTGTTTCCACACCCTGTGAAAACTCGATTAATTAAGTCTAGTCAGGCTTCCCTCACACTCTTACCACAGTGCAAAATACACAAATAAGGTAAACTGAGCTAGCAAATGTAAATGCAGCCATTTTCCATAAGCCATTTCTCTCAAGTCAACAACCTCTTGTAGAATGCATAGTATATCCATGGAAAGACTCAGTCTACAGTGAGAAGCAGTTATTTCTGTTTGTTTAAATCACTAATGTTATTCTTAATATTAAGAATGTAAATGTGCTGTAAAGTCCTACAATATTCAGCAGCTGCTGAAGTGGCTGCAGTTTCCAAAGCACTGTTAGCCATCTATGGTCGCATCTATGGTTTTGAGAATTTAACGAGACTTGTGACTATAGTTGGGTAACGATGCTTTTGGGAAACAACACTCTATACTGTGATGCTTTCAGTATAGTACCAGATGGTGTAATCATTATCTTTAGTCTTTAAATGTGAAGGCCCCGTTATACCGCAAGTGAAACTGACAGTTTCAAACAAGTTGTAACCAGTTGTAATTCTAATTTAAAGCGACACTGACATTGTTTTACTGTAAAGCTTTTAAAGCAATCTGTTGTGTAAAAGTGCTATATAAATAATCAAACTTATACACATCACTATGATCCGATGCTTTATTAAATGGTCAGATGCTTTCTTAAACTATTACATGAGAAAACAATTTTCCCTTGAACTTCTGACATAGAAGAGGTTTTTGTATGCGTAATATATCCTGTAAGTTTTATAACTTAAAATGCTCCTCATCATCAATAAAAAACATTTATGTAATAACCCTCAAAAATAAGTCACTCAGATGTAATTGTTTGCATAAACACTGCATCCAGTGCAAGACATCGACGAAACCTAACCCAAATATAAGAAGGATACCAGAGTAAGGAACAAGTGGATAGTTCATTTCTAATTGTTTTTGACTGTTCTTCAGACTTCGGAGCATGTTGTTTTGTAAACAAGGCACATTGTCATGGAGAGTTAACAAAGAAACATTTGTTGAAAGATGAAGCGGTGGTAGAACTGACTGCAGCTGCATCACAAATGGTAAGTAAATGATTTCACAATGCTTTGTCTGGAAATTACCATTTTATTTTGATCATTTTGTCAAAACCACACCTAAAAACAAGTTGTTTTAGGCAGAGAGTTGGTATGACAGTTAAAAATAACATTTCTACATATTTTTTTTTTGTGTGCAGAAAACTTCATTAACATTATAAGTAAACTGCAAGGAACATATTAAAATAAAACAAAAAATCCATGTCATGACCTCTATAACTGATGTTTTCTCTAGCAGTTTGTTGTCTTTTTATCTCTAAGTGAAGAACAAAAAAGAACTTCGCTGTGAGTATATCGGGGCCTTTATCCAAGTTTTTATCTTAATGGACCCTTCACTGTGAGTTTGATTGACAGGCGATCTGACAAATTACGTTATATCCCTTTTTGTCAAACAAACAAACCGACAGGAGACAGGAATACAGATTAAAGTCATTGGACTTAAACTTTAAAAAAGGGTGTTTAATGACGTTTTTCTGCGGTTGAAACAAGATACTTCTGATGTTCTTTCATGCTTATTTTGTGCTATAATTAGTAATAAGGAAAAGATGATCCACTTAAACTGAGGCACTACAGCGATCTGTCATGACACATTAAAGAGCCAGTGTCATCATATGGAATGGTCAATTGACCCTTCGTAAAAACCCGCTCCATTCATTACTGTTGCTACGTCCGACAAGCCATGGCTCTCTAGCGCTGCACTAGTTACTAGTATAGCACAACGTAAACATAAATGAACATCAGAAGGTATTTTGTTTCAGCTGCAGAACGACGTCAATACACACCATTTTCAAATTCAAGTCCACCAACGTTAATCTACTCTCCTGTCTGGTTAGTCTGTCGGACAAAAATGGCAGATTCAGCGTTATAATTGGTCAACCCGGTGAAGGGTCAATTGTGCAGGGGAATTTTTTACACATTTTATGATTTATAAATTCATTACATTTGTAGCAGTCAAATCACATGACATTTTACAACCTGAACTACTTTGTCCTGTCACAAAAATGTCAAATTACCTATGATTTTGATTGACTGTCCTAGACATACAAATAAGGGTCTGCAATGGTCCTCTCTATGATATAATTTCCTCTTTATTGTGTTTTTCTTTCTACAAGTTAGTGTCAAATTCTCCACCAGCCCTGGCACCACCACTCTTCTCTACATGAGGTCTTCCTCTGAATATTAACTCATCCTGTACTATAATGTCCAGAATCTTTCGCTTCCTACATTCTTCTCCCACAACTGTTCTCAATTCACCTTATTAGCCCCCATATTCTGCTCAGTCTCACTTGAGCACACATTCTCTTGCCAATTTACCTGGTTGTTTTGCAATTCTAAGTGTTATATTTTCCTTCAGCCTGCCTGTGTATTATATTACCTGTTATCCTTATTCACCCCTGCTGCCTTTGATTTGGATTTGTTGCCTTGTCAGAACTGTCTGTCTGGTTACCTCTGACAGTCTGACTACTCTAAATAAACTCTCCTAATGGTTCTACTTTGGAGTCCAACCTTGGTCTACACAGCTGGTTGCAGAACAAAATTTTTAAACACTTATTTATATATGTTAGTACTTTAAATTACATTTATATTTTGTTTTCAATAATTTCATTCTTTTAATGTGGCTTTTGTCTTCATTATGATTTTTTGGAGTGTTTTGTCACCCTAACACTTATACAAATGTCAAAATTAATTGCACTTTTATATATATATAGCCTGGCCTCAGGCTCTGGTTCCTGATGCCATCACTCGTGGACTTTTGTATATTTCTATGGTGCTGTAAATAAACTACACCTTGCACGGAAGTGCTATTGTGGGCAGAGTCATAATTTTTACAACTTTTTACAGACTCTCACATCCCCAAGCGAGTTGGTGGTTCTCGCAGTATCACATTTGGTGATACCATCATAAAAAACCATCATACAAAAACAAATAAAAATCCACCACAGCACTAACCGGAGAAATTCAAACATGCGATTGACCTGCAAAAATGCAGCACCAGTACTTGATGAAACATACTCCAACCAAGTGTATGAGCGCAAATGCGTCTACCAATTCGTTTTTGTTCATTTTTATGTTCCATAAAAATGGCAGGCCCAAATTCAAACTCATGCAAGTGTATGTTGAATAAAAACATACCTAAATAAAACAGCCTTTTTAAAGTTTCATAAAATGAAAGTAGTGACAGATTATTGGGAAAAAAACATTAGTTGTTGATTGGATCAATGAGATGTGGGTGCTGCACTCAAAACTGAAACACATACATGGATGATTTATTCTCAATAAGATTTATAATATGATTTTTTTTTTTTTTTACAATATATAGTGGATGACTTTTCATTCCATGCCACATTTAATGGAACAGACCTTTGAAGGAACTATTGCCCATTTGAGCACTGAGGTTTGTTCCTGGCACAGTGACACAACAACACAACAGATGTTCAATGTATGTTCAAAAGGACCATTTGCTTACAATATGTCAGTAAACCATTCATGTACTTGCATGTTTCTGGCCTTATGAGGACCTTGAGATGCTTAGAACTATTTACCAAACACACAAGTCAGTCTTTGCTTTTCAGTTGATGTTTTAATCCAAAGTACATTTGTTTCAAGGCCAGGCCTCAGGGAGTCACCAGAGGTTAAATGTGTTTGTTTAAAAGCAGGGTATACCATTGCGGTGGTCCTATTTATCATAAAAATAAAAGGAATCAGTGAGTGAGGAATGCACATATACGGATGAACATAAAAGAGCACCGGCTACAGTCTAACAGGCTTATGAAAAGGAGAAAAATACAGCAAAGAAGAGAGAAAACTACCAGTTTAGAGACTGAATTCAAGACACTGAATACACAAGACAAAGCAGGGGGTTTTTTTAGCTGCTGGGTGAAGCTGAAGCTCACACTGCCAGACTAATATGATTATTACACTCCGAACGGCCCCTTTACACATTCCAGACTGCATTCGGTTCCCTTAATGTAATCTCAATATGAAGCAGACTGCTGTGTTTCCTTTGAAATTCCTCCCCATGCCCCTGAGGCCTGGCTGTGTAATTTCACATAGTCTGCTGCTCCGCTCCAGCTGCAGGAAAACGTGGTGTGTTTTCCTAGTTCAGACTGACACCTATTACACAATGATGCCATAAAGCCACTATCTTTCCTGGTGCAAAACACAGACAGAGCCAACATCTGCCCTGGTTCTCTCTGATCAGAGGTACAGAGCGAATTAGCCACGGACACAAAGCTAAATCCAGTGTGACCTCACTTGTCTGCTTCACTTTAATTAAAAGGCATACAGTGCAGCTCTTCAAGATTTACCCATGAGGTTACATTTAACCTATATGTTGAATATTGCAGCCTGTAATAGCTAGTTAGCGGAAAATGTACTTAAAGGCTTTTCCCACTGCGATTAACCCTGGGTTAACATCGTTTTTAACCCCCAGGCCACTTTTAACCTTGGGTTAAGCAACGTTTCACACTTTTAATTGTGAATGGGACTCAGCACAGTTTTTTTGCTCTAGGTAATGAAGCCTTGATCCATGCCCACAGATCGCCTGCAGTCTTTGTTAAGGACTACCTGATACATAATGCACACAGTAATGGAATAAAAACTAAAAATATTTATGATTAGGTACAGTATCACAGTGCTTTGGAGAAAGAACTAGCCACTGGATCTAAAAATTTAGTTTGAGGTAAGAAAAAAACTATATCCACAAATAAAAGAGTACTGCAAGAATGAGTCTTAAAACCTGGAAAGTTTGAATTATTGCACTTCTAGTCCCATTGTCCTGGAGTCGATGTTTTTTGAAAGTTTTTTTTTTGTTGTTAAATTCCTGAAATAAGAGCCTTGTAATATGTTTTGTTTGAAAACGCATCTTTTTCTCTCCGTTTTGACCTTCCATCCACACTGAGATGGCATGTTTGTTGACAAAAACAAAACTTGAAAACGCTCTCCAAAGTGGATATACAGTATCTCACAAAAGTGAGTACACCCCTCACATTTTTGTAAATATTTTATTATATCTTTTCATGTAACAACATTGATGAAATGACACTTTGCTACAATGTAAAGTAGTGAGTGTACAGCTTGTATAACAGTGTAAATTTGTTGTCCCCTCAACATAACTGAACACTCAGCCATTAATGTCTAAACCGCTGGCCACAAAAGTGAGTACACCCCTATGTGAAAATGTCCAAATTGGGCCCAAAGTATTAATATTTTGTGTGGCTGCCATTATTTTCCAGCACTGCCTTAACCTTCTTGGGCATTAATTTCACCAGAGCTTCACAGGTTGCCACTGGACTGGAGTCCTCTTTCACTCCTCTATGACGGCATCACAAAGATGTGTTTCCCAAACACAACCTCTGGATATGCCTCTTCTTTGGTCGACCATGGCGAGGCCTGTTCTGAGTGGAACCTGTCTGTTAAACCGCTGTATGGTCTTGGCCACCATGCTTCAGCTCAGTTTCAGGGTCTTCTTATAGCCTATGCCATCTTTATGTAGAGCAACAATTCTTTTTTTCAGATCCTCAGAGAGTTCTTTGCCATGAGGTGCCATGTTGAACTTCCAGTGACCAGTATGAGGGAGTGAGAGCGATAACACCAAATTTAACAAACCTGCATTCACACCTGAGACCTTGTAACACTAACGAGTCACATGACACTGGGAAGAGAAAATGGCTAATTGGGCCCAATTTGGACATTTTCACTTAGGGGTGTACGCACTTTTGTGACCAGCAGTTTAAACACTAATGGCTGTGTGTTCAGTTATTTTGAGGGGAGAGCAAATTTACACTGTTATACGCTGTACAACAAACTTTGTGCTGTACAAAACTATGGCGTGGACTGTGAAAACCATGTTTTTTAAACACTTCAGTGTGGGTGAGAAACTTACAAATACTTGAAAACACTAGTTTGAACAGAGAGTGTTGAGAAATGAAAAAGCTGTTTTCAAATGTATCTGGATTAATGTAGCCAAGGTTCGTGAACACAAGCTCAAGATAATTTCACAGTTTGTTTTACATTATAAAAAATACATCATTATTACACCTCTTATTTTTAAGGTTTTATCTTGCTAATCAGTGGCTAAATGGGACTACAGAGGTTGAGGAAATTACATTTTATCCAAACAGAAAAACTAATTTACTCAAGAGTCCACTGTTAAAAGAACACTTCACTTTTTTAAAAAAATAGACTCATTTTCCAACTCCCCTAGAGTTAAACAGATGAGTTTTACCGTTTCTGAATCCATTCAACCGATCCCCGGGTCTGCCAGTAGCACTTTTTGCATAGCTTAGCATAAATCACTTAATCTGATTAGACCATTAGCATCTTGTTCAAAAATGACCAAAGATTTTTGATATTTTTCCTATTTAAAACTTGACTCTTCTGTACATCGTGTACAAAGACCGACAGAAAATGAAAAGTTGCGATTTTCCTAACTGATATGGATAGGAACTATACTCTCATTCCGGCGTAACAATCAAGGAATTTTGCTGCCATACCATGGGTGCAGCAGGCGCAATGATATTACGCAGCATCTGAATATAGTCCCCAGGCTATACAGAATATAGTCCCCAGCTGTTGGTCTTAGTACATGTAACTACAGAAGAGTCAAGTTTTAAATAGGAAAAATATAGAAAATATTTGGTCATTTTTTAACAAGATGCTAATGGTCTAATCAGATTCAATGATTTATGCTAAGCTATGCTAAAAGTGCTACTGGCAGAGCCGGAGATCGTCTAAACTCGTAAAACTCATCTGTTGAACTCTAGCTGGAAAATGAGCCTATTTTCAAAAAAAAGTGGAGTGTTCCTTTAAAGTCTCATTGTGTTTTTAATTATACTCTTGCAAACTATTCTAAGATTAAGATTTTAAATAAAGATTAAAAGAGTTGGAAGCTTATGTGACTATGGTGTGGTTGTTTTATAGCTTTCTTTTTACTTATGGTAATTATATTTAGGCTTCAAAACTCAAACTTCTTTGTGTGAAGATTATCTTGATGATCAAAACATGTAATCATAAGCTTTTGTTGGTCACAGTGCTTATTTTTTGATTCAAAGGAATCATGGTGTTGCTTACTTCAGGGTAGGCCTACAAAAATACATCACTGCAGCACTCAATTGTATATTGAGCTTTGTTTTCTGAGTTATGTCTGTTGAAATAATTAGTACCTTTTTATGGATGAACAGACGTTTTGATTTCAAATTCTATACACATGCTAATTTCTTCTGTTTGTTCAGATATTTCAAAAATGGTACATACATACAAACTTTGAATGGTTGGGTGGACGGAATGAACTGCAAAGTGGACCAGACTTTATGCCAATAATCAAGCTATGTATGTACACTAAATCAGTACACTAAATTCACTTAGGTTTGCAAAATAATGTTTATAATAATGCATTTTAATATTTATTTATGATTATTTAGTTTGAAAACATTTAATCATCATCAATCATTTCCCCTTTTATAAGAATTAGTGCACTTTCACATAAGCACAAATCAAAAGAATGTCAACTTGCATGGTTTGCTTGCAGATTTAGTTGCAGCAAATAGTGCATGAAAACAGACCAACTATTACATTTTTATTTGAGCTAAAAACTCCACAAACTTTCATGTTTGCTGGGGTTTTACAGCTCAGCAGTGCTTTTTTCTGCAATGCAGAGAGAGAGCACATATACATGGTTGCCAGGTTGGGAAGATTAAGTAAACCACTGGGCAGACAAAGCTCTGATTGAGGATTTAAACTCTTGACATCTGGCAACCACCACCATGTAAGCTTGTGGAGGTTTGTTACCAATGCAAGAAAATACCAACATTTTCAGGGAAAATATTGCATGATTATGCTTAATAAATCAAGAGAAGCAAAAATCGTGATTACAATTTAAATACGATTTATCATCAACCACCACTGAACTTAAGCTAAATAATGACACTATTGTCTTTTAGACCTGCTTCACAGCAGAATCTGAACTGTCTCCATTTTTGAGTTTCCAACTGATTCTTTTGTTTTCCTGTTTATTACTGTGAAGCTGCTTTGACACAATCCGTACTGTATAAAGTGTTATAGTAAAGATGACTTGACTTGGGTGTCTGAAAATTTAGTATTCATAAAACAGAAGACAAGAAAAAAAGATCTACTGCTTCCACCGAAACTCTGAAATGTGTGTGATGGGAGACAACTTGTCATGATATCAATGTGGATAGCATCAAGATGTAAGCACTTTATTCAGTAAGCAGTATACTGTGGCACTAGTCTAGCAAAAGTCTAGCTATGCAAGAAAACCAACTATAAACTAAACAATGCTTAATTCCCTCAGATGCATTTTTCTGCATCTGGCAGAAACAATCAATGCAAATGCATTCATTGAAATTATAAAGAGGCATTTCCACAGATGGACAAGCTGTAAGTGCCTGATATTAACCTCATAAATATGCAAAGAAGAATGCTAATGCAGGGTTTAGAAAGGTGTAAAGTCTTTAGTTAAAGTATAAGAGCATGTACACAAGCTTTTTATACACTTATTATACATTGAAGGGGTGGTAATGTTATTCGTATAACTGCCAAATTTCTATTTCAGCATATTTAATTTTTCAAGCCATTTCTTCACTAAATGTCACATTCAAACTGCAAGATGATATTAAAGCACAAGACATTCAATAGAAACATCTGAGTCATTCACGTCTGTATTGAGCTTAGAAATGAATCAATTTTAGAGCAGAAGAAAAAATGAAAGAAGAGAAGAACATAAAACAAAAGCAAACAGTAGGATACTCTGTAATGACTATTGGCTAATGAGCTGAATGTGTTGAAAGCTACAGATGTTCTTCTGTCTGCTCATGTGTGCATAGACAAAAAAAAAAGACAACTTTAATAACACGCATACAAAAAACAGCAAATTAAAGAAGAAAAACACCTTGAAATGAAAAGCAAAAACCCTTTTTAATGTTTCTCTGTTTGAGTTGTGGCGATAACTGGCTGAAAGGCTAATGAACAGTGAAAAGACACAAAACAGGCATGTTATTACGTTCAGACCTTATTATATTCAAATTTACGAAATGAACAAAGACAAACAAGTTATAAACAAAAAAGTACCTTTGTGAAAAGAAGCATACTTTTAAAAAAGAAAATAGTTCACCCAAAAATTTAAATTTGCAACCTCAAGCAATCCTAGGTGTATATGACTTTCTACTTTCAGAAGAATACAATCAAAGTTATATTTAAAAATTTCCTGGCTCTTCCAAGATTTATAATGGCAGTGAATGGCTGTTGAGATTTTGAAGTCCAATAAAGTGGATCCATCCATCATAAAAAGTACTTCACCTTCTGAAAAGAATTGATGCATTTGTGTAAGAAAAATATTGTTATTCTGAGCCATGTGGAACACTTTTTATGATGAATGGTTATAGTTTTTGGGCTTCAAACTCCAAAACACCTTTTACTGCCATTATAAAGCAAAGTGCGGGGACATTTTTTAATATAACTCTGATTGTATTCATCTGAAAGAAGAAAGTCATATACACCTAGGATGGCTTGAGAGTAAGGGTCATTTTCATTGTTGGGTGAACTATCATGTCATGAGTAAATGTAAACTTTTTTGTACATTTTAAACTAAACCACACATAACAACAGCGTTTCATGGACTAAAATGCTACTGTTTCATGCTACTGTAGATGTCAGCTCTAAAGATTGACTGGATGATTTGTGGCCGGCGTGCATGTGTCAGGCCTCCAGAGCTCCGGTAATGATCAGGTCTACTGGACAGTGTGAGAACGCAGCTGTGACCGTGATATTAACCCCAACCGGCTGAGCTCTCGACGCACAGATGATATAACGCCTGGCCAGCTGCAGAGATTCAAACATACAGACTAAAACACTCACACTTCACTGCACATACATAACAACATCCATCAGGTTGCCATAACTGTCCAGAATAAGCCGGATGGAAAGTGGGAACCAGGATGAATACTGTCCATTCAGACCACAGGCATGTCTGGTATTTCTAAAATGCCTTCTCAAATACAGGTGCTGTCGGGAATGGATGGGGGAAAAGGAGAGAAGCAAACAGAGAGAGAAGTGAAGGATGGAAAGAAGGTTTGCGGGAGAAAGAGAGGAAAGGTGGAAGGCAAAAAAAGAGGTCTTGTAGGTTCTTAACCTATAGAAACCTCCTGGTCAAACTAAATAATATATGAGCAGTTTTATTCTCTATCCATTTTACATTTTAGCAACCTTGTTACCAAATTTTAAAGGTGTAGTTCACCCAAAAATTTAAATTCTGTCATTAATTAGTCACCCTCAGGTCGTTCCAAACCTGTAAGACCGTCGTTCTTCTTTGGAACACAAATTAAGAACTTTTTGATGAAATCCAAGAGCTTTCTGACCCTGCATAGACAGCAATGCAACTGAAATGTCTCCAGGCCCAGAAATACTTCGCCATGAGAAGAAGAACTGTTGAATAAAGTCATTATTGTTTTATTTGCATACAAAAACTGTTCTTGTAGCTTTGTAAAATTATGGTTGAATCACTGATGTCACGTGGACTATTTTACGATGTCCTTACTACGTTTCTGGGCCTGGGAACATTTCAGTTGCGTTGCTGTCTATGCAGGGTCAGAAAGCTCTCGGATTTCATCAATATTATCTTTTTAAAATTTGTGTTCTGAAGATGAACAATGGTCTTACGGGTTTGGAATGACATGAGGGTGAGTAATTAATGACTTAATTTTCATTTTTGGGTGAACTTTTCCTTTAAGACTAAACATTTTGTGTTTAGCAATAATCATTAAATATATATCAGAATTAAATAGATAACATTAATCAAATACAACCTGGATGAATGGGTATAATTAGATAAGCCAATTATTTATTTTTTTCTTTATAATAATAATTACACTTATGTAACAGGGTTGACTGGTTGAGCTTGATGAATGGAGTCAACACTACAATATGTGTAAAAAAAAATACTGCAGTGACAAAAATGGGGTTGCATTTAAAAGGTGGGAGGTTGCTAAATAATAGCTTTTGTTGTAATTTAATGAGCTAATAATTAAAATAGCTTTTTTCATTGTATGACTGCTGGTTAAGGTAAGACAGTCAAGACCAAGGCCATGAGACAGAGCAAAATTTACCATTTACAACAGGATACAGAGAAACAGGACAACTGGCTTTAATTTTAAGATTACTTTTACATTAGATAACAATTTATCTAACATACACTACCATTTAAAAGTCTTTTTTTTTAGGAAATCAATACTTTTATTTAGCAAAGACATTTATGATAATACAAAAGATGTCTACTTCAAAGAAATGCTGTTCTTTTGAATCTGAAAAATGTATCATACACTACCAGTCAAAAGATTTTTAATGTTTTTTAAAGAATTCTCTTCTGCTCACCCAGCCTGCATTTATTTGATCCAAAATACAGCAAAAGTATTTGTGAAATATGTGTACTATTTAAAATAACTGCTTTCTATTTAAATATATTTTTAAAAAGTGATGATAAAGGCATTTATAATGTTACGAATTGCTGTTCTTCTGAACTTTCTACTCATCAAAGAAACCTGAAAAGAATTCTACTTAACTGTTTTTAACATAATAGTAATATTAAATGAGTAGCAAATCACAGGAATAAATTATATTTTAAAATACATTCAAATTGAAAACAGTTACTCAAATTAGTAAAAATATTTCAAAATTTTACTGTTTTTGCTCTACTTCGTAATAAATAAATGCAGGCTTGGTGAGCAGAAAAGTCTTCTTTAAAAACGTTAAAAAACTTTAATTTTAACAGAAATATTAAGCAGCACATACATAAGCATATTAGAATGATTTCTAAAAAATATATGTGACACTACACAGACTGGAGTAATGGCTGCTGAAAAGGAATCACAGGAAAAAACTACCTTTTAAAATATATTAAACAGAAAAGTTATTACTTTTTGATCAAATAAATGTATTAAAGAAAGCTTGCAATGCTTTAAAATGTAATGGGATGTCAATCTTTACTCTATTAGTGGAAAGTGGCATGAGCTCAGTGGGTTTATACCTCTATATTGTTCTAGACTGCTAAGTTATAATAAAGTAAGGGAAAAAATTATGGTTAAACAGCATGTGAGGTCTCCTGCATCTGGACAACAGGTGAAAACACATTCATTCTGCCATACACACACATATATTGTATGAATATGAGAATGACCTTGTCTGTGTACTGATTTAAACTGACAATACAGTTCAACTTCTCACAGCGCATAAATCCAAAAACATTTTCTAGATAAAATCCAAAGTCACTTTAATGAACGTAAACTCAATTACAGAGCGTTAGACTAACCGCTGATCGGTCTATCCGACTTGCAATTAATTTTCAAAACATCATATACGTCATGTGAAGCACCATAAAGCTGTACGTTTTAACGATCTTCACAAAGTCATGCCATACTGTCTTTCAGTAACTTAAAACCTCATTCCTCGTTTTTCCATTTCTCCACACAGTATGTACCATTGTGTCTGTACACACCTGGGGCTCATGTGGGCTCTTATTTGACAGTCCTTTGGGGAGCTCAGGTAACTCATTGGGTCATGAAGTGCACACCTGGTTATTCAGACCACTGATTTACTGCACATAACACACCTGAGCTCTCACATACAGTAAATCTGTTCACATGAGTGGACATTGAAATCTGAGAACTGATACAGCGACTTAAATCAGACAGATGGGCAAATCTGTACAAAGTATAAATCACATATGTTAAAAGTTCAGATGTTGTGGGGTCAAAAAGAGACAAAAACTACCTGATCCCATGACGAAAACGTACCTGTTGAAATTTTTCCACATGACGCAAAATATCTACCAATAAGTTCATATTACTGCAGTCTCCAACGGAAATTAGCATTAGAGAGTGCTGTAAAAAGTACAATATTATGCTTTGGAATGTTGTGAAGTAAAGTTTTCTAAAGTACAGACACTTGAAAAGTATTTTTACAGCAGAGTAAAAATACTTCACCACTGTCTGTCTCTGCGTTTCCTTATACATCAAACATGTGTAAGTGTACAAATGTGTATCATTAATTTTAAAATGCTTTTTAAATATATTTTTCCAAGACAAACACCATGAAGTATTAATGCATAAATATAATTACCTCACACCACCACATGAGTCACACAGCATGACAATTTACACATGAACACTCTGCATTGTCAAATTACCTACACATGATATAGCAGTGAAGCATTTTTGCTGAAATATTATATATAATATTATAAAACATATCATTTTTTCAGAAAAAAAAAACATCATAAATGTATAAGCTAAACTAAATAAAGTTTTCTTTTCAAGAATCCTGTTCTTTTAATGATGCTTTAAATTTATGTGCCAAAAATAATTTTAGTGCAGAAATTATACTTTTGTAATGTATTTTTGAATAGATTATTATACGTGAAAAAAATGAGTGTCATGTAATTTATCCTGTGACATGAGAAAATAAAATAAAAAAGAATCTAAAAGTTCACCAAACGCTGCAAAAAAAAAAATACAAATAAATCAGCCAAAATATCTAAAAATTCTTACATTTTCTAGACAAGTAAAAATGATTGTCTTGTTTTCAGAAAAAAAGAAGTCAAAATTATCTAAAATATTCAACTTGAAATAAAATATTTTGCTTACCCCATTGGCAGATTATTTTGATAATTGTTTTACTTTGTCTAGAAAATCCGTCTTGATTTAAGCATTTTTAGATATTTTGGCTGGAAACAAGACAAAAAATCTACGTAAGAAAAGCATTTTTTGCAGTGAAAAAATATAAATTGGTCAAAGACGTTAAGATGTCCACATCAAACGAAATTTACAAAAGTGATTTTATGTCCATAGAAAGCACATTAAATGTAAGTATAGTGTCTACTTTTAAGGTTTCAAATAATTTTTTGAAAAATAAAATTGGGTTGAAATAGTGTTATACTGTCATTCAGTGTAACACAATGTTCTGACTTGTAAATATAAAAAAAAAATAAAAGAATAAGGAAGAATATTACATTTTACTGTGTTTTAAATGAGTAAAAAATTCTTACTGACAAATGTGCAAAACCTAGGAAAGTGGCAAATTTTAAAAATGTAGAATTACAACTAATTAGTATTTGGGGTGAAAGTAATTTGCCTTTTAATACGTCTTAAATTGATTTTTGTTGTAAATATGCCTGACAAGAGTGTTACCCTGAATGACGTTTTAGTAGATGTCTTCTGTAAATTGGGGAAAAATGTATGATATTTATGTTTTGTTTAGAAAAACAACAATGCAATTACATTAAACAGAAAACTTTTTAATTTTGTGGGGAAATACAACAACAGTTTAAAGCATTATTGCACTTCTTGTGTTTATGCTAAAACCGTTTTTCGTCTTTGACCCAAATATATACACTTCTCATTTTGTGTTTCTCAAAGGACCGAATAAATGTAAATTAAGATGTTTTTCTTATTAGATCCTTTAACAGGTAAAACAAAGGTGTAACATTTAATGAAAAGATGCACTTGGTGCATCAACACAGCTTGACATCATGCAGCTGATCAGCACCTTCAAAAAAAGACAAATCTGAGCAATGAGCCTCTCTCATTTTGAGCAGCGTTCCTCCGTCTGTGCTGCTGGAGGCCAGCCAAACCAGCTCCCTCTGGAAGGATAACCAGGCTCATATTTACTGCTTACTTCTAAAAACTGAGCAGACTTTGGTGGAGTCTTTCGTGGACTTTTCTATGCGCTATTCCAAAAAAGCACAATCACAGAGTCTGTATCAAGACAAACTTTCATGAATCTCACAGACTGTAAACCGTTTTCCGCAGTCCAACATTACTAAAAGGGGCAAAGGAGTGAGCAAAAATAGAAAATAGATCATTAGTTTTACTCTAGTCCCAAATGTACACTTGATCGCCTGCAGGAATTTATGATTTTTCTATAAAAAAAAAAAAATGCTATGGAAATCTCAAATGAATATGGAGGACAAACTTGAAAATTCATCACTTCAAAATATAAAACATCAAATGCATGGCCCAGCAAAGAAGCTTGTTTCTAAAAATATGCCTCAAACTCCAAACAAGCTTTGCTTTGGTAGATAAAAGTGGAGTGGGGACGGAAAGAGAGTGGGTGAGGAAGTGAGAGATAGGTAGAGAGAAAAAAATAAAATCAGATCAAGCACTATGATATGATATGTCAGCTTAAACTCTGATCGGCCACATGAAAGCCTCACTATCTCGGGGTATCTTTACGTGGTCATGCCCTCCGTCTGCAGGGAGCTATCAGCTAAAGAAGGTTCACCAAAACAAATCTGAAGGCAAAAAGGAGATTGAGAAACATCACAATTTCACTCTGGAAAATATGTAACATATGGTAGAACCACAAAGTTCCTTCAGAGGATGAAACTGTGTGTGATCAGATTCTCAGGTTGTGGATTTGACATGTAAAAAATGTCTACTGATGAATAATATTCAAGAAAGAACAGACCTAAAACACAATGAAGCCAAAATTGACCATATTTACTTTTATAATGCAGTCTCCAGGACTTTAAAAACAAAACTTTTATCAAAATGTTATAACTTGCTTCTCCTCTAAAACAACTTTCCTTTACTGCAGACACTAGACAACTGCATCACCAATAGCTATGTTAGGCATTTCTTTCTGTTATGGAATGTTTATTTTTCAGACTCAAATCTACAAACCCTACTTAATTTTCAGTTTCACTTAGAAAAACATGACATAACATGTCAAAATATAAGTGAAATGGCAAATGTTCCATGCATTTCCACAGTGATGCTCATTAAGGATGTTGCTGGTAATCTAAAAGAGGCAGATTTTAATGATTCCTCTATGCAAATGAGAAATTGCCAAATTTATCTTGAACTATATGATAATATGCACATGAACAGTCCTTAAAAGCTGTTGTGTATCTTTTGCTATGCAGTGAGTATCTGATCACTAAAAAAAACTTTCAGGGTCTTTTAAGTAATTTTTTTGCTTTATAGTCAGTAAGTCTTTTAAAATATCAGATATCATGTCATGCGTGGTCCAACTCTCCAATAACGACGTAATATTTATGAATTTTATTAATAATTTAGGATAAATACACTACCAGTCAAAACTTTTTGAACAGTACGATTTTTAATGTTTTTTTAAAGAAGGTCACCAAAGCCTGAATTTATTTGATCGAGCAAAAAGTAGTATTTAAAATAACTGTTTTCTATTTTAATATAAAATTCAAAGATTTTTTGATATAATTATTTCACAAATATATTATTCAAAATTATATAAATTATTCAAAAGCTTTTGACTGGTAGTGTATATCCTATCAGTTTGTGTATATTATTTGTAGAGATTATTTATTACTCACATATACTGTAATTATAATAAACTACTAATTAATAAATTTATATATATATATATATATATATATATAAGGGCTGTCAAACAATTAATCACGATTAATTGCATCTAAAATAAAAGTTTATGTTTGCATACAATACAATATATTTATACTTGTATACAATTTAGATTATAACTAAATATAATTATTTTAGATATAAATCTAAAATATTTTTCCTTAATATATACATACATGTGTGTGTATTTATATATACATAATGAATATACACATTACAAAGGCATATAGTATGTAAACATAAACTTTTATTTTGGATGTGATTAATCGTTTGACAAGACACATTTTCCATTTATTTGGCATTGACATGTTATAATTACACATTCTTTTTGATTATGTAATTGAATTTAGCACAAAAGGTACACTGAGGGACTCAAATAGCTAAATGCCCCATAATCACACTTCCTCTGTTTACGGCTTTTGCCGCTAGTATTCCGTAACACTAGCTACTCCCGCGGAGAGAGCCCAGGAACATCTGCATCTTGTACATAAAACATCTGGCATGGATGTTCCTGCATTCTGGACAAAAGAAGCACATCCATCTATGGGATTTATGCATGGCTGGGGACTCTCACGTCGACGCATTCCTCCAAAGTACTGCAGACAGCGGCCTAATCTGTCTGCGGTATGCAGGCTCTGCTATGTCAACACACTGGCATGCCATGGAGAGAAACACCTATGGAACCATTAGTCACTTCAGGACAATATCCTCCCTGTTTTTATCAGATGAGCTCTGACAAATACGGGCACAAAACACATTCAGCTTCATCCGGACAGACTGACAGATGTTCCATTGCCTCATTACTGCAGGTACAAGCATTATTCATAAAACGGTACGGCCTTAAAGAACAAATACTTGGATAAATTGTGAACTAACACACCTACACAGCACTGATTGACAACACTCCAGATTTAGAGCTGCGAGTGAAACCCACATAAATCTGTGGACAGACATGTACAGCGAGCAAATTTACCCAGTGTTACATTTCTCTTTCACAAAAAAAGTCTGTACACAGTAAATACAGATGTGTTTCCGAAAGCACACCCACAACAGATGAGAATACCACATGCCTCTGGCAGACACACTGCTCTTTTCAGATGCTAAATTGGTCTTCAGTATGGATAAACAGCACTTGGACTATTTCTATACTCTTTTGGCTTTTACATTAATATATCACGACACTGTAACAGAATGTTCCAAAAAGTGCAATTATCAGTTATTACAGCTTTTGTGCTGGTAATCTCATTGCAGATATTCATATATTCACCATATAATTTAACTTAAAAGTGAAGTAAATTGACTATAATTAAAATTAGTCTAAATCAAAGAGGCCAGAATACTGCTGTTCTTTAGTAGTTTTAGTACTGTGTGGTTTTACTGCTACGTGTTATTCACACTTTCACTCCGCTCAGCCCACCACCTCTGCACAAAGTTTCCCCTCTCTCTATCTCTCTGTCGGTTTCACTTGTCCCTCCCCCGGCTATGTATTCTTTTCACTGTAATGATTGCCTGTTGCAGGATTCACCACTAAAAATGTAAAAACAGAGTTAGGCAGACAGAGAGACAGACAGAGACAAATAGAAAGACAGATAGAAAGACAGACATACAGACTGTCTGAGAGACAGACAGATAGAACGATGGATAGAGACAGACAGCCAGAAGGATTGACAGATAGAGACAGACAGACAGACAGAAAGAAAGACAGATAGAGAGACAGACAGACAAAAAGACAGATAGAGAGACAGACAGACATACAGACAAAAAGACAGACAGACAGACAGATAGACAGGAAAACAGACAGACAGACAGGCAGGCAGGAGGATAGACAGATGATAGAGACAAATAGCTGGAAAGACAGACAGATAGAAAGACAGGCAGACAGAAGGACAGAGAGACAGATAGAAAGACATAGAGAGACAGACAGAAAGAGAGATAGAGAGACAGACATACAGATAGACAGAAAGAAAGATTGACAGACAGAGAGACAGAAACACAGACAGACAGAAAGAAAGAAACACAGAAAGAAAGAAAGAAAGAAAGAAAGAAAGAAAGAAAGAAAGAAAGAAAGAAAGAAAGAAAGAAAGAAAGAAAGAAAGAAAGAAAGAAAGAAAGAAAGAAAGAAAGAAAGACAGACAGGAAAACAGACAGACAGACAGGCAGAAGGATGGACAGATGATAGTGACAGATAGCTGGAAAGACAGACAGATAGAAAGACAGGCAGACAGAAGGACAGAGAGAGATAGAAAGACATAGAGAGAGACAGAAAAAGACAGACAGACAGACAGACAGACAGACAGACAGACAGACAGACAGATAGATAGATAGATAGATAGATAGATAGATAGATAGATAGATAGATAGATAGATAGACATATAGATAGATAGATAGATAGATAGATAGATAGATAGATAGATAGATAGGTAGATAGATAGATGTAATCCAGTGCAAAACTCACAGCTTCTCCCTCACAAAAACTTTCCCTCAAAAATATTCCATTTGCTAAGCTATCAGAAAGACAGATCACACCTAGATTCCACACACAAACACATACATACACACTGTTTGACAACATCCCTGTTTCATGACTTCCTCTGCCCAGGATTGTATATGCTGTCAGCACACAAATATTGTTTCCGACACTGGCTTTACTAGGAGTGCACACAGGTGTTCTGAGTGGGAGTGTGTTTACGTCCATGAATGAGGCATCAGCACAGTCATACGTCTGTCATAACATGTTGTCTTGGCAATGGATACAGTTTATGTTTGGTTACAGCATGTTACGATGACATTATATTTTGTGGAACAGCACAGCAAGAAAGGCCACTCACAAAATCTGTCATCAACACTTAGTCACTTAATGTTACACCGGTGCTGTTTGCCCTAGAGGCAGCTGATTTTTAAAAAACTAATTGGTGTAACTGAACTTTTTTAAGCAGTTACATTGAAGCTGTTTCCAAGTTAGACCAAAGTATTTGTGGCTTTGAGGCTTCATACCATTAGAATTCTCACTGTTGAGGAATTGAAACCTGAAATACATTCAAAATGGGATGAAAAGTAAAGAAACAAGGAAGGAAAACCAGTGAAGAGCCACTTACTATTGTTTTCATATTAATTTCATAACCTCATGAAATCATGAAATAACGTTTAACCTTTTAACTTCTCATTTCAATGAAAACATTGAAGCAAAGCATAGAAATAAGATGTTTAGAAACAGATAGGCTAATACTTAAATAAGCATATTTATTCACCATGAATGATGTAGATGAGGTGCAGCCTGTTTGAACTCACAGTCAAACTAAGAATTTTGTACCAACAAAAATGAGAAAGAGAGACCTTTTTTTCAGGATGTACTGAAAACATGAGGGCAGTTCCTTCACTCACACAACAAATCAATAAACAAGGTATAAGCACGACCAGCGCAAAGGCTTTTAACATCTTCCAAATGTCTTCCTGTAAAATTACACTGTGGTGGCTTGATTTTATTGCATCTTTGTGATGGGCTTCATCACAGTTGAGAGCTAAAGGTAATTAACACATACAAATCTGCGTCCTGAAGCAACCTGTAAATTGCTTGACAGCACTCTGAAAGCAGTGTTGCTATTGGGAATCAATGTACTGTGTTGCTTTGCAGTCTAGTCCGCACACAGAATAGTGAGTCCTGTGGATAAGAACAAATTCTGATAAGGGGGGAATTGAAATTCTTGGCCAGAACAAAAACTCCCATAGTTCTCTTCAACGGTTCAGAGCTCTGAAACTGTTTACCCACGTCTTAATCTGAATTTGATTTGCAACTCCATGGTGGTTTTCGATTTCAGAAGTGGAAAAAGTCAACTCATCTGAATTTTTTAGAGCGTAAAACTGGCTGAGAAACATTCAAGTTCTCTCAGGAGGAGATCAGGTTTCCTCAGCTGGTTGACTAAAATTTGTCTCAGGAGGAGGACACAAAAATATGAGCTCCGGAAGACCAATACATTAATAAAGTGACATGAAACTTCAAGTGAGATGGAAATGCAATTGATATCAAGGTTTAAAGTGTTTCGTAACTTTCTGAGGGATCTCTTTTAAAAAAATCTTCTAGAAATGCGGACATTCATGTAAAAGGATGAGCATCTTCACTCTAATATCATACACATCATGATATGATCATGACCAAGTTGTCATTCTTGCTGTACTAAAACATGTAGGCTATATTAAGAGTGATTTAAATGTATGAAATAAGTCTTATACACATTTTGCCGCATTTACGTCCATCATAACAACACTACACGATATGTTTATGATTATATGCCGCATATAAGAGGAATGTACACAATCAACAAAAGTAGATCTGGGCAAACAAGAGCATAAACTCTGCTCAACTCACCTTATCGCTGGACAAGCAGACAGCTGCTGAAAGTGTCAGGAATATCCAAATGTTCCTCATTATTCCTCTTAAGAAGTCTTTAGCAAAGAAATCGTAGGATGGCACTCGTCTGCGCTCCTTAAACCAGCTGCTCTCTTCGTTCTTGTACAGCTGCACCTAAAACACATACGCAAGATCCTTTTGAAGAGATGTTTAGCGTTTTGCTCCACCTGATCAAACTTCTCTTTTGTCTTTCCAAAAGGGAACTGTTGAGAGAGTCTTGATGCGATGTTAAAGTCTCGGGTCCATGTGAGGCAGCGCGGCTCTGCTCGGACAGAGGATGAGAGAAGAGAGAGAGAGAGAGAGGCAGACGGGGGAGGATTTTTGCGTCACAGTTGACGAATACTTGGACCAGTAAAAGGTTATTGTCTCAAAACCTAGTAAACTGACAACATGAACATAATTTTGTCGGAATTTCCGGTTAGAATTTTGTCAGTGTGTAGATACTTGGCTTCGAGACAGACTTGAGCCAAATAAAGAGCGTCAGTGTTGTTCAATTCGCTGTTTTGGTGCGTGGTAGCTGGTCCAAGTTAGTAGACGCAGCATTTTTTTTTTCTGGTCCAGGAAATAGCAGCTTCAGACTGGCATAACAAGCGGACTAGTCTGTTGCTGGGCTAGGAGTGTTTACCACTTTGTAACCACTAAGTGTGGTTAGTGTTCTCAGCCTTTTTGACTCCATGAAACCATTTGTTCGAGACAATACTCAAAGGACTTCCGAATCATCTAAACTCATACCTTAAGAAAATCAGCCATGGTTTTACTACAAATAAAACCCGAACAACCATGGTTCCTATAGATAAACTATGGTAATCACAAATTAACCATGGGTTTGCTACACTAACCATAGTTTAACTATGGTATTTGTAGTAAAAATGGTAATCCGCCCAATATATATATATAGTTACTACACATTTACTACAATAAAACCATGGTTAATTTCTGTAAGAGATGTACCTCTGGTATTTAGCGCTGCTGATGTCCAAAATAAAAGTTTTAGTTTATAATATATTAATACTGTGTATATTTATTATGAAGGCCTATATAAAAATACAGATAGGCTACATGCATATATTTAAGAAAAAGATGTATGTGTATATATATATATATATATATATATACACACACACACACACACACACACACACACAGTGGTGGAAATGGCCAAAATTCAATCTAACTTGGAGGGGGGATGGGGTTAATGGTAATTTTAGATGTCCTTTCAGATATATTTATGTATAAAACCCTTTATAGACTATAAAAACATTACAAATATTTAATATTTTCTCTAAAACTTCTTGGATAAGACAGGCACCTGCAATTATGGCCAAATTTGTTGTATGTTGTGTGCTCCTACTGAAAAAAAAAAAAAAGTTAGGAACACCTTCTGATCATTGACATTTATAAATATATAAAATATAATATATCCCATTATAAAGTAATATTTGACTCCTTGAAGTATTTTATTTATTTATTTATTTATTATTTTATTATTTAAAATTTAGATTTGTATTTTCTTTTCTCAACAATTTTAATTAAACAATACATTTATTTAAAATAATATGATACAATTAGGAAGAATAAGTTACCAGTCAAATGAAATCAGCAACAACAATTCACCTTTGCACGCCACAGAAGAGCACAAATGTGGAATTAAGGAATATTTACTGTTTTTTGACAATATTCAGAGGTGCATTAATGCATTTCATAAATCGCTAATAGGTGTCAGTAAGTCAAAGTCTTTGTGACTGAATAATTCATTAAATCGATTCGCTCAAAAGCGCAGTTTCATTCATAAAAGAAACAGTGTCAGAGACTATAGATAAGCATCGGCTCAGCTGTGACTTAGTTTGGAGCTATTTTTGTTGACGAAATATAGCAATTAAAAACCAGCTAAAACCAGCCTAGGCTGGTTGCCTGGTTTTAAATCAGGCTGGTTTTAGCTGGTCAAGGCTGGTCAGCATGCTGGTTTTAGAGGGGTTCTGGCCACTTTTTCAGCCTTACCAGGCTGGTCAGCCTGGAAAATTACCAGCTAAAATCAGCCTGACCAACCTGGCCAGGCTGGGAGACCAGCTAAAACCAGCTACTTCCAGCTTAAACCAGCTAAAACCAGCCTAGGCTGATTTTTTTTTTCAGCAGGGAGTGTTCCTAGAATGTAAGTCACTTAATATTAACTTTTGTATTATATCCAAAATGTATAAAACGGTTGTATAATTTCAGTTTCATTTTTGCAAACTCCCATTATAATCATTAAAAACTGTCACTTGTCTTACTTCATCGCAACTTGCTTTTTAATTAATTAGGCTCTTTACGCTGCATACTAAATATATTATTTACATAGTCTCTACACTTAATTTGTTATAATGAATGACAAAACTGTAGTCTGCAGTGCTTGTACGATCTGTTCTGTGAGGAGATACCATAGATATGTATTTACATCTATGAGCAGGACGCGCACCGATAGAGAAGCATTGTGGCTGCAGTCTGCAGGTATTATGGTCATCATAAAAAACGGTATTGCGCACCGAACCATAGGCACAAATATTCTGCTACGTTTTTAGTCTACATTGCGCTACGTTTATTTGCAGAACTGGGATCGATTTCGCAGTGTTTTGAATGGATAAAATATAAGAATCACATTTCCAAATAAAAGTAACCAACGATATATATAACTATAATAACTACAACTACCTATATGCATAATGTATGTGTGTGTATTTATATATACATAATAAATATACACAGTCAGTATACACATATTATGTAGCCTAAACAATAACTTTTATTTTGGATGCGATCAATCGAGATTTGACAGCACTAATAAATATATAAAAACCGCTGTTAAATCGATTAATCGCGATTAAATGCATCCAAAATAAGTTTGTGCTTATATAATGTGTGTGTGTGTGTGTGTGTGTACTGTACAATTAAATCTATATATAAATATACACACATACATGTATATATTTAAGAAAATGTTTACACAGTACACACATATATATTATGTAATCACAAACTTTGATTTTGGGTGCAATTAATTGCGATTAAACAAGTTGACAGCACTAAAAAAACTCTAAAATATTAAGTCAGTTTAACGTTGTGTGTGTTTTCTTCTTCTTAGTATTTAAATTAAAGTAAGTGAAGTTTGATCATTTTCACATTTGTTGTTCCCTGGCCTCCTGGTAGAGAACCACCAACTATAAACAATTTACAAACCAAACATCTAACATAGACTACGTCAATCAAAATTCATTTTAGCAAACCCATTCAAGCAGTGCCAAAAGTTGAATAAAATGAATTTATCATAGTTACTATTGTTTTTATTTGTTTGTAGCACCTGTTGCTATAATAACCCACAAATGTGGAAATCAGCCACGGCTGTCATCAACAGAAAAAAACAAAGTGGTAGAGATTTTAAAATCTTCTTGTATTGTTTTAATGTTAGTCATGTCTTTACAGTAGTAACACAAACAGTTCTGCTATTTTAGCTCAAAATGTGGTTGATTAGCTATTGTCTTTTCTATGCTCATGCAATCCCATTAAAAACTTTCACCTTTTTTCTGTAGCTTTTATTATTTTTGGAATGCTAAAACATTTTTCATTAGTAACATAATGTTGGTAACGTTGTCTTTCGTGTCTGTGTGAATATTTTGGGGAATAAAAATAATAAAGAGTGGAAGGAACAGGTGTAGTGGGGGTATGTCTCCCCCTGCTGTTCTATCCTGATAGAAGTTAAGTACACACTTTACATAATTACACATTTCATTCATAGAGCACTTTTCATGCAAATGGAGGTTCAAAGCATTTTAATAAGAACTCAAAGTTTAAATAATGTATACACAAGTGCATTAGTACTCAAAACATCAAAAGTTTTATTCTAGACGCCTAAAATAAAGAGCCCACAACAAATTCAAGTTTTTCATGTTTTATCAAAGTTACATATTCATAAACATCTGTTTTTTAAGGGTAACCAGAGAAAATGAGTTAGTGGCAGACCATTTTGCTTTTGAAAAAAAGTTGTCACACAGTCAATAAAAGGTATCTGGTGTATTTCATTATGTCAATGATATTCACAACAATAAATACAGAGATTATTCCGAAACCTCAAGACAAATATCACATAGCAAAATAAAAACGATGTCTACATAATATACCTGAATAGATAAATGTAATTTTATATTAGACTGAGGTGAGTGGTACATGATACTGAAAAATACAGTATGCATAAAAGTCAAGAGAGGGAACAAAAAATACTGGAAAAGCAGCAGTCACACTATCATCTAATTCCAGGTTTAATGTCTGTTGCTTTTAAGGTGCCAATTTGGTTTTTCCTCCAAACAGGGGGAATCTGTGAAAAGAAAAGAAAAAAAAAACAATGTTGAAGAGAAAAATAGTAAACATGGAGGAGTTGTTGTGAGTGTTACATACAGGAGGTGGAGAGCTGGGTTCTAAATGCCGGCCCAGAAAAGACAGAAGTCTTCTCCAGATGAGTCCACTTCCCAGGAACATGAACCCTGTCACTAACCAAAACACACGTGGGTCCTATATGCATACACACACACACACAAAAAAATCAATGTGGGTCAATAAACAACATGTACTCAAACAGACTAACACTATGCAATGCTGGCTAACAGCTAAGGTAAAATGTATTGAAACAGTAGTAAAATGGTACCAACCTCTTCAAAAGAAGATTCCAAATTCATTCCAAAAGCCACACCCATCAGACCAAATAAAGAGAGTGAGAAGGTTCCCATGGTGAGCTGGAGGTTCAGTCGCATCATGACATTACGGTGGCTAAAGACAATTTAAGACATCACAGCACTGGTAAATAGGGTAAAAAAATCGAATTACACTGCCGTTCAAAATTTTGGGATCAGTAAGTTTTTTTTCTGCTCATCAAGGCTGTGTTTATTTGATTAACAATACAGTAACATTGTGAAATACAGGGGTTGGACAATGAAACTGAAACACTGGCAAATATAGTGTTGGAGGTTTCATGGCTATATTTGCGCAGCCTGGTGGCCAATCTTCACTTATTGCACATTCCACCAGTAAGAGCAAAGTGTGAAGGTGGTGCCATGTATATGGATGATAATGCACTAATACACACAGCAGGACTGGTGACAGAGAGGTTTGATGAACATGAAAGTAAAGTTGAACATCTCCCATGGCCTGCACAGTCACCAGATCTGAATATTATTGAGGCACTTTGGGATGTTTTGGAGGAGCGAGTCAGGAAACGTTTTCCTACACCAGAATCACATAGTGACCTGGCCACTGTTCTATAAAAGGAATGGCTCAAAATCCTTCCTGCCACTGTGCATGACATGTATTTGTCAATCCCAAAACGAAATTATGCTGTATTTGCCACAAAAGGAGGCCCAACACCGTACTAATTGTGGTCTAAAACCAAGTGTTTCAGTTTCATTGTCAAACCCCTGTAGTACTGCAATTTAAAATAGCGGTTTCTGATTTTAATATACTTAAAAAAAATAAATAAATAAAAATAAAAAAAATTATGTGATGCAAAGCTGACTTTTCAGCATCATTACTCAAGTTTTTAGTGTCACATGATTTGTCAGAAATCATTCTGATATGCCAGAAAAGGTTGAGCTCCTTATTTATTTATATATTTTCTGGAACCTTTTCTGATGAATAAAATGTTAAAGAGAACAACATTTATTTACAATAGAAATCTTTTGTAACAATATAAACTACCAAAGTTTGGGGTCAGTAATTTGTTTCTTTCTTTGAAGAATCCAAAAAGGATGTGTTACATTGCTAAAAAAAGATTTCTATTTTTAATAAATGCTGTTTGTTTTAACTTTTTGTTCATCAAAGAATCCTAAAAAAAAAGTATCACAGGTTCCAAAACAATATTAAGCAGCACAACTGTTTCCAAGTTTGATAATCAAACAGCATATTAGAATGATTTTTGAAGGATCGAGTGACACTGAAGACTGTAAGAGAGTAATGGCTTTTGAAAATTCAGATTTGCATCATAGAAATGAATAAATTATATTTAGAGGAATATTAAAATAGAAAACGTATTTTAAATTGCAATAATATTTCATAATAGTACTTTTTTTCTGTATTGTTGATCAGCCTAAGCGCCTTCACTAAAAAACAAAAAAAATCGTACTGATCCCAAACTTTTAAACGGCACTGTAATACTTTTAACAATTAGTTTTCAAAAATAGATATCATTATACTACCCCAGTTAATTAATCATAGTACATTAAGAAAATTATGTAGCATTACAGGTTTTCTGAAACACTGTTTAAATATACAAATATGACATTAAGCATGCTTGAGTAATAAAAATCTAATTTTCATAAATTTCCAGAACAGAAATGTGAACACTAGATAAAACAACCTATATTAATGGTTTTTATAGACAAGATTTTGGGTATCTTTTTAATCATTCCGTAAACCAGAAAAAAAAATAAATTCAACATGTTTTTAGGAATAAAATGCTACATAAATAAGGCAAATGATATATGAACAAACCTCTGTAAAACCTTCAGAAAATATATATACGAATAAAACAAATTTTCCAACTCCTCTAGAGTTAAACAGATGAGTTTTACCGTTTTTGAATCCTTTGCTAATGCCAGACCTGGAGATTGGCTGAACGGATTCGAAAACAGTAAAACAAATCTGTTTAACTCTAGATGAGCTGGAAAATGGCCTTTCATAGATATGAACTGTAACTTAAATCTACAGACCCAAATAGATAAAGTGCAAAAAATAACACTTAAATGTGTATTCTGGATGTCTTCTTTCCACTAGTCTAAAAAAAGACAAGTTATGCAAGCAAAATTGCCTGAAATCTCAAAATTGACCAGCGCATGAAAAAAAACAATGGGTTTGCCTGTAATGTCTTGCCCTAAAAACAGACTGTAAATAAAAGATTTAATTAAAAGTGACACTCATAACTTCTTATGTTTTTTTTTAAATTGGAAGACAAGAGGAAGATTTAAATTTCTGGGTGAACTATTCCCTTGAGGCGTATAATCTGCATATAAATGTGTTCTTTCAGTTAAATAATAAATCAATAATTTAAATCACGATCTACTTGCAATGTTCTGATGTATTGTGACTAGGGATATAACGGTATAATCAATATTGTGATATTGCGATAGCAAACATGTCTCGATATTATCGTGGTCTTATGACAATATAAAACGATAGGTCTAAAAAAAAAAAAAAAGTTCAAAGAGTGTAGTTTTTGGAAAATATTTAACCTTCTTATTCTAACATAAAACGTTTTCAAAATTCAAAGTATCTCTTTCAAGTGTAGAAATTAGGAAAGAAGTATTGTAATTTTCCTACTTTAGTGTAAATCAAAAATAATATACCTATGAATTATTAAGCATCATGTTTGCCAGTACAGTACCTATCCAGGTTAATAAAGATGACGCTTTCAGAATCATCGATGAGGTCTTTCAGCTCTCTGGCTTTGTTTCCCAGCTCCTCTGCTTGCATGAAATAATTCTCCAGTAGTAACTCCATCTCTTCAGCGTGATCTATACCCAGACTGCTCTCCTCACTGGCTCCATGTGAACATGAACACAAACATACCCACATACAAGACAGGCACACCAACAGATAACAGATCCACACAACAATGATCAGATATTTACACTGACATCAAAAATATTTGTGTACATACAAATGCATTGCATTTTGAAACTTAAGGCTATGAAGTTGGATTTTGTGATGTGACACCTACAACACTTGCGGGTCGCTCCATTTGGTGAGACAGAGTTCATCTATCAGTTCGTCCTCATCCAAGATCTTCAGCAG
Source organism: Cirrhinus molitorella (assembly GCA_033026305.1). Taxonomy (NCBI): domain Eukaryota; kingdom Metazoa; phylum Chordata; class Actinopteri; order Cypriniformes; family Cyprinidae; genus Cirrhinus; species Cirrhinus molitorella. Next base: position 22,395,021 of record CM065123.1, on the reverse strand, counting down.
ACTGTCTTTAAACACTTTAATGTCTGTCTCCAGCTCTGAGAGGCTGCAAAGGGTTAAAAAGACTATTTTTAATCTTAAAGAAAATTATCACGATGCTACTTTAAAGCTCTGCATTGACTGGGAATCATTTTCTACCAGACAGAACACATATTGGATTAATTTCATGCCAGATAAAAGGGTGCACAATATATTTGTCCAATTTTAGCTCTCTGTTTTGGCATTGCAAACCAAATAAATAAATAAATAACTCTCTTATGTGCGTCAAGGCTGCATTTATTTGAATAAAAATACAGAAAAAAAAAAAAAAACAGTAATATTGCAAAATGTTATTACAATATAAAATAATGGTTTTTATTGTAATATACTTTACAATATAATTTATTCCTGTGATGCAAAGCTGAATTTTCATCAGCTGTTACTCGTTTTAAGTGTTACGTCTTTAGAATCCTTCAGAAATCATTCTAATATGCTGATTTATTATTAGAATTATCAATGTTGGAAACAGTTGTGAAACATTTATTTAAAATATAAATATTTTCTGACATTGTAAATATATTCTATCACTTTTTATTAATTTAACACATCCTTGGTGAATAAAAATATTAATTTCTTTCAAAAAAAGAAAGAATAAAAATTTACTGACCCCAAACTTTTTAACAGCAGTGTATATTGTTAGAAAACCTTTCTATTTTAAATAAATGCTGTTCTTTTTAACCTTTATTGATCAAATAAGTATCACAGGTTCCATTTATATATATATATATATTAGGGATGCATCGATCCGATACTCAGTATCGGAATCGGCTCCGATCCTGGCAATTTCCGCCGGATCGGGGATCGGTCAGACAAGACCGATCCAAATTCGATATTGTGCGTATACTATTCTGTTATTGTTGAGCCCTACGAAAGGCACAAAAACATAATAAAGCACCACAACGTTCTTGAGCACTATATTTCAAGTGTTCTGCAGCTGTTCCATAGTTTAATGTGAGGTACAAATTAATATTGAGTCATTCAATTCAAGTTCTCTCCGCTGCGGCTGTCTGTCATCCTCCATTCAGCAATCAAACTACGTGTTGTGTTCGGTTACTACAGTCAAAACAATGAAACTCCCTTTAAGAGCGCACAGTAACTGAGGTTTAAAACTGTTAAAAGAAAAGGCTCAATAACGGACTAACGGACATTTAATACACTACGCTTTAATATCGCTTCCCTTTGTATCTTTGAACTTTTCTAATGCGGACTCGGAGGACTGCGCAGCCTGCTCACCGTGTTGCTTCAAACGCATTATTCTGCGTATGTAATGCGCACCGTATTGATTTAAGCGCATCATTCTGCGCATGGCATGCGCACAACCGCTTTGTGCCGCTCTGTATTGAAGTCTTTAGTATTATAATACTTTTCTGCGCAATGAAAGATTATTAATAATCCTTCTTGTTCTGTCCTGTCTATCATATGTTGATGCCTTCATTACTGTGCTAGACATCTAAAAGAAATGTCATTTAATTTTATAGCATATACTTATATATAAATGTATTTACTTGTTTTTTCATGAATGTAGTTTACAACAATACAAACAGTAAAATGTAACAGTTTAACAGATTTAGTCGTACACTTATTTACTTTTATTTGTAAGTATCTTTTTGCTGCTAAATTATCCACTAACCTAGTTTATAATAAATTTTTTCGTTTTGTCATATATTATGATTACATATTTTTTTTCATTTGTAATTTTTCATTAAAATGACGTTGTCTATATGTGATAGATTGTGTTTAACACACAAAGTGATGATCAGGTCAACACAAAGTAGTATAGAAATTCAACATTGATTTAAAAAAAAAGCTATGCTGATATCGGATTGGATCGGTATCGGCAGATACTCTGAACTTTTTGGATCGGATCGGTTCAGAAAAAATGGTATCGTTGCATCCCTAAAAAAAAAAAAAATAAAAAAAATAAATAAATATATATATATATATATATATATATATATATATATATATATATATATATATATATATATATATATATATATATATATATATATAAAACTTAAATTACAGATATAAATAAAATTTGTATGTATATTATTATAGAAAAACACTGATTTACATCGTAATAATTTTCACAATATTACATTTTCTTTTTTTTTTTTTTTTTACAATTTTCTGTATTTTTGATTAAGTAAAAAAGATATGCATAAGCATAAGAAACTTCTTTAAAAAAGCATTAAATGAGAGGGTGTGTCCAAACTTTTGACTGGTAGTGTATTTTTGGTGGGAAGCAATTCTAAACCTTTTTTTTTTTTTTTTTTTTTACAGAGTACAACTGGGTTATTCTAATAGCACATATAAATTACATTACATTTCTTATTTTGTTTAATTTTATTATAGAATATTCATAATAGAAAAATAATATTGGCCATATTTTTATGAAAAAAATCATACAGAAAGGGTCAAAAATAGTTGGAAAAATAGTTTTTTTACTCAAATGGAAAAAGTTTGTACATTACATACATTACATGAATTACATATATGAAATGTAAGACCTAAACACCCTGTAATGGAAATACACATTATATTGCATTCATATATGCAATAGTAAATGTGTTTAATGTAAAAAGAAAACAAAATTTCACCGCTGTCATAACTTATATTTATTACTACAATATACAGTGAACTTTTCATATCAGCAGACAATATTCCACACAAAATATCCTCATAAAAGTACCACATCACTGAGATTTTTAGTGGTGTAAAAACATTTTCTGTAGCAATGTTTTAATCAGTCTTCTATCACCTTTTACATATTAAAATCTGCATATTTTTTATTTACCTTTATAAGGTGGTGGTAAGTCACTTAATGAGTGAGTCACTATGAGTTATTTCAAATGATTAGTTCAAAACGTTGAATCATTCAGTAATAAAACACTGCCGAGTGTTGCTTGGAGAATGTGCTGTTGTGTGATCCTTGTTTAGAAATATTTTCGTTGGTGAAATGGAACAAAATAGTAAATATTGTGTTTAAAATGGAAGTAACTTAATACCTACTTGACTAACTACTTGTTTACTAAACTATTTACAATCATGAGAATATTTAGCAAAGCTCCATTGGTATGTTACAAACTAGGTCATGTTATAAATAAACTACACACTTTGAATTTTTACCTCAGTGTGTTTCTTCTGAGTTTCTTTATGTGTACTGTTTCTCTCATTTGTTTTGAAGAGACAGGCAGCCAATTGTGATACCAGAAATACACAATCCATTATCAAACGCTGTTTACGCTGAATGTATTAAAATAAGAATAATCATCCTTGCTGGTTATTTTTGTCTGTCCAATGATTGTAAACAGTCATTAGGTCCGTCAGACTGATAATATTTTAGCGGTAATGTGACCAAAAAATTTAAGACCCATCGAATCTCAATTTAAGACTTTTTAAAGACCCGCGGACACCCTGTGGTTTACATTGAGTGAATCCAAATGAAACTTTCTTTTAAAAACCCTTCAGAATAAAGATTGTTTTATTATTAAATGTATTATTTGCTATACAGATGTATTTCCCTATGAAAAATACATATTTATGTCGGCGCCGATAGCCTTGTGGGCAGTGCGCTGACATACAGCGCCGCTGCGCAGCGGGCGTCCCGAGTTTGATTCCCGGCTCGAGGACCTTTCCTGACCCTACCCCCTTCTCTCTCTCCCACTTCGCTTCCTGTCCTTAGTGATCTGTCCTATAATAATAAAGCCAAAAGCCCAAAAATAAATCTTAAAAAAAAAAAAAAAAATACATATTTATATATTCTAATATAATTAATTATTTCCTATTTAAAATGTATAATGTATTTATTCATTTTGCAATACTGCAGTACTGTACATCACAGGAAAATAATATTGCACTGTAATTGTTTTTCAACATTGTGCAGCCCTAGTACGATAATATCACAGATTGATCAATACCAGGCATTTTTTTAATCAACATAGGCAAAACTACATATTTTCAAAACTGGCTAGTCGACCAGCAAACACTTTTTAATTAGGTTTTAATAACACAAAACTATCACACACAGACACACAGCAAAGAGAGACTTGTGGCTTATGCACTATAATGGGAACGTTACTCACAGTAGGCAATTTTTAATTACACAGTACTTGAAATTGATTGCTAACTGCAATTTCTGGCACCTCTAAATTATTCTCCTTCAAAGCACCACCTTAAAAAAAAACATCACAACTACAAACACAAGAAAAAACTAGATAAACACACTAGGGGACATTACTAAAAAACTAATCAGCCGTTAGACGGCCGAGTCGGCCATTCTGACTCATCCCTAATTAACACAAGAAAAACACAACAAAACAATCGTTTAATAACTCTGGATAAGCTTCATACAGCAATTACCCTACCAATTATGTTACAGCGATCCGTCATTAAGATTAGCTAATAAGAAAGTTAGGTTCTTAATTGTGTAGTTAAATGCCTCTTGCATTTGGGAACATAATGTTCTAAAAACAATAAAATGGCTAGGGAAAGACTTTTAGTCCAGCTTTTTAATGAAGTTAATAAACTCACCTCTTGCTATTAAGCAGGAGCATATGGAGTTTGCTGCGATCGGCAGAGAGGAGTTTTGGGTCGACCAACGACTCCAAGCAATCCAGAACCTGAGGTTGAACTTCATGGAGCCGCATATGCAGCACATTCACCTGTGCCAGAACACATGCTTACCCATATAAACATGCAACAACAAATGACTGCACATACAGACTGAGACGGAAAACAAAAACATGGACAAAAATCAGACTGTGGTAGGAAATAACAATTCCAGACCACCCCACATGAACCCAGGTATCAATAACACAAAGTAATAAATATGTTTATAAATGCATTTAATTTTAAAAACAGTAATATTATTATATAACTTCAGCTTTAAAATATATAACAAAAAAATTATTCCTGTGATGGCAAATTTACATTTTCAGCAGTCTTCAGTGTCACATGGTCCTTTAGAAATTATTCTAATATGCTGATATGGTGCTTATTAGGGCTACCCCCTAATAGTTGACTAACCTTTAATTGATGAGAAGACCCTTGGTTAACTAAAAACGTATTAGTCGCAGAAAAAAAAAAAAACACAGGAAGTTGCAAATTCACGCACCCCGTGATGGACAGATCATTAATGGCTGGTCTACGGGTAATAAAGTACATCAGACAGGGCATCCAAATGCTCACCTAACATTCATCGACTTCAAATAGGGATGGCTCGATACCATAATTTTGGCTTCGGTACGATACCAGAATGTAATACTTCGGTATCGATACTAAATCAATACTGTAGTAAGTAATGTTAACATACTAAAAATTTATTCGTTTATTTATAATTTATAAATAATTATTGACCTAGATTAATAAGTGCTGTAATACTGTTAGGTCAGCTTAGGTCAAGGTTTCTTTACTGTTAAGTCAAAATAACAGTCAAAATATTCAAAATCACATTATTAAGTCTCTGTCTCTCTGATTGTTTTTAGATTTCAGACTCAGAAATTTTTTACTCTGCTTTAAAAGGTACTTTTCAAGTGTCTGAACTTTATTAATGTTTCCTTTAGAAAACTTTGCTTCACAACATTCCAAAGCATAATATTGTACTTTTTACTTCACTGTTTCATATTAAATATTTAATACTTTATTACATTAGAAATATATTACATTCTTATTTTTACTCAAGTAAAAGTCATTCTAAAATGTACTTGAGTACAAGAAAATACTACACTGTTAATATTCTCAATTATCAAAGGTAAAACAACAACTTTTATGTATGAAATGTAGTTTAGAAAAAAGTATGACATTATGCTTTGGAATGGAGTAAAAATTTTCCAAAGAAAAACACTCTGATAAACTACATACTTTTTACATTTATTTGAGTAAAGTAAAAATACTTCACTACTGTCCAGCAGCTTACCGAACTGGGCAAAATTATGATATCAAACCGTTTGAAATATAATATATACCGGTATTTTTCCATTACCGGTATACCGCGCATCCCTAACTTCAAATAAGGCTTTTCATCTAAAAGATGTATGTAGTAGCAATCTAATGTTAACTATTGAAGTGTCTCTGTGGAATGTGGAAGCTGAATAGTAACGTGCTTACTGCATGACAGATGGTGGCACCGGTGCGGTCACTTGCTCTTAAAATACTCCGTCATTTTTGATCATATAGATAAAAGTAATACATCTTTCGAATCTGTAAAAACAGTTTATTTGTGTGCACTTAACAAAATGTAGCACTTTTGTAAAATAATTAAAGCAAACAGGACACGCTTTTTCTGTTTGACACGTCAAACTCTTTGTATAAATGCCTTATAGACATGAAAAATATATCTATAGAGAGTGAAATGTCCACTTTTAAATGAACCAGCTCAAATAGAAAATATTCTCAGATTATGTAATCCGTATGAAACATGCATACAGGCTCATCCACTACTGCAGAGACGACAAGAGTCAGTGTTGCCGACTTAATCTCTTAAAGGAATAGTTCACACAAATCTGAAAATTTCCCCATGCTTTACTCACCCTCAAGCCATCCTAGGTGTATATGTATGTGTTCTCCTTCCAGACAAACTCAGTCAGAGTTTAAAAATTTATCCTGGCTCTTCCAAGCTTTATAATGGTGGTGGATAGTGGCTGTTATTTTGAAACTCCAAAAAACACATAAAACTAACACATACGCCTTCGGGGAGTTAACACATGTCTTCTGAAGCGAATTCATGAGTTTTTGTAACAAAAATATTTCTATTTTTAAAATTATAAACTCATCACTGACTTCCGTCAATGGTTGTATGTGCGTTCGTGAGAGAGTTGAGTTCCTGGTCGGTGTAACGTTACTCCGGTTCAAACAAATAAGGCTGTGCAAAAAAACTCTCTTTCTCTTCTTTTCTTATTGTGAAATCCGCTGACTTTTTTTACATCTTGTTTCCAGCTTTTAATTCGTTACCAGCATTTAGTATTGCTCTATGCTCATTCGTTTATTCTCACCTGAACTTACACTATGAATACGGCTTACATCATACGTCAAGTCAGAGGTCAGCGAATAAGCTGGAACTCGACTCTCACTCGAACGCACACACGTCATTGCCGGAAGTCATTTGATTTGAGTTTATAATTTAAAAAATATTTTTGTTACAAAAACCGATGGATCCGCTTCAAGAGACATGTGTTAACCCCCCAGAGGCGTATGGGTTAGTTTTACAATGGATATATGCGCTTTTTGGAGCTTTAAAATAACAGCCACTATCCACCACCATTATAAAGCTTGGAAGAGCCAGGATACATTTTAAAACAACTCAGATTGTGTTCGTCTGGATGGAGAAAGTCATATACGCCTAGGATAGCTTGAGGGTGAGTAAATCATGAGAATTTTTTTGGGGATGAGCTATTCAGTTAAACCGAAATCAAAGAAAGCACTGGTATATCAATAAATGATTAAAACCTTAATGCAGTCTCCTTGCTGTTTTTCCCAGACACATTCATAATTATTATATCTGCTGGTGCACTGTGGCAAGCTGTTTTTGTGTACGCTTGAGTGCTTCTTAGACTATATAGACAATTAAAGGCTCATTATTATGATTTATATGGTTTATTTTCAAACGTGCAACTAAAACACTTGTTGGTTCGTATTTAGTTTGCAGTTTTAACGTATCTTTGCTTAAATGTATTTTCAAGATCTGAGGTAAACTATCTGTTGATGCTTTCAGTATTGCTATACATTTTTCGCAATATGATATCCAAACTCACATTAGACACGTTTAACACTGAATAAAGCACATAATCAGTACCTGCCATTTTTGCATGTTGTTGTTCCAGCCGCAACGTCGCAGAAATAGAAACCGTTTCTAAAATAGAAATTTTGTGTGTCGCGGCTAGTTAGGACAAAAACTCGGATTAACATGAAAAAGATATCACGTGTTGTGGGATTGTGTGTATTTAGGACACAGTGTTACTCTTAAAATCAACGACTACTAGAAATCTTTAGGTTGAGGGCAGCCCTAGTGCTTTTAAAATGCAAAAAAAAAAAAAAAGAAAACGAGTTGTATTGCTTAATATTTTTGTGAAAACTCTGATACATTTTTCCACAATTCCAGGACACTTTTTAATGTTACAAAAAGATTGTTGTACTAAATAAATGTCACTCTGTTCAACTTTCTATTCATAAAAGAAAAATTTAAAGTGATTTGATTTGATATTGTTGCTGAAAAAAGAAGTAATTTCTTAAAAAATATATAAAAAAAAATATTAACTGACACTTTGTAGCAGTAGTGTATGTGTCAAGTAATAATCAACATTTATAATCAAATTCATAAATATTAAACGTTTTTTAGATTATTAAAACTACATAATGAGTTACTGATACCATCTTTGCAATTGAAAAAACTTTCAGGTTTTTTTTGTATTTAGTTCGCAGTTTTAACGTATCTTTGCTTAAGTGTATTTTCAAGATCTGAGGTAAACTATCTGTTGATGCTTTCAGTACGGCTATAAATTAAAAAAAACTATTAACTGACACTTTGTAACAGTAGTGTATGTGTCAAGTAAGGGATAATGTGATTTGAGTTCATAAATTATTAGTGAAAAAAAAAAGTTTCCATGAAGCACTTTCACAAAGAAAAACATTTTTTAGTAAGTAACTATCGCTGATTGCAGTTACCCGGATGAGTTATTAGTTTTTACCAGTTGTTATCGGGGAATAACTACTTCAGAATGTGGTGACTGACCAGTCAGCGGTGTAATCATTTACTGATAATTATAAATGTAATTTATTAAACATTATGCTTTTTATAATTGTTTAATGCTCACCCTGTGTTGCAGAATGGCTTCCAGAGCTCTGAATTCAAAGGGCAGGGAGTAAGTAGCCAAATTTCCATCTCCCGCCAGCTGTGGTCCAAGTTCTAACACAAGCCATTTCTCCAGACCGAGACCACGAAAATCCAGCACCTGTAAAGACTGCGGTGTAACTACCGCCTTGAGAGACTTCACGAAAAAAAAAAAAAAAAAAAAAGTACAAATAAATAAACTCACAGAACTTTTATAGGAAAACTTATTCTTTTTGCAATGTAAGTATATTTACTGTAGCTGGTATTAAGTACAAAACAAAGATCATGTTTGTTTATGAAACAATCTTTAAACCTCATTGTATAATAACATATGTCCATACCTCCATGCGTATGATAATAGCATTGTTCCGTGTTGTAATACTTGTTAAGTGCTGGAATCTGAGATCTCTCGCCTGCAAACCAAGTTCCTGATACAACTCTGTCTTCTTCTTTTCTAAAAATAAAAACATAAAACCTACATCCATCAAAAAAATAAATAAATAAATAAATGTAGTAAATATAGTAAATCTTGGCCATTACACACTAAATGTCAATCAGATTAAAACAGCCAATTAATTTTCAGAATTAATTCAAAAAAGATTTTTCTTTTTTTTTTTTTACTGAATAATACCTCCTTTTTCATAATAAGCATTAAGGGACTTTTAAGTGACATTTCTGGTAGAAGTTAGTTTCATTTTGGTTTACATTTAGCATTTTTTTGCAGAGTTTTTTACACTACCAGTCAATTTTTAATGTTTTTTAAAGAAGTCTCTTCTGCTCACCAAGCTTGCATTTATTTAATCCAAAGTACAGCAAAAACAGTAAAATTCTGAAATATTTTTCCTATTTAAAATAACTGTTTTCTATATTAATATATTTTAAAATGTAATTTATTCACAGAAATCATTCTAATATTCTGATTTGCTGCTAAAAAAATAAACATTTATTATTACTACTATTATTATGTTGAAAACAGCTAAATAGAATGTTTTCAGGTTTCTCTGATGAACAGAAAGTTCAGAAGAGCAGCACTTATCTGAAATAGAAATCTTTTGTAACATTATAAAATGTATTTATCATCACTTTTGATCAATTTAAAGCATCCCTGCTAAATTAAAGTATTAATTTCTATAATTTATTTGCCAAAAATTATACTGACACCAAGCTTTTGAATCTTTTGAATGGTATAGTGTATAATGTTACAAAAGCTTTTTATTTCAAATAAATATTAATCTTTGGATCTTTCTATTCATCACAAAATCCTAAACAATCAAAGAAGTCAAAAACAAATGTACTTAACTGGTTTAAATACTGATAATAATAATAATAATAATAATAATAATAATACTACATGCAAATCAGCATGATAGAATGATTTCTGAAAGATCATGTGACACTGAAGACTGTATTTTACAATATTACTGTGTTTTGGATCAAATAATGCAGGCTGTGTGAGCAGAAGAGAATTCTTTAAAAAAAGATTTAAAAATTGGTAGTGTAAAGGTTCACAACATATTCCATAATCTTGCCGCAGTGTCTATGTACATCTTTTGAGATAAACTTTTAAATAATTATCATCTCTTCGGTTAAATTGAAAGGAACAATCTAAACACTGAACATACTGTAGGAGGATGTGAAAAGCATCCAACTCACCAAACGAGGTCACATTCCCATCAGGCTCAAATTTCATCTGTTGAAATAGAACTTGATTTAGTAAAGATGAGTCGGTGACTTTATTCTTATTCAGTGTGTATTTTGTAAACAAAAAGTTGTACAAGATGTAAGTGTTTGTCTTACCACAACAAACACTGGAGCAACACTAGACAGGGCTGCTTGGGAAGCATCTGTGCCTCTTTGGCGACAGAAGAGGTCTGGCAACAGAAACAAATGTGTTATTCATGTTACGCAGTCGAGCAACAAACTAACACAGACGAGCATCACCTACAGTGTCCCTGAGCCCTCAGCAGCAGTGTGCTGTGATGTGTTCGTTCACATGTTGATGTAAGAGGGCGTCTGAAAGGTGATCTTGAGCACTTCACTGTTCTCCATGTCCAGCATTTCATCGACACTTTCCTCAGACTCTCTCGACAGACAAACCTCAAACATGGCTCCATACTTTAAAACACTTGAGTTAAAAGTCCATTTTACCTTCTTTGAGGTTACTGTGTGAACTCAAACTCCATCAACACTAGCTGTCAAGATGACACACTTACTTTGGTCTTACTAAAACACCTCAGAACCTGATTTTGATTCTATTTTGTAATGTTTGTTAAAGTAAAGAGCATACATCAGATCCGAAAGCCTGATAATAAAAGTAAGAAAGAAACGTCCGGGTTTGATGTCTTTAGCGGTCCTGCTAACACACACACGAGCATGTATCTCCGTTTAACTGTTAATTCGCTATGTCTTCGGGATACAAACACAAAACTGCAGTAATAACATATTCCATCCTGTAAGTCAGCGTGTTGCTGACTTTAACAACTGCGGCTCAACTGCATGTTTTCGGAAACTGTTGATGACGTGAGCACGCATCCAGCACGCGCTCGCTGTCTCTCCAATGGTTGGCAGTGACGTCACTCAGTTGCGTGACGCCGTTAAAGAGGCACGCTTTATCTCCCAATTTTGGACTACTTTTCTTGTGTGCATTCTGCGAAGTCGAGGAAGAAACGTTACTTCGTTTATTCTATCATTGCAATCAGGTTAAATCTTTTATAAAATGTGCTTTTAAAAAATCGCTGAAAGATACAGTTGAGGTCAAAAGTTTTCATACACCATGCAGAATCTGCAAAATGTTAATTATTTTATATATATACATATATATATATATATATATATATATATATATATACATATATATAAATGCCCTGTTAGACTTTAGATTCTTATACTCTATTCATTTATTTACTGCTTGTTTTCTTAAAGAAATAAAACAAAAATCTGTTTTCTTTTTATTTATTATAATTTTAAAAACCCCTTGCTATGTGTACTGCGTTAGGGTAAATGAGACTTGTCATAGCACTTGCATGTTATTGCTCTGTTGTTGATTCTGTTGCTCTTCCATTGTTTCATCCTCTTTTGTTGCTTTGGATAAAAGCGTCTGCTAAATGTCTAAATGTAAATGTAGTTTTTTTTATTATATTATATTATATTATATTATATTATAAAAACAAAGACGATAAAGGTTTTGAATTTACGGTTCATTTTTCCCAAACTGAACTATGTTTTGTAAGAAAGTACAAAAGATCCAAAGTACAACAAAAGCAGTAAAATGTTGACATATTTTTACTATTTAAAATATTTAAAAATGTAATTTATTCCTGTGATTTCAAAGCTGATTTTTTAGCATCATTACTCCAGTCACATGATCCTTGCCGCTAAAAAAAAAAAAAAAAAAACATTTTGTATTATTATTATGTTGAAAATAGCTGGGTAGAGTTTTTTCACCGCATTTATCTGAAAAAAGACATCTTTTGTATCATTATAAATGTAAATTAATTTATCGTTACTAAAAGTAATAATCTTCTATTTTGTTTGGAAGAAAAAAAAAAGTTTTTTTTTTTTTTGGCATTACCACTGGAGATCATAGCAATGCTATAAATAAAAAAAATCACAATATTACCATTGCGGCCGCATGGTCGCGCTCTCCGCCTACATCCCACTCCAACCTGCCCAGTGCCCACAGATACAGTATTCTGAGATGCTCCTCATACATCACATCGTACGGTTGCACATTCGAGAAATTACATGTAAATTAATATCTCCGCTCCAGTCTTTGTGCTCTGAAGGTTTTAGGCCTCCTGTCATTCACTGAAACATCAACTCGCTGCTGCACTGATGCTTTTACGGCGCTTGGAATAAAGACACTGCATCATTTCCATCCGCGAACGTACAATGAATGAATGAACGAGGCAAGTGATGCTGTGCTTTGCCAGCTAGGGGTAACGCTAAAAGCTTTTCTTCTGTATTTGTCCCCTTTACAATACCGACTTGGCGTGGCTTTAAGATGTTCCCGTCGTGCTATTCGAAGCCCAAAAATGGGTCTCAGTTCAAGATGTCTTACACTAAAGTGATTTTTGGGGTGTTGGTGGTGTATGTCCTCCATACGTGCTGGGCCATATACGGCTTCATTCAGACCAAACCCTGTGACAGCGCTAAAGGGGACAGCTGCGTTTCATCTTACCTCACTGTCAAGCCTCGACTTCAGGTGAGAGTAGCTCATTTCAGTTAACTGTCTTTGTCAAATATGTTTTAGTTGCTTCATAAGCTTACAGTTTTCGCATATGATATCTCCACAGCTCAGTATCTATTTCGCTCTGGACCCGAGTGATGAAGCTGGACACAACCTGCTGTTCAAAGTGGACAAATTTGACATTAACACCAATTTTGAAAGGCAAGCTGACCTTTTGTGGTTCTCTGTGAAAAAGAAGTAGCCTACACTTCAGAAGGATTTTAAGAAGAGTACTTACTAATAGGCTAACTGTACTTCAAAATAATGTAGGCCATGTAAGTGCGATTTGAATGTAATGTTTTTAAACACTTAATAGCATGTTAATTGCAATTAAATGAGTCTTAGAGTTTACTTTTTTATTAAATGCAATTAACTGAACTTTAAATTGCTTTTTGACCGACTTAAGTATTGGACGTACCTAATTACATCTTTATAAGTAATTTCATAATTATTCTTTTCTGTCTCATTAAAATATGTGATGACAAGCATGGTGAAATAAAATATACTTTAATGCAATTTCTGTTGAAGCTTGTATGATATGGATTTAAATACACTACCAGTCAAATATGCTACACTGCCAGTTAAAAGTTTTTTTATTGTTTTTTTAAAAGAATTCTCTTTTTGCTCACCAAGCCTGCATTTATTTGATCCAAAGTACAGCAAAAACAGTAATATTGTGAAATATTCTACTATTTAAAATAACTGCTTTCTATTTGTATATATTTTTTAAAGTGTAATTTATTCCTGTGATTTTATTGATGAATTTTATCATTACTCTAGTGTTCAGTGTCATTCAGAAATCTTTTTAATATGCTGATGTTCAAGAAACATTTTTATTATTATTTTTCTCAATATTTAAAACAGTTTAGTAATTTTTTTTTTCAGGATTCTTTGATGTATAGAAATATCCAAAGATCAGGAGAAGAGCGGTTGTAGAAATTAATACTTTTATTTAGCAAGGATGCCTTAAAATTGATCAAAATTAATAATAAAGACAATGTTACAAAATATTTCTATTTCAGATGCTGTTCTTCTGAAATTTCTATTCATTAAAAACACCTGAAAAAATCACCAGATCTCTGGTCATCTGTCTACTTGGCTGTTTTCAACATAATAATATTAACAATAATAATAATAATAATAAATGCTTTTTGAGAAATGCAAATCAGAAGAGATTGATCTCATGGAAAGATCATGTGACTGGAGAAATGATGCTAAAAATTCAGCTTTGAAATCAGAGGAATAAATTAGATTTCAAATAGAAAACAGTTATTTTAAATATTGCAAAACATTACTGTTTTTGCTGTACTTTGGACCAAACAAATGCAGGATTTGTCAGCAGAAGACTTTAAACACAACACATTAAATAAGTGCACTTCAAAACAATACAAAATATTAAAACTGATTTAAATTGTACTTCATGAAAACATTTGCAATTATTATAGTGTCCTTAAGTGTGTTAAGAAACAGTCATGCTGTACAGTTTTTAAAAAATATACTTTTGAGATCTGAAGTAAACACTAGTGTACATTCAGTACAAGAAAGCAAAATTTACCATTTAAAACATAAAAGTAAGCAGTTAATATATTTGTAAATTGTTGTAGTTGTTCTGCTGTTGGTGAGAACATTCCTACATTTTTATAATAATTTAATAACAATAATTGTTGCTTAAGTGTTGGACAACTGGCAAACAACCAAACAAACAAACAAAGAACATGGTTTTGACCTGTTTTATTTTATGCAAATACTAAAAGTGCTTCTTTTTTGGCTTTTTGGTGTCTCAGATAGCATTTAACGTTTAATTCATGTATTCATGTAGTATACTTTTGTTGTGATTAAAGGAAGGTGAGTGTCACAGTTCCTGAGATGACCCATAACAATGGGACGGTCCATGCTGTGGTGTTTGTGCACAAGAGTGGAGTTTTGCCTTGGAAGGACAGTAGACATGTGCGGCTTGTGGCTCGTCTCACCTCTCAGATGATCCCTCTTCAGCCTGGCAGCCGTGAGGTATTGTAATGCCAGCATTCCTTCAGCAATCACTATCATTTTTGTGTATTCAGACAAATTCGAAACCCTCCCGATACTCAGGAAAACTCAAATCAGGTCAAATCTTGTTGCAGCTTATTGATACTCTATTACCCATGTGCAGAGGCGTAGATTACGCAGGGGACGCATAAAGTGTGTTCGTATAGAGGCTTTCAAAGGCCAGTGTGAATAAATATAGATTTAAATGAAAAGAGAGCGCTAAACACTCCATGCAGTGTGTGTTTCATTCATGTGTTTTTATAGTCTATGATTCATACTCAAAGCCAGAGGGCGCTCTAGCACAGAAAGTCGTACAAGGAAATCCCTAGTATGGTCAAACGCGTCCAGTTATCACTGTATGAAATCAGTTGTTTTCACAGAAAAACAGAAACGTTTGGAAACATGAAGACATTAAACACACAATTGCAACGATATACGGTTTATTTGTGTTTTTCAAGTCATCCTCAGGTAATAAACAATGCAGTGCTAATTGACATAACATTTATTACAGTATAGAAAATATTCTGCCTTGTGTGATAAAAAAAAAGTGTTTGTAGTAAATAAACAAATCATTATTATTGGTTATTGTCCAGCAGTGTATCTGATTTCTTAACCAATTAAAAGCTAGAAATAAGAGGAAAATTAAAGTTGCCTATATATACACACTACCAGGCAAAAGTTTTTGAACAGTGAGATTTTTTATTTTTTTATCTTCTGCTCACCAAAACAGCAAAAGCAGTAATATTGTGAAACAAATTTACTATTTAAATTTAGTGTTTTCTATTTGAATATCCTATTTTAAAATGTAGAAATCATTCTAATATTTTGATTGCTGCTCAAAAACATATATTATTATATTATTAATTATTATAATATATATAATAATATTATTCTTATTAGTTTAAAAACAACTGAGTAGAATTTTTCAAGTTACTCTGATGAATAGAAAGTTCAGAGGAATAGCATTTAAATCCTTTTGTAACATTACCAATGTATTTATCATAACTTTTGATCAATTTAAAGCATCCTTGCTAAATAACAGAATTACTTTCTAAAAATGTGCTATATTTTAGATCAAATAAATGCAGGCTTGGTGAGCAGTAGAGCATTCTTAAAAAAAAAAAACTTTTGCCTGTGTATATATTATATGTATTAATAGTAAAATATATGTGTATGTATATATTTCAGTGTATATATTACAGGAAATATATATATATACATTTAATTTCTGTCCCCCTCACTTCTGAAATGATGGCTATGCCCCTGCCCATGTGAAAAAGAAGTACACTTAATATTAATTAATGTACTTTAAAAGAACATACTGAAGTGCAAACTGAATGTAATGTTTTCGGACATTTAACTGCATGTTGTGTGCAATTAAATTAAAATGTATAATAGCTCAAGTTTATATTAAATGCAATTAGTTCAAAGTAGTCCTGTTTTTTTGTTGTTGTTTTTTTGACATAATTTAAAATGTACTTCAAAGTATAACACTTAATCTGACATCATTACGAAGTGCACTTTTTAAAAGTAAACAGAAGTGTGTTAGCAGAGTGTACTCTCTTTAACTACACGCAAGTCAAGTTTCATTTGATTAATATTATATTCTTTGTGAGTACAGTTTTTTGTTTATATTAGTGCTGTCAAATGAACTTTCGCAATTAATCGCATCCAAAATAAATAAAAGTTTATGTTTACTTACTATATGTCAGTGTACTGTGTATATTTATTATGTATATATAAATACACACACATGCATGTATATATTAAGGAAAAATATTTTAGATTTATATATAAAATATTTATATTTATTTATAATCTAAATTGTGTACAGGTGTAAATATATATATATATATATATATATATATATATATATACACACACATATAAATTAGTTTTTAAATATGTACATGCATGTGTGTGTATTTATATGTACATAATTAATATACAGAGTAAACACACATATAGTATGTAAACATGAACTTTTATTTTGGATGCGATTAATCGCGATTAATCGTTTGACAGCCCTAAGTTATATATAAATGTGTGTATTTTATGATTTGAAGTACTCTAAAAGTGCTCTTATAGTACATTAGGTGCACTTCTTGCATGAAAATGAAGCATTTTATTTTCAGGTCGCCCTGGATCAGAGTATTAGATAAATGCTTTAAATCACTTGTTTGTACAGTGTAGTAATATTACCTTACTTCATCAAAACATCAGCACTAGATCTGAATACATCTGGATATTTTCCTGTGTAAAGGCACCAGAAGAGAAGCAGATTGTTTCTTACTGGAGATCACGACTTACCTTGAACGTAATGAATGAGGATTTCACCTTCAACAGTGCTGCTGTGCCCAGCGACCTTCGCCGCTATATGAAAATGTGAGTTATTGTCTGAAACCTAGGTAATGTTTATCTGTGTCTAATACCTTATCTAGACATCCAACACTTTTTGTTTCACTTTCATCCTATTTCCTTAGAGTTGAAGATGGAAAAAAGGAAAAAAAGAAATTTTATCTGCCACTGCTACTGGTTGATGAACTAAGAAGCAGATTAAATGACTTAATTGTATGTAAAAACTGTTAAAATGTATAAAATTACAGTTTTGAGATTTTAATTTTGAGATTTCAGTTTTTGAATTTGCTTTTTGCATGTTAAACACAGGAGATGAACAGCACCACGAAAGCAGTCCCTCTGACAATATCATATGACACCATTACCTTACGCAAATTCAGAATCTGGATCCACATTCAAGCTGTCATATATTCACTCAAACATTTTGGTAAGTGACATACAATCGTGCATTACATATATGCATTATATACAGAAACAAGTAACAAAATTTAATGTTTTAATGTTTAAGTATTAATCAAAAGCATGTTTATTATTTTTTTTTACTTTCCTTCTTGCAGGATTTTCGGAGCAAAATCTTGATGAAATTAAAGCCATGTTTGTTGAGAGTGGGCTGCACATCTTGGCTTTGTCGGTTCTTGTGCCTGCATTCCATGTAAAATACGCATTTTTATGTACTTATGTACCTGTTATTGCTGTCAAATCATTTAATCATGATTAATCACATACCAAAATAAAAGTTTGTGTTTACATATATATATATATATATAGTACATAGACATATTATATATGAATATACACAATACAGACACATAAACTTTTATTTTGGATGCAATTAATCATGATCAATCGATTTGACAGCACTATTTTACATACCATATAAAACTTATCCTACCAATAATGGGATATTCTATTTTTCAGCTCTCATTTGAAATCTTTGCTTTCAAGAATGACATAAGGTTCTGGCGAGAAAAGAAGAGTTTAGCTGGCATTTCTAAAAGATCAGGTATCGTGAATAGCAAATAATTTGTCACAAATAGAGAAAAAGTGTCTATAATTGTGTAATAATTGTGTTTATCTGTCTCTGCAGTTGTGTGGAGATGTTTCAGCACCGTTGTAATATTCCTCCATCTACTAGAAGAACAATCCAGCTGGCTAATTCTGCTTCCCACTGGGATCTCAGCTCTAATTGAGGTATAAAAATAGATTAAATGTGCTCATTTTTGAACTGCTGGCATTTATTTCTGTTCAAACCAAATTACCTAAATATAAATCTTCGTCTTCTATTATTTGTTCTTGAATTGTAGTTATGGAAAGTGAAAAAGGTCTTAGCACTTTCACCCAAATTCCATGTAAGTGTTTATTACTTATACTCAATGAGCACAGTATGGTCTTTCTGATGAATATGCATGTCTTATTCATTCAAAGTTGTTTTCTTGAAGGATGAAAGAATGGATGATTTTGAGCGAGCAACAGAAGACTATGACTCTAAGGTATGAGCAAACTCTTTTTCAAAAAAATTTACTTTTCAGTTCCTGCAGAATACTGTAATTTTGTCTAGAATATGTATTTTCAATCTAATCAAACTGTTTAAGTAGTTTCACAGGGACATTTTATTTACTTGTACAGGCCATGAAGTTCTTGTCATATCTGATGTATCCATTGTGTATCAGTGGGGCCATATACTCATACTTATATCTCCAAAATAAAAGGTAACATTTTTTGTTAATTGACTATAATCACGTTACGCATTCTTTTGTTCATTTAAAATACAGTGGGTTTGGAAAGTTTGTGAACCCTTAAGAATTTCCTGTAAATGTGACCTACTTTGAGACTGGATCTACCTGTAAACAGAATAGAATGAATAATAATAATCCAATTTAACAAATAACTCAAACAACCGCATATTCTTACTTAATTATTGAGCAATGTGAATATTTTTGCTGTTATCTGGTGTAAAGCCCTTGAGCAGAAATAACAGCAACTATATGTTTCCAAGTAACTGTGACTAAGTCCTATATGTCAGCTTGAAAGAATTTTGGCCCATTCCTACTAACAACACTCATTTTAATCAGCAAGTTCTATTTTGAATCTGTTTATATAGGTCATATTTATAGAGAAAATTCACAAACTTTTTAGTGCCACTGTAATTTTTATATAAATTCAGTATGTATTTATGCTTCATTATGCTGTCTGCTCTCAATAGTTGGTACTCTTGGATAACCAATGGCCTTATTAGTGGTAAGAGCATATATATAATAATAACAAAGTATTAGAGAATTAATGAAAGTATATAAGTTTAATGCACACTTTATTACTTACTATACAAAATAAGTGAAAATAATAATAGTTCCTCTTCTTTTTAAACATCAAGGTGTTTATGCATTTGGATTTCTGTCAATGGTTCCTCAGTTGTTCATCAGTTATAAGGTTTGTTTATAGGCCAGTCATAAAATACAGTTCAACTACAGTTGTCTTTTTCCTGTACAGCTTATGCTGAATGTTCTTACTTTTCTCCACAGTTAAAATCAGTGGCTCATCTGCAGTGGTCCATCTTTATGTATAAGGTACATTGCAGTTGAATGAGAAATCAATTTCCTTTAACCTTTTGAAACAAAAGAGTTAAGAGTTAATTTTATGAAAAAATATACTGGAACTTTCAGGAACTCCCTAGTCCAAAAAGACTGAATTATCTTTCACATAGAACACATTTTTGCATTCCACTGTGCTGCTTTTGCATTGTTTCTTGATGAAATATGAGCTAGACAGCTAGACATGAGCTAGACAGATGTTTTTGACTACTTTTTTTTTTTACTGCATTCTGTGTAGGAAAGGTAGATTCTAAATCAATACATTACCACATGAGCACCCACATTAACACATCAATGACAACTGTTGTGTACAAAAACTCGCACAATCATAGTAAGATAATAAGGAGGATGATTATTATTAAGATTATTATTAAGAAGACCTAAATTTAAAATGTGTGAATGGTCATCAGCCCGGTTCCCGGCTCTGTGTATCACCTACTTCTCTGCGTGTCCTTCAGAAGGATCTTAAATGGTGTGCTGATGCTCATTTTTAGTAGAGTGACTGATCATTTTGTTCATTGTCCATAAACTAAATGACAACTTTAGGGTACAAACACATTATAAGTGGATCTCAGGGGAAAAAATAAGATAAAATGACATTTTAATACAGTCATGGCCAAAAATATCGGCACCCTTGCAATTCTGTCAGAAAATGCAACACTTCTCTTAAAAAAAATGTTCCAAGTGCAAATGTGTTGGTATTCACACGGTTGTTGTTTTTGTTTGTACTGGAACAACACAAAAAACTGATAAGAATAGTTAAACTAAAAAAAAATTCACACAGAACTTAAAAATGGAAAGGACAAAATGATCAAGATTGTAAGAAATAATTGCTTTTCAAGCATGTGATGCTCCTGTAATTTGTATTTAGACAAGTAACAGGCAAGTAACAGGTGTGGGCAATATATTAATCACACTTGCAACCAGTTAAATCTGCAGAGGTCTCCCACCTCTGCAGATTCGTATAATTTAAAAAAACTCCCCCCTGGGCCGTAGTTTGGACCCCCCTGACGTAGGCAGAGCAAGAGAATGGTCAGAGTCCGTGCAATGGGTCGAGGCAGGCAGCTAGCAAACAAAGGAGAATCCGTAGACAGGTGTGGGTCAAAAGGCAGGCAGAGATCAATCAGAAACATGAAAACAAACACGGGGAGAAACGTTCAGATATGTAGCCACAGCAATACAAGAACTGAGTGTTTGCATGGCTTTTTATAGTCTGAGTGATGAGGGGAAATGGCTGAAACCTGTGCAGGTGATCACCCAGGAAAGGGGTTATGGGAAATAGAGTTTGTGATAAGAGTTCAGAGTGACCAGTGATGGCTCCCTCTGGTGGTGAGAGGAGGGAGCCACAGAGGCTTGATTCGTGACACAACCTTTGTGTTGTGTGTCACACTGAGCATGGAGAAAAGAAAAAGGTGTAAAGAGCTGTCTGTGAATTTGAACTTAACTTATGTTAAACTTATGTGACAAAAGTCCTTTTGGGAGAACGTACTGTGGACAGATGAGACAAAAAGTAGAGTTTTTTGGTAAAGGACATCATGGCATTGTACATACAGAAAAAGAAATGAGGCCTTCAAAGAATAGAACACAGTCCTTACAGTCAAACATGGTGGAGGTTCAAAGATGTTTTGGGGTTGCTTTGCTGCTTCTGGCACTGGATGCCTTGACTGTGTGAACGGTATCATGAAACTAATGATTAACCAAAGAATTTTGGGGCACAGTGTAGTGGCTAGTGTCAAAAAGCTGCATCTCCACCAGAGGTCATGGGTCTTCCAGCAGTACAATGACCCGAAACACATTTCAAAAAGCACTCAGAAATGGTTACAAACAAAGCACTGGAGAGTTCTGAAATAGCCAGCAATGAGTCCAGATCTGAATCCTGTAGAACACCTGTGGAGAGATCTCAAGAAGGCGGCATCCTTCAAATCTGAATGACCTGGAGCAGTTTGCAAAAGAAGAGTGGTCCAAAAAATCTCATTCATGGTTACAGGAAGCGATTGATTTCAGTTATTTTTTTCAAAGGGAGTTGCTAAAAAATATTGTTATGGGTGCCAATAATTTTGTCCAGTGCATTTTTTGGGTTCTGTGTGGAATTGTATCAGATTTCACTTTTCTTTTTTTGTGTGTGTGTTGTTCCAATGCAAACAAACAAAAAATAAATAAACATGTGAGTACCAAAACATTTGCAACTGCAACAATTTTCTGAGAGGAGGGTTGCATTTTCTGACAGAATTGCAAGGGTGCCAGTATTTTTGGCCATGACTGTATATAAAGAGTTCAGATGCAAAAGCCTCTAAATCCATTTGACGTCTTTCTTTATATAATGTTTTTTTTTCAGCCTCCGATGTATAGGTTTCTATGTAAGTAGTGGTACTTCTGATTGGGCTGAGCCTAGTATTTTAGTGATTTTGAAGTAAAAGTATTTGATGGACGTGTAATATGTGTCGAGAGCATTCACTCAGTATCATTATCTAATTTTGGACCGAGATGACTTTTAGCTGGTTTTGTATCTGAACTCTTCATATATTTGTTAATGTATCAGTACATGTAACTGTTTTCCATGGGGAATACCAGTCTTTCCTTTTTTATTTAAATTGTTTGTGCTTAATAGAATAGCCTTTTTTATTACTTTGTACCGTTCTCTGAGGTCCACTTACAATGTTATCAAGATTTTTATGTCAGAAAACATCATAATTTAGAAGTAATAGGCTATTTTCAGTCCTGTTGATTTTCTTCTGCAAATGCGGTGTTTAGCCACACTATTACATCATAAATTGGCACATTACACAACCTGTAATTTTAGCAGATTGGTATCAATATAAGTTGTTTTTAGACTAACGTTTTGACTTTTGAAACTTACAGAATGATTTTATAGTACAATGAACTCTTAAATGTAAACAGATCAAAGGAATTGGGGTTTCACAGTTCAAGACCCCTTTAAGATATACAAAATGTTTGTTTTTGATTTTTTGCTCCTCAGGGCTTGAACACATTCATCAGTGATGTTTTCAGTGGAATAATAACCACCCCTGGACCCCATCAGTTGGCGTGCTTCAGAGATGATGTAGTCTTCCTCATCTACCTCTATCAGCGCAGGTAGGGAACACATACAATTGATGCATGTGGAATTGGATGAAGGAATGGACAAGTCTATCTTTCCTCTTTAAAATAACTGGTGTTCCCCTCATCAAAGAATCCTGAATGCATGGTTTCAATGTTGTTGTTTTTTTATGAACTATACAAACTGTATCCACTACGCCCTTACCGTAAACCTACCCCTTACAGCCCCTGCATTGTTATCATTGTGTATAATTCTCATATTGTATTTTCAGGAAGGTTTCGAATATTTGTCCTCTGCCCAAATTTGTCACTACTGAAACACAGTAATATATAATTTAATAAGAAGGGTTAAACTGACCTATTAAAATCTAGCTTACACCTTCCTTGTAAATATATATTTTTTCTATTTTATTAAAAAAATTTTGGAGGTAAATTAATGACAATTACAATTGTAACAATATTTCAAATGTGATTTATGAGATTTATTGTATTTTGAATCCAATTTGTCTTTGTAAAAGGCAAAAAGTTGATTATACTGATTTCAAACTTAAGGATTCATTATTTTGAATACACATTGAACCAAAAACATAAAACCTAACATCTTAGTTGATAATGCAGTATACTTTATTTTTGACAAAACATCCTTTTGGTCATGACTGCAATATTTTGATACCGACCACGTCACATTATAGAGTTTTATAGAACCCACATACAATGGCATAACTGTACTAAAATTGTGTATTTTGTATTGTGTATTTTTCCCAAATAAAGGATTATCTGTTATCTTTTGTCACTACTAATGATGACATGTTTTGGTCGTGACTGTTACAGTAGTGACAATTTTATGGGATAACACCCAAAAAAACAAAGCCGTCACTGGCAAAACTTCACCAAATTTGGGTAGTGACAATTTTAGATACCTTTAAACCTAGCTCATCAGCACATGGTTAGCTAGCACAGTTCTGAACAGTTGTACACATATAAAAACTAAATGTAATGGAAAAACTCCCAAAAATGTTTGTTTAATTATGGAAAAATGGTGTTCGGCAGTGACATTCTTTAGTTACTCAGAGATTTTTCATCTACTCACCATGTAGCTATGAGAGAAAGTGACAAAATATTTCCTGATTATAAATGTAGGGGTGTAGTTAAAATCAGTCTCAGCCAATGGACTAAAACATACACTGTTTCGTTATTGAAAATTAAATTGCGGGACATATTTTTTTAACTTCACTTTTTTACTAAATCAAAAAGATATTTTTTAGTTTTGTGAAGAACAGCAGGCAGTTCAACTGTTCAGGACAAATAAGGGACACATGAAAAACAAAAACAAAACAAAAAAACAGCTGTGGATCATTCAGGTAAGAACACAGTATTAACAAATCAAGGGGATGTAAACTTTTGAACGGGGTAATTTTTATAAGTTCAGCTATTATTTTCTCTTGTGGGCTATATGTAAACATCTTTTATGCGAAATATCTTATTTAGGTCAGTACTAAATCAACAATAACATGCATTTTGTATGATCCCTCTTATTTTGGTAAAATAATTAACATTTTGCAGACTCTGAAAGGGAGATGCAAACTTTTGACCTCAACTGTATATTAAGCTTACTCATATTTTAAATATTATTGTGGGTTTCAATAGATAATAAAAGGATCTTAGTAAGTAAAATCTAAGATTTAAATACTTAAACGCTTTTTAAATGTGTTTTTGGTTGTGGGACAGCAATTTGCACCAATTCTGTAGAATGACCCATATGGCCCATATAGTAGAACATACACAAACACACACTATATAAATATACACAAACAAACAAAGTAGCTTCTGCAAATGTTTTCATGTATCTGTCTTCAGGATTTACCCGATGAGCAAGTCCAGGTCACGTGATTACGGGGCGCCACACAGGAAGAAGCCCAAAGGAAAGCCACATGAAGACTAAGCGTCTACGGCGTCCTCTGACAGCTTGCGCTCTCCATGCATGCAATACAGGAGAAACGCTACGAAAACTGAAGAAGGGCATTACAGTCGCTGAAAGTTCTCTTTGTGTATCCTTGTAATGAGCCTGCCTCCTGCTGTTTGCTGATGCGAAATGCAACAGAGCTACACCTACAGTACACTCATTTCTACTTGAACGAGCCAGACCTGAAGAGAATAGCAGCGCACACCTGCTTTAGACTAAATCTGTGTGTAATGTTTACTCAGGCCGATCCAACTAACAATTAATAAATGATGTAAGCTCTGAAGGAAATTACAGCAACACCCACTTGTGCTTTTATAACCTTTGACCAAATGACGACAATGGCAATACCTGTGATTACCGCATTTACACTACTGTTTTAAGACATTCAAATTAACAGCCGCTAGTTGTTTTGAACAGAAAACAACAAACACGTTTTGAGCTAGCTGCTTTGCATTTATCATGGATTTGCATTTGAACTGCAACACAGATATTACGCCTGACATGTACATTGGGGATATGTACACCTCTGCTGCGGAAACAACCGGAAATGAATTTGAGAAATTATATTATTATGTTTGACTATATCTAGGTTTCATTTGTAAACTTCATTTGTAACTTCTACAACATGTTTAAATTAAAGTTTGACAAGTTAGAATTATTGTCTTCTGGCTTCTTTGCCTTGTTGCCATTAAACAAAACCTGAAAAAAAAAAAAAAAAAACCTCAAAGACAAAACAGGAGGTGATTATATCTTTGTTTTGACAGTTTCACCCATTAGTGGAATCAGTCAGACCTGTCAGGCTGGATTCAGGAGGGCCTAACAGGAATCTGAATAGCTAAATAGTGACTATGATGATGACATCAGATGAACAAAACAAACCATTATACAGACTCGAGCATAAATATTTTCATCTAGTATTACAAGCCATAGTTATGATTTTGAACTTGTTGAAATGAATAAGTGTGACTTTGAATCAGTCAAGATTTTCTTACAGTAGGTCTCAGTTGTAAAACACACAAGAAGATGTGACATCATCCGCAACATAGCTACATAGAAACTCCTCTGTGTTTGTACAAATTCACATCTAACTGTCGTCATGTTAGAAAATGATAGGCGTTGTGACAAGTATGAGGAAATGCCAGCTGTGCTGGTTTGTGTGTGTGCGCGTGTGTGTTTTCTTTCATTTGTCTTTTCACAGAAGCAGTGAAAGAATGTCTGCTGGGTGGATCTTTGAGGAGACAGTGAGTTTCAGTCTGTGAAAACCCAGTGAACTCTCCCACACATGCAGTCAGTCAACACTTCAGCAGCATGGCACCTCTTTCTAGTCTGCTCTTTTTCCTTCTAACTGTACACTCAGGTATGGCTTCTGATTGAAGCATTTTGAATTGTTTGCTTGCTTAATTGTTTGTAAACCTAGAAACAGCAGTTTTGTCATTTTTTTCAGTTGATAGAAAATTCAATTGCTGTTTCTGAGCAGTGGCAGGATCTGATTGAGATATACGCACACATAATTAGTCAAACCCAAATTTATTCAGACACCTTAAACATTTCTCACATGATCACAGTTTATTTGCTATAGTTTAGAAAATGGTAATAAAATATGACAAGAACTCTGAGTTAAACAAGTTCTCAGAGTTGAACAAATTCATCTTGATAGAGTATGCAATGGTATTACAATCAAACAAAAACTGTTAGTCTGACAATATTTACAACTACCAATACTTTGTCAACCAATTGTCAAGCAATGCTTAATTTTGTTTAGTCTGTGGTGTAAAAAGGTCACATTAGTAATTAAAGAAAAAAAAACACTTTAGCAAATCATGATCAGGTCAAAGTGACTGAATAACTTTTGCTCCCACATTTGATCAGTTTTACTGGTAGTTAACTTTATGAAGAATTGTTGGGTATAATATGTACCAGTTTACTTTATTTTGCTATCCTCACTTACATAAATGAACTATGGTGTCCTGCACCCACTAGTAAACAAAATATCAACATTTATATCTGGTGTCAGAATAACTTTTGGTTTTGACTGTATATTACCTATGTAATTTAAATTGTAAATGTATATATATATTTAAGTTTATATATACAAGTTTGTGAAATGTAATTACAGTTTTAAACAAATATATATATATATTTTAATATACATGTATGTGGGTGTGTTTATATAAATTTATTTATTCATAATGAAAAAGCTGAATTTTCAGCATCATTACTCTAGTCTTCAGTGCCAAATGATCCTTCACAAATCATTCTAATATGCTGCTTAATATTTGTGAGGAAACTCTGATGCTTTTTTGGATTCTTTGATAAATAGAAAGTGCAAAACGATGGCATTAATTTGAAGTAGATATTTTTGTAACATGATAAATGTGTTTACTTTCACTTTTGATCCATGTAATGCATCACTGCTGAACAGTATATATATATATATATATATATATATATTCCAAAAATTATATATATATTTATATATATATATTTATATATGTATACACACTACCGTTCAAAAGTTTGGGGTCAGTAAGACTTGCAATTTTTTTTAATGAAGTCAAGGCTGCATTTATTTTATCAAAAATACAGAAAATAAACAGTAATATTACAAAATGTTATTACAATAGAAAATAATGGTTTTTGTTTTCATATACTTTAAAATATAATTTATTCCTGTGATGCAATGCTGATTTTTCATCAGCTGTTACTCAGTTTCCCAGGCTTAAGTGTCACATGATTTCTCAGAAATCATTCTGATATTCTGAATTATTAGTAGAATTATCAGATTTGGAAACAGTTATTTTTTTTTTTTTTTTTTTTTTAACCTGTATTTTTTTCTTTCAAGAACAACATTTATTCAAACTATAAATATTTTCTAGCAATGTAAATCTATTATGTCACTTTTTATTAATGTAACAATTTATTAATTTCTTTCAAAACAAAAAAAAAAAATGAATAAACATTTACTGACCCCAAACTTTTGAACGGTAGTGTATATATATATATATATATATATAGTACATTTCCTACCGTAAATATATCAAAACTTAATTTTGATTAGTAATATGCAGTAAACACACACACACAAAAGCATATATATATATAGCCCAACCTTTTTTTTTTTTTTTTTAGTTTTTGAACTAACCCTTTCCTTGACTTTGTAAGTGTCTGTTAATATTTAACCAACTTGTAATGTGTGTTGTGCAAACAATGATATTTTCCAGCACTAACAGTTTTGAGTATGGTGAAATTTTAGAATACAGTGTTCTCTATTGTGAATATCAATCATTTTGAATTACCGGCTTTATAAATATTATTACATTCAGTATAAATTACATCAGTTCATATATTTCTTGATGAACCAGACTATACTTTTTTTTTTTTTTTTTTGCAGTAAATGCGCTGAAGTGTTACGTGTGTCCCTCTGCAACAACAAATCAAGAATGTAACAAAAATACTCAGGACTGTCAGGCTCCTCTGGACACCTGCATGACCACTGTAGGCACACTAGGTGAGGAAATACCTTTGACATTAAAGCAGCTCAGCACTGAAATGGGGAAATTTATGCATACATTGATGAAGTAAGTTTATTATGGGAATGGACAGAACAACAAAAGCCACCTGTTGTAATTCTGAACATCACACATCTGCTGATTTCTGAATTCTTAAAGACAGAACATGGCTTCAGCGTTGTAGTCTTATGTGTGCATTAATATGCTTTTTATATAAAAAATACAAAGGTTTTACAACAAAACCCACCCAATTGCTACTGAAAATTTACTAGGGTGCCCATGGTAAAAATTGCGCTTGGGTGGGTAAAATATGTGTTTTTTGGCAGAGGTTCCCTGGTAAAATTTGCATTTCAGGGAATAAATATCACGTTATTGGGGTTGCTTAAACCCAAGGACATGAAAAACAACCTGCGGCAACAGTGTTAAAATAGCTAATTCCATGGGAAAACTGTGGACTTGGCAACACAAGTTGGCTAGTTTGAAGAAGAAATATCTCTAGATTGTAAATGATCTATTAGGTTTTGTTTTGAGCATTTAGCAATAGCCCATAACAGATCTGTGTTTACAGTGAAAAATAGCAAAAATCTTATTTCATCAAAATGTTGCATCCAACATGGTTAATTTGATCTGCTGACTTCACTACAATTTGGGTTGTTTTAACCCAAGGGCTGGGGTTAATTTTACAGAGCAAATTGGGTTGTTTATTTAACCCATGGTAATGGGTTGATTTAACCCAGCTGGATTAATTCACTTTTATTATAATATATCTTATTTTTTATTTTATACATGAAATTATGTTTGCAGATTAACTCAAACCATCTAAACTTTTGTAAAATACTCCACAAAACCACTGGTTTGCATGATAACTTCCTTTATTTTCATTTACAGCAATGTTTATCATTTGAGTGTATACATTTTGCCTATTTAAACTCGTTTAACAAACATTAAAAGTACTAATTAAACATTAAACAGTAGTTCACGTGTAATCAGCATGTCTCTGTAATTCCGTTTCCACCGTGACGGCGCTGGCTCTCGTGCCAGAGATGGTGTCGTGTTTGGTGGGAAACTACTCATGGATAAGACCGCCGCCCTGCATTTCAATCATAGCCAAAATATACTGCTACTGCTTTCATAACCTGCCCAAAAACAAACAGTAAACAGCTCTGAGGAAATATTTTAACATCCAAAGTATTTGTATTCTGTATCTTTATAAATAAAATCATTTATTATTTAATGCAGAGTAGGCTATCAGGCTTTTCCGTCACACGATAAAACAGACGTTTAGGCAGGGTTGCCAGGTTTTCAAAACAAAACCCGCCCATTTGCTACTCAAAACTAGCCCAATCGCACTTCGAGGGCAGTGTTGCCAACTTAGCGACTTTTCAGACCCCCTTCGTGACTTTTTTCCCCAAAAAGCGCATAGCGACAAATCTAGTGACTTCTTGGACAAACTTTATTTAGTTTCTGAGACTCTCCGGTACTGCCGCACGAGCGCGAGGTCGTGCTTGTCCAGCGCCGAGCGCACACTTTCTCTTTCACTCTACCTGCGTCTGCTCTGTTCAATGAGTGGCAGAGGACTGGGAGCAGTACTTTCAGATAAAAAAAAAAGAAGATATAGTTGCTTCTAACACTATTTTACAGGCAAGTATAGCTGAAATCACACCCTTGTCTTAATCGTTTGTGTATTTGATTTCATTAGACAATGTCGTGATTATGAATCAGGACTTTAGTGTTGATTAATATCTTTGAGAGCTGGTTATGTAGTCTTATTAGGCTGCGTTTCAGTTACTATTCCATATTCACACCATTGTCTGACAACAGTCAAATATGTTAATATGTCTATGAAATATATAAATGAAAACCTTTTATTGACAATTTGACTGCATTCAAATGCAGTATGTGAGAACAGACAGGCATGAGGATATGACAAACTGACGTCATGAATATGCCAATTAGCATATGACGTCATCTAGCAACATTTGGTGACTTTTCAAGTGAGGTTTACCTACTTTCCATTGAAAAAAAGTTGGCAACACTGTTCAAGGGGACCCCGGTAAAAATCACGTTCCAGGGGGTAAAATGTACGTTTTGTGGTTGGGTTCCTCTGGTAAACTTAGCATTCCAGGTGCTATATATATTATGTTTATTTGGGTCGCTTCAACCCGAAAAGTAGCCCAATTCCGTGGGAAAACCACAGACTTGGCAACACTGCGTTTAGGTGATTCAAACTGTGCGCCTGTTGCTCTGCATGAAACTGAACGATATACAGCAGCACTGGAATTATTTTGTATATAAAAAAGTTCATCAGTTCGATGGCAATTAGAACTGCTCTCTCAACACAAAATCCATGCGATAAATAACTCAACCGCTGGGTTACGTCTGACCCAGGATCTAAGTAATACAAAAACTAAACAAACATTGAGTTATGTCTGATCTAGGAGCTGGGTAACACTAAAAAACTATCCAATCATTGGGTTGTTACATTTGACGCAGGAGCTGGGTAACATAAAACACGGAAAAATAACCCAAAAATACTGATGGCTTTTATGTTACTACATATTTTACCTTACTATTTTGTAGTTATCAACATTATGTCACAAAATGCTCACGGTTGAGCTTAATTTTTTTTACCCAGAATATGTCTTCAAGTCTAGTTCTGCCACTGCAGTTCACTCTTTTTCACACACAAATTCACATATGAAAATATACAATATTTATATAACCAAAATGTAGGATCAAATTCTGATAGCTGGTAATTTAAATGCAAAATCAGAGAGATCTTTATAATGGTCTGGCAGAAGTAAGAAGATATTTAAATGCTTAGTTTTATTTATAATGCTTTTTACTAAGCTAAAAAAAAGAGAAAAAAGTATAACTATTAGTCATGTAGCTATGGAAGCCCGTTTCCACCAAGGAAATAAAAAATAATAATGATAAAAGTTGCGACTTTTTATCTCATTATGATGACTTTTTTTTTCTCAGAATTGTGAGATATACACTCACAATTGCGAGAAATAAATTCAGAATTGAGAAATAAAAACATGCAATTCTGACCTTTTTTCTCACAAAAGTGAGTTTGTATCTCGCAATTCCGACACTTTTCACACAATTTGGACTTTTTTTTTTTTTTTCAAACTTGCCAGATTAAAAAAAAACTTGCAATTCTGAGAAATAAAGTCTCAATTACGAGATATAAACTTACAATTCTGACTTTTTCTCAGAACTGTAAGACAAACTCACAATTGTGTTATATGTCAGAATTGTGGGATATAAAGTCACAATTGCAAGTTATAGTCAGAATTGCATTGCAAACTCGCTTTTCTAAGGAAAAAAAGTCACAACTGCAATATGCATTTGCAATTGTCAGAGAAAAAGTCCAATCTGAGAGTTTATATCTCGTACTTCTGTTTTTATTTATCAGAATTGTGACTATTTGTCAAAATTGCAAGCTTGAAAAAGTCCAATCTGAGAGTTTACATCTCACAATTCTGACTTTTTTCTCAGAATTGTAAGACATAAACTTACAATTGTGTTATAAAGTCAGAACTTTGTTATATAAACTCACATATGTGACATGAACAAAAAAAGGTCAGTTACAATATGTACTCACAATTCTGAGGAAAAAAAGTCATGCAAATGCAGATGCACAGTTCATATCTCACAATTCTGACGTCATTTCTCAGAATTGCAAGTTTATATCACGCAATTCTGATGATAAAGATTTGACTTTTATAATTCACAATTTTGAGAAATAAAGTCAGAGTTGTGAGATATAAACTTACAGTTCTGAAAAATGAAATCAGAATTGCGTGATATAAAGTCACAACTGCGACATATAAACTTGCATTTCTATAAGGAAAGAGTCACAATTGCAATATGTACTCGCTATTCTAAGAGAGATTATACTTTATTTCTCAGAATTGAGTTTATATCGAAAGGAAAATGAAAGGCAAGGATTTGACGTGTGGTGTGCTCTGTGCGCAAACACACACACACACACACACACACACACACACCGCTGCGGCGCTGATCATTCACTCCCTCCTACCAACAATCCCTGCCGGATCTGGGACTCAAACTCTCAACCTTTCAGTTACAAGTCTGACTCTCAAACCATTAGGCCACAGCTGCCCCATATCATGCAATTCTGAGAAAAAATATCACGCAATTCCGACTTCATTTCCCAGAATTGCGAGATTACATCACGCAATTCTGAGAAGTCAGATTTGCAAATTTATCGTCAGATCAGCTAATTTTTGATCATGCTGATCACTGAGGACTTCAATATTATAGATTATATTTGCATCTAATGTCTACATAAAAACAACAGAATTTCAGAATCACACTCATTAATTTGAAAGAGACTTACCTAATAAAATGGAATGACAAACTTATGTTTGCATATGTGAGCTTGGTCATCACGTGGTCAGACATTCAGTTAATTGCGAGTTAATAGCTACAGCAAATGGAGAACTAGATGAACTTTGAATTTTGTCTTTTCAGGACAATTTACTGGCATTTCGAAAATGTGCTCCAATTCAAAAATCTGCACAAGCGCTGCAGCAGTCGCCTCTGTGGACAATAACGGAAATGGCGTGCAGGTGACGTGCTGCAACAGTTACCTGTGCAACTACAGCGGAGCTGCAAGTGTCACACTGCACAGATGGCTGCTGGTCCTCCCGCTGCTCCTCATCACCCTCCTCTTCAGACAGCAAGCTTGAAATGTTAAACACTCAGGGTGTGGATGAACTACATCCCATTATGGACTAAAACAGTCTCCATATTGAAAATCCTACTGAGCTAGCTTCCCTTGCTTCATTACTTGTTTGGTAACAGTCATTTGGTTTAAGGAACACTCTGAGTTTTACCGTTTTTGAATGCATTCCGGCTCTGTCGTTAGCACTTTTATCATAGTTTAGCATAAATCACTGTATCAGATTAGACCATTAGCATCCCGTTGGTATTAGAATACCAAGCTGATATGGATAAGTACTACTCTCATTCCGGTTTAATAATCAGCAGCAGGCGCAATGATATTACGCAGCGCCTGAATATAGTCCCCAGCAGTTTTACCATTACCTGTGGCTTAGTGCGTGTCACGTTGGAAGTTACCTAGCTGGGGACTATTTTCAGGCGCTGCGTAATGTCATTGCGCATGCTGCACCCACTGTACGGCAGCAAGTTCCCTGATTTTGACAGAATAAGAGTATACGAGTTCCTATCCATATCAGCCTGGAAAACCGTAACTTTCATTTTTCTGTCGGTCTTAGTACACGATGTAACTACAGAAGACCAGTTTTAAATAGGAAAAATATCGAAAATATTTGGTAATTTATGAACGAGATGATAATGGTCTAACGTTAATCAGATTCAGTGATTTATGCTAAGCTATTCTAAAAGTGCTAACGGCAGACACGGAGATCGTCTGAATGGATTCATAAAAGGTAAAACTCATGTTTAACTCTAGGGGAGTTGGAAAATGAGCCTGTTTTCAAAAAAAAAAAGTGGAGTGTTCCTTTAAAAAGAAGGATGTACAGTCTGTTTAATGCATCACGTATTCTAGATATCTGATTATATTATAGTATAATATAGTAATTGTATATAAACTTTTGCAGGAAGAATTGTACAAAATTGTCTGTGTAAACAAAATAATGTCAAATGACAACATAACTGCGTTGCACATGAATTCAGGCACTAGATATATCTGTATGTCTCTTGATATACATATTTAATGTTTTAAAACCTTTTTTCCTTTTAATGAAAATACTCAGTTCTAAACAAATAAAAATGTAAAACATTACTTGAAGTAAAAAATGAATGGATTATAAATAAAGGTGTGTTTTAAGAAACGTTGAAATAAAAAAAAAAAAATAAAAAATTTTTTTTTAATTTGGAATAAGAAGGACATGAATTAAACAGTAAAGGTAGGATACACATTAGTGGAAGACAAAGAAAGCATGCCAATAAATAAAATTAAGAATTTTTATTTATCAAGAATTGATTTAAAATAAATACACAGGACACACACACCAAAAAAAAATAAAAAAAAATAAAATACAATTTGTGCTGTATAAAGCATGTGCAATTTTCAACTAATGGTGATGGAGATCTTTCTATAAAATATTCATCCAGCTTCATTATGTGGTAACACTTCAATCAACAGGTGAGTTTATGTTAACAGTTACACGAAAGAAAACAAATCCTAGAAAAACTAAGACTTTACATCAGTGATACAAAACTGTGGCAAAATACCAAAAATGACGACAAAGTTGTGATTCTGGATATATAATATCCATACTGTATGGTGCTTAACCAAAAGGCCATAACTGTAAGATGAGAGCTGTCAACAATCACAAAAACAAAGGGTGGTGGAAAACAAAGTTGTACATTCTTTTGCAAAGCATTCAGACGAAAAAAAAATTTCAAGTATGTTTACAATGTCTCTTCATTATTAAGTTCGTCTTACAGTGTCCTCTGCTGGCGGTGAGCGGCTAAGTTGAGCCAGTCTTTATGGCAAAGCTTCTCCAATGAGCTCTACTGCCAGTTTAGCGTCTGTGTCCGTCTGTACGAGCAGCGTGCCGGAAAACTGGCCCGCAGCGGCCGGCACGAACTGAACAGGGAGGTTGATGTAGTGTTGCGATCTAGGAAGGCACGTGGAAAAGGGATCAAAGGCAATTAAATATGCAGATATTGTAAACCAAACTAGATTGTAATGCCACAGAACAAGAAAGTTAAAGATACTAAGCAAAAACGTGTTTTAAAACAGATGGTTTCACAATCTCTAGCCAACTGAGAGAGTATGAATAAAATATTGAAACGCCAAGTGATTTATAACACCACACATATTTAGTATACAAATACATGCATATAGTGCTACAAACCACACACAAACAAGCTGACCTGTGGTTGAGCTCTGAATCAGAGCCTTCACATCAGGCATTGGCAGCAGGAAGTGACATGGAATGTTTTAATAAAAACTATTTTTTCTTAAATTGGCTCGAGCAATAAACTTTCTACTACTAGAGAAAGTGTAAACAAGAGAGAATGTAACTCACCTTAGAGAATAATTTGAATGCTTGATGTGGAAAGGCTCTTTAGGACTTATGAATTTTAGCTGCAAGTCAATTGGAAAACCTCAAATTAAGTTTCATGCCAGACATTTAGAAGCAGCAGAAATAACACTGCACACATCAACATGCAATCACCATTTAGTGACTGATTGTGTTAGACTTGAATGTATTTTAGGTTTCAATGGTTGCTGTGTGACTTCTTAAAGGAATAGCTCACCCAAAAATATACAGAGAAAATAGCTCTATTTAGTGTTGCTCACTACTGGATCCTCTGGAGTGAATGGGTGCCGTCAGAGTGAGTTTAAACAGCTGATAAAAACAGTCACAATAATTTACAAGTCTCTAGTCCATTGATTAACCTTCAAAATACCAGTCCATAATTGATAAAACCTGCTCCAGTGAAAAAGTGTTTTCGCCTGTAAAGAGTGCTTGATCTCTGCATATTTCTCTCCTACATCAATTTGAATAACTTTTTTACTGGGGAAAAAAAAAAAAAAACTATAATATTGAGGACTTGTTTGAAGTTAGAAACATCTTAATGAATTTATTACACTGTAAAAAACAATTTGTTGAGTAAACTTCCACAAAAATATTGTCACCTGGCTGCCTTAAAATTAAGTTCAGTCAATTCGAAAAAAAAAAAAATGTAATTAACCTGAAATGTTACATCTTACTAAGTGACAACTTAAAATTAAGTTGAATCAACTTAAATATCTAAGGCAGCCAAGTAACAACCAGCTGTTAAGTTTAACAAATTTTTAGTTTAGTCAATGCAAATATCTAAGTTGTCACTTAGTACAACTTAAAATTAAAAGTTCAGTCAAGTCAAATAAGTTTATTCAAGTTGAAATTAAGGCAGCAGGGTAACAACATATTTTAAGTTGACTCAATTTATTTATTTATTTATTTATTTATTTTTTTTACAGTGTACAAACAGATTTTCACTTTACAAGATGTTAAATTAGTGGACTAGTAGTACACATCCACTGGTGAGCAAGTGATAAAATGCTACGTTTCTCCAAATCTATGCCAATAAAGAAACAAACTCAGAGATGCACCGATTGCAGCTTTCTTGAACGAAAAAAAAAAAAACATATACAGAAATATTTTTCAAAGAAATGTTTAATCCTTTATTATAAAATCAAACATTACAGGATCTTCTCACAACAAAATAACTTTACAAAAAGTGCTCTGTGACTTGAAAAAGTTAGAAATAAAATATAACAAAAGCTTACTAACAAAAATCTACTTTTCTTCAATTAAGTTTTCCATTTTACTATTAAAGATTTTTTTTTTTAAACATTACAGGATCGTCTCACAATCAGACGATTCTGATTACTGGCCGGTCAATCGGTGCATCTCTAGAAACTCATCCCCATTTTGGATGCTGGGAAAATATTCATTTATGGGTGAACTATTGCTTTAATGCATTTTTCACATAGAAACATGACTTTAAAGGGGACATCGGATGCCAATTTTCCACAGGTTTGGTATGATTCTTTATGGTCTTCATGAAATGTCTGCAACACTAGCAGTCAAAAGTTTTTGAACAAAAATGAGTTTTTTTTTTTTTTTTTAAAGTAGGCTCTTCTCACCAAGCCTGAATTTATTTGATTTAAAATACAGCTACATTTTTTCATTCTTTTTTTTTTTTTAAAGATTTATTTTTGGCTTTTATTATTATAGGACAGATCAGGAAGGACAGGAAGCGAACCGGAGAGAGAGAAGGGGGTAGGGTCGGGAAAGGTCCTCGAGCCGGGAATCGAACTCGGGACGCCCGTTGCGCAACAGCGCTGTATGTCGGCGCACTGCCCACAAGGCTATCGGCGCCGACACATTTTTTCATTCTTTACCATTTAAAATGTAAAATTAAAATTTAAAATTATTCCTGTGATTTCAAAGCTGAATTCTTAGCAACATTACTCCAGTTACATGTTCCTTCAGCAGTCATTCTAATATTCTGATTTGCTGCTCAAAACCATTTATTATTATTATTATTATTATTATTAATAATAATTAATCTGAAATAGAAACTTTTTGTAATATTCTAAAATGTCTTTATCATCACTTTGTCAATTTAAAGCAATTAATTTCTTGCTAAATAAAAGTATTAATTTATATAATTCCTTTCTCCCCCCCCCAAAAAAAAAATTTTTTTTCCCTCAGAAAAAGGCAATCTTTGGATCTTTCTATTCTCTTCTATATTATCCTGAAAAAAATACAAATAAAAAAATAAATAAATAAATAATAATAATAATAATAATAATAATAATAATAATAATAATAATAATAATAAAAACATGGATAAAAAAAAATTGAACAGCAAACCAGCATATTAGAATGATTTCTGAAGGATCATGCGACACTGAAGACTGGATACATTTTACAATATATTCACATAGCAAACAAGTATTTTAAAATGGTAAAAAAAAAGAAAAGTTTTTGCTTTATTTTGGATCAAATAAATGCAGGCTTTGTGAAAAAAAAAAAAAAAAAACACACTTGACTGTTAGTTTATTGTGTTTAAAATGGTCGTGTAAAACACCTTTTTTTTACCTAGTCAAAAACAGCTCTGTTTCGGTGCATGTGTCTTTAAAAGATAATGAACTACTGTTCACTCCACCCCTCTCTTCTGTTTTTTTGTGTATTGGGTGGCATGTTACCATCAAAACTAATCCACTGTGTCCTCAGTGGTTATGATGTAGGAGAAAATGAAAACTCATTCAACTACAAAACACCTGCATTGCTTACATCACTACAACTGCTCGAGTGTGGATAAAATGGCAGACAGCGTACAGCTGGCTTGACGGTGGAAATATGCTAATATGATACTGCCTGAGCAGTATGACATCATATTGCTTAAATCTAAACAGCTTGATAATTAAGACCGTTTAGGTTTTTTGGGGAATAAAACGAGTGAATGAATTTTTATTGTTGTAGAGTGGTCGTCTCCACATACTGCTAAGAATTTTTTTATGCAAACACCATGTAAAAGTGAATTTTGCATCTGATGTCCCCTTTAAACAACTATAAAGTGACATTAGTTGTTACTGTTTTACAAATGTCATCTGACTTTGTGTGAAAAAAAATGTGTGCAAACTTGTGTTCTCACCTCGTGTGTGTTAGAGGAGTTATTTCTGAAGTTAACCTTCAGCGTGCTGGTGGTGCCCACTCGTGTGGCAGGAAATGTGTACAGACTTTGGGGTGCATATACGCCCCTCTTTTGGGTCTCAGTTGAAGATCTGAATGAATTGGAGATAAACAGCAAAATATGTCCCATGACATTTTAGAAGTGAAATAAGGCTTCTTCTATAGGTCAGATTCTAACAGGAATACAACCCTTACCCAGTTTTTGAACTTGCAGAATCCAGTCTTTTCCTGTTCTTCACAGTGGCTTCTGTTTTGACCAATGAGCAATTTTCTTTAACACTGGATGCTTGTCCTGCTCTTACGCCCTGCACACATGACTTAATACAATCAACAGGGAAGCACTATCCTTCTTCATTAGTGTCCTTTTCCTTCTTGCTTTGAGTAATTTATGACTGAAATGGCACTTGTAGCCAACAGCCAAATTAATAGGGAGTTATATTAGTTTAGTCTGGCTATGAAAAAAAAAAAAA
Organism: Cirrhinus molitorella; assembly: GCA_033026305.1. NCBI lineage: Eukaryota > Metazoa > Chordata > Actinopteri > Cypriniformes > Cyprinidae > Cirrhinus > Cirrhinus molitorella. Next base: position 22,355,737 of record CM065123.1, on the reverse strand, counting down.
AAAACAGAACTTTGCATTTATTAAACTTACAGTGCCGCACAACTGGAAGCGAACACGGCTCTTGTGTTGAGGCTTGGCTGCTGGGTGGCATTCCAAATCCCAAAACTGGGCATAATCTCCCCGGTCACGTGGAAGGAAAGTGATTGGAACCTTTTTACAAAAAAATAAAAAATAAAATAAAAAAAATCAGCTAAAAAACAAACAAACAAACAAACTAGATCTGTCAGAGATGAGATTATGTTTGACACATCCACACCCCTACCTTCATCCTCTCTTGAACACCTAGAGTCCCAGATACCTTCTCACATCTGAAGGCAGAGTATGTGGCACGATAAACATCTCCACTGCTATCGACACCCTGATTTAACGGACAACAGTATGGTCAAAATCAATAAATCCCCTAAGGAATGATGAAAGCTTTAAAAATGCTGTTATTTTTAAGCCAAACACTGGGTTCAGCTTGTTGGATAATTTTATTGGTTTATTTTTTTACCCAAGTGCTGGATAGTTTTTCTGTAATTCAGCTGCTGGGTAATTTTTACTGTTTACAAATGAGCGCTGGGTCAATGTAACCCTAGTGTTGGGTAGTCTGTGCTAAACTGGCTACATGTGTCAATGGCCATTTTGTGTTCTGTCCTGAGGGAAAAAAAAAAAAAAAAAACCTGACAAAAATTCCATAATGAAAATTAAGGTTTGTATTACATTGTATTCATTTCAAATTGCCACTGTATAAATAGAAAACCTTCAGTAGTCTCACATATTTCCTTTTTTGTTTGACTGTACCTTGCAGTTAACGTCTGCTGGGAACGCTAGGCTTCTACAAACGCAGCATTCACTGGATCTACACTCAGAGCAAACAATGCACGACCAGCGCGAATGTGTATCGTTTCACCTACTTTCTGACCCAGTACATGCCGAAAAGCAACCAAGCAAATGGATTAATTTGTAAAATCCAACAAACTGGGTCAAAATAACCCAGTTGTTTTTAACCCAGCACTTTGAGGCTATGTTTATACAACGATTATGTAGTCAAAAATACAAATCTGAAACCCGTTTTCATTTTCCAAAATCCTTTTGTCGTTTAAACAAACAGGCAAAACGCATAAATAGGTTTCCTGTTTTTGGCTGAAAAAGTGGTTGTATAAACGGCCCCTTAGAGTGTAAATGCTGACATCACACACCTTCACATATGGAGGAGCAAATGAAGAAAGGTACCACCGGACCTCCTCTCCATGATTCTCCACCTCCAGAGAACATTCTGCACAAAAAAAAAAAAAAAATAATAATAATAATTAATTAATAGGCTATTTTTTTAAGAAACCTATTGAAAGTTTGTGTCTCCAATCAATCAAAATCTTGTTACTTTACAAATACAGTAATGAAAGTGACTTTGATGATAGTAGATCAGATACTATCTGTTCTATACACACCTGACGACTCTCCAGGGGCAGTGGGAGAGAAGACCAATGTTCGATTCTTAATCTCAACTTGAGGCTGTGTACTGCTGCTCTGAGGTTTCTGTCCTGGTATGGTAGGGGTTTCAGCCTGAGGGGGTAGTGGGCATAATGAGCGGTCCATTGCACAGCTAGTGGCAGAGACATCCATGGCCAGATCCTGCCGTATCTGAACTTTAATGGACTTTGGAGAAAGAGACAAAAGGAAGGACGTTACAGAGAGAGCAATGCCATGATGTTTAATTTCCATCTATTCTATCTCCATTTTGTACAGAAGAAATCACAAAAGCAGAGTATAAAAAACAAGTTTGATACTGTTGAATTTACAGTAAGTTAAAACAAGCTTGCACATCCCTTCTTCAGTCAGACATTAACCAAGAAACTGCAGGAAATTAGTACCTTCTGTTGATTATTACACTGTACATAGATCTGTCCACTCCAGGGCAGCATGGAGGTTTTGGTTGCCAGAGAAGGATTTGGACTGATAAGAATTTGCAAGTGGCTCCTGAAAAAAAGAAACACAATTGCTACAGATTATTTAGTTAAAATGCCAACATTTATATAAGCTATGTACTTTAAAACTGAGAACAAAACATTAAGTCACTGTTATTTTTCCCCCTGGTATTTGTTTATATGCGAGTCTCGTACTGAGGTTCAATGACTCCGTGCTGTGGGGTGATGGTAAGGCAGTGAGCAGGCCAGGACAGCTCAAAGCTCAGCTCTCTATTTGAGCGGTTCAGTATCTGCACATGCCTAGTGTCAGCTGCACTGTCTGCAAATAAACCAGCAGAAGATAACATTTGGAGGGGGAAGCATTCACTTGCTAAGTACATTTACTTTGAGTCAAACAGTTACTATTAACAACATTTATTAAACCACCTAAGGCCATTTTCAATATCACATTCTTACTGATAGTGGGTGCTGTGAGAACCAGCTGTTCTGGCTTGATGCTCCAGGAGTTCTCTAGGTTCAGATCTGTTTGTTTCAGCACAGGTTCTGATGGACTTAACGGAGGACCTTTGACTGGTAGCACGTCTAGGGAAACATTACTGATGTAGCGGCCCGATGACCCCAAACCGCTGTGTGAAGAACTACACATTAACTTAATCAGCACTGTGAATTCTGAAAGCATTCATTTATGTTCAGAATGTCATTCATTGAGGATGTTTACCTGTCTGATTCAGAGTGCCGTTGTGAAGGTCTGACGGACTCCATATGGTCACTCTCTCCAGAGTCTGACATTTCCATAGTGCCAAATAGTGAAAGCATCACTTTGCTCATGTTACCAAAGAAAATCTGAGCTTCATTTGGCCTTTGAGGCAGATCATAGGCTGAAAATAAACAAAGCCACAAATACAACCATGGCCAGTTAATTGATGAAAAAGAAATTAATTTCAAGTAAATCCTTGTTATCTTACCCTCCTGAACCTGCTCCTCTCCAAGGAACATTTCATCAAAGGGGATACTTTTTAATAAGCTGTTCTCTGACAGTACTTTATTCCCTGCTTCTGGTTTGATTTGTAGTAACCTTGAAAAAAACAAAAACAAAGTTACAAATCATTCTTACACGTCACAGAATGTGTAAAAATCAAATGAAGTGTTCTCTCACAGATTAAGTTTAAATAAACAAGTTATTATATTTCATTTCCAAAACGTTTACAGGCTTCATGCAAAACTTTGTTTTTTTTTTTTTTTTTTTTTAAGGGTTTTTTGGGTTAGTTTACCCAAAAAGAAAATTAACTCATCATTTACTCACCCTCCAGGCATCCTAGGTGTATATGACTTCCTGCTTTTAGATGAAACTAATCGGAGTAATATTAAAAATTATCATGGCACTAAGCTCTATAAATGGCAATGGGCGGGTGTTTCTTGTCAACAGTCCAAAACAAGTTATAAAGCGCATCCATCCATAAAAAAAAAGAAAAAAGTCAGGATTTAGAAATAAGCCAAGAGCCTGGAGCGGCTTCCGTGTATGACAGTTAGCAAAAGCTAGAGAAAAGTGATTATTACATTTTAAATATGAATTATGGATGGATGCGTTGTTGGACTTGGACCAGTGTAGAGTACTTTTAATGACTGATGGATGCTCTTTTTTTGGACTTTCAAATTTTAATGACCATTTACTGCCATTATAAAGCTAGGAAAAGTCAGGACTTTTTTTGTGATTTTCTGATGGCATTCGTTTAAAAGAGAAGGACATATACACCTAGGATGGCTTGAAGGTGAGAAAATCATGGGGACATTTTCATTTTTGGGTGAACTATCCTTTTAACTGCAAAAGTACATAAATTACTCAAGCGTTTTTGAGTCAGACATCAAGTTAAAAAACTTTTTTTTCACCCCTCAAATAAATTGATTTTTTTTTTTTTTGTTGAAAAATGTAAGACATTTCTTTTTACAACTAAAATTATTCTAAAATGTTCCTCATTTGGGACCATGGACTACAAAACCAATCATAAGGGTCAATATTTTTTTAAAACTTTTTTGAGACTTTGTACATAAAAAAAAAAGCTCATTTATTCAGCTTTCAGATGATGTACGGTTTGTTGGAATAGGACAGGACAATAGCTGAGATACAAATATTTGAAAATCTAATCTACAAATATTTGAGAATCTAATGGTGCAAAAAAAAAACAAAACAAAAAAAAACACGCGCGCACACACACACACACACACACACACACACACACACACACACACACTTAAAGATTCTTAGCAACGCATAGGGTTGGGTATTGACCGGATACAGAGCTATAGACAACTACATAACCTATTATAGCCTACATACTAATAACAGCCAAGATATGTTATGTACCCTAATTTGCACACATTGGGGAGTCTCCCTCTAAACGCAGGGTATTAAAATTGCTTTTGAAAGCGTGTGCGCAGTTTACTTTCGGTTTTGTTTTAACAATCGCACAAAACTATCGGCAGTGTTGAGCCGTGCGTGCATTCTACAATACAAGACATTAATTTAACAAACGAATTTGGGCATAAATGGGATTTTGAAAAGTGGGGGGATGTCCCCACTGTTCCCAGTGGAAATTAAGTCGTTGAAAGTTAGCTAAGCTAACGGCAGACCACCTGCTGCAGTCAGAGCAATTGTAAATATAGTTGCTGCATTCACGCGCTTCTCGGATGTTCTCATTTCCCGGCGATTTGTGCTTTTAATTCGAAATGTGAAAATGGACAGTAACTACAAAGATGTCTTGGATGTGTATCATCAAAGCTTTCCGATGTTCACGTGAGTTCTCTCATTCAGGAAATAATTTTTCTGGTAATTCTGACACCCCATGAAAGCAGTATTTAAATTTAATTAGCAATCATGCATGTTGATGAATCAATGCTTCTTATATCCGTGTCATAACAACAGAAGACAAATATTTACATCGACAGTTCAGGCATTTAAGTGGCACCGAAATGAGGCACCGAGATTCGTGTTTTGATTCGGTCCGGTACATATCGGTCATATAGGTACCCGTGCCGTATTGGCACCGGGTTTCGGTACCCAACCCTAGCAACGCATATTACTAATCAAAAATTATGTTTTGATATATTTATGGTAAGAAATTTACAAAATATCTTAAATGGAACATGATCTTTATTTAATAGCTTAATGATTTTTGACATAATAGAAAAATTTATAATTTTGACCCATGCAATGTATTTTTGGCCATTTCTACAAATATACCCATGCTGCTTGAAGTTTTAGTTCACCAAAAAAAAATTACAATTCTGTCATTAGTTATTTACCCTCATGTTGTTCCAAACCCACAAGACCTCCATTCATCTTCGGAACACAATTTAAGATACGTTACTGCGTGTAATGTAAAATAAAGTCGCTATTTTTTTTATTGCTTTGCTAAAAAGGATTCTTGTAGCTTCGTAAAATTACAGTTAAACCACTGATGTCAAATGGACTACTTTGTCGATCATCTTGATACTTTTCTGAGCCTCAAACGTGGTAGTACCCTTTCTCTCTATGGGAGGATCAGAGACCCCTCAGATTTCATCAAAAATATCTTATTGTGTTCCGAAGATGAACGAAGGTCTTACGGGTTTGGAACAACATGAGTTTGAGTAATTAATGACAAAATCTTCATTGTTGGGTGAACTAACCCTTTAAGACTGGTTTTGTTTTCCAGGGACACATTTAAGCTGAGAATGAGTTAAATGAGAACTGGCACTTACTTCCTGAACTGTTGTCGAGAGACCTCGTCGCCACAGAAGAGGCAGACAGTGGCAAGGAGAGCTGCACCAGACTGACAAAGAGTCTGCTCTTTGCGTGAAGCCTTCATCGCTATTGTGATCACCTGTAGAAACAGCACAGATATATTTTCCAAGAAAATACAGGCATTTAAAAAAAAAAAAAAGAAAAATGCACTTGGCTTACCTCCTGTGTTCGCTCTTTCAGGACAAATTGTGAAGGGGACAAGCTAATAATGGTTGAGTCCATGACAGCTCTATTCTGAAGATTGCTGTAGGGTACCGCTTTCACGAAGGCAGCACGTGAACCAGTGTTTCGCACGCACACACAGAGCTTACTGACACGGCCAGCCTGCACTCCACTGAGGGTGGCTACATAGCCTTCAGAACGCTTCCTCAACTCCTCCAGGATCACATTACTCGTGCCGCCATAGCCTGAGAGAGGGATCTGAGAACACAACGCCAAAATGTAATACCACCTAATTAGAAAAATATTACTGATTATGAGAGATTATTAATAAACTCACAGTGAACTTAACCCCAGGCTGGGAGGCACGTGCAGCAGACTGCTTGATCTCCAGTTTGGCCAGCATGGAGGCAACACGGGTGGGAGCAAAGAGCAGATGAACAGTCACATCCTCTTTGGGTTTGATTGACAGCTCTCGGTTACGCGTCAGTCGCTCATCCGGGCCAAATGAGCTCTGCAGCTGCAGAGTTAAGATTCACAGAAATAGACAAGCGGGAGACGATAAATGGATAGGCAAATGTGAATATATGGCCGCTGGTTCTATAAAACCAATGATCTGGATGGCTGGATGCTCATAAATGCTGTACCTACACCATTTTTGGGACAAAATATATATTTATCCATTAGCATTAGCTCACATGACAAAATACTACCACAAATACTATAAATAAAAATTAAGATTTCATAACAGTAAATAATAATAATTTTTACACTTCAGGATTCTTTCAATCACCACATCCCCTTAGGAGCTCCATATATTATAGCAGCAGTTTTCAAACTAGGGTCTATGACTCAAAGCCAGGGGGTCTGCAAAATAATTTGCTGTACCATATTATCTGAACTACAACTTGTGTTTATCTTCTGAAATGCACTGATTTATATTCCAAAGTGACTTATAATAATAATGCATTTAGAGTCAAATAAGAAAAACGTAAACACTTAAGTCACCACTTCAAGGTTTTCTATACATTTCTCATCTCTGTTTTACAAGACAGTATTGCTTTATTTTAGAAAGAGGTTCACAAAGACTAAGATTTTACAAAAAGTACAACGTTTCACTGTCAGTTTGAATTTTGAAAGGTTTGCGAGCCCACTATGTGGTTAAATTTCCCGTTTGGACATAGCATTTAAAATAAATTTTGTAATGAATGGCATAATTACATATACAATAAATATATATTTATTTTATTTTTGTTCTGTTATAAATACCACTGTTTATCATGTTTGTTTCCTAAAATGAATTTTATTTAGACCTATCCAGTATTTAATTTATTTCTAAACGTAACAGTAAAATGCGACCTACACAAGTTTTTTTTTCCTTCTTTGACCTGGTGCAACTTACTGGAAAATATGGTAAATTTAATTATATTATGCTGTAGTATTAAAAAAATACATATACAATGGGGACCATTTGCATTAATAAAACAATCATATTAATTAAATCTAGCTCCAAAACGTTTAAAAAAAAAACTCAGCATTATAGACCTCCATATGTAAAACTACATTTTTCACAGTGTTAACTTACCTGGAAACAGTCTTGGTCTTGACCCCTAATGAGAAGTCTGAGCTGCTGTGATGTAGTGGGGGAATTGTTCCTTAGGACCAGCTTCTGTTGCCTACAAAACAAAAGCATAATTTACATCCAATTCACTTATGAATAGCAGTTTCTGACAGTTTCTATGGCTATGTATACTCACACTGCTCTGCCCAGGGTAACACCTCCCCATGCCATGAACTGTTTATTGGAGAGGATGGGTGGGACCTCAGCCTGTGATAATACAGCAGGTGGGGATACTACTTTCCCAGAAACTCCCTGGACCATCTCTCCTTTTAGCATCACCTCATACTGAGGTCCGCTTGGCAGAACCAGAATAGTCAACATGCTGTAAAAAGAAAATAATATTACTTGAAGGTACAACAATATGAAATGGCAAGTATATTTTAAAAATACACTTCTCACTTAAATAGTCAAGCTTACTGAATACAGTGCCTACTCAATCAATTTATCTGAGTTAAAAACATGCCTCTCCCTAAATTTCTGCGTGTCCTGGGCAGTAAAGGAGACTGCTACGCCTTGCTCCTCTCCAGCTTTCAGAGTCAGCTCCTCTGGCCTCACAGTGAAACAGCTGTCCCCATCAGTACTCTGAAAAACAGCCACAAAGACTAACAGTGAATCCACGGCAAATGATAAACAACAACATTGATGCAACAACAAAAACCTTAAAGGGAAAGTTCACTCAAAAATGAAAATTGTGTTATTAATTACTCACCTTCATGTCGTTCCAAAACCTTAAGACCTTTGTTATTCGGAGATGAATTTTTGCACAAAGTCGTTATTTCAGATTTTCTGTGCAACAAAAAGTATCCTCATAGCTTCATAAAATTATGGTTTAACCACTGATTCCTCAAGGACTATTTTGTCGATGTTCTTGGTACCTTTCAGGACCTTAAACATGGTAGGATGGTTAGGGTTCTTGGATTTTAATCAAAAATATCAATTTGTGCTTTGAAGACGAACAAAGGTCTTAGGGGTTTGTAACAACATGAGAGCAAGTAATTTTTTTTTTTTTTTTTCATTTTTGGGTGAACTATCCCTTTAAGGTATATTCTAGAGTATTTACATATTTTACAAAGCAAAGCTCATTATCTTGTACCTTTAGTCTGAGCAGAACATCAATGTTGCCTGCATTCTTTAAGGGAAGCATCTGCTTGGCTGTCTGTCCCAAAGGAGCCTGGAGACACACCGTCTGTACAGATACCCATGTAGTAAATATGTGACAAGCAAGTAAATAATAAATTATTGAAAAGATAATTCAAGTAATTTCTAACCTCAAAAAGGTAAGTCTCTCTTGTACATAATGTTTTATCCATTACCTGTAGGTCTTTGGGTGCATGCACTCTGGGAGTGCCTGATCTTGCCCTCAGGGCTACACTCTGAATCACATGACTGGGGCCTGGACTGTCCACCTCAATATCCACCCGTGCACTGTATTCATCAGCTGGCCCCAACTCACCTGCATCAAAAAGAGACAGCATCTCATGTTCAGTCTGTGATCCATTCTACTGTTTGCAGGGCAGGGTTATTATAGCCATTTAATGTATTCTAGTTTTAAGGTTTACATTCATACCTGAACTTGAAATGTATTTCTGAGGTGCACTGAAATGAACCCACACCAGAAAGCTTTCTTGATTCTGAATAAAGAATAAAAATGCATTTAAAAAGTCAAATCTTCCATCAAATCACAAAGTAATTTAAAGAGATATTTACCTCTGCATAACTGGCATGCAGCACATGGTTTATGACTGATGAAGTTGAAAGTGAGGTCAGATTTGAGCCGGTATGAAGGGAACCGTCTGTGGTCATGGCAACTGGGCTCTTAGAGAAGCCGAAACAATGCCATGCTGATGCATTCTGTGAGAAACAAAATCTTTGCCCTTGAATTTGTTCAACATACCATTAGATGAGTTCTGAGCTTTATCAGTCAGAAGTCTCATACAAATACAGAAGTACATCATACACAACCAATGTTTTCAAAATTAAACGCTAAAAGATTTCACTGACCGCACTGATAACCAGTCGAATAGGCACAGTAGCATGAGTCCTGTTGACGAGCTTGAGAGGCAGAGTCTTTGTACTGCCCCCCGGTAGGTCGCCGAAGTCCAGACAGCCTGTCTTTCCAACTTCAACCTATTTATAAAAGGAAAAAGGCATTTGCTATATTTGCATATTTCACATGGATTGAACATAACTTCTAAAAGACATTTTCAATTGGAATTTTAATGCTCAGAAACTGGCAACAAGGACACAAAAAACTCTAACCTCGATCACAGGGTTCTCAGCAACAGCGACCATCACCACTTTCTTAGCAAAGACCTCAGCATGCGCCAAAGTCTCTGACTCTGCAGATGCAGGCCAGGATGACACACTGAGAGTATACTGATACAGTCCAGCCCTAGGTGCTATAAACAAAACCTTCTGTTCTTCTGTACATTTGGGTCCAATTATGGTCTTATTCTTTACTATCAGCCACTGGAATGGGAGAGACTCCACCTGTGAGGAAAAGAAAAATAAATATAAAAATATTCGCATGACTACAAAATTACAATTAAAAGTTGACTGAATGAACAAGACATAAGACCAATGGTTCTCAAACTTCGACTGCAAGCCTCTCCCACTGACTATAACAATACTGAAAAGGACCGAAAAGAAAAGCAAAATAAGTGAAATGAATACTTAGGTTTAGATTTTCGGTTATGCTCATTCATTTTAATGTTTGTTTTATACAAAAAAAAAAAAAAGAAATTAGGTAATCTTGAGGAAGTGTATGCCTAGTATGCTTCAGCCAGATTGAGAACTATTGATCTAGACTACATTTCACAGATTTTCTAACCTTCTCTCCATCAATGGATAAACTTGTGATGGAGATAGAAACTTGTTGCCAGCGTTCAGAGGGGTTGAAGATATTGAGGGACGTCTGAGAAGCAATTCCCACACAGCAAGAACTGGGAAACTTCAGCTCATTTGGAACCATCACTTGAGCTGGAAAAAAACAAAAGTTTGTAACAAATTCCCTCATAACACCAATTTAATTAAGGCGAACCTCAGGTATTAGACTTGTATGGTTTTAAATAAATTGTGTCTCCTACTAAAATATGCAGTAGAAAACCCATGAAAGATTTACAAAAAAAAAAATCCAGTCTTATACATATTTTGGACTGGTGCCAGAAAATATATATAAGATGCGATGCAACACTGGTTGTAATTTTAAGGGGAAGGGCAACAAGAGAAGTCTAAACTATTTTCCTAGATATAAGAATAAAAGAAAAGAGTGGGAAGATGTCTGTGGACGAATACAACCTGTGTCTTTGTTCTCTCCACTTCAGCTCTGATCCCTTTCAGCTTTTTAGTAGACAAGAAACGCTAGATGCTATCCTGGCAAGATGTAAACAGGCTAACACTTATGACACCACAGCCACTAAAGCAGTTTCTCAGTGCAAATTTCACTCAATATGTGGGAGCAATAAGACTACTTGTATTAAAAAAAATAAAAAAAAACAATGGTACGGAATTTAGTTTAAGCCTATACGCTTATGTCCATCACCACCTGTAAGCTCTTTCAGCAGCTATGGTCGCAAAATATGTAAAAAAAACAATGTGAAATTTTTAAATGTAAATCGTTCATGGGTTTTCGACTACATATTTCAGTAAGAAACATAATAGGGTTGTGCCGATAGACGATAGTATAACAAACACATATGATATATCAGAATCTGTCTGTATATAGTAGACATAAACATTCACCTCAGTAACATCTAATTAGAATTAAGATGCAATAAAATGGCACTAAACATATGCACAGGAATTAACGAGGCTGAATCTAGCTTCTTATTCGCAGCTTCTATCCGCTCCACCTTAAAAACGCAACGCTTCTGCGGTTCTTAGCTCCTTATTCACACACACACACACACACACACACACACACACACACACACACACACACACCCCGCTTCTCCATATTCTATATCAACTGAACTACAGCATGGACTAATGACAACGAGACATGCAGCGGTAACATTAATCGCAATATGATGGGTAAAGAAAGATAAATTGACATTCATGCACGCACATTTAGCCTACCACTCACTGGAGATAGCAGAGAATGAAACCGAAAGTAAACTGGAACCGCTCCGGCAGAACTACTGTCAGTGCTCTGTACACGCACAACTAGTCACATGCCCATTAACAAGACTATCCTTACAAAACGAATAAGGAATTTAGTACATGGATAATTAAATAAAGTAGCACGATAGTATCATGTATCGGCGATCTCACAAGTTGACGATAGGACGATACACAAATTAAGCATATCGCCCAACACTAAAACAATTTACATTATATTAATTAAGCCATAAAAGACATAATACCCGGGGTTCCTTTTAAAACATTACAATTTTTGCACTCACTTCTAAAGTCTGCAAGATCCCGTGCAGCCCATGACCCAACACTTGGCTGTCCATAGGTCTTGCTGACTGGATACTGAGAAGGATGTTGTTGACCGGAGTTCAGGTAACCAGACTGAAGACTTGTATGCCCAGGTATATGCAAATGTCCCATAGATGGATTTGCAGCTGGCATTCCAGCTGATACTCCATATAAACCAGATGGCCCTCCAATCTGATAGGGAGGAGCATGTAGAGGCCCTTCTGAGCTCAGATACTGCTGTGTTAGTTGGGAATTGAAGAGGGAACGTCCTGTTAGGAGGTTGGGAAGGTTTGGCAGGGCACCCTGAGAGGTGTAGCTTGGTACTGGCCCATAAGTCAAGTCATCTGCAGTGCCAAAACTAGATCCAGACCCCAAGACATGAGGCAACAATTGGTGTGCCTGTTCTGTGGTGGTCCCAGGTGGATGCTGAATGTTCAGCTTGCTTGAGTATCCAGAATCCCCTTGAGTGTACAACCTTGGTCCAGGTTCAGATTGGCGGTTGCCCTTCGAGTATCCATTTTCATAGTCCTTATGGATGTCACTTTGGCTACGTGAGCCTACTTCAGAAGTCTTTTTGTTGAAGCCTGGAATTTCAGAGTGGCAAAGAGGCTCCGGACTCTTTGAAGAACTCAGAACATTTCCATTATCAAACGGCTCCATTGGAGGAGTTGGACTGGCTCTGATTATAGTGGTGCTTAAAGCCATCGAGGTGTTTTTCTGGAGAATAATAAGAGATTCTTCAGTACATTTAAACCATAAAAGTAAATCAGCAGCATTACTATGAATATCAAATAATGGTCAACCAACTTGAACTTTTAATAGGGCTGCAGCAAATGATTATTTTGGTAATCTAATTAAAACAAATCAATAGACTTTGTTCATTCTCATTCACCATTTAATTAACTGCATGTAAAATTAACAGACTGATATCATTACACTTAATCTCTCCGTTTCTAAGTCATATGGTTATGAAAAAAAAAAGACATACTAATACATTTAATAATAATAATAATAATAATAATAATAATAATAATAATAATAATAATAATAATAATAATAATAATAATAATACTACAATAAATGAACCAAAAGATTTGCAAATCCTGCACCAAAGTCTTGATCTGAATTAAAAAGGTTTGTGATCAAAGCTTCAAAGTTCAGATCTGAATCAAATGATTACAAAGCCCTGATTTGAATAGGGATTCATAAGCCATCGTTTTCACAAAAACCCACTCTGAAGTTCTGGTTTGAAAATTACTTGCGATACACAAAGTTCCGATCAAAATCAAAAGATATGTCCTTATTGAAAAAATTAAACACTCATTTCACAAATACATTTTCTTTTAAGAATTCAAGCACTTTTCCAAGTTCCTCTTCAGGAATATTGCTATTTTCAAAGGTTTTCCAAGCTTTACATTTCAAAAAGTCAAATTCAAGTACTTCAAGCACCTCGTACGAACCCTGTGTCAATCAATTAAAACAAATTACCCAATAAAAAAAAAAAAAAATAAATAAATTCTAAAATGAATTGTGATTAATTTCACCTAATCAACTTCTTAAATATACTTTTACATTGCAATAATTTCACATTCAATCTTCAAATTAACTTAGAAACAACATACAGTATGTTTTTAATATTTGTTCATTTATGACTGAAGGTATCACTGATATCAATACTAGTGAGTTCTTTATTGAGGATCTTTCTCCCCTAATATTTAATCTTGACTATAGCCATTCAATATTACAGTATAATTGAGAGCTATCAATTTTAACATTTATTAGACTTAAATAAGTTCTAATGTGTGCCCTTCTGCAAGTAGGAAATGTACAGATATTGAATAAAGTTGAATACTAAATACTAAAAATAGATCCTTACAAAAAAAATCCTTACAAGGAGTACAGATAATAGATAATGTACCCCGTTGTCATCCAAGATGCTCATGTCTTTCTTTGGTCGCAAAGAAATTATGTTTTTTGAGGGAAAATGCAGCTTCAAGGGGCTCTAAACGATCCCAGCTGAGGAATAAGGGCCTTATATAGTGAAATGATCAGTCATTTAAAAAATTCCAGTTCAATACAGTTAGGGTATGATGAAAGTCTCCCATCTCATTTTCTCCTCCAATTTCAAAATTGTCCTACATCGCTGCAGATTTAGACTGTAAAGTATATAAATGTGTTTCAGAAAATGACTAATCGTTTCACTAGATAAGACCCTTATTCCTCGGCTGGGATAGTTTAGGACCCTTTGAAGCTGCATTTTGGAAGTTCAAACTCTCAGGCACCATAGAAGTCCACTATATGGGGATAATTCCTGAAAAGTTTTCCTCAAAAAACTATTTCTTTACGACTGAAGAAAGGAAGACATGAACATTTTGGATGACAATGGGGCGAGTACATTATCTGTACATTTTTGCACTGGAAGTGAACTACTTATTGAAAAAGTTATTGATTTCCTCTCATTTTTTGTTCTTTGATTAACAGACATCACAGCAGCTGGGTTATTAGGCTGCTATTACTTTAAGAATTGCTGCTGCTGAAAGTGCTGCTGAATTGACAACACATCTTAGCAGTTTTGATTATCACAATACTATAAAGTTTTATAAGAGATTAAGCTTTAATCTAATACATTTTTTTTATTAATTAGTTAAAATGCATCAAAACACATCAGACATCTGAGGAACATCAAGAGCTTCACTTCCTACATAGCTAATTGGGGTTACACACTCACCTTATGGTGATCAGGGGTGGGCATGGAAGTGTTCTCATTAATGGAGAGATAAGTCAGTCTGCTGAGAGATGGGCTTGAACAATGAGACTGAGGGGAGCCAGGATCTCCAGGAGGACTTCTCTGAGCCTTTCCACTATTAGGGGAACACGGAGACATCTCTCTGTTTTCAAAACACATGGATAAGTGTCAAATTCGGCCATTATGCACTATGTATTATGTACTCTACCACAAATATATTTAATAAGTGTAATATTCAATAACTTGCAGTTGATTACTACATCAGTAAAAAAAATAAAAAGTCCCTACAGTGGTTCAGACCACAAAAAGGCAATATCATTATCTTATATTATTATTCTATTAGATATGAAGTTCAGAAACTTTTTTTGTACCCATATCCACTTGGAATGGAGGTCTGACTTGGACTGGAGTGGGTAAGAGGGGAGGTGGACGGCCTGAAATTACAATGGGTGACCTCAACAACACCAGGGGCACTGCTCTCAGGCGAGCCTATAAAAAAAAAAAAAAAGGGTAAATAAAGTTGAGAAAGTCCCTGATTTTCTGACACTTGTATGTTGCTCAGTCACATTTAGGAACAGACAAGAGATCAAATAGATGCAGTAAACAAAAACACAAAAATTTGTGTAATAACCTCGGATTGTCAATTAAAGCACATCATATAATATGCCACTAATCAATCAATGTGACCCAGGACCACAAAATCAGCCATAAATGTCAATATTTTGAAATTGAGATTTCTACATCATTTCCACTGATGTATGGTTTGTTTAGATAGAAAGAAGAGATACAACCATTTGAAAATCTGGAATCTGAGGGTGCAATTTTTTTTTTTTTTTTTTAAATCGCCTTTAAAGTTGTTCAAATTAAGCCCTTAGGCGATGCACATTACTAAATCAAAAATTAACTTTATTTTTATTTTTTTTAAAGATTTAAACAAGCCCTTAAAACACAGTGATTTTTTTCCATTCTGATTCGAATATGCTACAATCAGTCATATTGCAGGTTTTATAATTGTTAAAAAAATAAAATAAAAAAGGACTTACCAAATTTCTCCTGTGTTGCTGGCAGTGAATCCTGATGATCAACAGCTGCAACTTTCTCTTTTGAAACCAACTGAGTGGCTTTAGGACTTCTGGGTGATCGTGCCTGGTTAATGCAAGTTTTGTCAGTCCGTCCTCCTGTTGTCCTGTTTTTTTGTGGGGAGGTTTTCAACGACGATACTTCTAAACGGCTTCCACTTCGAAGGCCAGGTGAAGTCTTTGGGGCAAAAGCAGCCGTTGATATGGTCCCTTCACCTTTCAGAGAGCGGCGGTTACCTGTGGTGGAAGCGCTGGCCACTTGTGGTCGAGCAGTTCCTATTTTGATCTTGGATTCAGGGACACTTTTATTGGTGGAGGGTGCTGCACGAAAGTCATTTTTGTTTTTCTCAACGCCAGATTTGAAATCAATAGGTTTTGATTTAAAGGACGTGGAAGATGATGACGACTGTCCAGAACCTAAAGATCTCTTGGCTGGATGTGCAGTAGCAGTGGAAGTTGGTAAGCAGCTTGACTTGGGTCGAGGAATTGCACTTCTTTTGACATCTGACCTTGGATTTGGCGACAAAACGTAAGTACCCTCTGTTTGTTTAGATGCGTTACTCACCAGAACCTGATCTTTATTGCCTACTGCTTGGTCTTCCGTAACTGAACGCTCTTCATTTTTACGCATGGTTCCATTTTCCAGAGGCACCAACTTCTGAGTCAGCTTGTTAGAACTGGCCAAACTATCAGCCAAATTAAGAATGTCCAAGCAGGACTGTGAGGTGGATCCATCACTGTCACTACTTGACACCTCAGCCCTCTTCAGATATTTCTCCATGTCAGGAGTACTAAGGTCACCCACTGACATGGTCTTCTGCAAGTCCTCCAGCAGACCATTCTGATTTGAGACTGCTGCAGGATCAGGACTCATAACAGACTCTTCTGCTACTTGCTGACGGCTTTTAGAACGGCTCCGTTTGGACAGCTCCATGATCATGGCAGCAAGCTGTGCTGGATCTGAGCTGATGGAGGCATCAGCAATTGCAGATGCAATTGTACTGATGCTGAGCATAAGGTTGCTGCTGGAGTTGGGCGATTCTGAACTATGGCCAAAACTCCCCTTATCGTCATATTGTGCAGAGATCTAATCAAAAATCAGACATTAAAAGAATCAACATCTTTGCTAATTTTTAAAAATCTAAGGTAGCAGTCCAAAACTAAATGGTTGTCAATACCTGGGAAACCTGCCCATCAGTTCTTTGCGGTTGCACATTATTCTCATGCGTGCCTTCAGCTGTGTTGGGCTCAAGAGTCTTATCTAGATCATCTGCAGTTCACATTAAACACATGAAAAATGACTTAAGCAAAAATAATGAAATAAATAATTAACTAATATAAGCAAAGTATGTTGAATTCACCTGGATTAAGTGTCTCATCAGCATCACTTTGTGGAACTGTCTCAATGTTGATGGAGCTTCCTCTGGAGAATAAGTCTGAGGGTCGAAGTAACGCAACAGGTTCCCTCTTCTCAGGAGAGGTAATGAAATATCCAAAAGATGGCTGAAAAAAAAAAAAAATCAAATGGTTGAATAACTCATTTAAACTTAGTTCTGAAGGGACACCTTTTATCAGAATTTAGTTAGAATGCCAATTAAACATCTGAAACAGCTAATCAATGTCTTCAGGATTCCTGGCCTGGTTGGGCAGGTTTGAGGACATTGACAATCCAGGAATAGGATTGAACACCTCTACTATATGCCATTCCAGGTATATTCCTGACATATACCAATGTCACATTAACATATAGTCTGACAATATTGACTTGCACTGCAAGACCTTTGGATTGCTAGTGTTATATCGTCTGAACTACAGAAAGGGTTTTGTGATTGTGATCGGGTTGCTAGTGTGCATCATATAAGTCATTTGAGTGGCACATAAAGTATTCCAAGTAGTGAGTTACTTTGAGGCTTTTTTATAAGGATGTTAACCTAAAAGATATTTGCTCTGGGTTAGAGTCCTCACCCTTTTAATATTGTCCTCTTCACTGGTTCCAAGGCACCCTAGAGCTTCAGAGCGTCTCTGAAAAAACTCCCCCAATGAAATACGCAGATAACTTTGGTTCCCAGGCTCGAGTTCAGAGGAGACCTGGGAGGCCCTCATGAGGATGTTGCTACTGCTCGGGGCTTTCCAAGAGGTGTCTCCCAGCACTTCACTCATATTGACAGCCTGAATCTGCTCTTCCTACCAGAAGACAAAAGAAAAATATTTTTTGGTTGCTGAATCACATCTAAGAGCATGTGTACAATACACTTAAAGGGATAGTTCACCAAAAATAAAATTCTGTCATTAATTACTTACCCTCATGTTGTTCCAAACCCGTAAGACCTTCATTCATCTTCGGAACACAAATGAAGATATTTTAGATGAAATCCGAGAGCTCTCTGGCCCTTATAGACAGCAAGGGTACTACCACATCAAGCCACAGAAACATAGTAAGAACATCATTAAAATAGTCCATGTGACATAAGTGGTTACACCATAATTTAACGAAGCTACAAGAATACTTTTTGTACACAAAGAAAACAAAAATAATAGAATAGAGGATATTTGTTTTCTTTGCACACAAAGTATTCTTGAAGCTTCGTAAAATTACGGTTACACCACTGATGTCACATGGACTGTTTTGCCACTGTCCTTACTGCGTTTCTTTGACTGTGGTAGTACCCGTGCTGTCTATGGAGGGCCAGAGAGCTCTTGGATTTCATCAAAAATATCCCAATTTGTGTTCGGAAGAAGTCGTATGGGTTTGGAATGACATGAGGGCGAGTAATTAATGACAGTATTTTCATTTTTGAATGAACTAGCCTTTTAAGATCTAGGTTGGCTGAACTCAAAATCCTGCAGAGAACCATTCATACCTGCATAAACTGGTGCTCCTTTTCAAACTCCTCCTGATCCTCAATTATCTTGTCCATGGCTTGGCCTAAGAGAAGACAACATTAAATTAATTCTGTCATTGCTTTCATTACATAAAGTATAGAACTCATCCAATGATGTCAATTTATCTTAAATGTTGTTACAAACACATATAACTGCTTTTTACCAGTCCAATACAATGGGACAAAATTAAGGAATGGTAAACCCAAAAACTAAATTTTAATTTAAATGAGAACATCACTGCATTCCACTTACTTCCAGCAAGAAAATCTTCAGATTGAAACTGCACAGCAACTTCCTCAGGCATATTTGCCTCCATTTCCCTCTCAAAGGAAGAGTAATAGGCCAAATCAGTGACCCACTTTCCCTCTTCGTTCTGGTAGACCACACTCTGAGTGGCATTTGCACCTAAGGATAATATTAATGAACAATTTCTAGATCATAAAATGCTATTTTGAACACTTCATATAATACTACAAATGGCAGAGAAACCGTTGGCGTTACATTAGAAATGGGGGGTGGGGGGTGCAGTTACCTTGCTGTAACTCAAGTTCTGCATTGTCTGGTTGGTGATTCCAAATATCATTATGTTCCTCATGATTCTCATTAAAGCTCTGGGAAAGGTACCTAGCATCCAGAGACTCTCCATGTGGATCATCTTTACTGTTGGTGCTCTGCTGCTCACTGAGAACTGGAGAATCCCCACAAGGGCCACCACGCAAGCCCAGGGCACTAAGATTCACAGTGTGACCCAGGTTGATCCCTTGCTCGGTTTTATTATGTGATTCCTGAAGTATCTGAGAGAGGTGAAAACTGCTCTGGGTGCCCTGAAGGAAGGGGTTGACTGAGGAAGAAATGTCCTGAGGGTTGTGACCACCACCTGCCCTCAAGTATACGGAGTCCAGGTGAACTTCTGCTGTGTTATCCATTGCATCCTGTTAAGGGGAAAGGTATTAAAAAGGTATCATCAACAATTTTTGGTACAGCAAAAAAAAAAAAAAAAAAAAGACAAAGACTTACAAGAGCCTCCTGTCGATCCAGACTCATGCTCCAATTAACTGGGCATCGACTGGCAGGTCCAGATGCCACAGTAGCATGACCAGCCTCCCCTGTGCCAACTGGTCCAACGCGGTCACCCATCTGAATAGAAATTAAAACACAATCTGTAATTGTGCTGTGCTTTGTATAATTATGCTAGGATGTGATAAAACAAACAATAATATACATACACATTTTAAATTATCCTCAAAGCATTTTAAGGGATGATCATATGTTTGCATTTTTTAGTTAGCTTGCAGTCTAACTTTGAAGCTTCCTGTTTTAAACTAACTTCCCCAAAACCGAATGACATGTTCCTGTTGTTTAAAATGCTAAAATTTTCACACTGATTTTTATTACTTGCTCACTAACATTACCTGGCCATGCGTAATCATGCCCGATCTGTTGAGCAAAGATTGAAGCTGATCATCTCCCATCTGTCCACTTCCACCCACGATGCCAAGACCACGCAGCACATCATAGGTGCTTTGGACGGTGGTGGGAGGTAAAGGAATGGTAGATACGCCTCCATTTCCCTCCTCATCACTGCCACTACTTCCATCTCCTCCTCCTCCATCACCTGATGGCACAAAGAAACAGTGATTAGACTTTCTGGCCTTTCAAAATATTTTAACATAAGTTAATTAAATAAAAAAATAAATAAATAAAAAAAAACACCCCTTTACCAGTAATAGGGGAGTTGATGACCTGTCCCTCTGCTGAGCGGCGGTGCTCAATGCCTGTCCTCGTGTCAGGGTTCCCCCCACCCATGTGTAGCTCATCATCAGAACTTCCTCCTTCCAACCCTGGTCGAAAATTAGGTCGATGGCTCTCCCCAACCTGATCATTTACAAATATTTGAAACTGAATAACTGCATTACAAAATTAGAATTTGTAATGTTTGAATCTGGCAAAAAAAAAAAAAAAAACATAATAAGAGCAGAAAGTAGCTTAAGACTAACCGGTTGTCTGGACGTGCTGGGTAAAAGGAATCTTGCTCTGCCCCGGTTCTGTGAAGCTTCTAATTCATCCTCTGTATCCTCTTCATCACTTGCAGGGCAAGAATCCATACCCGTGGCTGCCAGACGCACATCAGGCATGTGAAAGTCCCTCTATGGTGTGACAGCAGTAGCAAACATTAGCGGAAAGTTTTAGAACACAGAAATGAAACCATACAGATCAGAATGCATTTTTTCTCTGGAACAATATGCATGTGTGAAACAAGCATGCATTACAAAAGTAAATGGGTTCATTTTTACTTGATTTAAAACATTAGGATAATTAGCTCATACTTGGTCATAGTCATCATGGTGTCTGTTCCTTTCTGGTTTAGTGGAGTGGGGCTGAGATGAACTGGAAGGTAACTCCTAAAACAGGAACAGATCATATTCTCAAAAAGAAAAAAAGGGCTAGATTTGATAAACAAGCAGCAACAGAGAACTCACAACAGGGATTTCTTGTCCTTCTACTCGGCCTCTTTGCATTGCAGGTGGCATCAGCTTGTTGAAATACAGCTCCAGTTCCTCATCATGGAGCTGGTTCACATCAATGTCATCATCTAGAGGACAAAAAGTTAAATCAGTTACTGCCTGGTTTATCTTGGTTATTTAAAGCTTTAGAGCTCTTCTGAACATAAAAAAACAAAACACCAACCTGTCAAATCACTGTTCATGCTGTCCAAAGACATTAGTTTCTCATTGGCTAGGAAGCTGGCGATGCTGCCACTGCACCTTTCACTATCTGTCCCTTCACTGGCGGAGCCCTCCTCTTCCTCCATCATCACTGGGAGCACAGTGGCCTAAGAATAACAGAAGACAGCTTAACCCTATGATGCCCATTTGATATGCAAATGTATTAGGCCTCTAAATTAAAAAAAAAAAGATCAAAACTTTGCTGAAAAGCCTGTTGTACACAGTCTACTGCATACCTTCTGCCAAATGATTGATAGTTTATATTTCAAAGGCCTTCTATTTTAATTATAAAAATAATGCCCATCTTCAGGTTGTGGTACACATGTCTTTTTTGATGTGAAACCATTACTGATTTTTATAAAGTAAACATATGAACATAAAACGCTTACTGGACTGAAGCAAATTAGGTTTACCATTGTATACATAAATAATTTTGTAAAAAAAAAAAAAAAAAAAAAAAAAAAAGTTAAAATGTGAGCAATCAAATCTGATACTGTTTGCACAACTCTCAATCATCGTTTTGCTTTGCAATAAAAACTGTAGAGCTTTTATTATAAAATTATTTAAATATCATTTTACTAAAACAAATAGAGTGATAACTGATATTTATATGCATTTTATCCAAGTAGTCTGGTACACTGGTATAAAAATCTCCTTGAATTTCATCTTACTTTCTGGACATGTAAATATAACATGCAGTTTTTCTGACTATTGTTTCATATCAGGCTTTACATGGTTAAATGATATTGGCAGACCACTCAACAGGATAAAACATAAGTGTCAATGAGTACAAAAATTAAGGTACCTGAGCTGCCAACATATCTTTGTCTCCAATATGAGAGAATGACAGAAGACCAGTAGAGAGGTCTAAGAAAAGATAAAATATATATCAGCTTATACAGGTTATTCACAATTTTGTAAATAACTGACATTCATGCATCATCAATAAGACATTTGCTTTACCATGAAATTAAAGACAACAAGCCTTAATTAAATAAAACTAAAGAAAACATTACATACCAGTTGTCCGAAGAGGAACAGAAGCAGACACAAGAGGAGCAGCCACCCCTCCTGATAATGTTTTGGATACAGAAGCAGATTCTGTTTCATCCAAATTAACATTCACCAGCAGGTCAGAGAACCGATTCGCAGCAATGAAGTCATCTACATTGTCTCTACACACACACACAAAAAAAAAAAAACACAATCTTAAAACTGGCCAATATTGGCTGATTATTTGTACTAAGGGAAATAGTCTATAACTAGTGCAAGCGCAAGTACTAAAACATGAACCAGAATTGATGCATTTACACACAGGGAAAAAAACAAAAAAAACACAATTGCTGAACACTTACAAATCTTCTTTGAGGCTGAGAACAAACTTTTCCCTGCCTCCATCTGAACCCTGGGAATGCATTAGTGAAAACTGTCCATCCTCCAAATATGATGCTTGGACATCAGTTACTCTGAAAAAGACAACATTTATTAAGTTAGCAGCAGTACAATTAGCGCATGTATGCACGTAACCTACATTAGCTAGGCTAGCGAACAATTTCAATCTCAAAATTTCTAACAAACCACTCACTCAATAAAATAAAGCAGTAGAATTTTGAAAAAAACTCACACCGCAAATAAATGTTCACCCAACTTTGGGTGCCTCAACTGGTTGCTTGACCATTTTTAATTTTCATGATTTTGAGAGATTACCTCTATTATGATTTCACACGTTTGAACACACACTCGTGCGTTACTTAGATTTACAACTTAAGCCCGAACATAATGATCAAGGTTACACTTTCGGGTCAGGTAAAGGTTAATCTTGTTTTTATGAACATTTTAAAAAGATCTTTTAGGCTGTTTTCAGTTGATGCATAAACAAAATTTCACTAAACATTATTTGTAGTAAGCCTCTCATCCAATAATTATAATAAGCT
Organism: Cirrhinus molitorella; assembly: GCA_033026305.1. NCBI lineage: Eukaryota > Metazoa > Chordata > Actinopteri > Cypriniformes > Cyprinidae > Cirrhinus > Cirrhinus molitorella. Next base: position 22,332,479 of record CM065123.1, on the reverse strand, counting down.
TTGTGATTCATTACATTTAAAATGAAAATTCTGACAATTTTATAACAATATTTGAGTGTGAGCTCCACATTTGCCTATATACACAGACAAACCAAACTTTATTCAAACACCTTTAAAAATTTCTCACATTATCAGTTTATTTGCAATAGTTTAGAAGATGGTAATAAAATATGAGAAGAATGCAGAGTTAAACTGCATCAGAACAAATTCATTTTGACAATGACATAACTTTGATAGAAAGGTATGTAATGGAACCAAAAATTGTTAGTATGACAATATTTACACAACTCAATGCTTTAAGGCAAAGGGGCATACCTGAATAATTTTTGGTTTTACTGTAAACCAATAAGATACTCAAAACAATATAAAAAATAATAATAAATAAATGTAATTTTCACACTCGTTATCTCAAGAGAAAAAGTATGAACTTACTTAAATGTTTCATGCCTTTTTTTTTTTTTTTTTTTTTTTTTTTTAATTGTGGAAAAGGTGTCAAGACAGCAAAAACAGCTTAAAAATGTGAAATGTAGAGGAATAAAAACTAAAGGAGCATTTTCATTATGAAAACTTTAATTTCAGTTTTGTTGTTTCTTTGAAAAAATACATTTTGGTGCTTTAAAAAGAACAGCATTTTATTGGAAATGTGTTTATGATTGATATACAACAGTTTATTACATTTACCCCAGATATAAATCCATAAATAAAATAAATTGTCTCAAACCAGAAAGCAATCTTGACCATTGTAATTTAGACTTAAGTTCTAAGAAAAAAGAATGTGTAAAATATTTCAAAATATGCACTAGATATCAGTTCTTGTTCCAAAGAGCTAAGAACATCATGAAATGAGATAGCAAGGTTTCTGTAAAAGTCTAATAGAGGGTTTGCACTTACGTCACAATTTGGTCAGCGCAATATTTTGACAAACTAAAGTTAATAGTGGTAAAGACGCATACGAATAATTTTTATTAGGATATTTGCCTAATATTTCACCTCCCTGTCCAGAAATGGTAAACACAAATGTTTTCAAGATTCTTGCTAGGCCTGGCTTGATACCACTCTTTCAGAAACGATCCCAATCCGATACCAACAATTCAGAGTATATAATATACCGATAAGTACCGATATCAATCCGATACTAGTGCAGTTTTTTTTAAATCAGTGTTGAATTTCTATATCTCAATGTGTGTTGACCTGACCATCACTCTTGTGTGTTACACCCAGTCTACTAAATATAGACAATTTTACTGTAAAGAAAAACAACAAATGAATAAATATAATTACAATCTATGACAAAAATACTATTATAAACTAGGTTGGTGGATAATTTAGGAGCAAAAGCTACTCTAGAAAAAAAGAGTGCACAATAATTTTCTAAAATCAAAAAAAATAAAAATAAAAATAAAATCATTATTTAGTGAGGAACAATTAAAAGTGAATAAGTGTCTAATAAGACTAAATCTGGTTAAAAAAAAAAACAAAAAAAAACAACAACAACAACAACAACAACAACGCTCTTTGTATTTTTCTAAAATACATTCATGAAAAAAGTAATATATTATATATAAATACAGATTATAAAATTAAAAGACAATTCTTTTAAATGTATAGCACATAGGCAGCACCATATGATAGATGAGATGAACAAAAAGGCTATTGATTATCTTTAATTTCACAAAAGTATTATAATTATGCGTGCGTAGTGTATAAAAATCTGTGCAATTTCTTTTCAGTCTTACATTTCCTGTGCTCGTGAAAAACAATTCATAGTGCTCTCTACAAAAGTGTTGTGATCTAAGACACCCGGTAGAAAGTAACACGATTTAGAAACAGTACTAAACTCCAGCAAGTCCTTTTATGCAAAACCACTGATCTTTATTTACAGATCGGGTATAATAGGAACAATGAATCATCTCGGAGAGCATTTTAACATCTTGACTGTTATAACCGAACGCAACACGCATTTTGAATGCTGAATGGAGAATGACAGACAGCCGCAGTGGAGAAAAGAGTTACAGTGAACTTGACTTAAATGTTAATCTATACCTCACATTAAACTATGGAACAGCTTCAGAACAATTGAAATATAATGCACAGAAACATTATGGTGCATTATAATGTGTTGTGGCTTTTGTGGGGCTTAACAATAACACAATATAGGCAACAACACAGCATACTCATAATATCAGATTTGGATACTCCGATCTGGCAGAAAAAGCCAATATCGGAGCGATACCGATACGGAATATCGGATCGTCTCACCCCTAATTCTTGCCCTGTAAATCCTGGTTCAGTTTGGCAAACCACAAACACCTTTTTTTTCTCACAGTTTTTTGCACTCTTCTCTTGATTTGTTACAACTTTTGGCAGTCTATAGTACACAAAATGTTTTCCCCGGTCCTACCGATTAGTATAGCACAAAACATGACAATAATTGACCATTTTCAGCTGCAATAATCAGCAAAATATGCAAATTTCGTTCAGTTCAGTGGCATTGTTTATGCTCAGTGCTGCCAATATGGCCCCTGTGGTTAAATCAAGTACAATAAAAAACAAACTTAGGTGCCAATATACACAGATAATCCATCAAAAAAGTAAGTAAAATAAAAACTCGGAAGCAGCCAACTTTATCATTTTTGGACCAAATGAGATGAAACTTCCCCTTTCAAACCCTAGTTAGGACAGACATACAGTCACAATATTCATGAGATCACATGCAGGAGTCTCCCACCTGTTGTCTACTGGAGGTCTAATTTTAGCCACGGTAGAGGCGGCCATGGGCATCCCGAGCGTTGAGCCCAGTGTCACGTTGCCGAGAGTGGCGCGGCCACTACTGCCCAACGAGGCGTTTGAAAGGAAGCTGGGAAATGGCTCATCCTCAATGTTTTGGAAGTTCTCCATGTCTGTGTGACTCATTGACACAGGGCTTCACCACATGAGGAGTGACCTACAAAAAAAACAGAAGAGCATACAGAGTGAACTGGCCACATCATGTGTTCCTTTAGGAAACCAGTTATACTGTCATACTGTACTTGGGTGTTTGACATGGTAGACTGCCATAAAAGGTGTAAACGTCTGCATCAAGTCAACTTAATACAAAGCTGGATGATGTTATTTCTCTTAGACAGCGTCAAATTAGACATAACGGGATGTTTTCTAACTCATAGTTACACGGATGGAAACTGTAAATGTAGCAGCTTGCTCTTGTTGCATTTAGCTGCATCATTACTAGAAAATGCCAAAGTACATTTTTAACACTTTAAACTGAATAATACTTACATTTGCATCAACCCAGTGAACTTGACGGTCTCATTCTCTAGAATTTTCGTCTTTCATCTGACGTTTGTAACTTAATTTAGCAGACTAACGTTAGCTTTATCAATTCAGTAACAACTTTAACTGCATATTAACTTCTGTAACGTTAGTTTGTCTCTGAAAGCAGAATAACAATATGTTCGGGTGGACTGAATAAAAACTAAATAAGGTAAACGGGCTGCTTAACTCAAACAAACCCCGTGCAATAGAGACTTAACGTTAACTTAATCAAGGCCAGGATACAAACACTTCAACCACGCAACTTAAACACTTATACAAAAGACAGTAAGTAACACTTAAAATATCACTTAAACAATAAACGACCCTTTTTCTGGCTCGGGCTTCTTACTTTTTTGGCCAGTTGTTGGCTGAAAACTAAACAGTGACAACAACTGTGAAAAAGACTTGCAACAGCTGAGAGGAATCTGTTTCGAAGATAACTTACCATGAGGGGAAAAGCGGCACTTGTGCCTTTTTAATAGTAGTTCATTCAGCTACTTCATGCAATTACAGCACAGATAATCCGTATAATGCTAGAAAACTTCGCAGTTACAGCGGCCTCTCCGCTTTTTGAGAACAGTTTGTCGAAGTGTAAAGCTGAAGCGAAGCCATTATGGTAGAATCCCGCCTCTGGGTTTCTCTTTGCATGGGCGGGGCTTCGACATAACGGCGAATTTCATTGGACAATCCTTTCCAGCTACTTTCAAAGAGTGGCGGATTCATGTGTCAATCACGTTGTTGTGTGTTTTGAATGAAGCTGTTTGTTTGAAACATTTTTAATACATAAATTGGTCGTAAATTAATGTTGATTGCGGTATACTTTGCAGTTAGTAATTTATAATACAGCAGACAAATTCGGAATGCATGAGTACTTAACTTGGTTGTATATATCTTACAATCAAACATTTAAAATGTTTTAAAACGATTACATAAATATATTTTCGGAATTACAAATGACGTTCTATATAAACTACGAGACTGTGAAATGTGACCCAGAGAGCAGCTGAGACTAAGAGCAACTGGGAGCCATAATATGACAGTTGCTTACTAAACACGTTCATTGTAATTCACCAAATGGAACATTTGGACTGTCTGATAAAACTGAGACTAGAAATAATTATTCAAATTTAAGACCACACACAAAATCAAGAATGCAGGACAAGATATGTGTAGTCACACACAAAAGCAAATATAACATTATTGAACTACTAAAAATACAAAAAGTTTTGAATGTCACCACCTTAAACAAGATCCATTACTAGACTGACTGTTGTGCTACATTTTTTTTAGCTTTTTTATGGCCCAGTCACATTTTTATATTCAGTCCTCTATGTCATAAATAAAAGATAAGAACAATTCTGTTTAAGTGTTTAAAATCATGACATTTAATACAACCCTTTTTCTCCACAGAAACTTTTGACCTTACATGTAAATTAAAACATGTTTTTTCTATCAAAAGTAATTGAAGAAATACATGATTCAAATAACACATCAAGTATTTGTGAATACTTCATACAGACAAGCTGCTTAAACCTTAACCTTTATGAATCTCGTACAATAATAGAAGAGAGTGGGAGAAAAGTCAATTAAACCAGTATTTTCAACATTGTAACTGCAGCATCTTTTTTTCCTCTTAAATGTCTAAAAAAACAATTGAAAAAACATGGATATCATGCGTTTTCATGATCAGAACATCCATTTAAACATGACTAAACAAAATTCTGATATGCATTTTCACAGTCTCTCTTCAAAGTGAAACATAATTCTATAGATTGAAAGTAAAGTCAGTTTAAAGAACATTCACTGAAGGCAGTTAATAATAATGGACCCATGTTAAGTGCCAGTCTTGTTGCTTGTCCAACAAGCACAATCATTTGGTCTCAGTGTGAAGCACAGCATCACAGAAGTGCTCAGCTCCAGATTTCTTCAGGGTGGTCATGTCGTATTTCATCTATCTTCCAGTGGCCCCGTTTAGAGCATTTTGTGCTGTAGCAGATCCCAGGACGCCACTAAGAGCACCAGGCTGACCAGATACTGGACTACCATCTCCCTTTAGAATACCTGTGCATTTCCAATTGTCCATGTAGTTTGCTGGTGAAATGGTCAAAGTTACAATAAATTAATATCACTCCAGAAGTTGCATTTTTGATGAGTCTTATTACAAACCCTCACCTTTCCAAAGCCTCACACAGCCATCATCACCAGAGGAAGCCAGAAGTGTACTGGTGATGTTCCAACTGACACGCCACACCTGAGAATTATGACTGTCAAACTGGGCCAGCACCTGTACCTCAAATTTAGTGGGCGCCGAAGAAGAGCTGTCCTTCCTGTTAGTCAAAAATAGGCATACTGAGACAAATCTATTGGCATCCAATAACAATATAACCAAATATCTCTAAATGGTAGTCTTTGAAAACAAACATGCATTAGTAAAGAACCCTAACATAAAGGCTTCAATATATTGAGTATTAAAATTAAAAGTACAGATGTAGTGATGTAGAGGGTTAAGCAGTAAGGAAAAATACATGGTATCATTACAATTATTAATCCCATTCTACTCAAGTAATTATTTGGTTTCATTTTGCTCACCTGAGTGGAACCAGTTTGAAGATGCGCACGTCTTTGGTTGCAATAGCAAGCACATGGAAAGACCGACCCAGATTTGGAGCAAATGCAATATCATGTACAGCATCTGTAACTGTCATCAGGGTTTCTGCTTTGGCATATTTCCTATACCCATGAAAAAGAAGTCAAAAAGAGACATGTGAAGGTTAAACCATTTAAATGTGAACCTGGACCACAAAACCAGTCATAAGTAGCACAGGTATATTTGTAGCAATAGCCAACAATACAGCATCTCACAAGAGTGAGTACACACCTCACATTTCAGCAACCATTTTAGTACATCTTCTCAAGGGACAATACTATAGAAATGCAACTTGGATATATTTTAGAATAGTCAATGTGCAGCTTGTATAGCAGTATAGATTTTCTGCTCTCTGAAAATATCTTTTAGCCATTATTGTCAAAATAGCTGACAACAAAAGTGAGTACACCCCAAGTGATAACAGCAGTATGTTGTTTAACCATGCAAAGCCACATGTCCTTTTCATTATGTTCATGTTGTGTGCTTGACTGAACCATACAGTTGTGCTGCCAGCATTGCTTTAGAGGTTGCAGAAGTAGAAGTTCAGCTTGTCATTTCTCAGAGCATACGTCGCACACTGCAACAAGTCAGTTTGCATTGGCGCCATCCCAGAAGGAGCCTCTTTTGAAGCTGGCTCACAAGAAAACCCTTAAACAAATTGCTAAAGACAACCTGTCCAAGAGCATGAAATACTAAAACCATGTCATTTGGTATGATGAGACTAAACTTTTTTGGCTCAGATGGTGTCCAGCATGTGTGGCGACGTCCTGGTGAGGAGTACCAAGGCAATGGCGCTAACACAAAATACTGACACTTTAGACACAGTTTTAACAAGTTCACTTAGGGTGTTCTTTCTTTTGCTGCCAGCTATTTTGACAATAACAGATGCATGTGGAGTTATTTTTAGAGGACAGTAAATCTATACTGCTATACAAGCTGCACACTAGCTAGTCTAAAATATATCCAAGTATTATTTCTGTAGTATATTCCCCTGATAAGATTTATTTATTTATTTATTTATTTATTTATTTATTTATTGGCATTTTAACGCCATATCAGCACTAATGGTTATTTAATGGCAAAATCAGCAGTTTAAAATAACACACTTCTTTATACAAAACATACATAAATGTTCACATTTCATAATTAAAATATTTAAATACAAAAACCATCATTATACAAAATTTAAATATTCCCCTGAGAAGATATACTAAAATGGTTGCTGAAATGTGAGGGGTGTTCTCACTTTTGTGAGATACTGTAAAAATTATAGATTTTTCTTTTAAGCCAAAAATCATTAGAATATTAAAGTAAATATGTTCCATTAAGATATTTTGTGCATATATAAAAAGATGTGTGAAAGGTTTGTGTGCCAACTGTTGGCATTTCTCAGGTCAGTCTGACAATGATAGTTGTGTTTCCCACCATTCTAAATGCAACTTCAGAATGTCTGAAATGTTGAGGTTCCTTGTTTGTTTTTGTTTTTTGGATGAGTGTGAACTAGCCTATGAAAGGATATAGGCAAACCTTGTAACTTCATTATACTCATATATCTGGACTTTGCCGCCATATGTCACATTGCTGTCATCGCTACCCACTGCAATCATGGGAGCATGAGCACGAGAACTGTAAAGACAAGTAAAAAAAAAAACAATTATTATAGAGGCAGGTGCACAGTTTATCAAGACGATATAGATTCAAAAGTGGTGTGAGATGTCTTGAAACCCAAAAGAAACTTAGAAATGATCTGCAACATCTATTAAAGCTCAATGAATGACTAACCATTAATTGAATTCTGTCATTCACTACTCACCCTGATGCTGTTCCAAACCCATAAGTCCTATGTATATCTTTGGAACACAAATTGAGATACTTTTGATGAAATCTGACAGACAGCCATGGACTTTCCATGTTCAAGGTCCAGAAAGGTATTAAGAACAGACAAAAGTAGTCCATGTGACTATTTCAGTATCAGTAGTTCAACCGTAAGTTTATGAAGAAAATTACTTTATGCAACATTTTTTCTCCTCCGAGTCACCCTAGTGCCATATTGGAGTGTACCATGATGCATAAAGTTATTTTTGTGCACAAAAGCTACTCTTGCAACTTCATAGAATGCACTATTTTGTCTATGTTCTTGGCACCTTTCTGGACCCTGAATGTGGAAGGACCCTTTGCTGTCTTTGGAGGGTCAAAAAGCTCTATGATTTCATCAGAAATATCTTAACTTGTGTTCCAACGATGAACGAATGTCTTACAGGTTTGGAATGACATGAGGGTGAGTAATTAATGACAATTTTTATTTTTGGGTGAACTATCCCTTTAAGTTTGAACTCACTGTTCAATGGTGACATGCATGTAAAACATCTAATGTTTCCCCCTTCTGTGAAAACTAGGGGTGCAATGGTTCTCGGTAAAGATTCGTACCGTCCTGTTCTCCCACGGTTCGACACACACGTGGACCGCGGTTGCTCTGACCACGCACTTACAATACAGTTCGCTGTATTGTTCCTCACGTGTTGGTGTTTGTGTGCGTTGCGGATGCGTAACGTTACTGTTCAGCATGGCGAGCGGAGGAGATAAGCCGCTAATAAGAGTCGCCACCTGCTTCATTTAAGTCTGCTGTCTGGGAACATTTCGGGTTTCCAATAGAATACAGCAGCGATGGTTATAAAAAAAAAGTGTCACTATGTAAAATTTGCCACATGCAAGTGCCGTATGCTCAAGGCAATACATCCAATATGATGAGTCAAAAAAAGTGACCCAGTGTTCTTGGTCTGAACTATTTTATGTTTGTTTTGAAATGCACTTTATGTTAGTACTCTAAAGTAGGCTTCTCTGAAGTTAAAATGTTGGTTTTAGCAGGGATTAAAAACTGCTTAGAATTTTATTTTTGTAAAGAAGCCCGCTGTGATCAAAAGGTTTAAGTATTTGTAACCCAACAAATACTTTTTTTCCTTCAAATTTGTCAGTAGCATTTTTTTCTCTAAACACACATACCAAGCCGTACCAAAACAGTGACCCTAAAACCGTGATACGAACCGTGACTCATTTGAACTGTTGCACCCCTAGTGAAAACTATCACTTATCTGAGACGTTCAGCTGCACGATATGTACATTTACAAAATGTTCACATCTACTCTCATATAGATGTGTCGATCTAACATTTGTGAATTCTCACCTGGAAGGGTTCCAGGAGATGCAGGAACAGGAGAGTTTGGACGAGATCTCGTGCTGCAGGGACCACTGGCTCAGGTTCATCACATCAGGGGCCTCATAGATTCGCACCACCCCGTCTGCAGAGCATGTGGTCAGCATCAAGCCCATGTGCTTCGGGGCAAACTTCACATCAGTCACAGATGTCCGGCTGTCCACAAGTGTGGTCCTCTTTATCTGATGTAAGAACAGGGAGACAAACAGTAAATGCTATTATTACAAAAAGTTATCCACCTTATTTTCAATGTGGAAGTAAGCCGTTTTATGGTAATGTGTGAGACTTCCAGTTCATAAGCCACCACAGGGAAATAACGAGAAGAATAGTGCAGTAAATGGTCAACTGCTTGCACTACAAACCACTGTTCATACTGTAAGATAATATATTAAAATAATACGCTATTTTGCATTATCAAACAGCAAAATGAGCTGTTTTGTACAGCTAAAAAAAGCTGGATGCAAGTGCTGTCAAACCATTAAATCGCATCCAAAATAAAAGTTTGTTTACATACCATGTCTGTGTGCCGTGTATATTTATTATGTATGTATATAATAAACACACACGCACGTATATATTAAGAAAAATATTTTAGATTTATCTCTAAAATATTTATATTTATAATCTAAATTGTATACAGGTGTAAAATATGTATGTGTGTGTATTTATATGTACATAAATATACAGTAAACACACACATATACATATATGTGTATATGTGTGGCCTAATGGTTAGGGAGTCAGACTTGTAATCAAAAGGTTGCAGGTTCGAGTCCCAGGTCCGGCAGGGATTGTCGGTGGAGGGAGTGAATAATCAGCGCTCTCTCCATCGTCAATACCACGACTGAGGTGAGACCCTTGAGCAAGGCACCGAACCCCCAACTGCTCCCCGGGCGCCGCAGCAATGCAATGGCTGCCCACTGCTCCGGGTGTGTGTTCACTACTGTGTGTGTGCACTTGGATGGGTTAAATGCAGAGCACAAATTCCTAGTATGGGTCACCATACTTCGCCTCACGTCTCGTCACTTCACTTCACATACACACACACACACACACACACACACACACACACACACACACACACATACATACATATATATATACACATTATTATATATATATATTTTAGTGTATGTAAACAAACTTTTATTTTGGATGTGATTAATCGTATGACAGCCCTACTGGACGTGAATGAAACCGGAAGCCAGAAAAAACACATTTACTAATGGCTGCGCCCCTTCTTACAGGAAAAATAAGGTGGATACTACCAAGCTATGTTTGGCATAGATAACAGCCCTCTCTGCCATATACAAAATAAAACTACCAAACACATGCATCGCAACATAAGTAGTATGTGTATTAACTCCTGGTAGTCCAACCACAACAACAACAACAACAACAACAAAAAAACAAAAAAAAAACAAATTCTGTAAGACAACCTAGGAGAATCAACTTAAGGCAAATGCACATACAAGAAAGTATCTCTTACCCAGTGGCTTTGTCCTCGCTGTTTATCATTGGACTCTCCAACAATCTCCTCCCATACTATCGCAGTACGATCGAAAGAGCAGGATGCCAACACCTGTCCAAACTCTGGATGGGCCCAGGTCACTCTCCAAACTGAGCCACTATGAGTCTACAAAGCAAGTTTGTCTCAAAATACAGCCAAAAAAAACAATACACCTCACAGACACTGTGAGTCTACACCAATGCATGAAAGTCTACATAAACTGTTTGAATGAAATAACAACATGCTGAGGTGGGTGGAAAATTCTCACAAAACATTTGCGTTGATTTTTCCACCCATCTCATGTTTTTTTTTCCCACCACATCCCCTCCGTACACGTCAAGATTAGGTCAGTTACCCAGATGTGCGGCCATATTGGTGATACTCTGATGTAAACAATGTGCTTAAATGTACTACAGAATACATTGTTCTAATTTATGCCGTCTACAACACGGGGGAATTTGTGGAAGCTGCCAAATCATATAGAGGAGGACTAAGTAAGCTAGAATGGGCACAATATTTTGAGTTAATAGGTGGTAAAGATGCGTACAAGCAATATTAATTAAGATATTAGCCTAATATTTAATCTACCTGACCAGAAATAAACTTGAATGTAGTCAAGATTATTGCCCTGAAATCCTGGTTCAGCTTCTCCTTGATTTGTTACAACTTTTGGCAGTCTATATCACTCAAAATGTTTTTACCGGTCGGACCGATTAGTAGAGTCAAAAACATGACAATAATTAAGCATTTCCAGCAGCAATAATCTGCAAAATATGCAAGTATCATTCGGTTCAGTGGCAGTGTTTGCATTTAGTGCCGCCAATATGGCCAATTGATGACATGCTATAGAACATGCCCATTGAACAGATCTGGGATTATCTTATGGCAGTGGTTCTCAACCTTCTTGACCCAAAGGCCCCACAGTCCTCCATCACATTATTCTCAGTATATTAATAATAATTTAAACGCTTTATTACACGGATTCCACATTTGATTGTGTTTTTAGCATTTTCATCCAAATTAGAAATTATAATTGTCAATAAACTATCAATAATTGATTAATTGAAATAGTTTATCCTCCAGCACGCTTGGATGTATGCTGATGCCCCCTAGTGGGCCCAAGACTCCTGGTTGAGAACCAGTGTTTTATGGCAAGACCTACTTTCCAGCTGGCTGTGCAGTTCCATTCTCCATCATCACCCTTGTCCCACACCTAAGAAAAAAATATAAAAATAAATAAAATACAAAACCCAATGATTTGTACACGACACGTCATATTCCCACAGGCAATCCATACACTTTACAATAATTGTAAAACAACATTTCTACAATTACACATTTATATAACACATACTTTGTTTATAATGTGAACATAACATCCATGTACGTACAAAACTCACTATTGTAATATACCTGTACATATAAATCATCAATTCGTTTATTATTCCCCATGTATACTTGTTCCATTTCATTATCCGTTTTGTTACTGTCATTCTGTTGCACTGTGGACGCTTTTGTCACGAAAACAAATTCCTCGTATGTGTAAACACACCTGGCAATAAAAGCTCATTCTGATATTTAAGTACTTTTTATTTACACTGAATGTTGGTTAACCACATCTGTTGCAAACGAACTCAGGCCATGGGAGAAAGCATGATTTACCTTAATGCTCTGGTCGCTGGAGCACGTCGCCATTCTCCGCCCATGGAAATCATAAGAAACATCGTGGATCAGATCTTTATGATCTGCTGTGATACTGCGAGCGACAAACATACTTTTTAATTATATACCCTTCTTGGTAATGGCACGCGGGAAGTAAACACGAAGTCACACTTCCCTACTTTTTTTAAACGCGAGGTTGCAAGCGGTCCAATCACGTTAGACTTGGAAAGCATGTGGTTCAGATCTTTATAGTAAAAGATCGGATGAAACATTCTGTAGGCTGGCGTGAAGATCAGCGCAGCTTTGCGCATGCGCAGTGAGGCTGCCGAGCATTTTGCTCAAACAGCGTCCTCTATTGGATGCAATTATGAGCGTACAAAAAGACAACAGCAACCATGAATGTTTAACATTTGCATTTATTTAACAGTAAAACATGTTTGTGTTAAGAAAATATCTTAACGGTAAGGTATTTTAAAGTGTAGCTATAATGTTTACTCGTTTGAATGAACAAAAATCAACTGGATAGAAAAGAGCACCCAAACTGTGCCCTTGCAATAAAGGCAGCAGTTTCGGATCATTCAAAACAACAGTAAAACAAGAACAGTATGTGAACAATGTAAACATGAAAAAAAGCCTTCAATCCCTTATATAACTCTTAGAATTTGGAAATCATCAAAACACACCCATTGTCTCAGCAATGAGAAGTATAGTAAGCAAAAGGGGAGCAAGGGACAACTGAATTGAAGGGCCAGTGTTGCAAAAGTCTTCCTCACAGCAGGTGGTCTTCAAGGTGTATAAAGTCTTATTTGCAAGGAACTCTACAACAGTTGTCTTGTTGCACCCCTCCACGGGAAGACACCCCATCACCTTTATATCCAGGACCGATGCTAAAAAAAAAACAAAGGAAAAGCATTCACAAAGGGAGATGGGTGTGTAAAGGATAAAAAAAAAAAAAAAAAAAAAAAACAACAACCCCACACACACACACACACACACACACACACACACACACACTGTATTGTATACTGTATATTGTACAAACCATATTTCCTATCGCCCTACACCTCATAGGAGACTTTCTGCATTTTTAGTTTGTCAAAACTCATTCTGTATGATTTAAAAGCTTGTTTCCCCATGGGGACCTCAATTTAGGTCCCCACGGTGACACGAGTCCCCATCAGTCTGTGTGTATTCAGGTTTAGGTCCCCACCAGGATATAAAAACATGTCCACACACACACACACACACACACACACACACACACACACACACACACACACTTTTACCTGCTTTACCAAATCCCACATAACACAATTCCCCATCACTGCAGTTTGTCTTGGTAGTATAACACACATCCCAGAATCCAAGCTCACACCGAAAGCACTCAAGTGTTTGTCCTGTTAGCAAAGGGAAATTAGTGTGTAATATTTTCTAATTAGTTATAATTGAATAAACAGGTTTGTAGTTTGCATTTTATGTTAACAATTCTTTTAAACGTCATTTATGGCATCAAACGCTCATATTACAGACAGGGAAATTTAGTACAAGAAATAAGTGCTTTACAAAATCCATTCATCACTGATTCTGAATTAAAACATTTTGTTACAATATAGCATTCTTACAGACTAGGCTACTATTGAAGTTCCAGAGAAATTATTGACTTACCCAAACAAAACAAAGACATCACCATTACAAAGGCAGTAAAAACACTCCCTTTCATGTTTAAGTTCGTTTTAAAAGTAGATAAGACCATAAATATGAAACCAACACCTTGAGCTAGATATGTTTTAACAAAGGAGAACTACCAAACAGACAGCCAGTCTATGCAATCGTGTGTGACAATAGGGATTGCGTTGCATAATGCATGATAAGGTGTAAGGGGGATAAAGGCATTATCTAATTAGCCATTCATAAGAAGCAGCTGTTTAGCACGTGTAGCACAATACAAAACCTAAATGCATCACGTACACGTTCCAATACATCCTTTTTCAGTCGTAATTCAAGGCCGACGTTTTAATCAAACTATATAAGTTAATATAGGCATGTAATCTATGTACTTTATGACACCAAGACAACAAGTTGAGAGAATGATCAATAAATTAAAAGAACGAGATCTTTTTAATCATTTTCCTGGAAATAGCGTTTCATTTGTGAACGAATCGGTGTAACTGAATTAAAAAGAATCTTTAAATCGAACAAATTATTCTCGGATTATTCTCGGATTCTCGATTTCACTTCCACGCACTGACTCGTTTAATTCGGAACATACTATTCTTAATAGTTCTGCGTCAAAAGTTATAATATGGTAGAAACAGTAATGCTACTGTGTGTGTGTGTGTGTTTAAGTATTTATGCTTAATATTATCTTTTTGTTATAGCTTGATGAAAGTCATGCTCAAACTTGATTTGTAAACGAGGAAATTTAGTAAAAGTTCATGATACTTTGTTGGTAAACGACTTGATTGAACAAACTCATTGCACACAATTATCAACACCAATTGCATGGCGATGTAACCTTCACAAAGAGTTGAGTGAATGAATCATTTTGGTAATTGTAAAGGAAACCCCGAGTATTAAGACTCGTGTGATTTAATATAATGTAAATAATGTCTCTAACTGAAATATGTAGTAGAAAACCAATGAAAGACTTAAAAAAAATCCACATCGCTTTAAACACATTTTGGACTATGGGAGGCGCTGTTATGACGTAAAATGGTTGCAATTGGTAAACTAGGCTTAAAATAAATGCCATACCATCATTTTTTTTCCACAAGGAATCTAAACGCCCCCAGATATCGAGTGAAATCCGTCCTGAGAAATGTTTATATTATGCCAGGATGCCATCTAGCATTTCTCGTTTCTTTGTAAGCTTTTTCTGCAGCTGGTCTACTAAAGCCTCAAATGCATCAGGATTAAAGTTAAAGTTTTATTCATCCATAAGCATCTTCCCATTTTCTTCTCTTCTTCTTTTTGCTAGGAAAGCAGTGAAGACTGACATCTCTTCTCTTGTCTTTTCACTTCGACTCAGAATTACATCCAAAAGCCGCAAAATGTGGCATTGTAGCTATTTAGCCAAGTTTGTACTCCAAGTTGTGTGGCAGTAAAATGGTAGCTCTCAAAAAGGGCAACTTTTTTACATAATTGAAATAATGATCTTTGTGTAAGGAGTCTTATATAATATAATGGCCCTCTATATTTTTTTATATTGTATTTATTTATTTTTACAGTTTTAATTTTGTTGTTGCCTTTTCAAGTGTCACTACTGTTGATATTTTGCACTGTTCTGTAGATTTTTTCAGCAATAATAAAATGAATAAACAATCATTTTGGTGAAACGAGTCAAACGATTCGAATCATTTGAATGAATCTCCACCACTACCTGGAAGTAATCAAGGTAGCCATATCGACTTTGCCGACAGAGGGCGCCGTTTCTCGCTCTCCACTGGCACACGGAAGTAGCCGATGGGGGTGCTGAAAGTGCTGGTAATTTTATCCTCTTTGATGAGGGTTAACATCGCACTGTAGCCGTTCCTCTTGCCGTTTTCAGGGGATCATGACAATTTTTAACAATGGAATAGCGACCCCTCGTTTGAGCTCAGACTACATTTGATTTAACCATTTCCAATTTGAATAACCCCGCTTCGGAAAAAAAATGGATCAGGAGTTTGAGAACATCGATTCATCTGGACAGTGGCAAAACCTTTATAATGTAAGTCATACTGTTCTTCTGAATGATTAAACATGAGCCATTCTTAGGATGAACGCTTGGGACAGCTGCTGTATTCTCCCCTAACAGATTTGTAATGTTTATCTAATAGTCCTATGCAAGTACTCGGGCCGTGAGAACGAACGGGTAATTCAACTTTGCGATACAGCGCATGCGCGTAATACCAAGAAATACGGTCCACACAAATTTACCGCCTGCAGCTAAATCTGAAATAATCTTCTTTCCTGAATCATTTCAGCTTGGTAAACCTGAACGTGAGTTTAATGGTTTTACAGTGTTTTTAACCTGAATCGGTTTATTATTTCAGTTCTTGTCAACAGGCAAAACGAATAAAACAATTCAGCGAATTGTCATGTGTTAAAATAACTTGTTTACACTGAGTAAATGCCAGAATGTGAAGTGCATGAGTGGTCATGTCACAGTGCGGTGCATTAGAGCAGCTTCCTGTGAGCACGTGGGCTGTGTCCTAACACCTTGTGAGCTGTCTATCCAGACAGCATTTCAAGACATAACGGAATCATGTTAGTTCTTTTTAGGCACCATATGCGTTACAAGTCCTATCACACTAAATGTCATCTGATCGCTGCCGCCTTTTAAACCCTCTGCGTGCATCTATGACATTCAAAAATGCTGACAAGTTAGGGAGCTCGCTAGGTTTTGACACACCTCCATGCACTGATATGGTTTCTGAGAACTGACGAGCACTTCCCAAGAACTGAAGAACCGAAGCTGTCAGTTCTCTATAACTCAGCCAGATAGTCCTACATGCCCAACCCCCCCTTATTTTTGCTGGATATATTTTATTCCGACCTTTTTTTAGATTTTAATAACGCTTCCTCTTTCTTTTGCCATATTAAAAATAAAGTTTATATACTGGTTTTACAGGTCATGTAACATATGAGAGCATAGTGTTTTTAAGGGTTTTCGCACTGATGTTTGTTATTTTGTAATCACTTTCTAGGAAATCCGTAACCAGTCTCAGGAGTGTCCCTACAAAGTGGCAAAGTTCCCAGAAAATCGCAATAGGAATAGATACAGAGACGTCAGTCCTTGTAAGTTTCTTCCATGTAAACCATTTTAACAATGTTTCACAGATTTTGTAGCTTTGCTCTTAAAAAGACAGTTCACCAAAATGTTTATCATTATTATTTAGCCAGCATCATATCAGTATGGCTGTTTTTGTCTGTAAACTAAAAAAGGAGATGCAATAGCCTCAGAATAACATCCTTAGCCACCATTTATTCTCAAAAAACGTAGCGAAAGTCAATAGTGACCTAATGTGTTTACTGGAGGCAATACATATTTGAATGACAATATCAGAAGTTTCTTCTCTTTTTTTCATTTAAAACTGTGAATTTAAGATAAAATGCCAAAATATTTGTTTTGACTCTCTTTGAATAACCTGCATTTTTGTGTTAAGATGATCACAGTCGGGTGAGATTAGAAAATTCAGAGAATGACTACATAAATGCGAGCTTAATTGCCATAGAAGAGGCCCAGAGAAGGTACATATTGACACAGGTATGGCAGTAATGGAAAAAGTAAGTCCACTGTTTGCATTTAGCTAACTTACATTAATGTCTGATGTGAACTAAATACACATTTTTATGTGGTGCTTATATCAAAAACAAATCTGATTTACACATTTCCCCTGTTTTTGTGTTTAGCATCATGAAACCTGTCTTTTTAGCATCCTTTACAGCCTTTTATAGAACAAAGAAGAATTGTTTCTTTTGCACTAACCAGCTTGTTTGTGTATCCTCTAATGTAATTGCAGATACATTTCTCTTTCTGCAGGGCCCACTGAGGAACACTTGTGGTCACTTCTGGCAAATGATTTGGGAACAACGTTGCAAAGCAGTTATTATGCTTAACAGAGTTATAGAGAAAGGCTCGGTGAGTGAACACAAACAGTGTTTGTTCTTTGCCTTGCTTTGTTTTTACATTTATGTAACATTACATTTAAAAGAAAGAAGCAGTTTGTGGTCAACAAGAATACATTTTGAAAATAACGTATTACTTTTATTTAGCAAAGATGCATTAAGTTGATCAAAAGTGACAGTAAAGACTCTTACTTCACTAAAAAAAAAAAAAAAAGATCCTGAAAAAATGTGATATGGCTTCCACAAAAATATTAAGCAGTTATCAACACTGATATAATAATAATCAATATTTCTTTAGCACCAAATCAGCATGTTGGAATGATTTCTGAAAATTCAGCTTTGCCATAAGAGGACTAAAGTTAATTTTCAAATGTATTAAAATATCAAAACAGTTATTTTAAAGTGTAATAATATGTCACAATATTACTCTTTTTAACTGAAAAATAAATGCTGACCCCAAACTTTTGAATGTTAATATATATCTTACACATTATTATTTCAAGTATTTGTCTTGAGGTTTTTTTTTTTTTCATTTGTTTTGTCAAGATTTTTAAAGTTGTATAAAGGTTTTGGTTCTGCTCACCAAGCCTGCATTTATTTGATCCAAAATACAGCAAAAGCAGTAATGTTGTGAAATATTTTTACTATTTAAAATAACTGCTTTCTATTTAAATATATTTTAAAATGTAATTTATTCCTGTGATCAAAGCTACATTTTCAGCATCATTATTCCAGTCCTCAGTGTCACATGATCCTTCAGAAATCATTCTAATATGCTGATTTGCTGTTCAAGAAACATTATCAATATTTTAAAAACAGTTTTCTTTGATGTCTATTTTAAAACAGGATTCTTTGATGAATAGAAAGATCCAAAGATCAGCATTTATCTAAAATAAAAAGTTAAAAAGTTTATATAGCAAGATGTTTAAATTGATGAAAAGTGATGACATTTATAATGTTACAAAATATTTCTGTTTCAGATAAATGCTTTTCTAATGATGCTAAAAATTAAATGTAATAAATAAATACAATTTCAAAATGTATCCAAATAAAAAACAGTTATTTTAAATAGTGAAAATATTTTAACATTTTACTGTTTTTGCTGTACTTTGGATCAAATAAATGCAGGTTTGGAGAGCAGAAGAGACTTAAAAAAAACATAAAAAATCTTACTGTTCGAAAACTTTTGATTGATTGATAGTGTAAATAGTAATGAGATTATGCTTGCTTAGTTGGGAAAAAAAAAACATTCTGACAGTGATAAATCATTTAGAAAAGTTTTTTTGCTGTTTTTGTTCAACCTGAACAGGAAAAATGTGCACAGTACTGGCCATCAAAAGAGGAGCGAGACATGGATTTCAGTGACACTGGGTTTATGGTGACTCTGGAGCTTGAGGATGTCAAACCCAATTACACAATCAGACTATTAGAACTTAAAAATTGCAAGGTGAATGTAATGTTAAATTATTACAGCTTTGAATACTTCTCTAAACAACACATGAAAAAAAGTTTTATTAATCTGTCATGTATTTTTAGACAGGAGAAACCAGAGAGATGTACCATTTTCATTATACAACGTGGCCTGATTTTGGCGTGCCAGAGTCCCCAGAATCATTCCTCAACTTCCTTTTCAAAGTTCGAGAGTCTGGCTCATTAGGGCCAGAGAACGGCCCTGCGGTGGTTCACTGCAGTGCAGGAATAGGGAGATCTGGGACTTTCTCATTGGTTGACACTTGCCTTGTATTGGTAAGACTGCAGTTACAAAATATAAAATAATTAATCTTTTATTGCATTCATTATGTAAGACTGTAATGATTTTTATTTTAACCTGGGCTAGAAGATTTCCATTTTCAGGTACAATATAATATACTGTGGAACTGACATTTCAATGTTGTTTTGTATTTGTAGATGGACAAGAGGAAAGACCCTTCGTCTGTGGACATACAAAAGGTTTTGTTAGATATGAGAGAGTATCGAATGGGCCTTATCCAAACACCAGATCAGCTTCGATTTTCATATATGGCAGTTATGGAGGGAGCAAAGAGCATTCTGGGAGACACAGTTCTACAGGTATGAAACATGGTGTGATTACATTATTACATTTGATTTTGAGTAGTTTAGTAATAACCAGTGTTGCATAAAAACGTATTGCATTTATTTGCATTATATTGTGCTATTCCTAAAAAGTATATCACTGTTCAGAATTTTGGGGTCAGTACTTACGTAAGTACATTTAATAAATTAAATTAAAAAAGTAAAATAGAAGACTTTTTTTTTTTTAATGATATGTTGTTGTTTTTTTCCTTAACAAACATATGCAGCCTTGGTGATTAATAATTTAAAAACACGAAAAAACAAACTTTTGAATGCCAGTGTACATATCACTACCAGTCAAAAGTTTTTAAACAGTAAGATGTTTAATGTTTTTAAACAAGTCTCTTCTGCTCACCAAGCCTGCATTTATTTGATCCAAAATACAGCAAAAACAGTACAATTTTGAAATGTCTTTACTATTTAAAAGAACAGTTTTCTATTTGAATATGGTTTAAAATATAATTTATTCCTGTGATTTCAAAGCTGAATATTTAGGATCATCAGTCCAATCACTTGATCATTCAGAAATCATTCAAATATTCTGATTTGCCACTCAAAAACATTTATTGTTCTTTTTATTATGTTGAAAACAGCTGAGTAAAATTGTTTGAGGTTCCTTTGATGAATAGAAAATTCAGAAGAAAAGCATTTGTCTGAAATAGAAATATATATATATATATATATATATAGAGAGAGAGAGAGAGAGAGAGAGACTTTTAGTCAGCAAGGACAATAGAGATATTTATAATTCTTGACTTAAATAATAAAGCAAACTAAGTTTAATAAATTATAAATGAATTTTTTCAAACATTTTAAAATAGATTTTTTTTTTTTTTTTTTTAAATATATAGGTTTTGTTTGATCAAACATGTGCAGGCTTGGTGAGAATAATTCAAAAACATGAAAACACCCAAACTTTTGAATGGCAGTGTACATAAGTGTGTTATATATTTTCCTTACCAACTCGACAATATATGTGAATAGTTGATCTGTAACATGTCGATAAACATAAAAAGAGAACACAGGACATGTCAGCTTCCTGAATGTGTTTAATGTGCTGTGTGTTTGTCTCTAACCCTTAACCTTTTGCATTAAAGCAGAAGCAGCCAAAAGAATGGCAGGAGCCAGAAGCCTATTTGGTTTCATCTTCTCAGAGCTGCATCTTGAATTCAGAGAAACTCAACGGACAGTCTGACTCTTGTACAGAGCCACATGATCCAGGAAGAGAACGAGACAGCATACATTCACCAAAGGAAGAGCATACAGAGTATAAAACTTTAAGGTGAGAAAAAAGAAAAAAAGAACGTTTTCTGTTGCAAACTGATAGCTAAGCATAAAACAGTCATTCAGTTGTTCTAGGTCTAGTTCAGTCAACCATGAGTGTAACAACAGTACTAGACTGTATTACAGAGTTGTAATACACCAATTACTGTTCAAAAGTTTGGTGTCAGTAAGATTTATATATGAAGAGTTCAGATGCAACAGCCTCTAAATCCGTGTCTTTCTTTAAAAAAAATGCTTTTTTATCTGGCTCCGATGTATAGGTTAAGTACCAGTGCTTCTGATTGGGCTGAGGCTGGGATTTTAGTGAGTTTGAAGTAAAAGTATTTGATGGATGTACAGTATGTGTTGAGAACAAGTGAGTACACCCCTTACATTCCAGCAACCATTTTAGTATATCTTCTCAAGGGACAATACTATAGAAATTAAACTTGGATACATTTTAGATTAGTCACTGTGCAGCTTGTATAGCAGTATAGATTTACTGTCCTCTGAAAATAACTCCACATACAGCCATTAATGTCAAAATAGCTGGCAACAAAAGTGAGTACACCCTAAGTGATAACATCGGTATGTTGTTTAACCATGCAAAGCCACATGTCCTATTCATCATGTTAATGTTTTTGCCTGCTTGACAGGACAATACAAAGTTGTGTATCTTGTATTAGAGCTGTTAAAATTTGGTGCTTTAAGGACAGTTCTCTCATACTGACCACTGGACGTTCAACATGGCACCTCATGGCAAAGGACTCTCGGAGGATTTGAGAATTAGAATTGTTGCTCTCCACAAAGATAGCCAAGGCTATTAGAGGTTCAGTAACACCCTGAAATTTAGTTACACTACAGTGGTCAGGGTCATACAGAGGTTTTCCAAGATGTGTTCCATTTAGAATAGGCCTTGCAAGGTTCGATCAACGAAGTTGAGTACTCGTTCTGTGCGTCAGGTGCAGAACCTGGCTTCAAAACTGCAAAGTCGGTTTGCATGGGCGCCATCCCAGAAGGAAGCCTCTTTTAAAGCTGGCTCGCAAGAAAACAGTTTGCTGAAGACAACCTGTCCAAGAGCATGAATTACTGGAACCATGTCCTGTGGTCTGATGAGACCAAGATAAACTTGTTTGGCTCAGCATGTGTGGCGATGCCCTGGTGAGGAGTCTTGCCTACAGTCAAGCATGGTGGTGATAGCATCATGGTCTGTGGCTGCATGAGTGCTGCTGGTACTGTGGAATTCCATTATGTACTGTACATTCTGAAGCAGAACATGATGCCTTCCCTGCAGAAACAAGGCAGAACGGCAGTTTTCCAACATGATAATGACCCCCAAACACACCACCAAGATGACAACTGCCTTGCTGAGGAAGCTGAAGCTGATGGGGTGGCCAAGTATGTCTCCAGAACTGAACCCTGTTAAACACCTGTGGGGCATCCTCAAGCGGAAAGTGAAGCACCATGTATCTAACATCTAGCAGCTCCGTGATGTCATCAAAGAGGAGTGGAAGATGATTACAGCAACAACCTGTGCAGCTCTGGTCAATTCCATGCCCAGAATGATTAAGGCAGTGCCAGATAACAATGGTGCTAACACAAAATATTGACACTTTGAACAAGTTCACTTAGGATGTACTCACTTTTGTTGCCAGCTATTCTGACAATAATGGCTGTATGTTGAGTAATTTTCAGGGGACAGTAAATACATACTGCTTTACAAGCTGCACATTGACTAATCTAAAATTTATCCAAGTTTAATTTCTATAGTGTTGTCCCTTGAGAAGATATACTAAAAAATGGTTGCTGAAATGTGAGGGGTGTACCCACTCTTGTGAGATACAGTATATTTTATACATAATTGACACCTTTATTGCAAGGATGTATTAAATTGATCAAAAATAACAGTACAGACGTAATTCTTTTGAACTTGCTATTCATTGAAGATTCCTGAAAAAAAATGTGAAAAACATTTTCAGTGTTGATAATAATAAATGTTTCTTGAGCACCAATTCAGTATATTAAAATTGATTTATGAAATATCTGTGACACTAAAGACTGGAGTAATGCTGAAAATAAGAAATAAGAATAAGAAAACAGTTCATTTAAATTGTAATAGTATTTCACACCAGGACTACTTTTTATAACCAAAAGTTTGTGAAAATATATTTTAAAAAAGGAAATGTATTAATTGATATAGTTTTGCTAAGACTAGGAAATAGCTCACATTTTTAAGTGAAGTAATGAACCATGTGTGTGTTATTACTTCCAGCCTACGCAAGCGGAACCGCGAGGAGCGGATAGCCAGCACGACACAGAAGGTGCAGCAAATGAAGCTGAAACTAAGCGATTCGGAGAAGAAGAAAGAGAAGTGGCTGTTCTGGAAACCAATTCTCCTAAATGTCGGCGCTGGTGCAGCTGTAGCGCTGGGACTGTGCATGTGCTGGGCCTTTCTGTCCCAGTAATGCCGTTTTATCCCACAGATTCCTCTTCTTGTCTTTTATTTTGCCCAGGGACCCAAATGATGGTACTCATAATATTAGTCGGTGCTTGGATGTTTCTAGATAAGGGACAAAACAATGTAGAATGATCGTGTTTACAAGCATTCATACCCGGTTGTTCTTCATGATTTATTGAATGTTTGTGTCATCTGTGGTTATTACAGTGTAACGAATGATGTAGTTACATTGTAACTACTGTTGTAATTCCATCATGGTAAGTTCTCGAGGCCTAACAACTTTCACTGTACAGTATTTTGTCAGTTTTTACGCGGAGCAATGTTAAATAGACCCCCACCGGTCCGTTGGAGTCAGTTTATTAAACGCGTCTGTTTGCTAAGTTTCGGCATGGATATTCATAGGGTGACTCATTTGTTTCAGTAGGTCAAAGCCCAGTGAGTTTTCGTACATGCACATCTCAGGATCTTCTAGTAATAAACTGACTGTAGATTCAGCCAAATGTAATAAGTGGTCCGGTTTCCACTTTCAAATGTACATAGTAAACTCTTTACTAAAGAAGAAATGTCGCTGTATATTTGCATTATTTCTTGTGCCTATGCTTTTCTGGTTTCTCAAGCTCATTTGCATTCATAAAACATGATCTCAGTGGGGTAAAGCTGATATATGAGTGCAAATAAATGCAGATTGTGATAGATTGCGTGTTTACAGATGGCTGCATCAGTGAAGTGTCAGGCCTGTTATGTTTCATTTTTAGACAATGGATGCTAAACTCACCCTGGCGATTTATTTTTGCCTCCAAGGATCAAAGTTTGTTTCCAGTCGCCGTTACCTCACACTGTAGGATTTCATTGTGGGTTTAATGCCAATTACTTAGCAGAATCAATGGGAGTCAAATTAGATGTCTCTTCCTGCCATGGTTCCAGGAATTGATCCAATATTTCCAGAAGTGGCTAATGGTGGAGTGGTAATTTCATTCCATCTAGCCAAGTGACCAACCGGGAAAGAACAATCCTTTTTCCTCTCAGCAGTCTGTTGTCACAAGTACGGGAAAATGTCTTATTGGATCCAAGCTCTGTTTAAGGGATGACCTTTTAAAAGCTAATAACATTTTTCAAAGATAAGGGACAGTCGTTCCCAACATGTAATTGACATCTGGCTTTGGCATAATTGAATATAAAAAAAGCTGTTGAACTCATCCTCCTGATGCAGTTCTAAAACTCTGAAGATATGTTTTAATTGTATTAAATATTTAAAATATATTTTTAATTGTATTTAGTTCAGTAGTAACAGTCAAATACAAAACAAAAGGTATTGAGGATTATTATAATACAGATTAAAGAATGTGAGATGAATGTTCGTTTTCATATGTTTATTTTATGTTCTCATTTTTAAAAGGCTTTCAAAGTATATTACAGTAAATCGATGTTGCAAAGGGTAATATATACTTTTTTAAAGTTATTTTTTTACGTGCAAGCAGAATTTAGCTAAAATATTTAAAAGATTAATGATGTAATTATCTTTTTCAGGTAAATTTAGTTTACATTTATTTACATTTGCAGCTGGGAAGGATAGGCTACAGATTAAAAGGTAACATGCAGTGTAACTATTTCAGTTACTGTATTAAAGTTATGTAACCGATTACATTTGATTACTTTTCTAAATTTCTAATAAATGTTTTCAACTGTTAATAATTTTTAAACATTTAAAGCAGGCAGCGTTAATCTTACAGTATGCAACACTTATTACTTTCAGACTTTCAAAATACCTGCTTCTGATCAAAATACCACAAAATCAGACTTTAGCAACTCTTTTTATGATTGTTCTGAGGTTAAATCATAGCAAAAATAGTAAATATTTATACAAGAAATATTTAAATGTAACCACTTTGTAATCGTTATTGTAATTTGTAATTAAACATTTATTTCCTCAGTAACTGTAACGGATTACAGTTACATTTATTTTGTAACTTAATTACATAACCCAGTTACATAGTCCCCAAATAAGTTTTTTATCGTTCGGTTCTGAATGTAAAGCTTTTGTTTTGTTGTTTCCATTTAAGTCTGTCCAGATTGAAGGAGAATGTACATTTGCAAGTCTTAGTTACTTCGTGAAGTTATGATTGAGCAGTTCGGATTTAAGAGTAATGTCAAATTAAAATGATATTAAAATTATTTGAGACTTTCACGTTGTGTTTTACAACATAAATCGCATATATTCATTCTTTAAACACATGGATACATTCATGTATCTTACACAGTAGAAGTACTATGGTTTCATTATTGTTATTACATAAAGTACAGTTATTATGTTTATAATAAACGAGAACTACAAGATCCAGGGGCTGAATTTTCATGACGTCATTTCCTAAGTATCAAGACGATGTGCCTGATTTAAACCATTGAGTTTAGTATTTTCTAGATTTCGAATTCGTACAGTATGAAAGCTCGTGAATACTATCGTTCGTTAAATGTAATGTAGTTAGGTTTTGGTTTTACGGCTTTTAGTGTATTTTAAAACTGCAACTGCGAATATACCCAGGCGCACTGACGACAGACTCCCGCTCGACTTTCCGCCAGGATTTAAAATGTCAGTTGCAGGAGGCGTTAACATCACATCCAGCAACAAAACAAATAGTTATGAACATGTTGAACACCCGTATTTAATCCAGACGTTGACTTCACATGTTTACATATAAATTTTAAACTCCTGTGGCATTTTCAAGATCGAAAACATGTCCCTGCCACCAGAAAAAGCGACTGAATTAAAACAAATAATCCATGACCATTTAATCAAGGTAAGCAATGTAATGATCTTTGTTGATAGTCGCAGTTTATAACGAAAATGATGTGCAATAGACTTTGAATGTATTTTGAGCAAATTATGCATGTCAGAAACCATTAGATTTCTGTTCTACATCATTTTATACGAATGAAGTAATTTTGTATTTGCACGAGAAATAGGCTACATTATGGTTTGTTTTTTCGATGTGATGTCGTTGTTGTTGTTTGTGCTGTTGTATTAATGTGGTTGACATGACAACCACACATGCTGTACTTCCATAGATGTAACGTTACAGTTAAGTCAAACGTTTACATAAGACCTTGCCGAATCTGCAAAATGTTAATTATTTGACCAAAATAAGAGGGATCATATAAAATGCATATTATTTTATATTTAGTTCTGACCTGAAGATATTTAAAATAAAAAACGTTTACATATAGTCCACAAGAGAAATTAATAGTTGAATTTATAAAAATGACCCCGTTCAAAAGTGTAACTTACATACACTTGATTTTTAATACTGTGGTGTTACCTGAATGATCCACAGCTTTTTTTTTTTTTGTGATAGTAGAATTATGAAACACAGAATTATGTTTTTCCTAAACCATTAAACTAAATCCTTCCAGGCCCACAATTTTTTATTTTTTATTTTTTCAGCATTTTTGTGTATTTCCAACAATGACTGTATGAGATCCAAAACAAAGAATTTGTTGTACCTGAAGATTTTTTCTGAGGAACAGCAGGCAGTTTAACTGCTCAGGACAAAAAGGGACTCATGAACATCACTAAACAAAAACACAGCTGTGTTATATAAGTGTTTTTTTTTTTGTCAACTACCCTGTTTTCAGATGGATATCCATGGTAAAATTCGTGATGTTTTAGCGGAAACAGTAAGAGGTAATGGGCACCATGGACAACGCTCACTCTCTGAGGAGGATTTCATACATGCTCTGCAGCGGAGGGGAATTGTCGATGATGTGATGAAAGATCTTAACTTCACAAATCTAGTATGAGTATTTTGATTTTGACCATGTTTTACATATATACACAGTAATATCTCTTTAAATGACTAGTTGGTTTCCCATCAGGATGTTTCTCACACTGAAGTTGATGCTGTGAACAAGTCTGCAACTCGTTTTGTGGACAAGAATGTCACACAGCTGAAGACAAGTAAGTGTTGTGTTGGGTTATAAGTGTTCACCCTCATGTCATTCTAAACCTGTAATTTTGTTCATCTTTAAAACACAAATGAAGATGTTTTAATGAGATTTGTGTCCGTCCACTGGAAGTGCAGTCCAGCAAAACGTTGACACTTCCAACACATATCCAAATAGTTGAGCTTCCATTTATCATATTTGATGTGCAGTCTTCAGTGTTTAAATGCAAATAAAAGCCTAAATTAAATCTGTTTATCATACACTACCATTCAAAAAACATTTAATGTTTTTTAAATAAGTCTCTTATGCTCATCAAGGCTGCATTTATTTGATCAAAAATACAGACAAAAACTATAAAGTTGCAAACTGTTATTACAATACAAAATAATGGTTTTTATTTTAATATACTTTACAATATAATTTATTCCTGTGATGCAAAGCTGAATTTTCATCAGCTGTTACTCCAGTCTTAAGTGTCACGTGATCCTTCAGAAATCATTCTAATATGCTGATTTATTATTAGAATTATCAATGTTGAAAACAGCTGTGCTGCCAAATTTTTTTTTTTTTTGCAACCTGTGATTGTTTTTTCAGGATTCTTTGATGAATAACAAGTTAAAAAGAACAGCATTTGTTCAAAATATAAATCTTTTCTATGTAATAATATTAAATTAATATTAATATTAATTAATATTAAAAGTATTAAAAAAAGAAAGAATAAAAATTTACTGACCCCAAACTTTGAACACTGGTGTGTATTGTTAGAAAACTTTTCTTTTTTAAATAAATGCTGTTCTTTTTTAACCTTTTATTGATGAAAAAATCCTGAAAAAAGGTTCCAAAAAATATTAAGCAGCGCAACTGTTTCCATCAAAAATACACAATAGTAAAAATAATATTGTAAAATATTATTACAATCTAAATTAATTTTTTTTTTTTTTTTTTTTTTTTATATATGCATTAAAATCTAATTTATTGCTGTGATCAAAGCTGAATTTTCAGTATCATTTCTCCAGTCTTTACACATGATTCTTCAGAAATCATTCTAACATGCTGATTTATTATCAGTGCTGGAAACAGTTGTGCTGCTTAATATTTTTTGGAAGCTGTGATGCTTTTTTCAGTGTTCTTTGATTAAAAAGTGATAGCAAAGCTTTCAGTGTTAGAAAAGGTTTATATTTTGAATAAACGTTGTTCTTTTTAACTTTTTATTAATCAGAGAATCCTAAAAAAGTATCACAGGTTCCAAAAAAATATTTGGCAGCATACTAGAATGATTTCTGAAGGATCATGTGACACTTAAGACTGGAGTAATGGCTGCTGAAGATTCAGCTTTGCATCACAGGAGTAAATTATGTTTTAAAAATAGTCATTTTTCTCATATTTTCTATCAAATAAATGCGGCCTTGATGAGCATAAGAGACTTATTTAAAAAACATTACATGTCTTACTGATTCCAGACTTTTGAACAGCAGTGTATATAGAGCAAATCAAATAACAAACCTCATTGCTCTTGCAAACAAGTTTGAATTTCCTGAATCTCCACATTTAATGTTCTCAGTGTATATCTGTTGATCATTATTTCATTCATTCAGCTATAGTCATAATTGTAATAACCAGTCCCTGTTTACAATACAGGAAAAATACGAATTGAATCTGTATGAAATTACATCAGTAATGCAGTAAAAGTTCATCCTTGTAGGACAGCAGTTGTACTGTTAAAAAGTCGATTTAGAAAAGGACGACTATGGCTTAAATATCACATTTTATATGAAATCATTAATGAAATACTTTGTTTCTGCTGTGATATGGATTATTTTTATGTTGTCTGTTTTAAAGTGTCAAAGTTTTAGTGAACTGGACATTTTAATGGAGTGTAAGATTTAATAAAAAAAAAGTAATTTCTTTGTTTAAGAAGAACATCTTAAATGTTTAGAATGACATGAGGCATGAGTAATTTATATCATATTCATGATAGGAAAAAGAGCAGCATAAACCTTCTAACTTTCTTTGTGTTTTAAGTAAATTTTCTTTTTCGAATGAACTAACCCTTCTAAAACATTTCACCAGCTAACATCAGTCCACTAAGGAGATACTTTTACTTACAAGTTCTGGGTGGTAAGGCCTTCCTGGAACACTTGCAGGAGCCAGAACCTTTACCTGGTCAGGTGTGCTCTACATTCACGCTTCATCTGCACTTCCGCAACCAGCGCTTCCGCTCCAAACCAGTCCCATGTGCCTGTGAACCAGATCTACAGGAGGGCTTTCTTCTGGAGGTCCACAGAGATGGCCCAGGTGTCTTAAGCAGCCCTACGTTTTCTAGCAGCCTGATGTACTTCATTTCATTTCAAGAACCTGTCATATGTAACCCATGTCTTGTGTTTTTGTTATGGCACAGGAGATGCTAGCAAGATGGCTGATGCTACCACCATGCTGTCCATCTGTGATCCAGTACATATGGTACTGATTAAAACCGACACATCTGGGGACACAACACTCATTTCGTCTTATTTTCTTGACTGGCGGAGAGTTCTCAGTGCTCCCAATGGGAAAACCAATGTCTCAGTAGAACTGCTGGGAGTGGGTGAGCAAATTATTTTTATAACACATGGTTCACCCAAAATAAAATGTCTCTAATCGCTTATTCATCCATATAACTTTCTTGTATGACTAGCTTTTTTCTGTGGATCGTAAAAGAAGATATGACAAATGTTTCAATGTTTTTGACTCTACATTGAAAGTTGATGAGGTACAAAACCACTTTAGTAACTTTCATTTTATGAACAAAAACTTTCATTTTATGAACAAAAGAGACTTTCTTTTGGAGACTTTTTGGGTAAACTGTACTTTAAGTTGTAAAGGGCACATTAAAGGTTATAAATTCATGAAAATTGTTAATGGGTATGTGTGCATGTGTATTTTTTTTTCTCAGGAAGTGAATGTAAAGTAGCTGTTGGTGTTCTGAATCTGAAATTGGAACTGTACCCTCCTCTTACTGAGACCTTGAGCTCTGATGTCATCACCACCCAGGTGAATCATTACTATATAAATGCTTCACTGCATTTAAAATGAAGTCATTGTGGTCACAATTGCTGGCCAAATGGGTGTCCTAAACAGTATTGTTGTGTCCCCAAAAATTATGAAGAAAAAAAAAAACATATTATAGGGGTCAAAATATAATTTTAATAAAATATAAAAGTAAAAAAATATAAAAGTAATTTCAATGAAACCATATGATTATTAATTAACCAATCATTATTGCTTCATTGTTCATTTTAAAGGCTGTTGGTCTGTTTTTATTACTGCAAAAAATATTATCTGAATAATTCATTCAAATCAATCCATGGTTAATTTGTGGTTACCTTGGCTACAAGAACCATGATTTTTTGGTTTTATTTGTAGTGAAAACCATGGTTAATTTTTGTAAGGGAACACAGGAACTCAGAAAATAGAGCAGATGCATTGGTGGTGAAATTATTATTGACATTAAACACGTTATTAACGTCAACAGCCAAAAAAAGTTTTACAGGATATGAATGTAGGCGACCTGAAAGTGATGCACAGGCTTCATCTTGGGCTTTTTTTTTCTTTTCTCTGCGCCAGACTGCTGATGTCTTTTCTCAAGCAGAGTTGTCCATCAGTTATGATCATTTGCAGTCAGCCAAACAAGTGAGGGTGGCGAGGATGCGGGAAAAATGCACCATTAAATGCATTTTTATGTATATGTTTAGGTTTATATTGTTATCTTCATGTTTATATTTTTATTTATGTTTATGTTAGGGATGTGACGAGAAATTTTTGTTTTTCAGTTGAATAAAATACTATTTTCCCCTATATATTTCATTATTAAGGATTTCTTTTAAAAAGTTAAAAAATCTTCTCGTCTCGTTGTCGTGAACCCAGTCTCGTGTCTCGTCTCGTGGGATAAGTGTCTCGTCACGCCTCTAGTATATGTTAATATTAATATAGAACGAAACTGAGATGGTGCCCTCTTGGGAGCTGGTGCCCTGCGCAGACTGCATACTCTGTGTACGGTACTGATTGTACGCTGGTTAACATTATAAGGAAGGTTTGATGTTGAGTACAAGTTGAGCTCTGCTGGTAGCATGAAAAAATTATTTAGACTCATAAATGTAAATATGCATGGTTTTAAAGGTATAGGCACATGGTTTAAAGGGATAGTTCATCCAAAAATGTTAAATATCTCATTTAATCACATCATGTTTTTCCAAACTCATACTTCTGTTCATCTTAAAAACACAAATAAAGGTAATTTTAAGTAAATGTGGAGGATTTCTGTTCCTTTTCTCCATTTATCCAAAACTTTCAGAAAGTACAACAAACCATTTTATTATTTTGAACCCAGAACATTCTTTTAAAAGAGTTTAATTCTCTAAACATCATTTGTTACAAAAATAGGATGCCTTAGTATAGTCTTTAACAAAGCTTTCTTATTCTCTATAATTTCTCTATTTTTAATCTAAGCACAACTGCATTTTAGACTGTTTAGGCAACAGTTTGCCTAAAACAAAAACTTACGATCATATATTTTCCAGCAATCCCTGGAAAGGCAGAAAACGGCAGAGAAGGAGAGGCTGTTTTTGGTATATGCCAAACAGTGGTGGCAGGAGTTCTTGGAAATTCGACCCTCACACCAGTCCAAACTGGTGAAGATCTTTGCACAGGTGACCTCATGTTACTGAGCAGTGTGCTGGTGAATGTTGCTATATGTAGCTATTGATGACTTATGCTTATGCAGTATTTGCTTCAGATGTCTTATAAAACTTGTGTTTTCCAGGATGAAAATGGTGTGAACCGGCCTGTGTGTTCATATGTACGGGTATTGCGTGCTGGCAGGTTGCTTGAGAGTCCGCGGCAGGCGGCACGTTTTGTTAGCCTGTTAGCCCAGGAGAGGGCACCTGTGGTAGGGGGAGGAGTCCGGCAGGAACAGTGGTGCTCTATGATGGCCTTTCTGTGCAGAAACAAGGTAACCTGTTAAATGCTGATTTAAACGAGTAAAATCTTAGAATTCATACGTGTTGTTTTTATGAATATTAATTGATTTTCATTTATTACCATGTTTTGTTGTTGTCAGGGGGACTGTGAGGATCATGCCACACTGCTGTGTAGTCTGTTGTTGGGATTTGGACTGGATGCTTACGTATGTGTGGGCACCAAAGCCAAAAACATTCCACACACCTGGGTCATGACCTGCGGTACAGACGGCTCCATCACCTTTTGGGAAAGTTTCACTGCGCACAGGTAAAAATTCATACATTCTAATAGTTCTTCTAAACTTCCCCTAAAATGGTTTCAGACTAAAAGAAAATTACTTTAAAAGGTTTCAATAAAATGACCTATTTAGGAAAAAAATGACTTTTTAGTTGACAAATTACAATACTGCTCAATGGTTTTGTAAACACTCACAAAGTTTCCCTTACAATTGATTACACATTAAAATTGGATCGCACTATGCTAAGTAGGGCCCTCCATTTCAGCCCAGGACTTATGGGGCCCCTACTTTTTTATGCCCCTAGGGCCGGGCTTCAGGCCAATTTTCACGTCAGTGTTCAGACTCGAGCCAGGCATCGGGTCTGTTTTAGGCTTCTCTTTATCTTTTATTTTAGACATCCATCATTCATTGTGCTGAAAAAAATTGCTGGGCTGTTGGAAACAACATGAGATTTCACTTTTAAAACTGGCTCAGACGATGTTTAGTGTCTCAGCCGGCAGCAGTGCCTTCAGCGCAGTGGGAAGAGATCCGCATTCAAGCACATTCAATAGGCTAAAACTTTTCACAAAGCACTGGCAAAATATCGTAAATCGTAATCGTCTCTTTGGACACATCTTTTAGAGAGAATCTTTACGGATTACATAATGAAAGAGTTTTTATTTTTGATTTGTTTAATTTCGTTAAGTAATCATTTAAAGCATTCTATATATATATATATATATATATATATATATATATATATATATATATATATATAATATTTATCATGTCTGTGAGGCATGTATTTGCTGAGTTTCGGTTCATTTCTGTGAAGCTTTCTTGTTCAAGAACGAGACGGCAAAAAGGGCATCATGTTTGTTTTCTTTATTTTATAAAAGCAATGTTTGTAACGTTTTGCTGATATTGTGAGTGTACACAAATAAAATTAGACCCTTTACTGTTCTGAATGATGTATTACTCTTACCTTTGTGAGCAAAAATGACGGATAATGATCTCGCTGGTGCCTCTCACATTCATCTAGATTTAACATTTAAACTTAAACTGTTTTATATCTAGAGATTTTATTTTAGGGCCTAAATTTGAGGCCAGTGCAGGGCTCTAATGTTAAGCAATTTACAATTTTAGCAATTTTCATTTTATTTTATCTAAGTTTTAGTAATTTTCTTATGTCAGCGGTCCGTAAAAAGTCTTAAATTGTCTTAATTAGCGTTTTCCAAATAAAAGGCCTTAAAAAGTCTTACAATGTCTTAAATTCGGATTTGATACCGCTAAAATATCTTAAGTCTGACGGACCTAATGACGGTTTACATTATACGGTTTACATCATTAGACAGACCTAAGATTGACAAAAGAAATAAAATAAAATAACCAGCAAAGCATCGAAACAAAATGCTTATTTTAATACATTCAATGTAAACAGCGTATGATAATGGATAGTGTATTTCTGGAAACGCACTGCCTGTCTTTTTGTGAGAGAAACAAATGCGAGAAACAGCACACCTAAAGAAACTCGTTGAGGTAAAAATGAAAAATGTGTAGTTTATTTATAACATGATATGGTTTATTAACATACTAGTGGAACTTTGCTGAATATTGTCACGACTGCAAATGTTACATTCATTTTAGTTCAGTAAATAAGTAGCTAGGCAAGAAGTTACTTGCATTTTAAACACAATATTTACTGTTTTGATTCCTTCAAAACGTTGAATCATTCAGTAACAAAACACCACAGAGTGTTGCTTGGAGAATGTGCTGCTGTGATCTTTGTTTGGAACTATTTTTGTTGGTTTTACTCGGTGGTGTTTTGTTACTGAATGATTCAGAGTTTTGAAGGAATCAGTTGAAATAACTCATATTGACTCACTCATCAAGTGACTTACCGCCACCTACTGGTAGTTTAGTAAAAGTATGTGTTTCCCCCTACATTTCTTATTTGTATATTCATAAATGTATTTAAAACATTAATCTCATAACATAATTTATTGCAGTGTTAATTTTGCAGTGTAAATTGTTTAATCTGACCAGTAACAGCCCTATAGAATTTACTGATAAATTGTAATAATTTGACATGAAAGAACACTGATGAAAATATTCCTTCAGTTTTGATTATATCCTGAATGGAGAGTCTATTTTATGTTTGTTGTTTGTTGAAAGAAAACAATAAAACATTGGTCACCAAAAAAAAAAAAAAAAATATTCCTTCAGAATAAATTGTAAAAAAAAAAATATAATAAATAAATCTTGATGATGTACTTTTATGTTTTTTTTTCTGTGGAATATTGTCTGCTGATATGAAAAGTTCACTGTATGTTGTAGTAATAAATATAATTTATGATAGCAATGAAATTTTGTTTTCTTTTACATTAAACGCACTATTATATAATAAAAAAAAAATAAAAGTTTCAAATGTTAATATCTTGCTTTACAGAGATAGTTCACCCAAAAATGAAAATTCTGTCATTAATTACTCACCCTGATGTTGTTTCAAACTTGTGAGACCTCTGTTCATCTTCAGAACACAAATGAAGATATTTTTGATGAAATCTAAGAGCTTTCTGAGACTATTTTAACAATGTCTTTACTACTTTTCTGGGCCTTGAACGTGTCAGTTGCGTTGCTTTGGATTTCATCAAAAATATCTTAAATGAAAAGGTTTGGAACGACCTGAGGTGGGTAATTAATGACAGAATTTTTATTTTTAGGTGAACTATCCCTTTAAGACCATTCTTCCTGTTTTATTTTCTTTACTAGATATGTCCACCGTCCAATAGACCCAGATGCTCCACCCATGGTTCCCCAGCCGAAACCCACCCACCCTTACCGGACGCTCGGCTGCGTCTTCAACCACAAGACATTCCTTGCGAACTGTCAGCCATCAGATGCTGTGGAGCTGTGTGTGTTTAACTTTACAGACGGCTCCCGCTGGAAGGCCATGAGTGAGGAGGCTGTGAGATCTGTATGTGCACCTGGCTCCACCTCCTCTCTCCCCCCAACTCCTCCTCTCTGCTCTCCTTCTGTAGTGCCTAATGAGGCCAGTAACCAACTTGAGCTGGAAATGCGCTACCTATTAGCAGAGCATAGAAAGGTAATAAATACATACAAAAAAAGCACTATAAAGTATCATGAAAGTGGTTCATACAACTAGTGTCATATATTCGAAAACTTCTTAAAGGGATAGTTCAACCAAAAATGAAAATTCTGTTATTAATTACTCACCCTCATGTAGTTCCAAACCTGTAAGACCTTCATTCATCTTGGGAACATCATCAGAAGTTAAGATATATTTTTATGAAATCCAAGAGTTTCTGAGCCTGCATAGATAGCAATGCAACTGAAACATTCCCAGGCCTAGAAAGGTAGTAAGAACATTGTTAAAATAGTCCATGTGACATCAATGCTTCAACCGTAATGCTATAAAGCTACGAGAATACTTTTTGTACATAAAAAACGACTTTATTCAACAATTTCTTCTCTTACGTGTCTGAAGCTTGTGTTCAAAAGGCTTTTTATGACTTTTATGCACACCAAGGTTGCATTTATTAGATTGAAAATACAGTAAAAACTTTAATACTGTGAATGTAAATCTAGTTTTTAAAAATCTATTTCAGTACTATTTCGTTTCTGTGATGGCAAAGCTGAATTTTTTAACAGCCATCAATCCAGTCTTCAATATAACATCCTTCAGAGATCATCCTAATATGCTGAGTTGCTGTTTAAGAACCCTTTTTTATTATTAGCGATGTTGCCATGTTATGCTGCTTCATATTTTTGTGAATCCTTGATGAATAGAAAGTTCAGCATTTATTTGTAAATTTATTTCTTGTAAATGTCTTTGCTGTCAGTTTTGATCAATTCAGTGCATTCTTCCTGAACATTTTTTTT
This sequence comes from Cirrhinus molitorella, assembly GCA_033026305.1. Taxonomy (NCBI): domain Eukaryota; kingdom Metazoa; phylum Chordata; class Actinopteri; order Cypriniformes; family Cyprinidae; genus Cirrhinus; species Cirrhinus molitorella. Next base: position 22,295,658 of record CM065123.1, on the reverse strand, counting down.
TCTCAAATTTACTGACACCAAGTTTTGAACATCAGCATAATTCAGTTAAGAGCAATGGTGATAAATGGTTTTGATTACCATTCTTCTAGCCCATTTCAACATAAATTCTTGTTGAACTAAACATAAATTAAAGTTTTTCCATTTACACTGCAAAAAATGCTTTTCTTACTGAAGATTTTTTGTCTTGTTTCCAGCCAAAATATGTAAAATTCTTAAATCAAGAAGGATTTTCTAGTAAGTTTTCAAGTAAAAAATATTGTCTTGTTTTCAGAAAAAAGAAGTCAAAATTAAGTGAGTTTTTGCTTGAAACAAGTAAAATAAGCAGAAAACTAGATTATTTTGCTTACCCCACTGGCAGATTATTTAGCTTGTTTCAAGCAAAAAGTCACTTAATTTTAACTTAGTTTTTCTGAAAACAAGACATTAATGCTTACTTGTGTAGAAAATCCTTTTTGATTGAAGATTTATTTTTTTTAGATATTTTTGTCTAAAAAATCTTAAATAAGAAAAGCAGTTTTTTGCAGTGTAAATGGCAAAACCTTAATTTATGTTTAGTTTAACAAGTGTTTATGTTGAAATTGACTACAAAAATGGTACTGCCCATTTTTGTAATCTGCCCACTGGCAGATTATTTAGCTTGTTTCAACCAAATACTCACTTAATTTTAACTTAGTTTTTCTGAAAACAAGACATTAATGCTTGTGTAGAAAATCCTTTTTGATTTAAGATTTTTTAGATATTTTTGCTGAAAACAAGACAAAAAAATTTAAGTAACAAAAGCAGTGTAGAAAAAAGACTTGGAATAGTGTAAACTACTTATGCTTTTCGTAATTTTGAAACTCATTTAAATGCGGTTGTCACTCCTGAAACTTGCAGTGTGTACGTGGCCGATTGAAATAACAGCAAAAAATGACTGATAGCCTGACTGACCGATAGATAAACTTATACTGAAATGTCTGTCTGCAGGATCTTGGTCTGGCAACGGTCTGGGACGATCACCTGTCATACCTGCTGTCAGCAGCGCTGTCGGCATATGAACTAGAGCGCTGTACAGGTGTCTCATGTGGAAACGAGGAGTTTCAGGATGCTGTGAGAAGAGCGGTACCCGACGGACACACTTTCAAAGGCTTTCCTATTCATTTCTTGCACCGAAATGCACGCAGGGCATTCGCTACCTGCCTCAGGTACCTGCAGAAATGAACAGAGCTACCTTTAATGACTTTATGAAATGTGATGTAAAACAAAAACTTGTTTAAAGAAGTCGTTTTACAATTTCGTTCAGTACTTTAAAAAGGACAAATTACTAACAACTACTAAATTGTTTTCTTACTCAGGTCACAGTTCTGTGAAGAGATTGTTTGCTGTCGAGGGGATCACGTGCGACTGGCGGTGAGGGTCCGTGTGTTTGCCTATCCAGAGTCAGCTTGTGCTGTTTGGATCATGTTTGCTTGCAAGTACAGATCCGTTCTGTGACAGAAAGCAGTATGACCATTCCCCTCAGGTTTACAGAATTCCTAACTCCTTAAACTCTCTGGGTTTGGAGTATTATTATGAGTTTTGGAATTACATACATGCCATTTACATCTATGCTGCATTTGTATGTGCAGTACAATTATAATTATTATATTATATACATGTACAGTATGCGTGTGTCATTTGGAGACTGTTAAAATGGTATTTATGGATCTATTTTTCTAAATAAATCACTTTTATGATACCCTTTTTTGTCCTTGGCTTGAATTCTCTTCTGCCCTTTAATTTACCACTACCTGAGTTACAATAAAGGTCACCATTTTCACTGATTTGGTGCCCAGTTTTATGAATTATAATTGGTGCTCAATGATTAATAATAGTTCTAATTATTATCAGTGTTGAAAACCACTGTTGCTGCTTATTTATTTTTTTTAATTGTGTTACAATAATATAATTTATTTGAAATAGAAATCTTTTGTAACACAAATGTCATTATTTGAAACTGTAAAGTGAAACTGTATGATGCTGTCACTTTTGATCAATTTAATGGATCCTTACTGAATTAAATGATTTATTTGTGACCCTGGTCAACAAAAAGTTGTAGGGGTATATTTATAATAATAGCCAAAATTGTATGGGTGAAAATTATCAATTTTTCTTTTATGCCAAAAATCTTTAGGATATAAGTAAAGATAATGTTCCATGAAGATATTTTGTAAACTTCCCACCATAAATATATTAAAACAGAATTTGTGGTTAGTAATATGCATGGCTAAAAACATAATTTGGACAACTTTAAAGGCGATTTTCTCAATATTTTGATTCTTTTGCACCCTTAGATTCCAGATTTTCAAATAGTTGTATTGAAACATTGAAAATTGACACTTATGACTAATTTTGTGGTCCAGAGTCACATTTTCTCTTTTTATTTTTAAATCTTACCTCAAACTTTTGACTGATGGTCTATCATGGTGGTCATATCACAACAAAAATGTGACCCTGGATGACAAAACCAGTCATAAGTCGCCAAAAAGAGCCAAAAAAAAAACAAACAAACAAAAAAAAAAACATTGTATGGGTGTAAAGATCATGTTCCATGAAAATATTTTTGTACTTTTTTTAATGTAAATATATCAAAACTTAATTTTTGATTAGTAATATGCATTGCTAAGAACTTAATTTGTACAACTTTGAAGGAGATTTTCTCAATATATATATATATATATATATATTATAATATTTTTTTTTTTGCACCCTCAGATTCCAGAATTTCAAATAGTTGTATCTCAGTTAAATATTTTCATATCCTAACAAACCATACATCAATGGAAAGCGTATATATTCAGCTTTTAGATGTATAAATCTAATTTTTAAAAAATGTACCCCTATGACTGGTTTTGTGGTCGAGGGTCACAGATATTAAGCAGCATAACTAACTTCAACACTTGCAATGTTTTATTTTGGCCAGGAGATGGCAACATAGTCTTACAAAAAAATATAATTGCACAATTGTAGGAAAGATGAGCCGGTACATCCTGATTCGTACTCATACTACAGCACATTTACTGAAACTAAAGCAGAGATGAGCTTGCATTCTCTTTAAGATGACCTTTGTGATCATGTTCCTTTGTGGTACAGTCATTAGCAAATCTGGCCAAGTATTCAGAGAAGCCGCACTAGACCACAAGTGCACATTATCAATTCATTACTTATCTCTCCAAGGTTGCATGATTGTCTCCTCCATAAGCTTCTAATTAACAGGTACCAGTTGCCATGGCTGCCAACCAATTCCACTTAAAATGGATGCAAATTTGTGTTTTGCATTGAAACAAATATGCTTTTAACTAACTGATGCTATTTTGTTTAAATCTTGAAATGTGGTCTTATGAGTCATTATTAGTGGCAGTTATTAGAATTCATTCATCCTGATCATCCTGATAAAATTAAAGGCTGTAAAAAGAAAAATGTTAAAAGAACATGAAATATAGTTTAGTGAATAAAAAAAGCACAGTGTGCTATGTTCATAATTAAGATAATACATTAAAATAATCTGGTGAGACACACCAGTTTGCAATATCAAGCAGCAAAATAAGCTGTTTTGTACAGCTAAAAATTGCTGGACGCAGGTGATACCGAAAGTCAGACCCATCAAATTTACAATTGGCCGCACCCACTCTTATAGGAAAATAAGGTGGATAGGATAGGTAAATAACTAGAAGAATAACTAAATTTAGTAAATGCCACAACAGTTTATATTACACACAATGTGTTTATAATTATTGTGATAAATTGAATAATGATAGTATAAATACTAATTTGGAACCTCAAACAGCATATAGTAGGCTAGTTGTGCTTGTGATTTTCAGTGAATAGTTACATGGTAGCGCCACCAGTGGGTGGCTACAGGTAGGTACTTTTAAATGAATCACTGAATCATTCACTCAATCGATTCGTTGACGGAACACTGATTCATTCAGGAAGTAAACGCAATCATTGCTTTATGGCTCTTGACCGCGACCAGACGGATGATTCCGCTTGATTTGGAGCTGTTTTCGTCTAAAGAAAAGCAGACAAAGTAATGTAAGTTACTAAATATTAACTTATTACTTATTGGAGTGTTGTATGAAATGTTGAAGTGTAACGTTAGTACGTAAAACGATGGACAGATAAGACTAAACATTTAGGCTATCACACAGTTTACCACTTTATATCAATTTATATCAGTTACATAAATAATAACTTAATATTTATATAAATGCACTTGGATATAAATATAATATACACCCTGTCAGTCGAAACGCACCTTTGTACTCCAAAAAATAAAAATAAATTTGTGTTATGCTTTATTACGTGATAAAGCCTATATTTTGTTGTATACTGCAGTCTAATCGTATAAATTAATATATAACATATGTTATATTATAATATATAATATACAAGTCTTCTTATATATTAAGCAATTTAATTTTAGAATCAGTTTCTATGAAGTAGTTATTTTAAAAAACTATAGAGGGTTTGCACTTATGTCACAATTTGGTCAGTTATCCGGATGCACGACCATATTGGCGATGTAAACAGATTGTTTTACATGGTTAAAATATATTACTGAATTACTCTGCTAATTTACGATGTTTAAACTACGGAAAAAACGTGTGGAAGCTGCTAAACCATATAGAGAAGGACTTGGTAAGCAGAAAAGGGCTCAATATTTTGACAAACTAAAGTTAATATGTGGTAAAGGTACATACAAGCAGTATTAATTAAGTAATATTAAATATTAAATACTAATATTTCACCTACCTGACTGGAAATGATAAGAACAAAGATAAATGTTGTCAAGATTCTTGCCCTTGAAATTCTGGTTCAATTTCTTGGTTGTCAACCACAAATGTCTTTTGTTTGGATTCCTCAGACAGTTTTTCAAACTATTCTCCTTGATTTGTTTGAGCTTTTGGCAGTCTATAGTAGCCTACTTCAAATGCTTTTCCCAGTCTGACCGATTAGTACAGCTCAAAAAATGACAATAATTGATCATTTTCAGAACAATAATCAGCAAAATATGAGTTTTGTTCGGTTAAATGGGATTGTTACTTTAAGTACCGCCAATATGACCGATTGGCGACGCGTCGTGAAAACTATTATTTTTTTATTTTTCCATGTTAATGCTTAATCTTTATCTTGCAGTGTTAAATATAGGCTAAATTTTCCTTCTAACCACCAGGGGGAGACAGAATACAAACAACGCTAGAGCCTCAACTGTAAACCTAAAGATAATGTTTTAAAAATGTATTCATTGATATTAAACCTTTTAATACTTTGAATTATTGCCTTCAGTCACATTTCCACTGTAGGCATCATGTATTACCAAATTGAAAGTCTATATACCATCATAAGATCACACTATTTTCCTGTTTGCTTGCACAAGGCTCTATTTTATTTTATATCTATTTTATATGGTTGCAGTGCGACTCTGTGAAATTCAGTAGGCTATAATATTCTTAATATGAACAAGAAATAGTGCATTCCATCACATGAGCCTCTTAGGGTCAATTTCTTTGCTTTCTGTTTCATATCTGTTTGCTGTTTATTCCACTTGCACATTACGAATACTAGCGAACTGTGCGGAAATGGTGACATCCAATTATATCCATCTTTGCAATCTCTCGTTAACAACTGTGGGTTCAGCTACCGAACGCGCTGAGGACAAGAACAAATGTGTATGGCATTGGGGGTTGGAGTTGTGGAAAGGGTGATTAGGTTAATGAATATTTCCTTTTTGACTGAATCCCACCTTCACTTGTAATAACATTTCCTGTCTGGGAGAGGAAGTGTTTGATGCAGCCAAACAAGTATTGTCTTCACTGCATATGAAATGTCTTGAACTGCAGGTGCAATATTCTAATGGGTCTATAGGGACGGATACATCATCTCACCAGACCGGTCACAAAAACACACTCCGCTAACACTGACAAAAGTGGCTGTTGATTAGAAGAGAAGTTTGACTTGATAATGTGTTGTTCTGGAAATCCCTTTTTTCAGACTGTTGTTAATTGATCAAAATGTATCAAATCTAGACTGCTGCAGATGTGGCATACACCAGACTCTTTTTAACATCTACTATTCAAGTTTACTTTTTCTTAATTTTAAAATAACTATTTACTAAAAGGAAAATACTAATGAAAGTTTTTCTATACCCTTCCTTTTTTTCCAAGTCAACTTGATATCTTGAATATTATATTACAAACATTACATTGATATTTTCAGTAATTACTTGAACTCATCCAAAGATCATTACAAATATGTTCGAAAATATCATGATGAAACATGAATATTTACAACAGAGTAAAAAATTGTGCCAGTTTGTAATTACACAGCTTGCATTTATCCAATTACATAGACTGTAAATTGCAAATGAGATACTTCAGAGTGAAAAAGCATAAAAGGTAAAATGACTTCAATTATCTAATGCAAGAAAGACCTGCCACTTTTGTAATGAAACAAATACCTGTAACACTTTTTTTTCCTCATTAATGGAACAAAGGCAATTATAGAACAGACATGTGAAAACAATGTTTAAAGATATTAAATGCTCAAATAAATTGAATTTCTGTGAACACCTGTTCCGCAAAAACGGTGTAAGCAATTAAGCCCCCCAGTGCCCTCTATCTTGTTAATGTTTTCTGATACCAGACAATGGAAATGTACAGTTATTAAGCCATCAAGGATATTATTCTTTAGTTATATAGTTATTTTTAACTATATTACGACCTGTGCATAAATACTCCTTGAAAAAAGAGTAGCATTTTCAGAGACTACATCATTTAAAGATGTTTATTATGTTTATGATCATTTGAGATTTGAGATTCAATTTTGATAATTTCTTTTTAAGAATGAATCAACAAGGAAACATTAAATTGATCAAAAGTGACAGTATATATTGTAACATTGTTGCAAAAAAAGCTATTTTGTCATTTTGGTTTATAGCACACAAACATTTATAGCATTTTTCACAAAAAATATACTTATATAAAGTATCTTTAACTGTAATAATAACATGAAATTGAGGACCACATCAGCATGATTTTTGGTAGCATATAGAATAATATAGTATAATAAATGTATTGTTCATTGTTTGTTCAATGACACCTTTGTCAAGTGTTACCTGTTTTTTTTGAAGGAAGTGGCACCGAAGAGTGTAATATTGGCTGCTAAAAATTCAGCTTTGCCATCACAGGATTTATAAATAAATGAATAAATAAATACATTTATGTTAAAAAATCAGTAACACTTTACAAGGTGTCATTTGTTAACATTAGTTAATGTATTACCTAACACGAATGAACAATAAACAATACATTTATTACACTATTTATTATGCTTTGTTAATATTAGTTAATAAAAATAGTTCATTGTTTATGTTAGTTCATAGCGCATTAACTAATGTTAACAAACGTGTGATTTTAATAACACATTAGTAAATGCTGAAATTAACATGAACTAAGATTAATAAATGTTGTAGAAGTATTGTTCATTCTTAGTTCATTTTTGAACATCAATGAACATTATTGTAAAGATGTTACCAAAAAAGCATTACTGTTTTTATTCGTCAGACAATTGCAGTGAGAGACTCTCTCGACACATAGAATTAATAGTATATTAATGAATACATAATGAATAATTGTGTGCCAAGGTATCTTCCACAGCATTCTCATTTTTTATGTTTGTCTTTCATCTGTGTGTATTTTTGTTTTAAATGTGTGAAGATTTTGTCATGTTTATGGGTTTGCAGAAAAAAGAGAGGACGTGGGGTACAGGAGAAACATGCTGCATTGCCCAGGGCAGTATGGGTAATAAAGTCATTAATTCAGCTGATTAAGTTGGCCTTTGGGTTAAAGAAAAATCATATCCGTCTCCTTCTCAGATGTAACTGGGGACGCACAGAAGAGGCGAAAATGCCAGCTAATTAGCAGACGAAAAGAGAGGGAATGAGCACGGAGGGAGGGAACGACGGATTGGGGGGACAGAGAGGTGCTTCTACTGAACTCTTAATGAGACATCTTTGGGGGTGAGGGGGTGACACGCTCATCAAACCACACACACACACACAGGCATATCTCAAAGACGTGTGCTTCCTCAGAGCCACACGATGCTAACTAATGATCCGCAACTAGAGCAAGAGCGAGAGGGGTAAAATGTCAGTTGATGCACGGTTTTAATGAGCTTGTTGTGAAAGGCGAGCATGGCGAGGGAAAGAAATTACAGCGGAAAACATCGACAGGACTGACCCATCATGCTTTGCTTGAAGACTCGAAATTGCCACGGGCTTTGCTTTATGTCCCCGTTTAATAGAGGCAACCTGTATCTCTCGAGAGGGCTTTGTGGAAGATTGCTTCATGCCATTTTCTCTCGGAGGACAAGGTCAGGGAGCTCTCTTTCCCTCGATGGCAAAGTCAGAGGACAGCGGATGACAACAGATAGGTCTTGTAGCCCTTCTGATTTGCCCGCTATATCAGCCGCGTCCTTCATTCTGCCTCCCCGTCTTTTGTGAGCGCGTCCAGAACTCTTGTTTTGAGTGACAGCGGCGCAGACGTTTTACAGGCGCGTCATGTTGACTGACAGGGTACGACAACCTGGACCTGTCGATCACAAGAATTCAGGCCGAGATGCTGGTCACACCGAACGCCTCGCGTCCTGAAAAGACCACCGGGCTAACAGATGCCTTCGTTCGGTTGTCAGAACGTGCTGCTCGCTTGACATGGGCTTCCTTTATTGCTTTAATTTAAGCTGCTTAAAATTCAGTGGCAAAAACATTGCCAGAGCTGCATATTAAAATCTGACAGAGAATTCATTTGGATCAAATTATAAAGTACAAGTTAAGTTAATATTATTAATGGAATTGTATTAATTATAACTAATAGTTAATAACATTGTAATTATAATTATCAGCTAAAACACCATATGGATTGTATACACTCTAAAAAGTGCTGGGTGTTTTGACCCAGCAGTTTGGTTAAATGTTTCACCCAACCTTCTGGGTAGTTTTATTCAACTCAACTGTTGCCTAAAAATACTAAATTTCTTGCTTAAAATGAATCAAAAATAGGTTGGAAAATGACAATAAATGAACATTTATTAATAAGTTGAATAAATAATCATTCAAAAAACGTATTTGCTTATTTATAATTGTTCACCTTTTGATTATTGCTGATGCCTCTAGTAATTATGTGTCCGATTTTTAATTTATAACCTATTTTGGGTTCATTTTAACACAGCCATGCAGCAATTTCTAAAAAATAGTTAAGTTAAAACTACCCAGAAGGTTGGGTTAAACATTTATCACAACAACTAATTAGCATTTTTTAGAGAGTAGTAATCACTTAATTTAAAAAAAGTATAAATTATGTCATTTTCACAGTCTAATTTGAGATTGCAGAGAGATTTTAAAATGCAGTATTTATGAGTACCGTGAACTCATTTAATTTAATGGTAATTTAGTCCAGGTTGTTTTTGTTTTTGTTTTTTCACAAGTTGATATGATTCTTTAGGGTTTTTGAAAAGTCTATGATATACTTCGGTTAAAAATTCTCAATTTCAATAAAAAATCTACTGATTCTATTGCATGTTCCTTCAAATGCAAATGAACTCTGCTCGCCCCCCCCCCCCCCTTTCTTCTCTCAGTGGAGTGACGAGCCATTGTTTACATTAGCACGTTTAGCTGTGAAACTCGCTAACTAGCACGTTATTAGGAAAGGCGATTGCAAAGATTCATTAAAAGAAAACATACTCCCGCTGTAATTTAAACTGAATCACAGATGATCACAAATGCAGATTGAGAGGCCATTCCATTCACAAACAAAAGTCATCCACTGCATCTTCAGCGGCTCAGATGTTGGGAGTAAATGAAGACTACTATGTTCATTATTACATCCAACAAAAGAACGCCTCAATCGCTTAGGAGCCATTCTTGTCTACATCCCTGCTCCGGCTTTGAAACACTGGCGATCGGGACGGGTCTGAGGTAAGATGCCTGTGTCAATCAATCTATGGTAGGAGCAGCCCTCTGTTGGTGTTACATCACACCGACTAAAAGCTGAGAAAGACTTGATTTGAAAAAGGGAAAATAATTTTTACAGATTAAATGAAATCCACTGGATGGATTTTTATTATTATAGGGTAGAGGTGTACACACACTGCCGACACACATTTATGTTCAAACAACATGCAAAAGTGAACTTTGTATCCGATGACCAATTAAAACATCAACATTACATTGAGAAAATATAATGAACAAAATATAAAGTACAAAAATTTGTTCTGCTCGTGTTTCATGAATGAGACTCAATGACTTTTCAGTCACATTTAAATAAATGGAACTCATTACATTTATAAACGCCATTGTTTTTACATTGTTTAATGTTCCTGTAGACAAATCTAGTCTTTTCAAACCTGCTGTTCATTAATCACATTTTTTTTCATTATCTCTGCATTTGGCAGATGCTTTCATCCAAAGCAACTTACATTGTATACTTTTTAGGTAACACTTTACATAAGGTACATTAGTGAATGAACTAAGAATGAACAATACTTCTACAGCATTTATTAATCTTAGTAAAGGTAATTTCAGCATTTATTAATGCATTATTATTATTAGTTAAAGCACAATGAACGACTGTGACTCAGACCCATGAGCATGGCATTGTTAGTGCTATATTTGAGCTAATTATTCTTTATTTAACAAAGAATTTGTTGAAACTTCAAGTATTTTTTTTACTTTTTTTTTTTTACTTTTTTTTTTTTTTTCACCTTGGTGTTCATGTTTCTATTTCCTTCTTGACAATGTTTAATTTGATCAAATGCAAGCAAGCCAGGTTTATTCATATGGCCTATTTGGATGCCAATATCAGTTTCTAATAGATAGTTATGGCAACTAGTTTAATTAAGGAAAAATAAGACCTGGTAATATAGCTTGCTTTTAAGATTTATGTTGGAAAGTATTTACTGCATAATTCGTAAATTGCAGCGATCCCAATTAAGTAGCTCAAATCAAAGCATGCATGACTTCAGCTTAAGAGCAACTGTCAAATTAAGAAGTGCATAACAAAATAATAGGCCACATATCAAATTACAACAATTATAACACAACTAGACTGATTTGGACTGATAAAAAAAAAAGGATTATACTGGATTAATACTCTGCATTGCTTAAGTATTATCTTGACCACAATGCTTTTTATAGTATATGATTAAACTGTTACATCTGTAGTTGCTTAAAAATATTTGGAAATTAGCTTTTTATAATGATAAAAGAAAGAAAGGAACCTGGTTTGTGTGGTCTTGGATTCACTTGATAATATTACCTATGTACATTGCATATATTGTAGCCTGTATTGACAATAGTTCAGGTCTGAATTATGCAGAGTAGGTATTTTTAATTTTATAATCAAGGAAACAGCACCTAAACTGGCTGTTCTGCACTTCATCACCTCTCTGACTAGCAGCACTATTGATATGCCTCTCACAGGAGCACTGGTGACCCCCGCGCAACTTCAATTCCGCCTGCATTGTGTTCCATTGTGTACATCTCAGGAGGGAAGCAAGAGTGCCGTGTTCGCTTCAGGCGCAAGTCAAGTCCTAATAGCCCTCCGCATTTTCATATCCACAGAGCGTGTGTAACTTTGTGATTGTACTTTAAAAATGGCAGGAAGCCGGGGAGTTAATCTAATTCGACATCAGACTTCTGCATTTATGTAATGCGGCTACAAACGAATTGAACATTAGTCATTTAGTGGCTGCAGAGTGATAATTCCATTTAATGTTTAATAGTTATGGGATGGTGATCACACTTGGGCAAGGAAGTAATTTCAAAAGAATGAAAAATTCCATTAAAAGAATGTTATCTGTTGAATTAGCAATGAAGGCCGGGGTCTCTGCTGGTTTGTATTTTGAGTTGACTGACATTCTGCACACATTTCAGCATTGCACTTCCCAGCAGATCTAACTACTAAACCTGAATAGGAAAACACCACTAAATAATACATTGCTCTTTGCTTTATATAGTTAGGCAGACTTATGTTACTTATTTAAAATAACTCATGTTTTGAACTAGACTTGAAAATGTAGGTATTTAGTAAAAAAATTATATATAGACTGATAAATAAGGAAATAAATAATGTGCTTCTTTTAGAGATATTCTCTCCACATGGTTGGTTGATGGCACACCGGTACACATTCTGGTAAACACATCTCACCCATGCTTAAGAGGGCCCTTGTGTCACGAAAATAGACTTGAGAGATCCTCTCAGGAAACACAACCCGCTTTTGAGGTTTTGTGAGGTAAACATATTAAGAAGCAAAAATCTGTTTCTTGGGCTCAGCTTCTCTTACACTAGCAGCACAATCACTGCTGACAGCACCGAAAGCAAATTACAATCTAAACATCCATCATTTAGCAGTGACAGCACAGGGGCCGGGCCATAGAAAGCAAAAAAAAAAAAAAAAAAAAGACACAAAGCATTTTAAAATAGATGAAATATAATTAAATATTTGTATTACATCAGAACTTATAGGTCATATTAGTACTTGAAATGGTTTGAAAGAGAAGATTTTGTAATGTTTAGCTGACCTGTTTGAGAGCCTGCACTGTAAAATTGTATTTTTAGCACACAAATTGCATGGGCTGCTTTTATAGTAATGTATTGTTGTATGGGACAGAGCTGCATGAAGTTCTCCTTTTCTCCTCAGAATATGTTTGAAACAACATGAGAATGAGTAAACAACTTTTATTTTGGGGTGAATCATTCACTTTAATATACTTGTATTTAGTGTACACTGAATGTAATTGTATATAACATATTTATAAATGCAGTACAAACTGAATATAACATTTACAGTTGAATCATAATGTATTATAGTTTAAATAAAGTTTTATAGTTGCAAATGCAATTAGCTTTATTTTTTAACCCACTCAAGACTTAAAAAAGTAAATCTTTATTTGCAATTTCATACCTAAATGTTTAATAATAGTTTCATTTAAATGTGCCTGAAGTGTAATTGTAATTGCATATAAATTATCAAATAAAACAATGCAGTTAGTATTAAAATACAGTTAGTATTTTTCTTTAAAGAATGATTTAAAATATCACCTTTTTTAATATTTCTGGTAGCTTTTAATATAATATTTGTCTTATTTCAACATTTAACATTTTTTGATTATACATTTTGAAAATCACTATGTGCACATTAACTATTTTTAAGTACCCTTTTTTCAAACTGAGACACATTTAATGTTGTTTGACCATTTTTATACTGCTTTTAGGAATACTTGATTCTAATTGGCTGAATTCAGTTACTGATAGTACTGAAAATGACCTGATTTAGCATAATACTGTTGAAGTTTGTATTATTGGAGTCTGTTTGGACATTATATTGGACTTTGTTTTTCTTTATAGAAAATATTGAGTCACTTTCCATGCTTATGCGTTCTTTCCCTTGTTCTCTCATTTTACTGTTCTATCCATACCTCAGTCTTAGCGCTGTGCAGTGAGTGCTGGCATACAGCAGGCTCTTCCCTTCAATAATGAAAATATCACAGGAGACCCAGAGGGGGGCTGCTGACCTTTATCGGGCCGGTGCATTATCGCCACGCTTGCTTGCTCTTTCGTAAAATGCCTGGCCACACTCTTCTCCCTGGGGCAATATGGCTGAGTGACTGCAGTGGATTGAGTGCTTGTAGATCCATACCCTGTGTAAATAATTTATCACCCTCAGATGCTGCTGAGGACGGGGAGAGGGGAAATAAGCAGCAGAGTCTGTAAATGAAGAAAGGGCTTATATTTGTGCACTGCAATGCACTCAATTACTGACTGACTTAGAAACGCTGGGAGAAAATTAAGTCGAGCTTGACGGAAACAAAGCAGGATTCGCTGTTCTGCGGTCGGGTTGCTTGATGTTGTGGCAGAAGATTCAAAACACGTGTTTACTGTATAGTATAACAGATTTAGGCATGTTAAAGAAGGATAAATATTATCTCTGGTGACTGGGATACATTATTTGTAATATTTTGCAGATATTTAGAGGTTATTATGAATCAACACTTGTGATACTGAAGACCAATTATTAAATATAAAACTAATCAGTTCTGCTACTGGATTCTCTGGTTGACACCTGATACAGTGTTCCATCTGTTCTAACATAGATTATATAGAAACATGTATCATATGAAACACCTGTTCACATAGCTTCTGTACAAGTCCCTGAAGATCACACATAAATGATCATACATGTTCTGTTATATATTTGAATATTATTTAAATATAGAAATAGTTGAAATAATATAATATAATTTGAACATATATCTTTTAAACCTGACTATATTTTGATATTTTAGACTATGTATATGTGTGTCCTAGTCTTGTAGTGTATGGATCCGACCGCTTCACTCATCTGTCCAATCGTTACAGATGAGTGAATCAGTCGGATCCATATGCAAGTTTTTATTAAATTGTGGCACAGACATGGTCATAAACAGGCAGGAGGTCGTGCAACAACAATCAGATATATTAAGGGCAAGACACAAGAGTAAGAGGCAGGCAGGAGATTGGGGAAACCAGAAAAGGAATCAAAACACGAGAAACAAGACAAGAACGCTTTGTAAGGCTGCTATGCAAATAATACTCAGCGACTTGAGGGAGGAAGTCCCAGGCTTAAATAATGTTTCTGATTGGATGCAGCTCTGTGTATGTAATCAGTGCAAAGGGTGATGGGAAATGTAGTCCAGGTGATATACAACAGTCTGTGTAGTGTGAGAGTCAATGTGGTGAGAGCACGAAATCTGGTAGTGAATGGACGGAAGGCCACGGACCAGATTTGTGACATAGACCCTTCTCAAGGAGCGGCTTCCAGATGCTCCAAACATTAGAATATCCAGGAGAGCTGTGGAGCGGGGTAGGACAGAAGATGGAGGACCTGGAGACTGGGGTGGGGCTGGCAAGGCAGGTAGCCAGAGCGGTGCCGGCAAGGACAGGAAGCCAGGGTGGAGCTGGCAGGGCAGGGAGCCAAGGCGGAGTCAGCAGGACAGGAGCCCACCAGGACGGAGTAGATGGTGCAGGAGCCCACCAGGGTGGAGCAGATGGAGCAGGAGCCCACCAGGGTGGAGCAGATGGAACAGGAGCCCTCCAGGGCGGAGCAGACAGAATAGGAGCCCTCCAGGGCAGAGCAGAAGCCCACCGGGGTGGCGCAGATAGAGCAGGAGCCCACCAGGGCGGAGCAGACGGGACAGGAGGACCTGGAACACAGGACAAAGACAAGGACAAAATGGAGAGGTCACAGATAGTTGTTACTGACACCTTCAGAGGTTCTGCAGCAGATGCTGCCACATCTGGGGGTTCTACAGTAGCAGCCGGGAGTGGAAGTGACTCTGGATGGTCTGCTGAGATGTAACGAGACTCTGGATGGTCAGCAGTGACGTGACTAGTCTCTGGGCAATCAGATGAGACCTGATTTGGCTCCGGATGAACAGATGAGACATGACTTGGCTCCGGACGAACAGACGAGACGTGACGAGGCTCTGGAACATCAGACGTAACATGACATGCCTCTGGAAGATCACACGTGACGTGACATGCCGCATCTCTGGAAGATCCTCTGGCCCAACAGCTGTAGCTTGACTTGAAACTGGAGGAACAGCCTTGACTTGACTCTGGAAGTGCAGTGGGGACTTGACTCAACTCAGGAAATGCAGCTGTGGCTTGACTTGTCTCAGGAAGTGTTATTGTGCCTTGACTTGACCCAGGGAGTGCAGCCGTGACTTGATTTGACTAAGGGAGTGCAACAGTGCAATTATACAAAAATGCAATGCAATTTCTTTCAATTGGTAAACTGTAAATAATAATACATGTAATAATAAAAAGTGAAGGTCATTACATTGTTCTTTTTAATCTGGCATCTGTATGCTATGTACAGACATTATTATGTAATTCAAAACACCATTTTGCAATCTGGCACTAAAGAAAGTACCTATAAAAAATCTTTGAGCCAATGGGATCCTAATGGAGACCTGATTTAATCACCAGACTTTATCATTCCAATCATTTAATCCAATTAAACCAATGCATAGAACCAAGACCCTGCCCTGCTGTACTTTTTTCTTTTCCAATAATCTGTTTCGCTCTGATGTAATCACAATGCAGAAGTATTTGTCTCTACTTGTGTTACATTGCGATTTTAAACAGATTGTTGAGGTGGAAAAGCAGTATAATATTTAAATTTATCATTTGGCAGATGCTTTTATCCTAGGCGGCTTGAATTTAAAGTATAATTTTGATTACATTTAACACAAAATGTAATCAATTTGTATAAAGAATTTGCATGTTAATAAAAAAAATGTTTTTAATAGTAGCAAAGGGGTAAAAGCACTATGTATCTAACAATGCCCTTTAGCTGTGACAAGCCCGACCTCTCGTACAATAAATTTTGACAAGCTATTTAAAAATGTTCTCAATTTAACATTTTGGCCCATTAGCGTTTTGTGTATCTCTGAAGGAATGCCTACCCTGGCGTATGTTGATATTGGTTAATCTCTTTCTAAAGATGCTGGAGGGTTGGACCCTCACAGTGGGGTCTTTAGTAATAGAATCCCTGCCATCTGGAGCTGGTGATTCTGATCCAGGGGGGTTCTGTAGAACAGAGGCCCAGGCCGTATTGAATATGAATAGCCTCTAACCTCCAGAACCACTCCAGAACCCTGCTGCGTTCTGCTCCGGTCCCAGAGGGTTACCTGGGCAGTGGGCCAGAGCCATTGTTTGATACTGACTTCTGAAAGGCAATGAAAGTAAACCGCTGTGATTCTTTTGTCAAAAATATGTGCTTGGATATCATATCAGAGAGGTTTGTGGTGCGTGTCCACAAATGATGTTAAGATTTGTGTAGAAAGAACCTTGAAATTGTCAGAAGCGTTTTTTTCTTTTAATTATAAGTGACTTAATTAAACTTGGGGCATAGTCATAAATTACATCAGTGCCATTTAATAAGCTGCAAATATAAATAATTTAAACCATATTGTCATAAATCAATGAAATGCTCTACAAAAAAAGAGAACAATTGCAATTTCAAAAATACAGTCCATTCAAGAACAAATAATTCAGTGATCAAAAATGTTTAGACCATTTTTACTACATTTTTATGGCTCCCTGAATATTTAGTTGTATTAATATCTAAACATGCAATTCTGTCAAAAGAATGAACAGAATCTTTTTGTTCTAGCTTCATGCATTCTTTTTTTATCAACATTTGAATAAAAAGCAACATTCTTTGTCAAAGACTATGGATGGATCAGATTCAGAATGATGATCAAAACATAGATGGAGTAGAGAGCTTCCATAGTCCATCAAAAATTCATTAAAAGTGGGGAAGCATTGTCTCAAAAATGACAGAATTTTTTTTCACTGGCAGGACATTGTCCCATAAATTATGGAAAATCTCGCCAATTGCAGGGATGCATTGTCTCTTAAATAACCCAAATTTTGTCACTGGTGGGGAAGTGTTGTCTCATAAATGACAGAAACTTTCATCAATAGAGGGGAAGCGCTGTCTCGTAAATTACATCAATGGTGGGGAAGCATCTCAAATGATGGAAAATTCCATCAGTAATTGACTCATAAAAGACAGAAAATTATGTCAGTGACGGGAAAACGTTGTCTCATAAATTGTGTAAAATTCCAGCAATAGAGGGGAAGTGTTGTCTCATAAATGACAGAAAATTCCACCAAAAGAAGGGAAGCGTTGTCTCATAAATGACAGAAAATTTTGTCAAAAGAGGGGAAGTGTTGTCTCATAAATTATAGAAAATTTTGTCACTGGCATGGAAGCGTTGTCTCATAAATGATGAAAAATTCTGTCACTGGCAGAGAAACGTTGTCTCATAAATGACATAAATGATAATTCCATCAAAAGAGGGGAATTGTTGTCTCCAGAGCCGATCCTGGCCTCCCTGGGGCCCTAAGCAAAATTCTGCTAAGGGGCCCTTCTACCTAAGCCATGAGCCATGTAAACCATTCTCTCCTTTAAACAAAACAATTCGCTATATATGTCGGTCAAAGAATAAGTGGAACAATGCAGAATGAAATGTATATTTATTGAAAAGAATATTTTTAATCAAGTTGAATTTTAATGTTAATATTATATTAAGTTGTATATTAAAGTGAATATTAACATTATTTTACAGAAAATAATCAAAAAACTAACTGCACTGTTACTTGCAAAAATTCCTGATATCATATAAATGCATATCCTGTTAAAGAATAACCTGGTTTATGCATGTAGAGCAGTTCTTCATAGTGTACTTGATGGTGATGAATGTACATCCATGACCAGTCAGTATAACCAGCTAATCAACATTTTAAAATCAATAAATCAAAAGTCAATTCATTGCTTTCATATCACATTTTAACCTTGATTGAGAGTGAGAGACTAAAAAAAAAATATTGTCTTGTTTGATTTAAACTTCGGGTTATTCGAGCGCTATTAATACTGGTCCCCAGTCAGATAGCCTACTGCTGCTGGAAAGAGAGCATTATGTTTTGTGCATGGCTGCACGCGCATAAACGCAAGCCGTGGTCACGTGGTTACCCGAATGTTAATTTAGAAAACACAGTTGCGTTTATGAAGTTACGTTTACCTGATTGCTGTTCACGCATTTCACTCTCATGGTGTTTTTTTTTTTTTTTTCATGTCCGGATGGATAATTCCGCTTCATATTGTCATCAAACTTATGTATGTGGTAAGGTGTAAACAT
Source organism: Cirrhinus molitorella (assembly GCA_033026305.1). Lineage (NCBI taxonomy): Eukaryota > Metazoa > Chordata > Actinopteri > Cypriniformes > Cyprinidae > Cirrhinus > Cirrhinus molitorella. Next base: position 22,276,895 of record CM065123.1, on the reverse strand, counting down.
TGACCGGTGAGCTGACAGGGAGGCGGGGCCGGGCCTTGCATAACTTGCGGGGCCCTACGCACCTTGCGTAGTGAGCGTATAGGGCAGATCGGTACTGGTTGTCTCATAAATGACAGAAAATTTTGTCACTGGTGTGGAAGTGTTGTCTCATAAATGATGAAAAATTCTGGCACTGGCAGAGAAATGTTGTCTCATAAATGACAGAAAATTTTGTCACTGGTGTGGAAGCGTTGTCTCATAAATGATGAAAAATTCTGGCACTGGCAGGAAAGCATTGTCCCATAAATGATGGAAAATTCTATCAATAGAGGGGAAGCATGTCTCATAAATGACAGAAACTTCTGTCAATGGAGGGGAAGGACTGTCTCATAAATTACTGAAAATTTTGTCAATAGATGGGAAGCATTGTCTCATAAATGACAAAAATTTCCACCAATAGCGAGGAAGAGTTGTCACATAAATGACAGAAAATTTGATCAGTGGCAGGGAAGCTTTGTCTAATAATTTACAGAAAATTCTATGATGGGGAAGCGTTGTCTCTTAAATGACGGAAAACTCCATCAAAAGAGGGGAAGTGTTGTCTCATAAATTACAGAAAACTCCATCAAAAGAAGGGAAGCGTTGTCTCATAAATGACAGAAAATTTTGTCAAAAGAGGGAAAGTGTTGTCTCATAAATTAGAGAAAATTTTGTCACTGGTGTGGAAGTGTTGTCTCCTAAATGACAGTAAATTCTGTCAGTGGCGGGGAAGCATTGTCTCATGGAAAATTAAAAAAATTCTGATGGAAAATTCTGAAGGTGAACTGTTGTCTCATAAATGATGGAAAATTCTGTCAGTGGCTGGGAAGCGGTGTCTCATAAATGACAGAAAATTCCATCAAAAGAGGGGAAATATTGTCTCATAAATGACAGAAAATTTTGTCACTGGTGTGGAAGCGTTGTCTCATAATTGATTAAAAATTCTGCCACTGGCAGGGAAGCATTGTCCCATAAATGACGGAAAATTCTATCAATAGAGGGGAAGTGTTGTCTCATAAATGAAAGAAAAAGTCACTGGTGTGGAAGCGTTGTCTCATAAATGACGGTAAATTTTGTCAGTGCTGGGGAAGAATTGTTTTATAAATGATGGAAAATCCCACCAATGGCAGGGAAGTGCTGTCTCATAAATGACGAAAATTTAGTCACTGCCTGGTGAGGAAGCATTTCTCATAATCGACAGAAACTTCTGTCAATGGAGGGGAAGGATTGTCTCAAAAATTAATGGGAAGCTTTGTTTTATAAATGACAAAAAGTTCCACCAATAGCGAGGAAGAGTTGTCTCATAAATGATGGAAAATTCTATGATGGGGAAGTGTTGTCTCATAAATGACGGACGATTCTGTCAGTGGTGGGGAAGTTATAGAGGAGGAAAATAGAGGAAAAGTTTTGTTTAAAGAATTGACCGTTTTGAGTTAAGAGTGTGGGTTTGGAACAATGTTATGAGATTAAATAATAATTTTAATTTTGTGCGCGCTACTTGAATTATTTGTGCAGACCACAGTTAAAACTTAAAACTGCATTTACACCTTTACCGCCAGCACCCATTTCCAGCTTGAAGTCTTCAAACAAAGGCCTCTGCAGAGAGGAGATACACTGCTCTGCTCTAAGAGCACAAACCAGGAGAACCCAATTAGCAGTGATTTGTGGCAAAGGAGGAGATAGGGACGTGAACAAATGACGACGGGTGAGAGAAGAGACAGAGCAGTGATTAATGTGGAAGCTGTAAAGCACGGAAATGGGAAAGACAGGACAGAACAGTGGGACGCTGTCTGACAGGTACCACCTGACACACCTGCTACGAGAAGAAAAGAAGAGAACAAAAGGGAATTGGCTTCACTGATCCACTGGGACTGTTTTTGTAAATAGGTTAAGAAAATGGAACATTTCCGTAACGGACAGAAAAGCTAATGAACGTACTCCAACTAGCCATTTTAAGGTTACATTGACTGGTAACTGTGCCTGCTTTGGTCATTTGGTCAAGTGTGAGTTCCAAAATACACAGAGACAGTCTTATCAATGAATACAACACCTTTTAATGTAATATTTGTCTGTTTATACTAAGAGCAAAAGCTATTTACATTAACTCAACTCACTGTTGGTCAGATTTTGTTCTTTAATACAAATAGCAGTTATCACCTGTCACTCTTTGCGGTGCACTTAGTGTGAACAAGATATATATTTGCTTGCTCATGTACACTATATTGCCAAAAGTATTGGCACACCCCCTTCTAATGAACAGGTTTGACTACTTTAGTAATTTCCATAAGTACTAATCTTAATTTAAGAATATAATAATATTCTAGGGAATTGTGTCCTAATTTTATAGCAAAAGTTTGGACAGGACCCTTTTTTATTCTAACATGACAATGCCTCTGTGTATAAGGCGAGGTTCATAGAGGAATGTTTGATTCAGTCAGTGTGGAAGAACTTGACTGGTCTGCATAAAGCCAAGTCCTAGTCCCAGCTGAACACCTATGGTGTGACTTAAATGCAGACACTGAGCCAAAAACTCAGACCAAACACCAATGACTTGTGCATATTGGTACAGTCATTTTAGACACTTCCAAAACTGTAGCAACAAAAATGGAAATACAATTTTTAATTATTGAATTATGCTTCCATCTTTGTTGCTGCAGTTTTGGAAGTGCCTTTTTCTGTTCTGAAGAAGGGGGTGTCCCAATACATTTGTCCATATAGTGTAGTCATTTGTGTTTGGTGATGAGTTTTTGGCTCAAGATCTGCATTTAAAGTCACACCAGAGGTGTTCAGCAGAGATTAGAACTTTAGTTCTTCCACAGTGACACACTCAAACATTTCTCAATGAACCTTACCTAATTGACTGATGCATTGTCATGTTAGAATAAAAAGGCACAATTCCCTAGAATATAATTATATGTAATGCGATCTGGGAAAAACCATTGGATGTTGCGCTGGGACATTTTCGGAAAATCAAAGGTTTTCATTAAATTATTATTCTATAACATCTTCTCTATCATCTCTGAAAATATCTTGGCAAAATGCACTTGTTTAGTGCAGAAAAATTACGATTTATTGCAGCAAGCAGAAATGACTCTGTCTTCTCTTATGTCAAGAACGCTGCTGAGGTGCTTTCTCTTAACACCATAAAAAAACAGTTAACCTAGCAAATAAACCACATAACATATTTAATAATGGTGTATCAATGCACATTCCCTGCCAGTCCTGTGTAAACTACGGCAAGCAACATTTTTTATTTATTTATTTATGTATAATGTAATACCGTGGGATGGCGGAGCACAAAAGATCAACGCAGTCGGAAGAAGCTGCTCTCTCAAAAGATCTTTCTCGTCTAAATCTGCTCAATCCTGGTGATGTTAGTGCCCTAAATGATGTTATAATAGATTATTTCACATCCAGAGATGAAGGATCGGGCGATGAAGTTACTAAAGAGGAGGAGTCCGATGACAGTCTGTTATATAAACAGTGCGCGAACAGTTGTGCTGTGCTTGCTTTTGTAAACTACAACTACATTATTCTTGCTATTTAAACATACAAGGGATGATCAAAAGTTCAGAGACTATACCCATGATAAACAACGGAAAACAGTCTGTTTGTGTAATGATGCTGTATAGCGCTCCTGACAGCTCTCGTTAAACCCGTAAAGTGAAAGTGAAAGCCATCTCACTTTAAACCCGTTTTACTCAAAATTCCATTCCTGAAAATCATAGCTATCATCCAACTTCAGATAGCCATAACTTTTGTTACGTTCAAGAAAGGGCTTGAACCCAGCTTCCATATGGTATGAAAATCTAAAAAAGGTACAATTTCTCCATGTGTTGAGTTTTCCTAGATCGCATCACATATGCTTAAACATTAAGATGGAAATTACTGAAGTAGTCAGACCTGTTCATTAGAAGGGGGTGTCCCAATACTTTTGGCAATATAGTGTTGGTGACAATTGGTGACAATGACACATTAAACTAATCAAAAATTACTGGGTAACACTTTACAATAAGGTTCATTACTTAGACATGAATTCATGTATTAACTAACATGAACTAACCATGAGCAATACATTTGTTACTGTATTTGGTAATCTTAATTAACATTAGTTAATGAAAATACAGTTGTTCATTGTATATTCATGTTAGTTTACAGTGCAACTAATGTTAACAAGATTTGAATAATGTATTAGTAAATGTTAAAATTAACATTAACAAAGATGAATAAATGCTGTATAAGAGTAGTTCATTATTAGTTCAAGTTAACTGGTAACACTTTACAATAAGGTTCATTAGTTAAACATTAGTTAATGTATTAACTAACATGAACTAACCATGAGCAATACATTTGTTACTGTATTTGCTAATCTTCATTAACATTAGTTAATGAAAATACAGTTGTTCATTGTTTATTCATGTTACTTCACAGTGCATTAAGTAATGTTAACAAGATTTTAATAATGTATTAGTAAATGTTAAAATTAAAATGAACAAAGATTATTAAATGCTGTATAAGCACAGTTCATTATTAGTTCATGTTAACTAATGAACCTTATTGTAAAGTGTTACCAGTTAACTAATGTAATTAATTAATGAACCTTATTTATTATTTTTTTTTCTCAAATAAATGCTGTTCTTTAGAACTTTCTATTCATCAATGAATCCAAATATTAAGTGAACAAAAATATTAAGTGGCACAACTGTTTTCAACATTGACAATAATAAGAAATATTTCTTAAGCAGCAAATCAGAATGATTTCTGAAGGATCATGTGAGACAGGCATAAGGGATGAAAATTCAGCTTTAATAAATTGCATATTTAAAATAAATATCGAAATAATCATTTATATTAATAGATTCATAAATAATTATGAGTAAATTAATTCATAAAAAAAATGTATAATTTATATTTAAATTAATTTCATATAAATGTTTCGTTAGTTTTATTTTCATTTTACTACAAAGTGGAAACCATTTAGAAATGATAAACATGTATACAAACTTACAATGCCATTAGAGTAAAGAGTCTTCTATTTAGTTACTAAACGACTTCCACATTGGCACAGCGCAATGATGGTTTTGGAGGCTTTTCAAACAGTCTGGGTCTCTTTTTAGTCCTATAGGTCATTAACTGGAGGGAAAACACAGCCTTGAGATAGAGTCAAACACTCAGCCTGGCACTGAATTTGTTAGCTAAATATTCCTGCCGTGTCTGGCTACCCGGAACGCTGTTCTGTGGCTGTCATGGTGATGGGTCGGTATGTGGAGTATCCCGTGGAGGACTGTTCACTCAGCTAATTAAAATGCAGGAGATAGTTATGGGGCCGATACGCCGCCTCTCCCTCACCAGCACTCACTTCCAGTCTCTCTCTCTTTCTCTTTCTCATTCTGGCAACACTAATTGACCAGGGGAAGCACAGCAGCAGTTCCCTCCCTTTTCTTTTCCTTTCCTCCATCCTTTCCTTTTTCTTTGTATCTCTCCTCTTCTTTTCTCTCTAATGGAAGCTGTTCTGCTGGCCTTCTCTCTCCTGTCTGGCTCGGCTAATTAAAACTACGCTGAGACAGAAAGCAGAAGAGGAGGCACATATATATTCTGCTGTCTGATTATCCAAAGAATTCAAGAGCAGACTGTTCAACAAGACCAAAGCAAATACCTTTCTCTTGTCCGACATCGCTTTTGATCACAAGTGATTCAATGCTGCATAATTACAGTATTATAAAAAGAGATCTTACATTTGCCAAACCTTAAAACTTTTCTTGTGAAATAAGTACAGATGAAGCAATTTGTAAGTCACGATTTGTTCTGGTCACTCTGCGGTTTTCCTTCCGTTGAATTCCATTAATTTGAAGAAGGTTTACATTTCGCTGTTCCAAGTTTGGTGAACTCTGAAATTTAAAGAACAAACGTTGAAACTTAAGGTGTGTAGGATTGCAAAAAAAAGAAAAGAAAGAAAAGTAGATTGTATATTTTTACACTGTGGAGTTATTATTATTTGTTATATATTGAGTTCATGCCTTTAAAAAACTTGACTATTATAATCAAGGCAGTATCCAAAGATTAGATTAGATGCAGTATTAGATTTATTCAATAATAACCTCATAAAAAGTTAAATTCTGCCATGATGTACACTACCAGTCAAACATTTTTGAACAGTAAGATTTTTTTGATATGAGAAGTCTGCATTTATTTGATATGAAGTACAGCAAAAGCAGTAATATTGTGAAATATTTTTACTATTTAAAATAACTGCTTTCTATTTAAATATATTTTAAAATGTAATTTATTCCTGTGATCAAATCTAAATTTTCAGCATTATTACTCAGTCTTCAGTGTCACATGATCTTTCAGAAATCATTCTAATGTGCTGATTTGCTGTTCAAGAACCATTTCTTCTTATTATTATTACCAATATTTAAAGCAGTTGTGTACATTTTTTAGGGTTGTTTGATGAATAGAAAGATCCAAAGATCAGTATTTATCTGAAATAAAAAGCTTCTGTAACATTATACATTATACCATTCATAAACTTAAAGCTTAATTTTTGGAAAAGATATTATAGAAATGAATACTTTTATTTAGCAAGGATGCTTTAAATTGATCAAAAGTGATGATAAAGACATTTATGATGTTACAAAAGATTTAGATTTCAGATAAACACTGTTCTTCTGAACTTTCTATTCATCAAACAAACCTGAAGAAATTCTCCTCAGCTGTTTTCAACATAATAATAATATTAAACGTTTTTTGAGCAGCAAATCAGAATATTAAAATGATTTCTGAAGGATTGTATGACTGGAGTAATGATGCTAAAAATTCAGCTTTGAAATCACAGGAATAAATAAGAAATAAACTGTTTTGCTGTACTTTGGATTAAATAAATGCAGGTTTGGTGAGCAAAAGAGACTTCTTTACAAAACAAAAACAGTAAGCACTAGTTCTTAGAGGCAAAAGGTTACAAGTTGTTATTTTTTACAGTAAAACTCATTTGTTTCATCTGTCTCAAATATTTCCCCAAAACAAAATAATAATAAAAAAAAAGTACAGCATTTACAACATTTTTCTTCTGGCAAACACAAAATGTGATACTAAGCATAATATCCAAGCCGTCTTTTCTTTAAATATAATGACAGTAGGGGGTGAATATTAATGCAAAACTCAGGAAAAGGACAAAAAACCAACATAAAAGTATAATTAATTAGTGAGTACTACATTTGTGTGATGATCAAAATGAAAATGAACATTTTTATTTTCTATTTTAATTTCTTATGTATCAATTGTGATTATTCCTTTTTATGTAAAATACTTTAAAATACCTTTGTGTATGAAATGTGTCTTGTTTTTTACTGACACTCTTCTAATTTGTATTGTGGGACCTGGACCTTGGTGCTTTTGGATGAATAAGACAATTTAGTGATAATTTAGGCCATTCATGTGTGCCACATGATTATGGGTGATATTTTTAGAAGCGTTTTATAATTCTTCTATGGTGCTTTTTGTCCTTTTGTCCTTTTGTCCTTTATCTTCTTTTTTGTTTAGCAAAAAGAGAAAACAATGCTATGTTGGAATGACAGTGGCGTTATGATTACAAATGATGGAGAAAGTAAATGAAAAAAGTTTTTAACTTATTTGTTATTATTTTTTAACCAAATGAAGCCAGAGAGTTTCACCACTGAAAACCCCCCTAACCTTTTCTTTTTCATGCTTATCTTTCTTTCTACTCCCTCACCGTGGATTCTTTGGAAGGTAAGGGTGCCACTGTACTCCTCTGCCTTTCTTAAACCCCCTCTGATAAGTCACAGATCCTCGAGCATGGAAGGGGGATGGGAATGAAGTGAAGCAGGTGAACTCTGGCTGGTGTCCAGGGAGGGAAAGGCGGGCAGTTTGTAGGTCAGTACTGATGGGATACACGGAGGAGTGAAGGCCTTGCCCGCGTTCTCGGCGCTCGCGGTTCCAGCCCAGTCTCCAATTACTGATGGAACTCGCGCATCTCTCTCTGTCTTCCTCTCTCCTCTCATCCTCCTTGAAACCATGCCAGAAAAGGCCTCCCTAAAGACACAGGGAGACAGAAACAAGACAAAGATTTTCAGGATCGGTGGAGGGGAAAAGAAAGGTTGTGAAATATTAAACATGACGAGGTCTCATTGGAATGAAGTGGCATGTTTTCCTTTCGGATGTTTCTGGGTCTTCTGAAATATACAAGTGGCAGAATAACAGCCCCGCTATATGTGTCAGTAATTAGTCGACTGAAAGATTGACAGAAAACATATATCAATAATGTCCTAGAAAAGTCTACTGGATATTTTAGCTAAAAAGTTACTGCAACTTCCACTCTTGTTGTTATTTTGGCCTATTTTCCAAGTTTCTTGTTATGTAAAATACAATACTTTATTCATACAATGAAATCAGTGCAGGAAAGTCAATTAATGGCACTCAAAAACATAATATATGAAAACAAAAAACAAAAACATTTCAGAAAGAATATACGATAAGTGTAATATCTTTAGACATTTAATTGCATGCTAATTGCAGTTAATTAAAAACATCAGTTTAAATTTATATGAAATGCATTTAGCTTTTATTGAAATATGGTTAAAGTGTACTAGATATATATATAGTACACTTTAGCCATATTTATATATATATAATTTTTTTCTATATATATTAATTTAAGTGCATTTTTACTAAAAATCTAATTTTAAGTCATAATCATAATTTGTGACATACATAATATTTTATGTTAAGATACAGAAATATTTTACAAAATAGTATAATTTATAATTTACTTTTAGGTCTAATCATAATATGCGATATACACAATAAATAGCAATATATGTTAGGATGCAGAAATAATTTACAAAAATAAATAATAATATTATTTATATATTACTTTTAAGTAGGGCTGTCAAACGATTAATCGCATCCAAAATAAAAGTTTATGTTTACATACTATATGTGTGTTTATTTTGTGTATTTATTATGTACATATAAATAGACACACATACATGTATATATTAAAACAAAATATTTATATGTATATATATTTATACCTGTATACAATTTAGATTATAAATAAATATAAATATTTTAGATATAAATCAAAAATATTTTTCCTTATTATATACATGCATGTATGTATATTTTTATATACATAATAAATATACACAGTACACAAATATATTGTATGTAAACATAAACTTTTATTTTGGATGCGATTAATCGCGATTAATCGTTTGACAGCACTACTTTTAAGTCTAATCATAATTTGCAATATACCCTATAAATAGCAATATTGTATGTTAAGGTGCAGAAATAATTTACAAAATAAATGATATTATTATTTTATAATTTATTTTTAAGTCTAATCATAAGTTGCAATATACACTATAAATAGAAATATTGTATGTTAAGGTGCAGAAATAATTTATAAAATAAATAATATTATTTATAATTTACATTTAGGTCTAATCATAATTTGTAATATGTGATATACATAGCAATGTTGTATGTTAAGGTTCAGAAATAATTTACAAAATAAATTATATTATTTTAGATTTTATTTGTAAGTCCAATCATAATTTGCAGTATACACTACAAATAGCAATATTGTATGTTATGGTGCAGAAATAATTGACAAAATAAATAATAATATTAATTATAATTTACTTTTAAGGTCAAACATAATTTGCCATATACACTATAAATAGCAATATTGTATGTTAAGGTGGAGAAATTATTTACGAAATAATATTATTATTTTATAATTTAGTTTTAAGCCTAATCATAATTTGCAAGATACACTATATAAAGCAATATTGTATGTTATAGTGCAGAAATAACTTTTACAATTATAAAGATATACATTTTACAATTTATATAACATAATTATTATAGGTCACAGTATAGTTCTCATTTAATTAATTAAGCACTGTAAAATTTACTGTGCAAGTACATCAACTAGTTGCCAGCAATATACAGTAAATTCATGCTAAATTATGATGGCGCACCAGTTGAGATTCAGGAGCTGTGTGATTCTTCCAGTCTCCAGAGTAAAGAGAAGAGATTTCACTTCCTCAGCAGACCGTAGGGCAAACATGGGCCTTTTCATTTAAATATTAATGCCACCACTGAAGTAAGCAAGCATGACGAGGATGCAATTATAACCTAAATAAGCCTTTGATAAGTCTTGCCACAAAGAGGGAATGTGTTAGTAAATAAACATGTTTTAAATGCTGTTGTGCCTGTTTATGTTTATGGGGAGATCTGAGCTCCTAAAGTAGCCATTAAACACTTGGAGAGAGCATTAGTGCCACGCTTTAATATAAAGTTTATAGAGGGAGAAAGCGAGAGACTTTAAAAAAATATGTAATGCTAGATTTTCACTCATCATCTGAGCCGTTTATTATGATTGTATGTGTGTATGAGGCATTAATGTGCATGTGCAGGCCTGCCGCATGCGCTCGCTGTGCATGTTAAGTGCATGTGTGTGTGTGTGTGTGTATGTGTGTGTGTACCAGCCCATGTGTTTATTGGTGGCGGGCCAGTTGTCTCTGGCTTGTTTTGCTCGGTCGATAATTTCCTCATTTGCTAGCGGGAAAATAGCTAATTAAAACCCTCTTCAGCTAACAGCCTGTTTGGGAGTATGCTAATGCAGTCCTGGGCTGGCTTCTGTTCCTGCCCCGTTCCCAACACACACGCCTGTTTCCCCCCCATTACGATGGTGGTTCGGGACATTGATTCAGTGCTCACATCACTGCTGCGAGCCAAGAAGCAGAATTTCTTCATTCCGAAAGAAACTCTTTAAAGCAGTGTGATTAGCAACTGTCGTTACATTGTAATAAACAGTGAATTGGATGCTTATTACACAGTAGTTACCACCATATTGTACTGTAAAAATTCTTTTTAAAATTGTAAATAAAAGAAACATTATTGAAGTATGTTGTTTAAAGGGTACACAGTTTCACCTAATCTCATGTTAATCTTAAGTACCTATAGAGTAGTACTGCATCCTTAATATCTCCAAAAAGTCTTTATTTTTATTTATCATATTTATAAAAGAAAAATACAGCTTTCCGATTCCCTCCGGAAAAAGCAGAGCTTCTGGAGGCATGCCGTGGGCGGGGCTAAGTTTGACGATCACTCACGCTTAGATTGCCAATGAAGCACAGACATTTAATGCCGTTTCACTTACCATCCGAAGTTTTGAATCATGACCGGGATCTTTTATAGCTGGGACCGCTCCATCTTGTAGTATCAAACAATGTGCAAATCCAACGTCAAACTGGTCCTTGTATATGAAACGTTCGTCAACAAACACACTTACAAAACTCCATTGCTGCCCCGGAAAAAGGAACTGCATCCACTGTTCATGTAACGCTAAGTTCTTCGGGAAGCTTAGCAAAGTTATCTTTGCCTTACAACCAAAACCACATTTCTTTAGAGATATTCTGCCCAAGTGAATCCCTTGCAGCAGTGCAGCCGAATGAATCGCCTTGATGGTCGCGCTTTTTCTCTCGCTCTAGTCTACGTGTGTGCTGGCATGCCTTTTCGGGAAAAATGGTCATATAAGGAGTTCCACCATTGTCTACGTCATTAAAGCCACGATCGAAAAAAAACTGCCGAAACTTGTATCAACCTGGAAGTAAGATTTTCGGCAAAGAAATTCTCAGTTGTCAGTTTTCGAAATTATTTTTTAAACTTTGGCCATGTTTAGCATGAGAATCCAACTCTTTAACACTGTAAACAACTCTCTATGAATACACGAAACACCATTGTACCCCCCCTTTAAGAAAATACTTTTTTTTTTACTATAAATGTGAACTTTTTTTAATGTTATGTTCCATTTCTTTGTTTGTGAAACTCACTAGTAGTTTCTGAGTGAAAATAGTTTCTACACTAATTTTTCACTGTGTAATGGCAAATAAATGTCAGTATTTTTTAAAGTGTGATTAGCAACTATATTATTACATTGTAATAAGCAGTGAATTAGAATCTTATTACACAATTACACTGTATTTCCCACTATCATGTATATTTATATACAGAGCTGGGTAGTAACTGATTACATGTAATCTGGATTAAGTACTTGTAAGATACATTTTGGGAATCATACATTTTTGAGTCTCGATAAAGTACAGTCTTTTTCATCAAATTTGTTTGTGGATTCGGTAAAAAAAGTTGAGCCTTACTCACTTGACGTGTTTTATAATCATGTCCCACATAAACAAGCTTTTCAAAGAAAAAACAAGGAGTATGATACTTGATTACCTTATTAAAATATACCAGCAATCATAAATTTGTAATTTATCCTTCACTGGCAGCCATGATAACTTTCTGTGCATGTCACTAACATTGGCCCAAAATGGATAATGAAGCACTAGCCTGGCTGCTCTGTTCTGAACCATCTGAATTTTTTCTCCCTAATTTATCTTTTTCATCTTTTAACATTTTCTTTCTTAACCGATTATATACACTCAGAAAGTCCAGTTTTGTGGACATTCACACATAGACTAGTCATTAGTCAGGTGGCGACACAGCATTTCACCACTGGATTTACGAAAATCATTTCAGGTATAAGAAGGGTTTCAACATTGCATCAACTGATGAACACATTCATTTTAAACCGTTTTTTTAAACCATGTATTATTGTCTCATGCTTTTTGTCATCTAAATCTTATTCACCAAATATACTTTAAGTACGTTACTTTAAGTACTCCTGAAATTTTAAAATAAATATTTCAATAATTAAGAATAACGTTTGCATGTTCATGGTTTCTTTGATGTTGATAAATGGTCACATGGCATGAAGGTAAATAATTTTTTTTTTTGTTTGTTTTGTTTTAATTGTTATTTTAAAACAAAGACTATAGAAATACCCTTGAAAAGGACTTTGGTTTAAAATGGTTTAAAATGATTTATTTTCATTTACATCTTTTTTATGACTTTTTTTTTTATTTGTTAACTTAAACTCACAAACCCCCTGCAGTTACTTTACGAACCCTAGTTTGGAAAACTTCATGTTGTAAACTACAATGAATGGAAGATATTTTCTCACTCTTTGCATTTTTTTACATCATTATGATACAAGATAATTACCAAAAATGTGTAATGTAATGGATTACGTTACTGACTACAAATTTTAAATAATAAATGATAAATAGAGTGAAATAAATATACATTGTACAATGTATATATAATTTATAGTTGAGGTCAAATGTTTACATACGCTTTGCAGAATCTGCAAAATGTTAATTATTTTACCAAATTAAGAGGGATCAGACAAACTGCTTGTTATTTTTTATTTAGTACTGACCTGAATAAGATATTTTACATAAAATACGTTTACATATAGTCCACAAGAGAAAATAATAGTTGAATTTATAACAGTAATACTGTGTTGTTAGTTGAATGATCCACAGCGTTTTTTTTGTTTTTGTTTGTTTGTTTTGTTTTTTGCGATAGTTGTTCATGAGTCCCTTGTTTGTCCTTAACAGTTAAACTGCCCACTGTTCTTCTTCAGGATTTTTTCCTGAAGAAGAAGAAGAAAAAAAAAAAGATGCATTAAGAGATGGGGGTGAAAACTTTTGATCCAAATGAAGATTACATTTTTCTTATTTTGTCTAAATATCATATATATATATTTTTTCTTTTAGTACTGCCCTTCAGAAGCTACAGAAGATACTTACATGTTTCCCAAAAGACAAAATAAGTTTTTTTTACATTTACTCTGATCTTCAAATCTACTCTGATAATCAGAATCACACAGTCATTGTTGGAAAGGGTTCAAATACACAGAAATGCTGAAAAACCAAAGAACTTGTGGGACCTGAAGGACTTTTCTGAAGAACAGCAGGCAGTTTAACTGTTCAGGACAAACAAGGGACTCACACACAACAATCATTCAACACAGTAACAACACAGTATTAAAAATCAAGTGTATGTAAACTTTTGAACAGGGTAATATTTATAAATTCAACTACTATTTTCTTTTGTGAACTATTTAAATGTCTTTTATGTAAAATATCTTTTACAGGTCAGTACTAAATAAAAAAATTAAAAAAAAACATGCATTTTGTATGCTCCCTCTTATTTTGTAAAATAATTCACATTTTGCAGATTCTGCAAGGTGTATGTAAACTTTTGACCTTAACTGTATATATCTGTAAAATATTTACATATATTACACACACACACACACACACACACACACACACTGAAAACATAAGCCAAATTACAATCAAATTAATCTATTTATTCTAATCATTCACAAATAGGGGTAAATAATAATAACAACTATTTAACCTTGCCTTGAAGTGCAAAAATGTGCCTTAAAATAGATTTAAGAAAGTTGTATTTTTACACTTTAATTCTCTAATGTATTAATCTTGCATCAAGTATTAAGCCCCTCAAAGTGCTGGTAATAATGCATATTTTTATAAACGAAACTTGTGAGCTTGTTTGCAGGGGAAATGAAAGTTTTATTCTTGATGTTAGTGTTCATGCCTTAGGGTGAACTTGCTGAAATCTGACAGCACAACACCAGAGAGTACAACTGCAAGGCTGTAGTAATTAGCTGTTTTTTTCCAACTGATATTTTTTATTGATGTGTTGTTTTTCTTCACTGACTTCCTTTGTAATGCCGTGATGAAAGAGGCAGTTGAAGAGAAGAGATTGAGCCGAAAAAAAAAGAGCTTTCATGTCCTTGCCGCTCTTTCATCAAAACTTTGTGTTGTTCATTAAGGTCACAAGACTTTTGTTTTTGTCTTCTTTTCCTCAAGCTTGTTTTGCTTATTTGCTGGGTTACATTTGACAAACCTCAATTAAGTTTGGTTGCAGAATTAATTGTGCTGAAACTGATGTCTGGCTGAAGGGAGAAAAAACTGTTTTCTTGTTTCTGAATCACATCCTTTATGACACCACCTAACTAGGTCACACATCATCAGTTTTTAGTAAGAGATATTATCTTTTGTCTTACACAGAAAATGGATCGGCGCAGGAACTGGCATTCATAACTAATGCATTCCGGAAACTCGGAGCGCTACCTCATCCACAATTCCCCATCATGATGGTACGTTTGAACAATGTGCAGCGATGATTCACTTAAGCTTTTCCATTTCAACTGGCTTTACTGAAAGAGAGAGCTTTGGAACGATCATTTAAGAATAATTATACAGTTGTACACTGACATTTTTTTTTACATTTCATGTGTTTGACAGATGCTTTTATCCAAAGTGACCTGCAGTTAACTGCAGGTAAGATACATTTTTCATTTGTAATTATCATCTTTCTCTTTCTACCATTACACAACACATTTCAGTAAGGTTTGTTTAAGCTATTTTTATTTAAAATTGTATTTCATGTATTTACGTAAATTAGTAATCACACATTTGTAATGATGAAGTTACAGTTTAGTAAATTTAAAATATATAAACTTTAAATATAATATCAAATAACATCCACTACCAGTCAAAAGTTTTTGAACACTAAGGTTTTTAATGTTTTTTTTTTAAAGAAGTCTCTTCTGCTCACCAAGCCTGCATTTATTTGATCCAAAGTACAGTGAAAGCAGTACAAATTTAAAATATATTTGCGATTTAAAATATCTGTTTTGTATTTGAATATATTTGAATATATAATTTATTCCTGTGATTTCAAAGCTGAATTTTTAGCATCATTACTCTAGTCACACGATCCTTCAGAAATCATTCTAATATGCTGATTTGCTGCTCAAAAAACATTTATTATTATTATTATTATGTTGAAAACAACTAAGTCGAATTTTTTCAGGTTTCTTTGATGAATAAAAAGTTCATTTATCTAAAATAGAAATCTTTTGTACCATTATACATGTGTTTATTATAACTTTTGATCAATTTAAAGCATCCCTGCTAAATAACACAAAAATAGTGACTCCAAGCTTTTGAATGGTATAATGTTATTTCAGATACGCTGATCTTTGGATCTTTCTATTCATCAAAGAATCCTAAAATAAAAAAGGAACGTAACTGTTTTAAATATTAATGTTTCTTAAACAGCAAATCAGCATATTAGAATGATTTATGAAGTAATGATGCTCAAAATTTAGCTTTGATCACAGAAATAAATTACATTTTAAAATATATCCAAATAGATAGCAGTTATTTTAAATAGTACAAACATTTCACAATATTTCAGCTTTTGCTGTCTTTTGGATCAAATAAATGCAGGCTTGATGAGCAGAAGAGACTTCTTTAAAAAAAACATTACAAATCTTACTGTTCAAAAACTTTTGACTGATAGTGTACATGTGCTTTGCTAGTCAACACAGCAAAAATAAGTGCACTTCTTTAAAACAGAACAAAAGATAATTGTTAGTAAAACTTTATTTGACAACAAATCACACTTTTTAAAGAAACAGCACTGAAAGTGTAAACTCTTAAGTACATTTATCTGAACGGATAGTTTTTTTTAAATATATATTTTTAAGATCTGAAGTGTATTGCAAGTTTAAATTCAAAACAATTAAACACTTCTTTTTCAAACAGAACTATTAAAATATTAAGTTCTTTGAAACTCTTTAAGTTAAACTAACTAAGCTGTTGTACTGCAGTATTTATATATAATATAAAAGCTTTCCGGTCCACAACATAAAATGCACTGCAGTGCTCAAGGCTCTTGAATGCCTAAACACAGAGCATTTTCAGGCATCAATTCAAAAACATAAATACTGCTATTTGAATAATCAGGAAAAACTGATTGCTGTCAGTGATAAATCCACAAGTCTTTATTAATGACACACAAAAAGGGCTAGATTGCTAGCTCAGGTTTCTCTTCGCCGGGCACTTGATTGCTCACAGAGACGTTTCTGAAGCTGTCAGAGGTTTTTTGTACAGCTGCCAATTATCACTGCACCCAGTGTTTCTCAACAATACTGCGGCGACACATCATTTGTCGAAAAGTCACACGCTTTCAAAAGTTAATTGGATTTTAAAAACCAATATAAAATTCCATCGCTATAATCGCTCCTTAAAGATTTTTCTTTCATCAGAGCCGGCCGCTAATTGTGTGAGCCTGAATGGAAGTGGGCGGATGAAATTACCTTGAGTCTGTATCATAATACTGCAAACTATAGACAGGAAATGTATGACAGTTTGACAAGATTTGTCATATTTTGTTAGTGTGTGTTTTTTTAAGTACTACTGAAACCTTTTTGAAACTGTCTGCACTTTTTCATCTTTGGAAAACAAAACAAAAAATTTGTAACAGGTCTCTGTGTATTTTTTTTTTCTTTAAGACAAGACACTGCAGGTGAATAGGGTAAAAGAATAAACTAATGGTTATCGCCTTACTTCCCCAGTTGATTGATTACATTGATAATTGCAAACATTTCTTGTATTACAAGTTTTCTAAAATGTTAGGTTTAAATATGCAAATAAGGCATGGTTTAATGAAATATGCACTAGTGTTTCAAATATAAACACTGGATGAAGTCAGTTTCAAAATTCTTGTTTATTATTTTTGACATATTGGAGTCAAATGGTTTTACAGAGGGAATTTGGGGTCATCTAATTTTTGCCACACCATAATTCAGAAAATGCTAAATAGAACAGACTGAAAACAATATATTTTCACATTTTTTGGGGGAAATAAAATGTATATAATCAAGCAAATTATATATGAACAAATCCCTCTGTAAAAACCTTTAGGATATAGACAGGAATAAAAATGTCAAGTTTGATGTGTGTAAGTGGAGATTTATGGCTTAAGTGTAGGAGAAACAACTCATTTTGAGAAAACTTGACAGGTGCATGAAAAAAATATTTTTGCCTGCAGTGTCTCACCTTAAATGAAAGTCAGTGGGGTCCGATATTATTTTGTACCTCATAACAAAAACGGTTGAAATATTGTTCAGAATATCTTTTTTTTTTAACGGAAGAAATGAAGTCATACATGTTTTGAATGACACGAGAGTGACAGAATTTTAATTTTTAGGTGAACAATTGATTTAAAAAAAATAATAATTTCAGTTTCTTTTTTTAACAGTTTCTACATTTGTGAGGTATTATTTTAGCACATATTTGCGCAATCAGAAACGTCAGTAATTATGAACACAATCATTCTAATTGTGGGTAATACTGGTGATTGTTATTTCACAAATAAGTGCTCAGGACTAACCACTGGAACTGCAAATTGCAGCCTTGCAATGTTATTGAAACTAGACTCACAACATGAATTTCAATTATTCAGACCAATCTAGGACCTGATAAACAGCGCATTTCTCTCTCCCCGCCTCATGTCCTTCACCAAGAACAGTGCAATTACATCTCTGCTGGGAAATGGGGGACTGACAGAATACAAGAGGCCAGTAATCAGAAGAAGAGAGGTCCGTCTTATGATAACAAATTACACACCAGTGCGACACTGCATGCTTCTGCCTAACAACATCCCTGAAGTCAGAATGTAGACCATCTTTTCCGCATTTGGCCTACTTAACTGTACACATGCTTATATAGACACGCACGCGTTCAGAAAGGTCAGAGGTGTCAGCGGTGTATCTGACTGCTTAGACGTGGTTTTTCTCATATGTGAGATCACATAAGATACAGAGATGGATGAGCCTTTGAAATGTCATAGCGATAAGACTGTTTGCTAACAAAAAAGAAAAAGAAGCATTGTTTTCAAGACTTTAAAGGAATAGTTCACCCAAAAATGACATTTCTGTCATCATTTATTCACTCTGATGAAGTTCACTCTTCATGTGTATGAAGAACGAGTGTGACTACTTTCTTCCACAGGACATTAAAGGAAGATATTTATAGCAGAATGAGAATTATAGCAGAAAAGAAGCTTTATAATTTTTTTTTTTTTCAATAAAATATGATGAATGAACAAGATTTTCAGTGAATAATGATATCATGTGACTTAAGAAAGCTTGAAAGTCAAAAGTAATATTATGAAATATTATTGCAATTTAAAATAACAGTTTTAACAATTTAATATACGTTATGTGTCACATGATCCTTCAGAAATCATTCTAATATGTTGATTTATTATCAGTGATGAAAACAGTTGTGCTGCTTAATATTTTTTTTTGGAACCTGTGATTTTTTTTTAAAGTTAAAAAAGAGCAACATTTATTCAAAATAGAAATCGTTTGTAACATTATAAGTCTTTACTATCACTTTTTATTAATTTAACAGATCCTTGCGGAATAAAAGTATTTATTTCTTTCAAACATTTACTGACCCCAAACTGAACAGTAGTGAATATTGTTAAAGATTTCTATTTTAAAATTGCTGTTCTTTTTTTTTTCTTTTTTTTTTTTTTACATTTTATTCATCAAAGAATGAAAAAAGTATCACAGGTTCCAATAAATATATAAATAAATAAATAATAAGCAGCACAACTGTTTCCAACATTGACAATAAATCAGCATATGAGAATGATTTCTGAAGCATCATGTGACACTAAAGACTGGAGTAATGATGCTGAAAATTCAGCTTTGCATCACAGGAATAAATTATATTTGAAAGTATATTCAAATAGAAAATTTTAAATGGCAATAATATTTCACAATATTACTGTTTTTTATGTATTTTTAATCAAATAAATTTGAGCAGAAAATACTTTTTAAAAAGCATTTGAAAGATTTCATTTCAAGATTTCACTTTTGTATTAATATATTTATGTATTTATGTTTGTATGTATTTATATATGTATATATTTATAATTTATAAACACACTATCTATATCTATATTATGCAGAATTTTGGTTCTCTTTGAGCAGTGTTATATTCGTGTTATTCATATACTGTTACAGTATTCAGTAATATTTTGAATGTATTTTTAACATATATTACGTTTTAATTAAAATTTTGTAAATATCGTCATCTTAATTGTCATCGTCTTTGTTACTTAAAACAATATTATATATATATATATAGTAACAAAGATGACAATATTTAATAAAATTGTAATTGTTAAAAAGCATTTAAAAACCATTTTATGAATATGTATGTATATATATTTATATGTATGTATATATATATATATATATATATATATATTAATTTCAGTCATAGTTCTATCCATTTAAACGGATTTAACTTCAATTAGTTGCCAAGGCATGTTTTTTATTATTATTATTATTTCATCTAATATTTTGATTGTTATTTAAATTTTATTTTCACTGGATAGAAAAGAGCAGCACAAATATTTTACTAAATTTCTTTTTTTGTGTGTGTTATATTATATATGTGTTAGATCCGATATAAAAATGCAATTAATAACCTAATTTAAATATTAATGTAATTGCATAAATATGTATATCTATCCGGTATTTTTCTCTCTCTATACATACATTATATGCATATATCCTGTACGTGAGCTGCCAAGGAGTTCGCGCATCTGTCATCAGTCCCACACGTGCTGCAAATTGATATTCCATTATTTGACGTATTATCTTAGATGAAAGGCTTTCTAATTCTACACAGAAAGACTCAAACAAAGGAAAAGCAGCCCAGGGTCAGTAATGCCGCAAGCAGCGGGACTCCACCTCCTCCTCCACCTGTCACTCAGGAACCTCTCCGTCCAAAGCCCAATTAAATCTCTCCCCTCCACGTGAGCTGACCCCGCGCGCATGAATATGTATGAGAGCGAATGCAAATAAACCGCTTCACCGCTGTGCGCGTAAGGGCTCTGAGGAAGAGGATAACAAAGGAAAGGCCCACACTGAGCGTCAGGAGCACGGATGCCATCACTTCCCAGAATCATCACAGAACGAACGGAACACGAAACCTGCCGAGACGTCCCGGCCGGCACGGTGTGTGTGTGTTTGACCATTATCTGTACTACAAAAGCCTTTTTATGGCTCACTAGACAGCTGGTGTGCAGGAAAGGGACATCAAATACCGTTAAACTTTTTAATGTGCTTGGTAAATATGGATCTGAAGGGACATTGCGTACTTAGGAGAGAGGAAACGCATGAATTATATATGAACTCCGGATATTAGAGTGGACTGATATGATTAAAGAACAATCGGCTATATTCAGAACTGCTATTATTATTATTATTATTATTATTACAACAATTACTATCATAATCATCATCCTTAGTAGTACTAGTAGCAATAATGCCCTCATTGTACATAAAATGCCATCTCTGTAAACACAAAACTGTTTGCCTGCAAATGTATTCAGCGCTCGATTACAAAGCCGCTGTTTGGAGGTCAGAATTAATACCCAAATAAAATAAGTAATAAGGGTGATGGCTTCATAGATAGTGACATTTAGTGCAGGAAAAGTGCCAAGTCGTCACAGCGTACAGGGGTGTGCTTGTAAATAATTAATCTTTGCTCTTCATGTCTACTTGTCAGTACAGACTGGGGGCTTGTATCCTGGCAACGCGCCATGGTTTCCACATGCTGCAGGGAGAGAGAGGCCCTCAGGGGGGAGCCAATCATCTCTCTGCCTCAAGCTGAAACAGCAACGCACACACAGACGCACGCATATATGCAAGCGCAGACTCACTCACGCAGAGACAGACGACTATGTATGTACATATGCTACCGTAAACCAGATACACACAAGCGCACTAAGTGTTATGTTCTGTTTCCTTCTGGCTTTATTCCTAAGATGTCTTCATTTCACGGCCCTGCATATCTCAGCCCCACGTCATTCATATTTTAGCACGGCTGCTTAGCTTACTTTTACACTGTACACAACAGAGGACTAAAACAGCTGCTTTAGAGTGTTTTTGACTCACTTAAAGGGAGTTCAACCAAAAATGAACACTTTGTCATTATTTACCTTGATCACCCTCAAGTTATTCCAAACCTGTATGCATTTCTTTGCTTCTACTGAACACAAAAGAAGACATTTTGAAGAATGTTGGTAACCAAACAGTTGATGGTAGCCTTTGACTTCTATAGTATTTTCTTTCCATGCTATGGAAGTCAATGTTGGTTACCAGCATTCATTAAAAATAACTTCTTTTGTGTTCAACAGCTGAAAGAAATTCTTACAGGTATGGAACAACTTCATCAAAAGTTGTTCCATACTCAAAATTTTTGGGTGAACTATCCTGTTAATTCCATCTTTATTAGTCATTCCATAATTACTTTTATCGTATTTGAAATATGGTTAAAGAGTGCTGATGAATTTACTAACAAGCGTTTATGGCGACTAAAATATGCAACCTGATGTTATGATGAAAACGTACCTGTGGGAACTTTTTCGCAAAATGCAAAATACGTACTGCTATGTGTGTTTTGTGACATATTCAATGTGAATGTCCACTGAGTGGCACTAAAAGAATGTTAGTTTTTTTTTTTACGGAAAAGATGAACATACGCAGTTCTGACTTGAAATATCCATTGAGTGGTGCTGTGATAAACCCACCTGTGGGAACTTTTTCACAAAATGCGAGATAGTTAACGCCATGTTCTTTTCGTGACATACAGTGGGTACGGAAAGTATTCAGACCACCTTAAATTTTTCAATCTTTTTTTATATTGCAGCCATTTGCTAAAATCATTTAAGTTAATTTTTTTCTCATTAATGTACACACAGCACCCCATATTGACAGAAAAACACAGAATTGTTGACATTTTTGCAGATTTATTAAAAAAGAAAAACTGAAATATCACATGGTCCTAAGTATTCAGACCCTTTGCTCAGTATTAAGTAGAAGCATCCTTTTGATCGAATACAGTCATGAGTCTTTTTGGGAAAGATGCAACAAGTTTTTCACACCTGGATTTGGGGATCCTCTGCCATTCCTCCTTGCAGATCCTCTCCAGTTCTGTCAGGTTGGATGGTAAATGTTGGTGGACAGACATTTTCAGGTCTCTCCAGAGATGCTCAATTGGGTTTAAGTCAGGGCTCTGGCTGGGCCATTCAAGAACAGTCACGGAGTTGTTGTGAAGCCACTCCTTCATTATTTTAGCTGTGTGCTTAGGGTCATTGTCTTGTTGGAAAGTGAACCTTCGGCCCAGTCTGAGGTCCTGAGCACTCTGGAGAAGGTTTTCGTCCAGGATATCCCTGTACTTGGCCGTATTCATCTTTCCCTCGATTGCAACCAGTCGTCCTGTCCCTGCAGCTGAAAAACACCCCCACAGCATGATGCTGCCACCACCATGCTTCACTGTTGGGACTGTATTGGACAGGTGATGAGCAGTGCCTGGTTTTCTCCACACATACCGCTTAGAATTAAAGCCAAAAAGTTCTATCTTGGTCTCATCAGACCAGAGAATCTTATTTCTCACCATCTTGAAGTCCTTCAGGTGTTTTTTTTTAGCAAATTCCATGCGGACTTTCATGTGTCTTGCACTGACTCTGCCATAAAGCCCAGACTGATGGAGGGCTGCAGTGATGGTTGACTTTCTACAACTTTCTCCCATCTCCCGACTACATCTCTGGAGCTCAGCCACAGTGATCTTTGGGTTCTTCTTTACCTCTCTCACCAAGGCTCTTCTCCCCAATAGCTCAGTTTGACTGGACGGCCAGCTCTAGGAAGGGTTCTGGTCATCCCAAACGTCTTCCATTTAAGGATTATGGAGGCCACTGTGCTCTTAGGAACCTTAAGTGCAGCAGAAATTTTTTTGTAACCTTGGCCAGATCTGTGCCTTGCCACAATTCTGTCTCTGAGCTCTTCAGGCAGTTCCTTTGACCTCATGATTCTCATTTGCTCTGACATGCACTGTGAGCTGTAAGGTCTTATATAGACAGATGTGTGGCTTTCCTAATCAAGTCCAATCAGTATAATCAAACACAGCTGGACTCAAATGAAGGTGTAGAACCATCTCAAGGATGATCAGAAGAAATGGACAGCACCTGAGTTAAATATATGAGTGTCACAGCAAAGGGTCTGAATACTTAGGACCATGTGATATTTCAGTTTTTCTTTTTTAATAAATCTGCAAAAATGTCAACAATTCTGTGTTTTTCTGTCAATATGGGGTGCTGTGTGTACATTAATGAGGAAAAAAAAATAACTTCAATGATTTAACAATTGGCTGCAATATAACAAAGAGCGAAAAATTTAAGGGGGTCTGAATACTTTCCGTACCCACTCTATTACATTTGAAATGTCCACTGAATGGCGCTAAAAAATGTTTTTGTTTTTTTCCCTGGAACAGATGTATGTACATATGGTACGTTTTATGTGATGTTAATTTTGCACGTGTCACCACAGTTTTGACTTGAAATATCTATTGGGTGGTGCTGTGATAAACACACCTGTGAGAACATTTTCACAAAACCTGAAATATTTACTGCCATGTTTGTTTCATGACATATTAAATTTGAAATGTCCACTGAGTGGAGCTAAAAAAATGTATTTATTTGTTTATTTTTTTCCCTGGAACAGATGAACGTACATAAGGTATGTTTTATGTGACGTTGATTTTTCACGTGTCACCACAGTTTTGACTTTTGAATATCTATTATGTTATGATTACAGCTCCATACGTTTTGTTTTCCGGACGTAACAAGCTTTCTCAGTAGCTCAGCTGGCATGGAACTTAGGGTGTATGGTCTTTGGGTACAAATCCTGTGAAAAACATGGATTACGATTAAAGGGCTGAAAGATGAGAGATGAAAGACAAGCTAAAACAGTGAGATTGCGATTGAGTTTTTATGTCACATTTCCTTTTGTTCATACTAGAGTCATTCTATAATTGGGGGTACATGTCATGTCCATGGAATCTATTATCAGTTTTACAAATTTTTAATTAACTATTCACTTCAAGCAAGGATCACTTTTATATTAGGGGACATTCTTATTCATTTAATACAAAAATCCAACATCTTTTATCTTGCAAAAATGGCATATTCTATACTGGAATTAGCTTTTGTGCTGATTTTGTAAATGTGAGGTTTTGCTCTTCAGATTAGCTCTAAAATGCATATTTCTGTATATATTTCTTATAAATATTTGTCCAAAATAATCATTAAATTATGAAAAAGGTGTTTTTAAAAATATTTTGCTCATGCATCTACACTAAATCATCCATTTTGTGTATGTCCGGGAAATCAATGTCAACTGAGTTACTCCCTATGAAACCCCTTATAAATCAGCAACGGTTTGTTCCAAAGTCACATGTCCAACATCATTTGATGTAATTTCCTTTTTTGGAGGGAAATTTGAAGACAGTGTGGTAAGTCATACCTTTTTCTCTTTAATCATTTTTCTATAGTTTATTATTGTCTGCACATAGAGTAGATTAATTGACCATCAACTGTGTTACCTATTAACTGTAACACAGTTGACAAGGACTAAGTTGACAGTGTAAATCCTTGTCAAATTACAAATCCTACACAGGAATTACCTAAAACTATGATTTGCTTTGCAATGCATAAACTTAATTGATCTAATCATGGCCACACTTTCTATGATTTAAACCTATATAATATTTTAGATATGACATATGTCTATTTCTGCTTGGTCATGACTGATTAAAAAGAAAGTGGCGATAAAAGGTTTTTATGTCATAAATCTTTTAAATATGAACTGAACTGTCTGAAACAAAGATGGGGATATCTCTGGAGATGGAAGTCTTGGTTAAGAGTGGTGAATAGCACTACATTTAGCATACTGTGGATTTATGTTAAAGAAAAGTTACATCCTTCATGATAGCATCCCACAGAACACCCATTATGAAGCCCCAAATTCATATTTTTAGTTAGACAGATAACCTCAGAAACATATTTAAAAAGTCATTAGAGCTTAAGCTTGCCAAATAATTAATTTAGCACATTAAGGGGAAGTATTATTCAACCACCTAGTTTATTTATCAAAAAAGCTTGACTTAAATTCTAAAATATAGAATGACTCATTATCGGCAGTGAATACTCTCCAAAATGGCGCTACAGTGACGCGGAGGAGATGAAGTGTTGAATAAAGTTGTTTTCTTTGCATACAAAAAGTAATTTCGTAGCTTTGTAAAATTATAGTTGAACCACTTATGGCAGATGGAATATTTTGACGATGTCTTTCATACTTTCCTGGACCTTGACAGTGTTATTTACTTGGCAGTCAATGGCACAGTGAAAAACCTCACGATTTTCATCCAAAATATCTTAAATTGTGTTCTGAAGACGAACAAAGCTTTTACGGGTATGGAACAACATGGAGGTAAGTGATTAATGACAAAATTTTCATTTTGGGGTGGAATAACCCTTTCAGTGTGTTAAGAAACAGCCATGAAAGCATGGCCTACACTTAAGTGGCCTCTTATTGAATTAATATTACATGCAAGTCGAGTTTTTATATATGCTCTCAAGATTTGAAGTACACTACAAGTGCACATTCATTACAATACAATTCTTTTTCACAAGGGTTTAGTTGTGAAAACCTCCTTGACATTAAACATCTTGCTTCAAAGGGTCACAAAATAAGTTCTCTGACCTTGTACACCAAGTGTATGTTGTGTTATTAGGTCAGTATGTTCAGCTAACCTGCCTGTGTAAATGTTAACCAAGACGATTCTCAAAGAGGTCAAACGTCCCAGTAACAGTGTTGCGTAACATACCAAGAAACAAACAGGAGCCAAATCCCACTGACGTAACCACATGACCTGTTTTTAATAACCAGTCTTCAGAGTCAAATAACCAAAACTCACTTCACACACATCCACCGTTCAGTCCCAGGATTCTAATTAGACAGTGAGAGCTGTTTCCGTCTCTCTGGAGCCTCAGACAACAAAAACGTCGAACTCCATGCAGCAATAAGCAATTAAATTTCATTATTTTAGCCTTCAAAAATGAATAATTAGCACATAAGAGAGGTTTGAAGATTAATGTTATAATGAGACAGAAAATCAGGCACATTAGTGCGGCCCCTCCAAATGAAAACGATGTTCATTTTTCTTGCGTTTCGCTAAATATGTGGACATCAATACTGGGTCTATGAAAAAGACAATATTGACTTTGAAGGTCCATATAATGTATAGAGAAGAGGTAGAGATGATTAGTGGTATTTCAAAATAATATAATAAAACAAAGGAAAGCCGCATAGTGGCAGTTACACAAACATTTCAACATTTCTGTTCTGTGATACTGATTATAAGGATAGATGTGTGTAAATGTGTGTGTATGAGAGCATTGAGTGCTCCTGCCTCGGGGCTGTATGTGTATGTGTGTGTGTTTTTGAGGACCCAGTAAAGGCCTGCCTCCAGGGTCAGCCTCATTAAAAT
Organism: Cirrhinus molitorella; assembly: GCA_033026305.1. NCBI lineage: Eukaryota > Metazoa > Chordata > Actinopteri > Cypriniformes > Cyprinidae > Cirrhinus > Cirrhinus molitorella. The sequence goes on along the minus strand of CM065123.1, from coordinate 22,249,704 downwards.
TCTAATGGCTTCTCAGCTACATGCAAATGGCTCTAATGGCAAAGCTAAGCGAGAGAGAGAGACAAAGAGAGAGAAAGAGAGCAAGAGAGAGGGAGAAATAATTCAAAATTAGATTCATGTTTTTGTTTTTTTTAGCAAACATCAAGAGGGACAGTGTCTGTCTCAGTTCATGTGTATGTATACAAGTGGCATATTGTTGTTCAGTTAAAGCGTTCAGCTCTAAGGCGTGAAGAAGACAGTTTGATTATGCCGCTTAAATGATATTGGAATACTGATGGAAGAACTATATTACCCATATTTTATTTCCAGAGTTGCTTTTTAAATGCTTCCTAATGTAGGGTTGAATCATAAGGCATAAGGCCATCATTTTTCACATGCATTCATTTTCCGACCAACAAATACGCAGATGAAAACAATTCCTGGTAGCTTTGTTTGACAGATGTTTGGTTTGCACATACATTGATATTTTAAAGGCGTAATTCAACAAAAAGTTGCAAATTTTATCATTGTTCACTCATCTTCATGCTCTTTTGTTTCTTTCTAAATGCAATAGAATTTTTTAAAAATGTTTTAATTATATGCACTACTAATACAGTGAAAATCAATGGGGACCAAAGTGAAACAATGAACCGCATTGATTTTCATTGGCATTTTTTCAAAAAGGTCACACAGGTTTGGAATTTCATGAGAGTGAGTATTTCTATGTATAAGTAAAAAAATCTGTTAAATGCAATTAGATGCAGTTTAGAGTGTTTTTGACCCATTTAACTTTATATGTAATTTCATAATTTCTTAAAGGGATAGTTCACTTTGAAATTAAATTTTGATATGTTTTAGCTTACCCCAAGAACATCCAAGATGTAGGTGTCTTTGTTTCCGCAGTAGTTTCAATTTTTATATTTTTAGGTCCAACCGTTCTTGTCTGTCAGTCATATAATGCATGCCTATGGTCACCTCACAAAAGAAACGCACAGATTCAAACTAAACAGTCCAAATGAAACAATTCCCCACCGTAAGTACACATTAATGACCTAAGACACGAAACGAGTGGTTTGTGTGAGAAAACGAACAGTATTTATATAGTTTTTACCTCTTGTAAACAATCACGTCCAAGTTGAAGGGGGCGCGCGTTCTGGCTTATTGATGCGCCTGCGCTACTCCCGGAAAGCGCCAGACGTGATCCATTGCGCGAGCACAATTAATTATTTTCTTTTTTAAACATCCCTATACATACCTTTTTTAATCATTTCTTGTTTAAACATCCCGGATAAGTGCAAACGAGTACCATTTCTGTTAGCCGTCTTACCTACAATCTCTGTTCTGTGTAAACAATGAGTGACGTTCACGCGCGAGAGATCACTTCCGGAGCTTTCCGGAAGTAGCGCCAGCGCGCTCACACACCAGGAAGCTCGCGCACTTCAACTTGGACGTGGTTTTTTACAATAGGTAAAAAACGACATAAATACTGTTCATTTTCTCACACAAACCGATGTCTTAGGTCATCAATGTGTACTTATGATGGGGAATTGTTTAATTTGGACTGTTTAATTTGAAGCTGTGCATTTTCTTTGATGAGGTGACCATAGGCATGCATTATATGACTGACAGACAAGAACGGTTGGACCTAAAAATATCAAAATTGAAACTACTGCGGAAACAAAGACACCTACATCTTGGATGCCCTTGGGGTAAGCTAAAACATATCAAAATTTAATTTCAAAGTAAACTATCCCTTTAATTCCATTTTTTTTAATATTTGGATAATGTGTACTGCTAAATTAAGGGGGTAAAACCTGACAAGGATTTATGGTGAACTAAAATATATGTAACTTTATTTATTCATTTGATTTCTATTGAAAAATATATCATGCATATTTAAAATGACCAACCTGATCTCATGACGAAAACTTACCTTTTATGCAAGACGTGAAATACGTACCGCCATGTACGTTTCGTAACATATTTGATGTGAAATGTCCACTGAGTGGCGCTAAAAGAGTTTTTCCCCAGAACAGATGAACGTATATATGATACATTTTATGTGATGTTGGTATTGTATGTGTCACCGCAGACCTGACTTGAAATATCCATTGAGTGGCGCTATAACTCTAATACTCTGTAACGTTTTAAAATTTCACACCATCTGCACTACACCTAAACTAAAGCGAATGTGATGCAAACCGCAATCACAAGCAAGTTTTAGCTTGTTTTTTGATCTCTCATCTTTCAGCTTTTTCATCGTGTGTCATGTTTTTACAGGATTTGTACTCAAGGATTCCACATCCTAAGTCCAAATCTTTGCCTTCTGAGCTACTGAGCAAGCTTGTTGCATCCTGGAGTGAAACATATGAAGCTGTAATCATCTGTGTACGAAACGATTACAGGTACTTGCTGTTTTACTGCCCCTAGTGTTCATTTCTGTTGGAAACTGCAGTAATGTACTTATGATGTATTATTGGTACGTTTTCACAGGTATGTTTTTATCATGAGATGAATGTACTCGTGTAATGATAAAATTGCAAGTGAGAACATTTAAAATATACTAACTTTAAATGCAAAATAACAGTTAAAATTAAAATCAAATACTTTACATGTGCTTTAGTAGTAACATGAGAGTGATTCTTTTATTTTTGGGTGAAGTACTTCTTGAAGTAAAAATAAATAAATAAATAATAATAATAATAATAATAATAATAATAATAATAATAATAATAATAATAAGGATCCAGACATTCACTGTATTTTTTACCAGACCCATGAAGAATGATTTCAATAATTGGCAATCAAGCTCAGCCTGTGCTATTGTCTCCTCATCGGCTCAACATGGCTGAAATTCTCAGTTACCACAGCACTAAAACGCCTGGTGCTGGCATTTCATTCAGAGAATTAAAAGAGAGAACAAGCCACAAAGCAAGGGCTGTTTATTCAAGTTTATGCACGGGGAGATGCTGAGCGAGAGAGAATAGGATGGAGAGCGAGAGTTTAAAATACATTCTTCCCAGTGTGTGTGATCCCTGCAGTGAAAGCATATCTCTAGCTGCCAGCGCTCCGCTATTGAACTCTATGTCAGAGTGCTGGAGTTCTCTTGTGCTTGCAGCTGTGGGGCTGAAGTGTTGTTTCCCAGCAAGTGAGCCAAACACTGTCCCTCAGCTTAAAGACCCCCCAAACACACACACACACACACACACACACACACACACACAGAGAGAGAGAGAGAGAGAGAGAGAGAGAGCGCACAATGGATTCAGAAAGGGCTCTCATCTGAAGAGTGCTGGCTTCTGTCTTTGAGTGTCAATTCTGTGTTCTTTTTCCCAGGCTGGATTCCTCTAGTTGTGTGACAGAGTTGAAGGGGCTTAGGCCTTGATTTTCATCTTCATGTCAGCTTGTATTACACATTTATGTTTGTGAAGACCAGACTGATGGGCTTGAGTGATGTTTCAGAGCTCTTAACTTATGACACTCTATATTTAGACCCACAAAAATCCAAAATATTAAGGGCCAGTTTTAAAAACATCTGTTGATGTTAAAATAGTACTAAAAGAATTTACTAAAAATATGCAGTGAAGAAGTAGCACTGAAAAGGCATGGACACAGTTATTTTTCTTTTCTTACTTTTTGGCACACAATTGATTGGAGGAGAGTATTACTCATTTGCGCACGTAGAATTACTGGTATTTGCGCCATTATTTAACACTAGTCATTATGGTAATAATCTAGCTGCATCTGTATTCTTTAATGTGCACATTGTTAAAAAATCACACACAGAAATTTCTCTAACATTGGCGCTTTTATGGAATTGCGCTCTAACGCTAATTTGCCCTGGTTAGTACAATTGGCCCTAACTGCATTTCCATTGTACATTATGTGGCAGACAGTCAATATGGGTCAATATGAGACCCATTTGCAATTCATTTTACTTCTGTAATGTGACATTTTTCAAAGTAAACAGGAATTTGAGGTTGGCAGAAATTGCCAAATTAATGTATTTGGGCTTGGCGTAGCTATACAGCTGAATTGCTGCTGTTGGAAAGCAAGCACAGGAACTTGCTACTGCCAATATATATGCCAGTACTGTTGTGAGTATTTAAAACCCCAAGTAGATCAATACAGGTGGAGCTGGGGAGGTGGAGGAACTTTCAGAGGAACTCTGTGAATGCTAACAGCCATTTAAATGTAAAGTAGAAAGCTGATTGTCTGCATTTGCAACATGAACTAATCAGCTTGTGCTGATTTAACGCTGAGAATATTATCAGTTTGCATTAACAACCCATCAGCTTGTGCCATCTATAGTTTCATACCAATCTATGTACTTTAACTACCAAAATCAGTTTTTTTTAAAAAATGTAATTATGACCATGAATATTATACAGTTCATTGTAATTAGCCTGTCCATAAACGTCCAATAAAGACAAAAAAAACATCAGTGTAACACACATAAAATTAGTGCCAAAAATCCTCAAACAACAGAAAATGGACTTCTGGGAATGACATTTCACTGCTTTTCAAAATAAATTATATGGAAATTCATAGATTTTACTTGCCAAAATCTACATTATACAGTATTATACAGTACATAAATACATAAAATATGATTAAACCATTTATATTTCACCTCACTTTTATAGCGTTGTTAAAGTGGAGGGGTTGGAAAAACAAGAGGCCTTGATGATGTCAGTGGAAATATAAAATCATTTCAAATGGTTATATTTAAAAAATTATATTTTTGATGACCTTGTCTTTTCTTTGCAATAACATTCACAGGTAAACTGTTCACAAGAACAGGCATGTGTATTAAGAAAGTAATTGGGACATTTTTTGTAGTGAATTTATGAATTTATAGTGAAAAGCGACTTTAAACTGCTTTCAGGGTGTTATGTTATTGATATCTGTTTACTGGTTAGCTAAGCTCATTACGTTAGCATTGCTAGCAGCACAGTTTACTAATTTAAATATATAAACCAGCCTGTGGGAACTTTTTGGCAATACGCAAAATATGTACCAGTAAGTACATATCACTGCAGATTCCAACAGAAATGTGGTGCTAATTGATACATATTTCGCATCTCGCAAAAAAGTTCCCACTGGTACGTTTTTGTCATGAGACCAGGATGATATAAACAATATTGTATTTCAAATATCACACTCATTAAGTCTCATTAAAGGCAAAATACAATTAGTCATTTTCCATTCGATACTCAACACAAAAAAAGAACGTTCTTCCCTACAAACCCTTGCCTTTGTTAAGAATTTAATTCCTATCCACCCATATTCAAACACTTATCTATTACACCGGTGGCTAACATGGGCCATTAGGACTCACTGGGCAGAACAGCTATTATGAACTTCATTTCAAACCGCCTCCAGCAGGAGTTCAATGCCACTGGATAATTCATTTCTGCAGCAAAGTGACAAATGTCTACATTTTAAGAAACATTGAGTTTCAGTTCATATAGATGGCTGTTTTTAAGACCTGAAGGTCTTTGGTTCTTTCCTTCTCTCTTATGTCTGTGGCATATTTGCTAATTGTGATTCATAATTGAGTCTTGTTTTGTGTCCTCAGAGGTTGTTGTGGATTCTCATCAGTCCTATTGTTCTCTGGTGCATCTGTGCATCAGTAGGTGGTCAGCACAACTCAATCTGCCCACACTGGACCTTCAACCTGACCTGCATGGTTTCAGCTGCTCTTGACATGTTCATAAATCCATGCGTGGATGGCATGTAAAGATGAACACGAGGCAGACATTTCACCTGCTGTCTGCACACAGCTCATGCCCCGCAGAAAACCTCCCCTCCTGTGGATTCGGTTACAAAGAGCTTCTCTAGCAAGGACGTTGCTTTTGATGCAGGGTCAGAATTTTTTTTTTTTTTCATTAAAGGCAATATTTTTATTTAAATGCCTCTCACTGGCTAATGCATTCACAAGCTCAACAAAAAATGTGTGTTATTGGTTATAATTTCACATTAAGCTTTAATCGCTACAGTTGTTTGGTTTCTCATTTAATTGCTCAGGGACACTTTTCTTGAATTTAGTGGGGCATCTTAGTTCATTTGGTGGCATTTTTGGCCCAAGCTCCTGTTAATTTCCAATCCTGGTTTAACTAAAGTTTAAATGAAAACTGATGACTTCTTTCTCTCAATTATTCAAATTATGCACTTCCCCCAGTTTAGCACCTCCAAACAAGCATTATTTCTGGTCATACCCTGTAGTGATATGATCTGCTACCCTACTAGGTGAGAATGAGGGATGCATGTGCCATCAGCACACACAAGAACTCACACCTGCGTCTGTAACCGCACTGACCTAGCAACCGCCATGAGAGCATTTGGTTGTCAACACCGGATGCCTCTCCATCTGCTGGCCCAGCGGAGAGCTTCGCTCGGCCCAGGAAGGGCTCGGGGAGTGTGAACCTGCTGAATTTGACCGTGTTGCCCAGCATGGCACCATAGGTGGGCTGTCAGGCCGATGTCTAACATGGACCTGACTTCTGGTGCCTTTGAACGTTGACCCACTTTGCTTGTTCTTGAATTTGGTGCTTGTCAAAGTCAGATGAGGACTAGCAAGGGTGTTTGAGACCTTGTTGACTTTGAGAGAATGTGAAGATAATCAGAAACATGACAGCCTCTTTATACAGTTGGTCTCACTGATCCAATCTAAGGTGCTGTTGAACGTAAATATACAAATCTAAAATGATTTACTCCAGCATGTTTTTCGATTACGTTGGTTGATTGTTTAATTTATTGCACACAACTAACTTGCGATATGCATTATTAGGTAAAAACTGTTTTTAGTCATAGTTTTGATAAAAAATACAAGCCTGGACTCATTATTTATACGTAGATATTAGTATGTAACGTTTAGAAGCACAAAATGTACATTTTTGTACTTTTAATTGATGCTGTAACATACGATTTAATGTTTAAAAAGTAAAAATGGCTATGTATTTTTAGCTAAAAAAGTGAAATATTTATGAATCTTATATATATATATATATATTAAGATCAATGCATTATCAATTATTGATATGATATCAATAGTATTTAGATTTTAAACCTACCCATTTTATAAACAAAGGCTCGTTGGAAATATGTGCCTTTATATATATTTTTCAAAACTGAAAAAAAAAAACTATATATACAAATCACTACAGTTTCCAGTTGAAATAAACACTAGAGGCAGTAAAACTCTGACAACTTTTATTCCTTTCAGACAAATTATATTTTACAGGTACAGAGTTTGGATTATTAGAGGCTAATTTTCACACATTTATTTGAATATTATGTTATGACTTCAAAACAATTTCCTAGAGACATTAGTAATGTTGATATTCAGTCATAAAAAATATTTAACAAAAATGTTAAAAATATACTTTAGTCTTTATGTTGTTTCTTCATTATTAAATGTGCAAATATTGCAAAATAAAAGTACATTTAAAAACTTTTAAATGATAGAATTATTATTTTTTTGATTAATTAGTTTTTTTTATCGACTGACAGCACTAGTAATAACATATTAATAACATTGTAATAACAATATCAGATTTGTTTTCTTGAGTAGATACAAAAAACAACATGATTTACAGATTTTATGTTTTAATTACAGTTGTTTAATTTTACTCATGGTGCACTTCTTTAAATCTTTATCTTTAATGGAAAACAAACAAACAAAAACTTGGTTTACAAATATTTTGGTGATTAATACAATTTCTACAATGTTTATTATGTTTTCAATCTAATTGAAATTAGTTGTGAACTAAACATTAGGATAGAGGCAATAAAATGTTTCTCCCTGTGGGTGTCATTGTGGGACAAACATATCTGACTGCATGTCAATCTTCTCGCGTGGGACAGCATCATTTGAATAGAGGTTTAATTAAGTTATCAAACAGAGTAAAGTTCATGACCCAAGGTCAAGCAAGTCTTTATTAAAAGAGGTTTCAGAAGACTGACAGGGGATACAAAAGACTGAAAGGCAATTGATATAGCAATTAGGTTGTACTTTTTAACAAAAGGAGGGGGCAGAAAAATAATTCTAGAATTCGCTGGGGTAATAGAGACGTTAGTTCTCCAAGGAGATGCCATCATCATCATGACAAAGCAGTCACGGTTTGAAGCATGTCAGTTGGGGCGTTTCACTGGTTTTCTGAAATCTGAAGTCTGAAGTGGAGCCAAATCTAATTGGTTGTGGCTGGTCTGAAATAAATTTAGAAATTCTTTAGAACACATCTAGTATTGATTTTAAAATAAAAGCGATCCAGTGTGAAATGTGAAATTCGTGCTTCGTTTTGAAATAACACATCAATAACGCATCAAACAAAAGGCACAGTCTCTGGGTGTGTAATTGCTGGTCCACATGGGCAAACCCTCGTCTCTTTTAACTCCAGTCAGGCACTTGATGGGTATGAGATTATGTGAGACATGTAACAGCTATAAAGTGCCAGGATGATCCACGTAGGAGAGCGGAGGTGTGTGCGTGTGTGTGTTTAGATGAGATTTAAGCTCGCCTGATGGTGTGACTCCTCTCACCACCTCCTCCATTTACTCCTCATTTAGCCTGGAGCAGATGGCAGGCCTTGGTTCCTCTTAGTCTATGTGTCTGTGTATGAGCATGTGTGTTTGTATGACTCATAAATGCGCACCGACCAACATCTTTTGTGGGAATAAAAATCAAGGAAAAAAGATTCTTCGACAGTGTTTTGTTATGTGCAAAACTGTTGAGAAGGAAACTATCTGCTGTAGCATCTGCTGTGTGGACAGTTCTGGAGACAGTAATTTGGCTATTATTTAATAGTACTAGTACTAGTTGCCAAGCTACTCCTAGATATGAAAATTAAGTACACTTCAGCATACTTATGTCACACCCCTGTGGACTGTTTGTGTTGGTTTTTCCCTCTTGTGCCCATATTTGGTTGTTCCTGCTCTCGTCATGTCATTATTAGTTAATCACCCTCACCTGTCAGTATGTCATTAACATCCCTTTATTAGTTGGTTCAGTTCTGTGTTAGATTGTCCGGTCTCATCATTGTGTATGTGTGTCTCTTTTGTGGATTTAACTTTTGTAGATTTATTAAAGACTTTGCATTGTATTCATCTTCGTCTTGCCCTCCTTTTCCTCACGTACCGTGACAACTTAGCATACTTTTTGCTTATTATCGAAATAATATATTTTAAGTGAAAACTGAATTGTAATTGAATAAAAATGTATATTTTAATATATTTTAATAGAGTTTAACATTTATATTAAAGGGGTAGTTGATTTGACACATTGTATAAAAATTAAAATTACTCCATGGTTTACTCACCCTTAAGCCATCCTACTGTAGGTGTATACAACTTTCTTCTTTCAGACGAATACAATGAGAGTTATAATAAAAAAATATCCTGGGTCTTTCAAGCTTTATAATGGCAGTGAATGGCTGTTGAGATTTTTAAGTCCAATAAAGTGCATCCATCATAAAAAGTACTCCACATGGCTCTGGGGTGTTAAATGTGTAAGAAGATTTGTGTAAGAAAAATATCCAGATTTAAAACTTTATTTGTAGGCGAATGTGACAAACACAGAAGTGACGAATACAGAAGTGCAGATGAAATTGCAAACCAAAACATCAGTCATGAATTAGAAGTACCAAACAAGGTTTTGTAAAGAAAAATGTTGGAGGATTTTGATAAAAGACAAGAGGACACTAGTCTTCCTTTGCTGTAAACAAAACTTTGGTCTTGGTAGACTAGCATATTCTTATTGGAGCATACACTACGCGTACATCCTATGTCATCCGCTGGAATGCCACTCTCTTGTGAATGCACTCATGAGAGTATGGAAGCTATAAATTACAGTTTATTAAGTATTTATTATATATTATTAAATATAGATATTTTTCTTACACAAATTCATTGGTTAATTTCAGATGGCCTTTATTTACCCCCTGGAGCCGTGTCGAGCAATTTTTATGATGGATGGATTCACTTTTCAACAGCCATTCACTGCCATTATAAAGCTTGGAAGAGACAGGACATTTTTTAAATATAACTCAGATTGTATTCATCTGAAAGAAGAAAGTCATATACATGGCTTGAGGGTGAATAAATCATGGAGTAATTGTAATTTTTGGGTGAACTTTTCCTTTAACTGCAGAACTGCAAAATTCAGAGTGTACTTAAGTACGTCTACTGTATGTAAATGAACAAATAACATAAACTAAATATTCTGCTAAATTGTATTTATTTGACCTGATTACAAAATTTCAAAGTGTACTTAAGTGACAGCTATGAAAGTGTACTCATAAGTACACTGAAGTGGCCTTTTATTTAATTATGTTTAACTGTAAGTATGTGTTGTTTTTTTTTTTTTTTGCAAACAGGTTTTGCAATAGGTTGGACTAAAAGACTGCTGAAATCATTGTAGCACAGTTGCACCCAGATTGTTTTAACAATGTTGGTTCAACAATATAGGACTATTGTTAATGATGTTCTGCGCAGCTGGCGTAATAACTTTCTCTAATTAATTGAGTTGAGGCCACAATAAATGTCAGATTATTATAGTTCATTTTAACAAAAGAAAAAAAAATGCAGTATGTAACTCACCACCATATACATGCAGTTCATGCAATCAGCAGATTCTGGCATCTGGGAATTCTTTTACTATTTTTGTGTCCTGCCATTTAGGTATATTTGATCTTGATTTTAATCTGAAGTTTTCTCCTTCCTCCATCCCTTTCACATTTATGCACATGTGCACAGCTTCAAAAATTGTGCTGCTTGTAAATGTTGAAATGGTGAATCCTTGAACTATGTTGATAACAACAGAACTTGCAAACATAGTTGGCTAACAATGCTTTTTTTGCAAAGCACAGCCTAGAGCAATAATACCACCACAGAGTTACAGTGTGTTGGGAAATCTGCATAAAAATAGCTTCCTTATTGTTGTTCCAGTATATTAAGCTGAAATAGTACAACATATTTTAACATCTAAAAACTGACACACTTTCCATCTTATTCTTCAACGCAGAAGTAAGCCTATGGGTGAGACTTCTTTATTTTCCGCTATAGGGAAATAACGAGAAGAATAACAACGTGCAGTAAATTGTAAAACAGTTTGCACTACAAACCAGTATGTTCATAATTAAAATAAAATATTATGGTAAAACACACCAGTTTGCAATATCAAGCAGCTGAAAATAGCTGGACGTGGATGAGACGAGAAGCCAGATCCACAAAATGGACAAATTCCCACACCCACTCTTACAGAAAAAATAAGCTAGATAGCTTTAAGAGAAAATACTTATCAAATTACAAACTGTATAGAACACTGATAAAACATGACAGTATTTGTCTGGCACACGCAGCAGATTCTCAGTTAGGGTGACAGCATCTGGATCACAAACACTTGCACTCATTATGACTAATATTGCTACTAAACACAGCTTAAGCAAAACGTAGTAATGTAACTTAACCAAATGTTTATTTGACTTTTCATTACTCAAGACTTGTTGTCTGCTTAACAGCAGCACTGTGCTCTAAACTGATGCCATATAATGTGTCAAAAGCATTTAGTCACACTGTAATGCTAGTTATTGGGAAAAAAAAAAACTAATTAGCAACTGTCACGCTAGTGACAAACATTTTCAGATGCTAACGCTAGTTAGATGCTTCCCAACCCTGATTGTTAAGACTTCTCGACACACAAAAATGGGAAATTGCCTCAGAAATATTATAGTATATCCCTGTGGAATACCGCTCAGAGCACACAAGTGGTTCATTGACCGCTAGGCTAAATGAAGTGGCTCTCTTTTAATGCTATTTGTCATGCAGTTCTTTTCCTCTTTCCGGCCGAATTGATCAGAGGGTCAGATCAATATGCTGGTGTCTGCGAGGCCTCTTTGTGTCCTTCTAAGCACACTAGACCAGACTGTAAATTGAGATGTACGACTGAGAGGAAATGAATGAGTATTTGCCCTCGATGCACCGCTGAGCAACAGCTGGCACGGGTCAAAGAGAAAGATAAGCCTACTCTCTCTCTCGTCCGCTGTCTTCTCTTACTGTCTCTCTCTCTTTGTCGCATTTTATGTACGAAACACAGAGCTGACAGACATATGCTCATTCTGCTGTAACCTTCTCAATCCCAGGGTGTTTCTCTTCGGTGCACCGCAGATGGGAGGCCATGATGAGTCAGCTAAAAAGAACCCGTTACCTGAAGGATAGCTGCGCGCTAGCATCTGGGCGCAGGTCCAGAATAATTCATGAAAATGACCTTTGCGGTGTCTGGCTGTCTGAATCCCATCACCCCCTCCCCCAAAAACCACACAAGTATCCCACACCCTTCTCTTGTCACACATACACACATATAAAGTGGCACCAGACCACCTAATACATGATGTGGCTCATTCCTCATAGCATTTGGTGTCAGCAGAGGGCCCACAATCTGTTTCTCTTACCCTATGTGTCCATTCCCACAGAAGAAATCTGTTCGATACCGCCCAAACTGCCAAATCTGTCGCTTTAGAAGTGCTTCTGTGAAATATAAAGTAGTGTGGTTTGTTATCATTATGCTCTATGAAAGATTTCAATACAATGACAATAAAAACATTCATTTCATTTACACATTCATATAGAATCAAACAAAAATGTAATTTAGAATGTATAAAAAATTGTTTGGTGCAAATAGCAGCAGATACTATTTGTGCCTCAGTGTATCGCAGTATATTATAAAACGGTATGTACAGACCTATCGAATATCCGTTTATTTTCAAATGTTCTTATTGTTTTCATAATTTTTATATACAATAAACACCTCTACAAGCTGAAATCCAATAGTAATAGGAAGAAGGAAAAGATTCTTCCTTCCTTACCGTCTTTACTCTTCCCCACAAAAAAAAAACAAAACAAAAAAAACCCACTATAAATATATTGCATGAAGCTACTATTTCTCAGCTTTTTGATGCTCTCATTATGTGCTCCACTTGTCACTCCCACAATCCCCTGCCACTTGGGTCCTATAATGAATGAATTAAAAACACAAAATTTGTTTTCCCCTACAACTTATACTGCATAATTCATAGACCTGATTTTGTTATGAAATTGTAATGTTGCTTGAATGCTGTCTTTCATGTCTTTCCAGAGACAGCTTATTTTTATCCTACAGAGCTGCTGGCCACATTTTGCTGGTACAATTGGGGAAATATTTCTGGCAATATTGTACAATATGAGTGCATCAGATTTTATTATTGTACAAACCTCCCTTAAAGAAATGGATCACCTAAAATGAAAATCATCTGTCATTTACTCACGCATGCTATTCCAAACAATGATTTTCTTCCTTCTTCAGAAAACAAAAGAACACATTTTTAGAAATCTTTCAGCTGTTTTTTTCCCATATAATGAAAGTCAATAGGGTTCAAATGTTTCAGGTTTCATAAAAGTTATTCATTCATACCCAAATCACTTTGTATGATTGAAAATATGGTTGAGGTCAAAAGTTTACAGAATCTGAAAACGTTAATTATTTTACCAAAATAGAAGGGATCGTACAAAATGGATGTTATTTTTTATTTAGTACTGACCTGAATAAGATATTTTCACATAAAAGACGTTTACATATACTCCACAAATAGAAAATAATAGTATATAAAAATGACCCTGTTCAAAAGTTTACCTACGCTTGGTTCTTAATACTGTGTTGTTACCTGAATGAACCACAGCTGTGTGTATTTTTGTTTAGTGATGTATATTTAGTGTAGTCTTTTCACACTGAGGACAACTGAGGGACTCATATGTAACTATTACAGAAGGTTCAAACGCTCACCGATGCTCCAGAAGGAAACAATGCATTAAGAACTTCATCCTTTGGCCTAAGCCTCTCAAAATAGAGCTTATGATTAATTTATGTTGCCTTTTTTATACTGAAAACCTCTCTAGCTCATCTGTGGATATCTGCCTCAAATGACACTTTTAATAAGATTTTGTGGGCACTTTGCTCCAGTCCACTGGGACATTCCCCCTTCCTAAAGCTCCCAGCATACCACTAATAAGAACGGGGGGTTGAAAACTTTTTGAATTTTAAAGATCAGGGTAAATGTAACTTATTTTTTCTTCTGGCAAACATGTAAGTATCTTCTGGAGCTTCTGAAGGGCAGTGCTAAATGAAAAAATATGATATTTAGGCAAAATAAGAAAAAAAAAAACCTTATTTTGTTCAAAAGTTTACACCCCTGGCTCTTAATGCATCGTGTTTCCTTCTGAAGCATCAGTGAGCATTTAAACCTTTTGTAATAGTTGCATATGAGTCCCTCAGTTGTGAAAAGATGGATCTCAAAACCATACAGTCATTGTTGAAAAGGTTTCAAATACAAAAGAACAGCGGGCAGTTTAACTGTTCAGGACAAACAAGCGACTCATGAACAACTATCACTATCACTAAAAGGTTGAGGTTCAGGTCAGTACTAAATAAAAAAACTAACATGCATTTTGTATGATCCCTCTTATTTTGGTAAAATTTGCAGATTCTGATCAAACCTCAGCAGCGCATGTCATAATGTAATAATGTTAAGTCACATGACACTTAACAACCAAAGAAGTTTGTTATAAATCATAAATTCAAACACACAGAAAAATAGGGGGTCAAAATTGTACCTTTTGGGGTACAACAGCTTGTCACTGAAGCAGTACCCTTAAAAGGACATCTTTGTTCCTTTTTTTACCCCTAATATTTACTGTACATATTAGTACCTTAGAGTAGTAAAACATACCTATTAGGGGTAAAAAAAGGTACAAAGGTCCTTTTAAAGGTACTGCTCCTGTTGTACCCCAAGAGGTACAATTTTGACTACATTTTAAACTTTGGCATTAATTGTATTTTTAATCTCTTTCCCAAATAAGTAGAACCACATCAGTATAATAATATGCTATCAGGGCTGCCTGGCATATCATGAATGTTGACAAAATGCATTCCATCACACAGTAGCAACTTCATATGAACTTCATCCTTTGGCCTAAGCCTCTCAAAATAGAGCTTATGATTAATTTATGCTGCCTTTTTTATACTGAAAACCTCTCTAGCTCATCTGTGGATACCTGCCTCAAATGACACTTTTAATAAGATTTTGTGGGCACTTTGCTCCAGTCCACTGGGACATTCCCCCTTCCTAAAGCTCCCAGCATACCACCTGAGGTCCCAATCCTGTTTTCAGAACATGGAAGAATATCAGGAGTCAAATAAATCCATATTGAGAATCACACACAAAAGAAGACACGCTCACACTTACCCTTCTGTCACACACATCCAAAATGTAAGGAAAACGAATTAAACCCCCAATCAATCAGCAAGCCGCTTATCTCTCTCATATAAACTGGAACTTTAGAAATTAGCTCATTTATTTTGGACAATTAGGCTTATTGGAGTGTGACAGGGAAAATTTGCAGTGCGGTGAGGCATGCAGCTGCTAACAATAGAGAGAGAAAACGACTGACAGAGTGAGATGGTCTTTTCTTACGCCATGGTATTTTACTTATCTGTGTAACCGCTGCAGTGACGCGATCTCGCTGAAGCGTTTCCACTCCTGTGAGTGAGAGAAAGAGAGAAATCATCCTGGGGAAAGAATGAGATGGTAATGATAGACGTAGAGCACAGAAATGCACAACATGAAGCATTAACGCATTGGAATTCATTTTCTAATCGAGGTTTAGTCATCTCTGTACACTCTAGAAACTGTCATTGATTTGAATTTGTATAATTTTGTAAACTGCAGAAAAGTTGAAACAGAAAAGTGTAAGTATGTGAATGTATATATTTCTAGTTATACTAATGTTTAGCAAAGAAGCAGAAAACAAAATTCTGAAATAGAGATGTTGTTAGCGATTATTCTGGCAATTGAGTAATCGGTCAATTATTATGACAATTAATCGAGTAATGGATCTCTCTGTCTCTATATATATGTTTATATATATTGGTGGTGATAATAATAATAGACCTAAGCAAGCAATCACTTTTAAAATTACTTGAAATACATACATTGCAGTGAGGCAATAATAATTAGTTCAAATAAAGTATCAAAAGCAAGTAATCATATGGTTTCATTGAACAAAACTGTTAAAATACACAGTGTTTTATATACAGTAAAAACGAATGGACATTATGCATTATATCAAATGACTGCAGAGGGCCCCAATGGCCTGATGATTGTTTTTACACTTTATAGCCGATCTAAACCTTGTTTAATATTGACTAAACAACATTTAATTAAAATGTCCACGTAATCGTTAATATTTGGCCATTTCTTTACGACTGCAGCTAAATTCTGCGACTACTGTAATTTCAAGAATATGTGGTCTGCGCTTTTATTTTGAAATCATGATGAACAGATATTGAGAAAGATACATTGTCCTGTTTGCATAGGTTTATAAATAACAGTTTGTTTGGAGCAGCATTTACTGTGAATTGAGCCGCTCTGAGACCCACGCATGTAATTAGTAATTAAAGTGCATATGTTGAACCTGCATATATTCATTTAACCGAATGGTAGCATTCAAGAATTCACAATAGAAATGATTACTACTAAAAAATAAAATAATGATTTTTAAATGGGTTTATTATGTCATGCAGCTTTGGAAAACAGTCTAATAGTACGCCTCATAGATTCTTGTATGTTGCAGTCAAGGATTTTTTAAAATCGAGTATTGAATCGAATTGAGAATTCGTAATAGCCCTATTATTAAATCTTTATAAAATAAAATTTCAAACAAAAGCTGTTCCTCATTTATTATTCATCAAATGTGGTTTTGCCCACTGTCATGATGGCTATGTGCTTTTTGGAGCTTCAACTTCTTGGACCTATTTAGGATAAAAAAAAAAAAAAAAGCAGACATAAGTATTGCATTTTTACCAACACTATTTCTTTTATATTTAGACTCTTATGTATGACGTCACTACTTCTTTTTTTTTTTTTTTTTTGAAGAGGTAAGGCTCAAGATTTGACCAAGTCTCAACATGATAAACATCTGTTTGACATTTGACTAATTTGGCAGTATATACAGGTCTTTCAGTTCTACCTCAATACTTCAGAGATGAATGTTATTTATTCAGGGAGAGTGGCTCCTTGTGCTTTAACATTTACCTAAGCACTAAAATTAAAAATTAAAAACAACCTCTCGACTTTTAATTTCCTCATAGCTCTCTACATAATTCATCATGCGCTTGTGATTCTGATCTGTCTCTTGAAAAGAATGAAAAGAATGATTTGCTCTTCAATTCACATGCGGCTGCGTAGCTCACACTCTTTCACGCTCTCTCTTTTTTTCATTTCCTCTCTATCCTCTCGGTCTGTTGAGAATAAAATCGCAAAACAGAGGAGGCCATTTATCTGATGATTAATATTTAAGGCAGGGTGTTAATAAATAATACTATTCTACATTAAAGAGATGTTTGTTATGGGCTCTTGTCTCATTACTGATGCAGGTGCCGTGATTCTTCCGCCATCAGTATCTTTTCAATATTAACACTCTCACAGATGGAGCACTGATTGCCTGACAAAATATGTGTATCCCCTGTTTCTAAATTATTATCACTATTATCATTATTAATGCCTCTTATGTTCATTCATTCTGTTTACATTAAGAAGACAGAGAATTCAAAGATGCTCATGTTGAGTTAGATTTACTTTTACTTTTTTTTACCCTCTGAATTTGTAGTGTTTAACCAACTCAAGCTTATTCTAAAAGCTTATTCTAAAAGTCTTCAAAGAGCTGGTGATATGGTATTTCAAAGTGTCCTAATATTGTGTTAGAGTGCCCTACAGCAGGTTTAAATGCATCTAAGGTCAGAAAACATTTTCATTTTCTCAGAATATACATTTAATATTAGAATCATTTGTAATGATTGCAAAACGATTTGCTCAAAGCAGTTGTAAGCTTAAGGTCTGTAAACCCCTGCCTTCCTTAAGCCTCCTCTGCTCTGATTGGTCAGTCTGTTGTGATTGGTCTTTCCGTACACAATGCAAGCGAATCGTGCCCACAGCTAAAGTTTAGCTGCTAAACTGTAAACACAAAGCAATAATGGTGGATAAGGTAGCCGAGTGCTAACTGATGAAACAATACAGTTTGTAAACCAAAATATGTCTACATACTTTATTATTAAACAAAGAAATTAAAACAACAACAGTCTACATTAATCAAGCTTCTTAGGAAGTAGTGGGCTCACCGTGAATTATCAGAGCTATTTTAGTAGGACAGTAATATCGTGGTTTACCTGGAAAACAAAATCTGCACTAGGTATACATCACATATTAACACACACAAAAAAAAAATTATATTTTGAGAACTGTACACATAACGTTTTAATTATACTTACAGGTTGTGGTTCGGAGATAAAGAATAAAGAAGGTACGGACTTGTCTTTCATGGACAAGCATTTAGCGAATCCCGCATGAAACTCGCCAAGATTAGAAAAGCAGTCCTCTGTGAAATGAAGAGCACACAACTAAAGGTTCAAATTGTTTTGCTGTGCTATTATAATGAATTTTAACCACTGATTCTTCACATTCCAATCTTCTTTTGGCAATGACAACAAAACAAACTTGCTTTTACAGTGCAGAACACAGCTTCTTCTTGACATGTATAACACTTCAGAAGTGTTCATATTTCATGGGCAGGCGGAGATTATGCTAATGTGTTACCTAGTGGTGTATATCGGTGGTGTGAGTCGACTTTTGAGAGACAATAACTTTATTTATCATGCAGGTAATTAACAAATTTGCAGACTGTTTACATCGAAGGATAGCTATTGTACATTACAAACTTATGACTTGCTCTTTAATATGTTCAATTGTAAATTCTTGTTTCACAGGATTTATACCTGAGAGCTTCTACCGGGTGAACTACAGAGCAAGTTTACTCTTTCTGAAAATCAATCAATTGGTAATCTGCCTTTGTAATTATAATTTGTGTGAAAAGGAATACAATTTGCTGATGTTTTCCACTGAAAAACTGTACTGAAAAATTTTGAAGTATAGACTTTTTCCAGCCTAGGTTTGTTTTAACCTTGAAATGTATATTTTATTTGATGTTAAAATACTTTTTCATATCGCAGTTTAAGCCCTGTGACTGTGTCGCTTTAAAAACATAGCTTTTTTTTTTATATCTCAAACAACCCAAGAAAAGGACATTAATCAGTCAATGGCTTCAATTTGGGGCGGGGCTGATTGCCTGACCAATGGTAGATGGAGCTCAAGTAAACAACAGCTTGTTTGTATGTTTATTTATTTTTCAGTTAATTTTAATAACACTAGTGACACAAAAAAAGACTTTAATAATGTCAAATCTAGATTTGTTGCATCAACTTTTTTTTTTTTAAATAATTAATTCTCAGTTTAGCTCAGAATTCTTTGTTGGAACTTCAAATTCAGATTTGGAACTTGTGCAAAGTCAATATAATGTAATAAAGTTATTGTGAGGTGTCCCCTGAATCACACACACAGCTTTAAGACATGCTTTTTTTTTACCGTTATATAATGGCGCAAATAACAGTAATTTGACATGCGCAGCATTAGTAAATAGCATTGCGTGATTCATTCTTTTAAAGATGACTCTCCTCCCATAAATTTTGCGTCTGAAAGGGAATCTCCCACAAATGCATATTCCATAAGGTCAGACGCAAAAATAACTGTCCATGCCTTTTCAGCACTAATTCTACACTGCGTATATTTAGTAAATCCTGACAGTACTATTTCAACACCAAAAGACGGTTTGCACAAGCTGTTAGTAAATCTGGCCCTAGGAGTTTATTGAGGCAAAACCCAGACAGCACACATATGTCTGTTAAGCCTGGCTCAAACTACAGGATTTTTAAAATCTAACCGATTATGAAATCTGGTTGCAGTACACAAATAAGGAGAATCTTAGCAGATTATCTTCCCTCAAATCGTAAACATGCACACACTACAAGATATGAAAATCGTGGCACATCTCGAAATATTATTAAGATTATCATGCCGAAGGGATCGCCTCATGTGATCTCACGCAGCAAATCATCATTGACATTTCAACAACTAATATTTACATATGTTAGCTAGCATGCTAGCAGCTTTCTACACTCACCCAGTACGTTCAAAACTGAGGCGATTTCAACCCAGCGCTTCTCTTTGTACTTACAGTTGTGATATGTTTTTGACACATCATACAGACAGTCCTTTTATTGCAAAACTTCCACAAGCAGTTTCCTCCATTCCACTATACAATGGACCCCATACAGCAGCTGTTTTTCAGTCGCGTACTGAATGTTGTGAAAGTAGTCTACTTCATATATTCGTCATTATTCCGATTTTAAAATCCTAAATATCAAACATGTTTGATATTAATTAGGGTGGCCCCAATTTGTGTGCGAGCAGATCGGGAGGTGCAAGATTCGATCTGTGAACGCCTCACGTTACCAGATAATCTGTGCCAAACATCGGAACCGATCGAGGTGCTCGACAAGATTTTTGCTCCGATTCTTGGGAGGGGAAAATTGGGGATAAATCGGGCTAAAACTCCTGTAGTGTGAGCCAGGCAATAAAGATCACTTGATCTAGAAGCATCTGCTGTGTACAAACATCTGAGATGTCTGTAAGATGTCAGTTTTACATACATTCGAAATCATAAACATCTTAAAGACATCTAAAAAACGTCTATTTGGCATCTGATAGGAATCGTCCTAGAAACTTATTGCAGATGAGCAAACAGTCTAAAAAATACGTCTTGCAGATGTAAATGCAGACGTCAAATAGACATCTACAAGATGTACATGTGCTATTAGGGAAATCATAGTTAATAGTTAAGTTAATAGTGAGAATTGAGAGCACTTGTACATCTCAGAGACGTCTATTTGACGTATGCATTTATATCTGCAAGACGTATTTTTTAGAGTGTTTGATCATCTGCAATATATCTATAGGACGTCTCCTATCAGATGTCAAATAGACGTCTATTAGATGTCTTTAAGATGTTTATGGTTTAGAATGTATGTAAAACTGACATCTTACAGACATCTGTCAGATGTTTGTACACAGCAGATGCTTTTCAGATCAAGTTATCTTTAACAGACATCTTAGACGTACGTATGCTGTCTGGGTATTAGCTAGCAGTAACACTTCTTAGCATGCTCAGTTCCTTTTTGTGCAATTAAGTGATTAAGAATTAGCTCATTTTAATTAAGCAAATTGAACCAGTTTTCAGGGCATTTTGAAACACATTAGACAGTAATTAATGATTTAAAGCTTTTTTTGTACAAATAGGTTTTTATCAAAATATCATTAAAATAATAATAAAAATGTGATAAAAAAATGATGGCTGTCACATCTTTTTTATTTATTCTAAAGGATCTAACGATTCCTATTCAACATGACTTAATATGTAAAACAGTGTCAGTATAACAGATGTGTTTGTAGGTACAATTATAACTTTGTACTGAAGCGTGCCAAGAGCGCATTGCCTACAGGCTAGGACCGAATGAATTACGCTGGGAATCGCACAAGTGTTTTCATCTGTAAAAGCATGAATTGAGCCTTTTCTCACACATTCATACCAACTAAGAGGGTGAGAGAGAATGAGAAAACAGGCTGTGAAGCAGATTGGGGCTGCCAGCCAAGAGGCTTGGCACAGCTCCTAATGATGCCAGGCATGAGTCGGCTCCCAGTGCCACCTAGACATGTACCCTGCCAGCTCCCAGTCAGGTATGGATGTCTCTATTAGCCACATGCTTCTCTATGTGCGAGAGAGGCAGAGAGAGGCCCTGAGAATAAATGCACAGTCTGGAACAACAAAACCGTGGTACATTTCACATTCCCTTGTGATCAAGTCTAGTGAGTCGTTGAGTTTTTTCCATTTTTGACTATGAGTATTGCATATGTTCATGTGATAAATGATGCAATAGCTTAGCAACAGGGTTTGTGCTTTAAAGCGACTTATGACATGAAGGGGCCTTTCCTCATCCTTTCTCAATGTACAGATTTGGTCTCCCACCTTCCAGTGTAGTATGTTTAATGTACGGTTATATCACTCTCACTCCCTCCTGCTGTGTATTTGAACTAATAATGCTGCTGACACACTATTCTGTTAGATATTTGAGATGGAATTAGCAGATCACTGGCAATACACTTGGCTATCGTTGGCTTAATTTGTTTAGTGTAGTTACAGTTTTTAATCTCTCTGGACATTTTGAGTTTTGAGACATTTTCTTAATAAAATGTATTTGGACACTTAAGCCTCATTTAAGCATGTATGACATTGGATTAAATTACAAAATATCAAGTCAAGTGACATTTATTTCTTAAAAAATTATTAAGAATGAAAAAATCTGTTATTCTTTCCTCATCCTCATGTCATTTTAAACCTGTATGGTGTTATTGTTTCCGTGGAACATAACAGGAACGTTTCGGAAGAAGCTTCACACATGTTTAGAGCCATCAGTCATACCCACTTGAAACTGTCAATGCATGACATATATTCTGGCAAATAGCTCATGTTTTGTTCCATAGGGAAAAAAAATAGAAAGTAATATGTGTTTGAACTGATGTGGGTTGAATAAATGACAGAATTTAATACCGAATTTTTAGATGAACTGTAACTTTAGAACAAGCACTTTGCAATTAAAACATTAGTGTTGAAAAGTACACTAGAGTTTAAAAATTTTATAAAAAATGCAGTAGAAATAACTTATTACCACTAGTTCTACAAATACTACTACTAATAAATAAAATAACTCATTTCTATTTTAATATTTTAAAATGTAAGGTATTCCTGTGATGGCAAAGCTGTATTTTTAGTCATTACTCCAGTCTTCAATGTCACATGATCCTTCAGAAATCATTCTAATATTCTAATTTACTGTTTAAGAAATATTTCTTATTAATATCAATGTTGAAAACAGTCATGCTGCTTCATATTTTTGTGGAAACCATGATACTTTTGCCTCATGATTACTCAATAGAAGTTCAAAAGAACAAAGTCCATTTTAATTAGAAATATCTTTTGTAACATTATAAATATGACTTTTGATAAATTTAGTGTCTTTGCTGAAAAAAAAAAGCATTGAGAATCTGTTAATTTTTTGGAAACTGACTTCATACTTGCATTAAAATGACCATGCAACAATTTGGTTATTACAATAATGACAATGATGATAAATGGTTCATCTTTATTTCTTTTCAGATGCCTCATTGTTATATTATGTTATCTTTTGCACTGACTTTCATACATTTTATATGTGGCTTCAGTGTCCAAATACTTTTTATGGGTCACTGCATCATATAACTGACATTTTATTATGCTTTAGATCAGCATGTGTTCTTATCAGAGGATATAAAATAAAAGGACGGAATTTCCCAGGCACAGAGTAAGCTCAGTCCTGACCGTTGACAGCTCAATGTATTTTAGAACCTGTCTTAAGCTCTTTTTGGGACGTTGCCCATGGGACAGCATCTGTATGTGCATTTGTGCATGTGTAAGCATAAATGTGAATGTGTATTTGTACAGAGTCCATATGACTCTTGGCTCTTACCAGTATGAACTTTGAAGGACACGGTCATGTGAAACAGTCAATGACAAATAAGAATGTCTACAATAAAAAAAAAAAAAGGAAAACATCTTTTAAAAATCTAGTTTGAAAATCTGTGTGGACAGTTTACATAATGCAGTCTTTACATTCATGTTGGTTTAATATGGTTTTGACATATTTATAGCAATTTTATACCAATTATTAATGCAAAAGTCATAGTTAAACCTTCAACTGTCACTCCCATTTTTGAACATAGACGTGAAAATGCAGTATTCAAACTTAATTTTTTACAATTTATGAATGAAAATATTGTGATATTGTGAAATTTTTGTGATATGATTTTGATGTACATTTTTCATGGTAATGCAATGTCTGATTTTAAAATGGTTTTCAAAGGATGAATTTTGAGATTTTACGTTTTCTACTGATTGTCTGTTTGTGACAAAGGTCAGAACTTCTGTTATGAAGTAGATTTTTGAGGTGTATTCTTGTCATAAATTAATCTATTACTTTTCCTACATAAGTTGTAAAAATGGTAAAATATCTGTTTGGGAGTCTTAGACCTTTCCAATGATATATAGTTTGCCATGATTAAATTAGGATTTATGAATTGTTACAAAAATATTTTGTAATACCAAAATATGTATTAAAGTAATTAAATATATGTAAAATGTAATTTTTATTTTAAGTTATGTTATGTACGTTTTTTTTTAACTAAATCATTAGATGCATGCGAGCAAAATAGCATATATACCAGTGACCCGAAAATGAAAGTTTGTGAGCAATGCAAGTTTTCAGTTGTAACACAGCTGTGTTTGTGTAGCACACCGAAGTGCTGACAGATTCATTTCATTCTCTGAGCTGAAGAACAGGTTTGTTCGCACTACGGGTTGAACTTACAGCATTGCTAAGGTGTGAAACTTCATTTAAGAGATGCAAATAAAAAGATAGAGTAGCAGTGAACGTTACAACCGCTTCACCAGCAAAAACATGACGTTATTACACATAACAAAGACGAATTATCATTCGCTTTGCACCTAATGTGTAGGTGTTTGCAGGTGCTAGTGTCTATGTGTGTGTGTGTGTGTGTGTGTGTGTGGTCTGAAGCACTTGAAACTGTACCTGTAACCGCAGGCTCACCTCTAGACAGCTTCTGTGGTCATGGGAGACAGGTAAAATGAGGTGGAGCGAGCTTCTTCAGCAGGAAGCAGAGCAGGTGTTCCAATTAGCCGTTCTCCTTTAAGAACAGAATAAACAAACTCACAACACTCACAATTAATAAAAGTTGGTGGCCTGGAACTTTCCACTATAAAAATCCTTTGGGCGTGGATTCAGCGTTTTCTGCATTCCAAATTAGAAGGATAAAGCAAACAAAGGTCTCAGGTGCAACTCAGAAAGTCGGACATGACCATAAAGATGTAGCAAAAATTTTAAATAAAACTCTAATTTTATGTTCATTGTTTGTGTTCTGATATGAGCCTCAAAATCTACATTATGTGTATTACTTGATTTGTTTGTTAAAGAGTTTCAGATAGAGTCAGATAGAGTTTCAACACAGATAGTTCATCTAAAAATTTAAATTCTGTTATTCCAAATCTGTGTTACTTCTTCGGAACACAACATTGTTTGAAGAATGCTGATAACTAAACAGAAAAAGAAAAAGGACAATGAGGCATTTCTCAAAAACTTCCACAGAAGAAAGTGAGTCATACAGGTTTGGAACAACATGAGTAAATGCTGTCAGGTGTGTAAATGATGACAGAATTGTCATTTTTATTTCTCAGTGAGAATTCCCTTTAAAGCAGTTCTGAGTTAAAGGTTTAGTTCACTTCCAGAATAAAAAGTTCCTGATAGTTTACTCACCTCTGTGCTATCCAAGATGTTCATGTCTTTCTTTCTTTAGTCGGAACGAAATTAAGGTTTTTAATAAAAACATTCCATTTTTTTTCGATGTAGTGGATTTCAGTGGTGGCTGGCTGGTTGAAGATCCAAATTGCAGTTTCAATGCCACTTCAAAGGGCTCTACATGTTCCCAGCTGAGGAATAAAGCCTCGTTCAGACAGTCAGCCCAAATCCGATTTTGTGCATATCCGGATGGAATCCGATTTGAATAACTGACTGTCCACACTGTGTATTACAACTGTTTAAATCTGATTTGTGTGTCCATAAGCATCGGTCCTTTAATGGAATGTGCGTTGGTTTCTATAGCAATGCCCGTTGCGTTGTTATGCCAACAATAAAAACAGCAATAACAGCAATACAGTTTGCAATACAGATGCTGTTTTGCAATATAATGATTATAATATCCATTATAATATTATAATTATATAATCGTCTTCTTAGGCAGCGGCACAAATGCTGTAAATGGAATGTGCGAGTTTACTCTGTGCTGCCGTCTCTGCTGATTTCAAAACTCAAAGAGGTGCGAATAATAGCCGTATTTAGTCTTTTCCCACTTGACTTGCAGTTCGCAACAACACAAGCGTGTTTCTGCAAAGACATTTATTATGTTTTCCACAAAAACGTCTGACGTGTTTACGCTTTACGTGACATGTAAACGTGAAAACGCTACGCTAAATCTGATCTCTGGTTTCATGTAGTTTGTTGCTGTTTAAACTACCTAAATATGTTCGGATTTCAATTGGATTTGCTTAAAAATCGGATTTGGGCTGACAGTCTGAACGGGGCTTAAGGATCTTATCTTATCTAAACGATATGTCAATTTGCTAAAAAAAAAAAAAAGAACATTTATATACTTTCTAACCACAAATGCTCATCTTGCACTAGCTCTGCAATGCATGTCCACGACTTCACGCATTATGTAATCACACTGGAAAGGTCACGCACGGTTAGTTCTTCATCTATGAACTCCGGTTCAAAAAGGTAGTGTAGGGTGAAAAACTTCATCTTGTTTTCTCCTCTAACTTCAAAATCGTCTGATATCATTGTTTTACCTTGTTTTTGTAAAGGGTGTTTGACTTTCTTTGCACGTTCTCTTAAAAATTAAATTATAACAATTATTTTGTGGTGAAGTAAATAATACAGACAAACAAATGTAATTAAATAGTTTAGTTCAGGCAAGAAATAAAAAAAAGGATAAAAAAAGAATAAATTTAATATTAGTACTCAATTTAAGCTTGTAGAATTTAAAAGTTGAATTTTTAAGTATATTTTACTTGGAACTGTTTGTTATTTTTACAAAGATTGCTTAAGTAAATATCAAAGTCATGATCCCATTGTTTCCATCATGCACTTGGGCATGAATAATTAATTAAGTTGAATTTTTTTTTGCTGTTTTCAAGATGTATTTACAACAGTTGTATGGCTGCTTTTGTTATTAGGTAAGTAACTTGCTGTTTTGTAACATCTAGAGTTCATTTTCTGCTCAAAAATGTTTCACTGATTGTTACCATCACTGTGTATCATGTGCCAAGTATTGGTTCGTAACTACAAGTCAACATATAACCATAAAAAAACAATAAAGAGCCATCTACTTGTTCACGTACATGTTTGTAAGTGAACCACATGCTTTAATGGTATTTTTAATTATTTTTTTAGTACTATGATGTTTGAGTAAAGTATACAAACCGTGGCTGAGTGAGGACTGCAGGGGAAACTTAAAATAATTATGTAGAAATTGCTCATCAAACTGTAATTATACGTTAAATTTACTTATTTTCTTTTGCTAATTTTACTTAACTTAGTTAACTAGATTTTACTTAATTCCATACTTAAAAAAATGTGTGTGCAAAAACTTGCCAAATAAAAAAATACGTAAATTTACTTTTCAGTGTTTTTTTTTTCAGTGTATTTCTGCCTACATGACCTTTCCAACATGACTATGTAATGCGAGAAGTCAAGCTAGTGCAAAGACAAGCATTTTTGGTTAAAAAGTATATACAGTTGAAGACAAAATTATTAGTCCCTTATAAAATATTTAAATATTTTTTAAATAACTCCCAAGTGTTGTTTAACAGAAAGACGATTTTATCAACACAGCATTTTTAAACATAATACTTTATTCAGGAAGCTTTTAGGGTTTGTAATACAAATAGAAATAAATGTATAACCAAGAATTTTAAAAAGTCTACTGGTCAAAATTATTAGCCCTCTTGATAACAGCCTTTAGTCATTTGCTGTAGTTCTCAACAAGTTTCAAGCATGTCTCTTGAGGAATGACAGCCCATTCTTCCTTAGCAAATCTCTCAAGCTCCTCCAGATTTGTTGGTCTTCTGGCACAAACTCTGGACTTTAGTGTGCCCCGCAGATTTTCTATTGGATTCAAGTCTGGGCTTTGTGCAGGCCAGTCAAGTAGACTCACTTTGCTCATTTGGAGGTATTTCTTCACCAGAAGTGAGGTATGCTTTTGGTCGTTATCATGCTGGAAGACAAAATGTCGACCCAAACCAAGTTTTCTTGCGGACTGTTTGAGGTTGTCTTTCAAAATCTTCTTATAGTCGTCCTTTTTCATGTTTCCTCCAACCCTGACGAGATTCCCAGTTCCAAATGCACTGAAACATCCCCACAGCATTATACTCCCACCACCATGTTTCACTGTGGGAACGGTGTTCTTGGGGTTGAATGCCTCTCCCTTCTTTCTCCAAACATAGGCAACATCTCTATGGCCAAAAAGCTCTAGTTTTGTCTCATTTGTCTCACCAAAGGACACGTTTCCAGTATGCATTACATTCCCCCAGGTTGTCCTTAGCAAACTTCATTCTAGCTTGGAGGTGTCTCTTCTTCAGAAGTAGAGTATTTCTTGGTCGGCAACCTCGCAGTTCATTCCTGTGCAGGGCTCTAGTGACTGTCTTCATTGAGACATCAATTCCAGACTTGGCTAGAACATTCACTAGTGTCTTGGCAGTTGTTCTTGGGTCTTTAGAAACCTCTCTCACTAGTTTTCTTTCCAAAGTTTTTGAAATCTTTCGCTTCCTGCCTCTGCCCGTCTTGTTCTCCACTGTGTTGGTCTCTTTAAACTTCTTGATAATGCATCTCACTGCAGTTCTTGACACTTGAAAATGCTTTGATAAACATGTGTATCCTTCTCCATCTTTATGAGCATTAACAATTCTTTCTCTCAAGTCCAAACTAATTTCAGTGCATATTATTTTACTAGTTGTTTTGCAAGATACTAATCCTCAGCTTAAAGAGCAATTTAAAGGCTTAACTAGGTTAATTAGGTTAATCAGGCAAATTACGTTAATTTGGTCATTAACATTAGTCATTGGACAACAGTGGTTTGTTCTATAACTAATCAAGCTAATAATTTCTTAAGGGGGCTAATAATATTGACCTTAGCAGTTATTTATTTTTTTTACTCTTTTATACAAGCAACTGAGAAATCAGACTTTCTCTAGAAGAAAAAAACATAGGATATAATGTGAAAACATTCTCTTGCTCTGTTAAACATAACTTGGGAAATATTCTAAAAAAATGTAAAATTTCACAGAGGGGCTAATAATTTTGTCTTCAACTGTATATTTTTTTAATTTTAGATTGTTTTGTTTTGCTAGACAAGACCGTTATTCCTCAGCTGGGATTGAAACCTGGACCTTCATGTTTGGACCTTTAACCCATTGTCTTCCAATGACGTCCACTATATGGCGAAAAATCCTGGAATGTTTTCCTCAAAAACCTTAATTTCATTTCGACTGAAGAAAGAAAGACATGAACATCTTGGATGACATGGAAGTAAGTAAATTATTCTTGAAGTGAATCCTTTAAGGTTTATTGTACATCTACTTTGTCTGAGATGTTTCTTCTGAAGGTTCTTACAAATAAAAAGACGTGTAGAGTGCAAACTTCTAAAATAAATGCGAATAATATATATTTTTCTGAACATCATTATTAAAAAAAATAATGTGTATGCTTTAATTACTTTACTTTTTTAGTTTTTAAGGAACTAAAAAAAATCATGAGATTTATCATAATTAGGACTCCTTTTCAAGTACCCCTGTAGAATCTATTTAAGTTAACCTGGTTGAAAATCACTGGTCTAGGAGAACCAACTGAGATATAAAAGAAATGTTAATGCTCATTTGCATTTTGTTTCCCAACAGGTTAAGAATCTTATATAAATAAAAATGGCCCTGTGAGTGTTTCTTGTTGTCCTGATTAAATCTAAAAGTCAGTGTGTAGAACTAGATCTGCACATAGGTCTTGCTGTATTGCGTTTCCTGTTGCGCACCTAACATGGCCTGTCATGTAGAGCCCTTCTGTCAGCCTTCTAGTTTCAGAAGCCATCTATTCTTTGAAAAAAGATTTTTGCGTATGAATTTTGAAGCTGTAGCAGAGATGGCTGAGATAAATCATTTCCTGCGGCCTTTCTTTTTCAGCTGATTCAGCACGCCGAAGTGCGTTTTATATGACCATCAATTATTAATGCACTATTACCATATTAGCATATTCGAATATCCAACTAGGTTAGTAGGATAAGATATATTTGCATGTGCGTGCATGATTTAACTGTATGTGTAGGATATAAATCTGTGAATATGTGTCTACATGCATTTATGTATACTGTATGTGTTCCTGTTTCTGAAATGTATTCATAAATGCGTAGGAATCTATTAGAGCGTTACTGTGTGGATGTGGTTGTTGACTCCGAGCAGGTCGTTGTTATTAAACAGGACTGTGGATGTGCTCTGACAGGTGGATTATGAGCCGATTATTTACGCCGCTCTTTTAATTAAAAGAAAAACTGCCTATTACTCTTCCCTCGCTCGCTCGTTAATATCTGCCACCAGATTTGGGTGTTGACGATGATCTGTAATTAAAAAGAAAAGAGGCAGCTTTATGGCAGAGTTTGGGAAACATCAGGAAATTACTTTGTGGATCACACAACACACACACACACACACACACACACACACACACACACACACACACACAGAGAGTCTTGGTTTGAAGAGGTCTGAAATAATTATGAGAAATATATTCTACTTGATTCTACTTGAAGAAAAATAATATCACTTAAGCAGTGTTCCAAGTTTGCTATGATCTCCTTCAGAAGGAAAGCATGTAAATAAGAAATATACATCTGTATGCTGCAGAAATTAACAGAGACATTGCTCAAAATTTTCTGTTATGAAAGTGAACAGTGCGTTACTGTTTGTGAGTCATACAGGTTTGGAACAACATTAGTGAATGCTGACAGGTGAGTAAATTATGACAGAATTTTCATTTTCATTTTTGAGTGAGAAATCTAATTCTGAGTTAAAAGGAAGGAAAAAAAAAAATCTGTCATTAATTACTCACCCTCATGTTGTTCCAAACCCTTAATGCCTTTGTTCATCTTTGGAACACAAACACAAAAAATATATTTTGTCACTGATGTCACATGGACTATTTTAATAATGTCATTAACTATCTTTCAGGGCCTTGAACGTTTTAGTTGCATTGTTGTATATGTAGGGTCAGAAAGCTCTCGGATTTCATCAAAAATATCTTAATTTGTGTTCCAAAGATGAAGGTTTAATGGGTTTGGAACGACATGTATATATGTCTATGAGGTTGCATACTGTTTTGTATTGTATTCTATTTAGTCTGTTTTTATGTTTTAGTTTTTAGTTTAAGTAATTATTTTAGGATGCCAACAAAACAAAACTGAGAAATGCTGAAATAAAATTATTTAACGTTTTTTGTAACACTTTGCAATAAAGTTCAATTTGTTAGTATTAGTTAACTACATTAGTTAACATAAACTAACAATGAACCATCTTTCTGAGTTAACTACCATTTTACAAAGATGAATAAATTCTGTAATAAATTTACTGTTCATTGTTATTGTTACTCATAGTTAACTGATGTAAACTAATGGGACTTTATTGTAAACTGTTACAAAATATTTTATGTTAGTTAATGTTATTATTTAGTGATCTTTTTTTTTAGTTAACAATAATAACCCTGGTTAGGCTGGCCACACACTTGACTTTAAAGATTTTAAAGGAGAAGTTCATTTCCAGAACAAAAATGTACAGATAATTTACTTACCCCCGTCATCCAAGATGTTCATGTCTTTCTTTCTCCAGTCATAAAGAAATTATGTTTTTTGAGGATTCCTCTCCATATAGTGGACATCTATGGTGCCCGTGAGTTTGAACTTACAAAATGCAGTTTAAATGCACCTTCAAAGGGCTCTAAACAATCCCAGCCGAGGAAGAAGGGTCTTATATAGTGAAATGATTTGTTATTTTCTAAAAAACAAAAAAAACAACAACAACAAAAAAAAATACAATTTATATACTTTTTAACGTCAAATGCTCATCTTGTCTAGCTCTGGGTGAACTGTGTATTCCAGTTTAATACAGTTAAAATCAAAACCATTGATTTTTAAGTTGGAGGAGAAAATGAGCTGGGAATTTTTCAACATACCCTAACTGTCTTGAACCGGAATACACAGCAAAGAGCTAGACAAGACGAGTATTTGAGGTTACAAAGTATATATATATATTTTTATTTTTTTAGAAAATAACCAATCGTTTCTCTAGGTAAGGCCCTTCTTAATCAGCTGGGATTGTTTCGAGCCCTTTGAAGATGTATTTAATCTCGTGGGCACCATAGAAGTTCACTATATGGAGAGAAATCCTTCAATGTTTTCTTCAAAAAACAGAATTTATTTACGACTGAAGAAAGAAAGACATGAACATCTTGGATGACAAGAGAGTGAGTAAATTTGGTAGTCAGTTTGTGTGCAAATATATGTTTCTTGCCAACTTTTTGCACTTTTGATGTTATTTTTAGCGAGAAATCAGTGTTATATGAATTAAATATTAGCTTAGTTATCATCAAGTTCATTCTATTTTGTTGTACATCAATAAAACCATTATGCTGCCTCAAAAGCATGTCCAAAATCAGTTTTGTGAGGTGCCTTTGTGTGCAAATGCTGTCTGCAAAGTCATTGCTGGATAAAGCAGCAAGGCAACAAGCTGCTGTGGCTAGCTAATGTCGATGTGTTTTTCTTCTCTAGTCACGTTTGATCCCACAAGTCTCAATGAGATTTCGTGTCACTGTGAAATGGTGTGTCTCGTGATCTGGTTGAATTATCTAATGTGTGCATTCAGAGGATTATAAGGCTAAAAATCAGTTAAAAATGTCTTCATGTCTGTGGTCTCCCATGGTTTTAAATTGGTTAAGATTAGAAAATCATCTAGTGTGTCCCAGGCCAAGTGTGTTGGATGTTCTTTCAGTGTCACAGAGATAATCATTATCCACCACACTTACAATATCTCAGCCATTATTCTCAACATGCAGGAGAGCAGAGCATCAAATATTTCACAAGGACACAAGCACAGTGCAGTTGCATTACAGGAGCAAAACCTGTTTGTCACTCAGAGCTTCAGCAGCTGCGCAAACGAATGTCTGTGCACTTTATTAAAGACTATTTATATAACACCATCCGACTGTTTGAACGTTTCCTCTTTTCAACTAAAAGAATGGTTTTTATTTACATCCGTGTTGATTTTGTGTACCCAGCTTTTGAACACACACACACACACACACACACACAAACACACACCTGTGTGTTTGATTGACAGCCTCCTTCTCAGTTTAAAATGTGAGGAGTACGCCAACTCACAGCACTCGGATTTAGCGAGCTTTACCGGCTTTTGATTCCTGATAGGCCAACTGTCTGTCACCTCTAATGGAATGTGGATGTGTGCATGTGTGTGTGTGTGTGTGTGTGTGTGTGTCTTGGAGAGAATGACTTTGACCTCACGGTTGCACACCATGCATTCTGGTCAAAGGGTGCAAACGTCAATCACACTCCGGACATGGTCAGAGCAACGCGCACACACAGAGTTCCCAGATCTTTTCAGCTGAGTGTGTGCACGCCTGCAAATATGACTCAGAGAATACAAAACAAAACCATCTGAAAGAGTCCAGGATCAGGACACCCTTGGGTGTGTTGCTTGTCTAAGCTCTCTAATCCCAGTATTAGGTTGGTAAATGCTGACGTTAATCCTGCTCTGTTTAACACATCTTCGTTATGAATGGCTCTTTGATTCACTGCTGTTACAGTGGTCATGTGAGTGTTCGGGAAACATGATCTGCCTAATATAGAGCCATGACAAAGGCAGTTTTCTTCAATAAAAATATGAGTTTTTGTTGGCCTGCTGTTACAAATAAAGTGACAATGAACAAACAAAATAAAAACAAAGGACCACAAGAGAAATCCAAACCATTAAGCAACAAGCCAAAACAGTAGCTGACAAAGAACTAGAGAAACACAAGGGCTAAACACACTTGAGGCTAACAAGGCAACATAGGGAACTCAAAACACCTGTGGAACCAACCAAGGTGAAAAACTACAAAACTACAACTATGGCACACAAGACAGGAAGTGGAACAAAAGTCCAAACAAACTGACAATATGTCACACCCGATAAGTAATGCACAATGTCTCAAAGTGTGACTTTAGGCCTGGGTGTTATACATTTTTTAAAGCAAATTTTGCTTTTGATCAAATGATTCCCGTGACTATTGTACAATTACAGTTCAATAGAGGCATCATGAATTATGGAAGCCTGTTTCCTCCACTGAAGAAAACATAAAAAAGGTATTTGCAACTTTTATCTCACACTTCAGACTTTTTTCTCAGAATTATGAGATATAAACTCACAGTTGTGAGTTATAAAGTCAGAATTGTGAGATACAAACTCGTATTTGCGAATAAAAAGTCAGAATAGTGAGTTTTTATCACTTCCACCACATCTCATGAAGTAATACAGAGTTCTGGCATGAAACTCTATAGCTTAGTCCGATAGGTCTAGCTCAATATGACCTGGTGACATCATCATCACATGGCAGCTGATTGGTTCTCTCCTGTCTCGGTAGCAAATGAGCTTACTGCTCAGTATTCGGTTTGCTGTAGCAGTTTGCAGTGCACTTCAGAAACCCCCCACCTTCCCCAGCTCCACCTGTGTAGATCTGTGTAAGGGCTATTTGACCAAGAAGCAGAGTGATGGAGTGCTGTGCCAAATGACCTGACCTAAACACAATTGAAATGGTTTGGGATGAGATGGACTGCAGAGTTAAGGCAAAAGGGACAAGAAGTGCTCAGCATCTCTGGGAACTCCTTCAAGACTGTTGAAAAAACATTTCAGGTGACTACCTCATGAAGCTCATCGAGAGAATGCCAAGAGCAGTAATCAAAGCAAAGGGTAGCTATTTTGAAGACTCTAAAATATAAAACATGTTTTCAGTTATTTCACACTTGTTTACTACATAATTCCATGTGTTCATTCATAATTTGATGTCTTCAGTGAGAATCTACAATGTAAATAATAATGAAAATAAAGAAAAAACATTAAATGAGAGGGTGTGTCCAAACTTTTGCCTGGTAGTGTATATATATGTATTTATGGTAATAGCTAATGCATTTTTGGCTTCAGACTAGTTTTGTGGTACAGGGTCACATATATATAATCAGACTGGAACTGGTGTATTCAGCCATTTGTTGTAATTTGTGTAAAATATTTATCAGATGTGAGTAGTCCATAGACATGAGGCTATCCAAGGGCAGATTACCTGACTACCTACATTAAATGTCAGAAGTTTTTCTACACCAGGAATGTAATGCTGAATGTAAGCAATGCTTTCTGGGCTCACATGTATCAACATCTTCACTTTGCTCAGTTTAAGTGCTGAGTCATACTGGAGGTGCTGATGGGTTTTATTCTCTCTAAACGGGCACGGCAGGGAGCCTGAGCCTCAGCACCAGGTGTTTCTGTGTTCGGCTTCTTCTCAGCCATAAATCTCCCTGGGCTTTGCTCCACCGCAGATGTAGATGTGGAGAGATTACTCTGCCCAAAACAGCAGTCAGGCCCTTACTAAAGCTGGCCGTTTAACTGGTAAACTGGAAACCGGTGTGTGAGTGCGTGGGTAGGCAGGTCACAGCACTGAACTCCATCTTAGTCTTGCCAACCCGATCTCACGGAAAAACCTTTTTATGAGGTGGCGATTTCAGATGAATTTGTACCATATGAATTGTACGAAAATAAAATGTAAACACACAAAAAATACAAAATGTAAGTACAATGTAAATGCATGTATGTACACAATAAGTGCATTGTATCAAATGATTAATTTCATTGTAAGTACATAGTAGTTAAGGCCACTTAATATAAAGTGGGACCAAAATTTTTAGAAAAAGTAAGCAACTATCCACACCTCTAAATATAACTTTCACTGGGTGTAATCAGGTTGTACAAAAGAGATTTTAGGTTGTTCAAAATGAGATTGTATGAATTAGTCATCAATATGCCAAACCGTAAAATAGTTAGAAACTACCATGAGGTTGTGTTGATGTTGTCCTGGTGTGTATAAAGTAGTAGTTATCTCTCTCTGTCTTCTAATTACTAAAATGACTGAGGCTGAACAAGAAAACTGATATAGTCATTTTGTAAATGACATACTCAAAAGAATTGTGAGATCATCCCACAAACATGTAAGCAGGCTTATTGGAGATATGCTTGTGGAGTTGTTTCTGACAAACACGTATTTCATACCTTACTGCATGTTTCACGGCAGTTTCAAAGTGAAATATCCAGTCAGGATGGCCATGTTTTTATTACACAGATACAGACACATATTGCTGGGGTTCAGAATTCAAATGTCCTGGAAGTGCCGCTAAAGTTTAATGCTCTCATGTTGGTAATATCCCCTACACCAACCCAACCCTAAACCTACCTTATAGTGTTAACAAAACAAAAACGACATAAAACGACATAAAAATGCATTTTGCTGATGCAACCATGCTATTTTAACTTCCTTATATGCTGGTTTGATGTTTTGTCTAACCATAGTTTCACTGTATTTGTACCGGAGTGATTCACCTATCAAGTACAGCGTTGTATTGGGTGAGCTACCAAGCAAAGCTACTGCATTAAAAATAAAAAACAATACATATGAAGTTGTATAGTGACAAAGTATCAGTTTACAAATCTTGCAGAATGTTAAAGGGATAGTTCACACAAAAATGAAAATTTATCCCATGATTTACTTACCCTCAAGCCATTCTAGATGTATATGACTTTCTTCATTCAGGCGAGTACAATCAAAGTTATATTAAAAAAATGCCCTGGCTCTTCCAAGCTTTATAATGGTAGTGAATGGTGGTTGAGATTTTAAAATCCAATCAAGTGCATCCATCCATCATAAAAAGTACTCCACACAGCCCTAAGGGGTTAATAAAAGCCTTCTGAAGCAAATAAATGCGTTTGTTATAAGAAAATCCATAAGAATATCCATATTTATTATAAACCGTAATCTCTAGCTTCAACTAACTGTCGTACGTGTGTTCATGTGTTCAGTATGAGCTCAGATTGTATTTGTCTGAAAAAGAAGAAAGTCATATACATCTAGGTTGGCTTGAGGGTGAGTAAATCATGGGGTATTTTTTATTTTTGGGTGAAGTATCCCTTTATCAAATAGTTTTGAAGTATTACAACATAATATTGTGTAATGTAAAGTAGACTTTCTTAATTGACCCTGTAAATCGTACTTTGTGTGAAAAGGAATAAAAGTTGTCAGAGTTTTACTGCCTGTAATGTTCATTTCAACCTTAAACTGCAGCAATTAGTACATAAAGGTACTTTTTTTGTTTTGCAGTGTAGAAAAATACATATACATATATATTACTCATATTTTCAGTCTGCCAATTAAGCAGACAGACTGGCTATTCCCCTGTCAAAACGAGTTGCAAATAATGTCAACTCAAGTGGACACCATCTGCAATCTCATTAATCTATTCAGTTGCGCAACTGCTCAACCCAAAGGAGTCATGCTAAAGTTTTGTGGCATTTGAGCCTTTGGGCAAGCTTGTATTATTGTTTCATCTGTGTCCATTGCAAATCACACCATTTTTGCTTCCTTTTCGGCCTAAGCTTTTCCGGGTCAGTACGTCTACCTTGGGTTGTTTGGCCAAGTGTATAGTGTAAGTGCAGATATCGGGATAACTTTTAAAAGAAGATGTAAACTTATAGTGAGCAAATCGGAAACTGGGCATCAAGACCTGAAGTGTAAATGTGGCCTTATTTGGAATAGCTCACCCGCTATTTACTTACCCTCATGCCATTCTAAACTTTTCTTTTATTCTGTATCTTCTATGTTCTGCAAAACACAAAAGAAGAATATTTTAACACAAAATGTTTCAGTGTTTTCCAAAATAATGAAAATCAGTGCAGTCCAAAAACAACACTGGACACCACTGGACACATTTCAGAATATCTTCAGTTCTTTTTATTTTTTGGTAACCTATCATTTTAAATTATGATTATATAGTTGTATTTACAGCCCTAACAGAGATCCAAGGCTCACTAGTCACATATAAAAGTAACACAGAGCTGTAGTTTTGTTGGTTGTGTTGAGTTGTGTAATAGTGTGTCAAGAGCTCTTATGTAGGCAGGATATTATGATAACTAAGAGAAACCCATCAGCGGTACTCAGACAGAGAAAGAGAGCCATGCAGACACACCCAATATTGTGGTGTAATGGGCGTAATTAAATGTAATGAATAAAATCTGCATGCTCGTAAACAACACAATAACCTTTTTTATATGTGTGAGATTATGTGGAGTGAAAAGCTCTCAGCCTGAGCTCTGCCCCTCGCTACTCTTCCCTCAGCTGTCTTTATTTATCTCTGTTAGGGCAATAATCCCTTTAAATGACATCTTTATGAAAGAAACGATAATCACCTCTGCATAATATTGTATTTAAATAGACATTAGACACCCATGTTTGATACAATCATGCTAGTGAGGGAATAATCTGCTATAAATGGCATTCAATCTTTTGTTTCTGACTATCAATCAAAATGAAATACACATTTTTCTTTCAATATTAATTTTGTAAGAATCATGTATTTTTGGATAAATACGTTTCCCCCCCTTAGACTAAACAGTGCTTTATCATTAAAGAAATAGTTCATCTCAAAATGAATATTCTGTCATCATTTGCTCACCCTCATGTCGTTCCAAACCTGTATGAATTTGTTTCTGCTGTGGAACGCAAAAGACAATTTTTCCATACAATTACAATGAGTGTGGGCTGGAGATTTCAAGCTATGCAAAAGCACCATAAAAGTACAGTGAAAATGATCCATGAGCTTTATTCAAGTCTTCTGAAGTCGTGAGACAAACAGACTGAAATTTAAATTGTTATGCGCTTATAATCTCCCAAACCAGTCAGTAAACCCTTGCAGCTGCATCATTCAGTGATCTGAACTATAGGGGTGTAACTATATCAGATTTTTTTTACTTCAGGATTATCGTGGTCCAACGGTATCTCACAGGAAATCGTACATATTTCATGAGGTGGCTAATTCGTACGAATTCGTACGACCTCACTCGTACGTTTTTGTACGATTTGCCTAGACCCCAGTGACGGGTAGGTTTAGGGGCGGGGTTAGGTGAAGGGCATTCGTACAAATTCATACGAATTGGGAACTCGTAAAATACGTACGATTTAGCCCAAAACGTATGAATTCGTACGAGTGAGGTCGTACGAATTTGTACGAATTAGCCACCTCGTAAAATGCATATGAATTGCCATGAGATTGGGCTGCGTGGTCCCAAAAATTCTTGCTAATGATATTTCATGATATAGAGATGTTGAAAAATAATAATAAAAATAAATATAAATAAATCATTCTATCAGTCAAATCCATTTCTTTTCTTTGTTTTTTGACTAATTAATTACACCATTTCACACACAAAAAAAATTACACTACACAAAACAGACTAAAATGCAAAACGTTTTTAGTTTAGCACAGTGTCAAAGACAATTTCTGAGAATAACTAAATATATTTCTCCAACCTTGCATTATAACATTGACCGAGTGTTTGAAATAACTTCCTTATGTGAACTGATTCTTATTTTATAGTATTACATACATACATTTTATAGTATTAGTATACAGTGATGAAGCCTGTTGTCGATTTGTATTTCAATATAAATATGAAAATACCAGTGTTGGCTTGAAGAACACAGATAAACCAAATACTGTTATAATCGTGTGCTGATTCTCATCAAAGTTCCTTTAAGGCAAGTCATGTCACTCAGCAGCCATCTTTGAAACGTCTCTCAGGCATGCAAGTGCTGCTCCAGGACACAAAAAAAAGCTTACAACAGCACACCAGTAGATAGCCTATAATAATTATGAATGTGTCAGGGAAAAACAGCAAGGAGACTGCATTAATGTTTTAATAATCTATTGATAAACTAATGCTTGCTTTGTTTTCAGCTAAAGAGATATAGTCGGCAACACTGACTCGTCATCTCCGCAGTAGTCGATGTGTCGGTATTCATACAAATGACATAATTGGAGAATATTTGTTTTGCATTTAAATTGTTTCATTTGAAAGTAGACATTTCACTCTCTCTCTCTCTCTCTCTCTCTATATATATATATATATATATTTCTCATGTCTGTAAGGCAAGTATACACAGAGTTTCAGAATTTTGCGTTTAAGTTCACATAGACCGAGACGGCAGAAAGCGCATCCTGTTTGCTTTCATTATTTTACAAAAGCACAACGTTTCATTGTTATTGTGAGTGCACACAAATAAATGTAGAGCCTTTACAGATTCAAAAGATGTATTACTCTTATCTGTATGACCAAAATTGACGGCGTATTTTAAGAGCAAAGTGACCACAGTGGCGCCATCTGTCATGCAGCAAGCGCGCTACTCTTCAGCTTCCACACTCTGCACAGACATTTAAATAGTGCACATTTTTCTAGGTTAACATTAGATTGAGCGGCCATGTAAAGTTGCTGATACTATCATCTTTATCATTCAAATGAAACGCCATATTTGAGGTTGATGAATGATAGGTGAGCATTTGGATGTCCTGCCCGATGTACTGCATTGCCATAAAGACCAACCATTAATAATCTGTCCATAACTGACTATGTGACTTCACCACTTCCTGTGGATTTTTTTCTTCTGCGACTAAACAACTAATACAATTTTGGTCGACCAAGCCTCTTCTCATTGACTAACGGTTAGTCGACTATCAGTGGGCAGCCCTACATATTACTAACGCACGCTTAAAAAAAAATAGACTAGGTTTTAGTTGGTCACTGGTACAATCGTTTAAGTTGCCTCAAAATAGCAAAGCACCAACAATGGGCGAACAGATGTGCACAATCGCATTTGCTATTTAAACAACGTGGTGCTGAAAAGCTAAAACTAGCAAAAAACACTTGTGTTGTGCCTGGGGGTATGATAAGGCCCTAACACTCCATAATGGTGCTGGATAGTTGTGTTTCATATTATCATATGTACTATTCATTTACCAATACCTGTATTTTGCAACACCCCTAATTACACATTTACACATTTTAGCTTTTTTTTTTTGGAAATCAGACAGGAAATGAGTGGGAGAGAAAGAGGGATGAGATCTGAAAAGGTCCAAGAGGCAGGATTCAAACTCCACACACCCAAAGCGCAGCTTCACCATATGTCGGCACACTGCCCACCAGGCTATCACCATTGACAAGCCTAGTTTCTCCCAAGGCTTTTTTCCTCCATTTCTGTCACTAATGGAGTTTTGGTTCCTTGGCACTGTCGCCTCTGGCTTGCTTAGTTGGGGACACTTCATTTCTGGCAATATTGTCGACTTGATTGCACAGATACTATTTGTGACCGTGGACCATAAAACCAGTCATACGGGGACATTTTTGGAAACTGAGATTTATACATCATCTAGCTGAATAAATAAACTTTCCATTAATGTATGGTTTGTCTGGATAGGACGATATCTGAGGGTGCAAAACAATCAAAATATTGAGAAAATCACCTTTAAAGTTGTCCAAAATATTGCTAATGAAAGCATTTTGATATATTTATGGTAGAAAATTCACAAAATATCTTGATCTTGATCATTTTGACCCATACAATATATTTTTGGCTATTGCTACAAATATACCCATGCTGCCTAAGACTGGTTTTGTGGTCCAGGGTCACATTTACACTGAACTAAGCTGGTTGATGACTAAATCAATGATCAGCTGACTTTAAGTGTTAAGTGTTTACTATTGTCTGCATTATTGACACACTGTTTTCCTGTTTATTACTGTAAGCTGCTTTTGACACATATGACATTTGATCTGTATTGTAAAAAAAAAAAAAAAAAAA
The DNA here is from genome assembly GCA_033026305.1 of Cirrhinus molitorella. Classification (NCBI taxonomy): domain Eukaryota; kingdom Metazoa; phylum Chordata; class Actinopteri; order Cypriniformes; family Cyprinidae; genus Cirrhinus; species Cirrhinus molitorella. The sequence goes on along the minus strand of CM065123.1, from coordinate 22,208,048 downwards.
CTATATAAATAATGTTGACGTGACTTTTTAAGACCCAGTTTTCATTCACTTTTATTATATTGAAAAAAGTGAGTTTTATAATTTACTTTATTTAATATATAAATAAAGTAATAATATCATGTTCCATGAAAAAAGTCATATGGGTTTAATAAAACAAGGGTGAATAAATTATCAAAAAATACACATTTTTGAACCACTACAGTAACACTTCTAGTAACACAATTTTATAGTTTTTTCTAGGTTATGATTAGCTGTGTGTGTGTGTGTGTATATATATATATATATATATAGTTCTTTGTTATGTCAGCATATTCATACTGAATCCATAATACATTAACTAGTATTAATTTAGAAAACTGAAAACTTGAAATATTGTTTTTATTATTGTTATTTAAAAAAGAAATGTTCACTACTACGGCTTTAATAAATATAGACAAATTAACATTGGTTTACTTTTTTTAATTATATTTGTCTACTTATTATAAAAAAGAAATAAATAAATAACATTAGTCTAGTTTTCATGGAAAAAAATTCTAACACATGCAGTCTTCCATACTCAAAATACCTCTCTTTAATCCTTTGCTTCCTTTCAGGCCCCATTTTAGTGAATAAAAGCGGTCTCGACCAAGTACTCAGAAATGAGCATCAGGGGAGTGAAGTCTTGCTTTCTGTCTAGCTTGTTTTTGTATTGTTCAATCAGCCAGTTACCCCTGCTGTCAAAACGCATGTGCGTCTCCGTGACAACCCCCCAGTCAAATCGAATTTTCCTCCCCCGTACAGAGGACTGTGTAAACTTCTCCTCGCCGTCTTTAAGACGAGCCTTCTCTCTAAATAAATCAAAAACTCTGCCACGTCCTCGAGGTATAGCGTGTGATTTTGATACGTACGAGTGTTTGTATGTGAAAAAGAGAGCGGAGAGCGAGCGGATCAGGGAATGTGTGGAATAATGCAATTAACTCAGTATGGCATCTCAGGAGACAGAGGATTGGTGAGGGGGAAGCGGGAGAGAGATGGGATGCTCTTTATAAATGTCTTTGAGCGGAGCGAGAAAGAGAAGGCTGAAGGACTGAAGCTGTCACGAGCACATCCCGCTTCCCCATCATACTCAGTCAGCAAGCTGTCAATCAAACCCAACAGAGCTGCTTGTAGCTCATTATTATGAGTCAAAGGTACACAACCCCACTAAACTCGTGAAGCTTTTTCAATCACTTGAGAAAATATTGGACACAATGTTAACAATAAGCCTTACTGTACACTTAAGATACATAAGAACACTCAACTTTGGATACTTCTTCATTCTGATGATTTATTTGCTAGTCAGCTCTAGAAAAGGGAGTTGGAAAACAGTAAAAGATTTATGTTATATTTTTGTCAAATGTGTTTGATCAGAATATGCAAGCAATATATTTTGTCACACTGCCATTTTTCCATAGCCTTAATAGAGTGACAACAGATGGACGAGTCTGATGTGAACATTTGCTTCAAGCATCTGAGTTACAGTTAAGGTGCTGAAATCTGCATCCAAAATATTTTGGAAAGTAATTACATATGGCAAATATTGCGAGGTCCAAAAGTCCACATTACAAATCTGGGATTTCAAATCTAATTGAAACCTTAAAATAAACAAGATTTTATCATTTTGAAAGATTTAAAATATAGAGACTTTATGAGCTAAAATGAAAAAGAACAATTCTGCACTATTTCTGGGTCATGAATAAGCAAATTAGTAACACAATTGTTGCAAGATGCACAAGATGCTCTTTGGATCATTCCTAAATCATGATTGTTTGGCTTTGTGCAAATTTAGTCTGTGCTGTGGTCAATAATGCAAAGTGACAAATACTAAGAAATTACGAAATACATCATTTTCTACTTTTCTCTCAAACTGTTATGCTGATGTTATGCATAAAAAAACTGTACTAACTTCTGAATATGCAATATGGAAACAATTTCACTGTAACATCATTTTTCTGGAGCCTGCTAATGCAACTGAAGTAGGTCTGTTGATAAATAAGTTCTCATATGTGAATTTATGATGTTTTATCATGTTCTTTTTCTTTGGCACTACTTGGGAAAGACTTTCAGCCAGTGTAATGGAAGGTGTTGAAGAATGATTTAGAGGCAAACACGATTGAATTTCTAAAGTAATCAGAGCTGTAAAAGTGAAGGATGATGTGACAACTTGTTTAATCACATTAAAGATTAAAAACGAGGGAGACATTATGAGATATCTTAAGAATCTGAAGTGTGGATGAGAAATCTCATATAAATTGGTTAGAAATTTGCATCTCTAAATTACAACATCTAATGTTCACAACATTATAGCGAAAGGCAGAGAGTCCACTAAAAATAGTTTAGCAAAGCTTATGTAACTAATATGCCTGGATTTCAGTTTGTTGTACCTTACATAAAGATTGTGAAATATGCAAAAACATATGACTTCAGAAGACTTAAAGGACAGTATGGTGCATTTATGGTGTTTTTTGGAGTTTGGTCACTAAAGTATGGCTAAACATTTTGGCAATGCTTACTATGAAGCCTAAATATGTGAAAACCCTTATAATACGTTGTATCATCTCATGAATAATTATAACAGTTTAGTTTTATACATTATAATGAAGAGTTATACAGTTGAAGTCAAAAGTTTACATACACCTTGCAGAATCTGCAAAATGTTAATTATTTTATCAAAATATAAATGATCATACAAAATGATGTTATTTTATGTTAATTTTTATTTAGTTCTGACCTGAATAAGATACTTCACATTAAAGATGTTTACATATAGTCCACAAGAGAAAATAACCGTTGAATTTATAAAAATGACCCCGTTTAAAAGTTTACATACACTTGTTTCTTAATACTGTGTTGTAACCTGAATGAATGTCCCACAAATTCTTTGGTTTTTCAGCATTTTTGTGCATTTGAACTCTTTCCAGCAATGACTGTATAATTTTGAAATCCATATTTCACATTGGGGACAACTAAGGGACTTATGCAACTATTATAGAAGGTTCAAACACTCACTGATGTTTCAGAAGGAAATGCAATGCATTAAGAGACGGGGGTGAAAACTTTTTGAGTTTGAAAATCAGGGTAAATTTAGCTTATTTTGTCTTCTGAAAAAATGTACCTTCTGTAGCTTATGAACGGCAGTACTAAATGAAAAAAAAAAAAAGATATTTAGGCAAAATAAGAAAAATGTACACATCATTCTGTTAAAAAGTTTACACCCCTAGCTCTTAATGCATAGTTTTTCCTTCTGGAGTGTTTGAACCTTCTGTAATAGTTGCATAACTGAGTCCCTCAGTTTCACTCAGTGTGAAAAGATGGGTCTCAAAACCATACAGTCATTGTTGGAAAGGGTTTAAATACACAAAAATGAGAATTTTTGGGACATGAAAGATTTTTCTGAAGAACAGCGGGCAGTTTAACTGTTCAGGAAAAACAAGAGATGCATAAACACTAAACAGAAAAAACACAGCAGTGGATTATTGGGGTAAGAAACTTGTGTACAGTGTCATTTTTAAAAATGTAGCCATTATTTTCTCTTGCATTTGTCTTTTATGTGAAATATCTTATTCAGGTCAGTCCTAAAAAAAAAATAATTAATTAATTTTTTTTTTTAATCCTCTCTTATTTTGGTAAAATAATTAACATTTTGCAGATTCTTCAAGGTGTATGTAAACTTTTGACCTCAACTGTACATCTTGGATGGTCTGATGGTAAGAAATTCTCAGCAAATTTAATTTTGACTCAGTTATTCCTTCAAAACTGCCATTATAAATGCATGATTTAATACAGGATACATTACAGGAAAGTTTTACCAATTTTTTCCTTCAAGAATACTTTAAATATTTGTTGTACTATATATATAAGGAGAACAGAAAAGAGGCCTGGAGAGAAATAAGACAAATCATTACATTTTCTCTCATACACATCTGATTCCAGAGAAAAAGAACGAAAACAAACTATCATATTTACCTAATCATCAAGGAACCAATTTTGGCAGCATTCTTTAGCAGCAAGCATGGACGGGACTAATTTACTAAACACACCCTCCAGTCTCATAATTACATGTAATTTTACCGGCATAATTAACTAATTTAATTACTGCTCCTCAAGAGCATCAATTATTGATATTACGAAGCGTTCAGACAGGCTGTGGTGACACGAGGAGCATCAGAGGACGTGAAACACATGCTGGCACTTTGAGAGCTTTGGCATGGGTACAGCAATATACAAGTGTGTGTGTGTGTGTGTGTGTGTGTGTGTGTGTGTGAGAGAGAGAGACAGAGAGGGGGAGAGAAAAAGTCTGAATGCAATATCAGAGTGGCACAGACCTGGACAAGAGCCCAGACTGACAGCGGCTGCTGTAGAAATGTAGGAGAGAGAGACAGGCAGACCAAAGAAGGCCTTAGCTTGAGTATCACAGGACTTCAAAACTACTTTGACTGTCAATTCAGAAATAGCTTTGAACTAATAAATGATTTTATTACAACAAAAACGTACTTTATACTGTATGTTACACACTTGTCAGTGATTGGATGGAAGTTGTTCTATTATTATTATTATAATTATGTATAAGTCCTTGAACAAATGATTGAAGCAATTGTTTTTGCACACAAAAAGTATTCTCGTATATTCATAACATTACGGTTGATCCACTGATGTCACAAGGACTATTTTAACCATATCCTTACTTACTTTCTGGGCCTTGAATGTGGTAGTTGCGTTGTTGTCTATGCAGGCTCAGAAAGCTCTTGAATTTAATCAAAAATAATGTGTGTGGCTAATTAGTAATTGACTAATGAGAAAAGGAACAGAAACAAATAAGGGCAAACAGGAAATAAACCAAAATGGATCATACACATGACAGTTTGTTAATCGTCTGCCTTAAAATTTTAAGCTGAATCAATTCAAATATCTAAGTTGTCACTTAGTAATACGTAACATTACAAGTTGACAAAACTTTTTTTGAGTTGACTGAACTTAAAATGTTAAAAAGGCAGTCAGGTAACAAATTAGTTTAAGTTGACTCAACAAATAGTTTTTTAGTTTGAACATCCAAAATGCAGTTTAATTGCAGCTTCAAACGATCCCAAATGCAGCTGTAAACCGATCCCAGCCAAGGAAGCATGGTCATATCTAGCGAAACGATCGGTTATTTTAACAAAACAAAACAAAAAAACTATTTATATACTATTTAACCTCAAATGCGTGTCTTGTCTTGCTCTTTGTGAACTCAGACAGTTAGGGCATTCATCTTATTTTCTCCATCAACTTCGAAATCACCTCTCTATATCGCTGTTTTACCTTTTTTAGTAAAGGGTGTTTTATCTTCTTTTCATGTTCACTTTGAAAACACTGAGTTGGTAATTCTGCAGCAATGTAGGATGATTTTGAAATGATTTTTGAATTGGAGGGAGAAAATGAGATAGGAGTTTTTCAACCTACCCCAACTGTTTTGAACCAGAGACGCACAGACTACTCATGCACATTGCAGAGAAAGACAAGACAAGCATTTGAGGTTAAAAAGTCTATAAATTGTAATTTACATCTTGGATGACAAGGGGGGTGAGTATATTATCTGTACATTTTATGTTCTGGAAGTGAACTTCTTAAATTTGTGTTCCAAAAATAAAGAAAGATCTTATTGGCTTGGAAGGACATGAGGGTAAGTAATTCATGAAAAAAATTTAAAGTCAAATGGCCCCTTATTGGTCAGAATATTGCAATAGGGATATTGGTTGGTTCTTCGAGTTGGTTCTCACCATAAAAAAAGAAAAAATATTATTATTAATAATAATTATTATAAGCTGAATTCTCAAGTTTGATTGTTATGGGGCAGATTTGCAAAGGTCTTGTTCATATATGCCTACATGAACCAAACTAAATAATAAAACAATCCAAGAAGCAGCAAATATCCAGTGAGAAAGAAGTTTTCTGGTTTCTGCCTCAGTATCATAAAATTTAATTTATTCTTGTGATGGCAAAGCTGATTTTTTAGCAGCTATTACTCTAGTCTTCATTGTCACATGATCCTTCAGATATATTTATATTGTTTTTAATGTTCAGTGATGAGCTAAAAATGACATTATTTTTACATTATTCTTTTTCACAATACACACTATTAATATACATAGTGAAGTGTAAACTGCTATATTACCATTGGAAAAGTGAGAAAATGAGAAAAGTGACAGACAATTTTATTATGAGCTCAAACAGACACAGCTAAAATCACTCGTACAGTTTGCCTACACATTACACACACTCCCTAGATCAAATAAATATCTGTATATTATATTCTGCATGTTTCTGGGGGGATGCAATGCTGTTTTGGCTCTTATAAAATGCACTGATCCTTCTTTAATGAGTGCTGGGTTTTATGTGTGTCGTGAAGGGAGAGGGTGTGACTGTGCGTTAATATCTGCCATAATACCACATACTCACACACACACACACACACACACACACACATCGTTACAGAGAGATTTCGATTTAGAAGCGTGTGGTAAATAACAGCACACATTAATAAGACCGCTGTGCACTTGAGACATGCTGCACAATCCAAGACCATCAGAATCTGGTTTCCTTTGGTTTTGATCAAGGAGCCATCCAGGACTAATTCAACAGAAAGATGATTTTGTGCTCCTTTGAGTGTTCAGATCAGATATCCTTGCAGGGTAAAGAAATTGAGAAAAATCATTTACAGATTGGGAGCGAAAATGAAAGGCTTGGAAATGATACACAGGCAAGATAAGGTGAAAAAGTAAATATTGGAAGGCAACTATACAGTTGATTAACATTAGGCAAAGTCTGCTGAGACTTAATACTTTGCCAAGAACGCTCTTTGCACTAGCTTTAGCATTAACTGGGTTCTATTCAATCCCAGCAGCCTACAGAGCTTGGGTTTCAATTATCAGGCTAATGGGTTGGTGCTAAAAGCCACAATTGAAACTCCTCTCACAAGTGCATGTAAATTGATAACATTTCATCCAGTGCTATCTTTTTCTTCACAGAGATGGAACAAAAAAAGCTCTAGTCTGACAGGCCATAAGTACAGCATACCAGATTGAAATCGTGTGAGTGAACAGTCCTCTTGTGACTTTAGTGTGAAGTTCCCCTGCTCCTCTATGTAACGCATTAACAAGGAGGAGAGAATTGTCAGGAATCATATTATATATTTGGTAACACTGTATTTTTAGGTGTCCTTGTTACACGTTACATGTACTTACTATTATAATAACCATTAATTATTTTGTATTATGAATAATTACATGCAAGTAACCCTAACTATTATTAATGTATAATTACACTGTAATAAGGGCACTTAAAATAAAGTGTAACCATATATTTGTATTATTTAAAGAATATTATACATTATATAGTATTTCCACTGCTGTTCAAAAGTTTTTTCTTATGAAATAATATATTAATATATAAAATAGAAATACTAAAATATGTCTTTTCTATTTTTTTTTTTTTAATTAAATAAATACATTTTAAAAAGGGTAATAGGCATATAACGGTAACAATCATTACAATATTAGGTTAAACAGATATTTTATGTTAAATACAACATCTTAAAACTAAAATAGGGAACAAAATAAGGGAAATTTAGGATATTAGAGGGGGAAAAAAATAGGTAAAATTAGAAAAGTGTTGTTAAATAAATGTCATGGCGTTAAACATTAAATAACCTCGTAATTAACTCCAATAAAATTTACCTATTGAAAACCACACAATAATTTAATTCTATTAAAATCTATCTATCTATCTATCTATCTATCTATATATATATATATATATATATATCCTCCCAAAAAATATATTTTTTTGCAGTTTTGTTTAAATAAATGCTCTTTTCTGAAAGTTTTCATGGTGCAAAATATGTATTTCCACTCCAGACATCAATGAAAAATGTATTCCTCATGATGGCACACCTTTAAATAGTATTTAAAGGTTTGCATTTTCCCAGATGATGCATGACAGTTTAATATCGGTCCCTTCTGAAGAATAGGTGCAATAAAAGGTTTATGCACACATAAATCAAACCTCTGACTAACTCACATCTGACACTACCAGATCTAAACATGCAGTAGATCTCATGAAAATTATAACTCTGTGCAGTAAAATCTTTATATAATTCCGTATTTACAGAGAAAGCAGAAAACTTGATTTCTTATTTGTGTCATTAAAATAATACAATTACAAATACAAGATTCTTCCTATGCATGCAAAGGATTTGTTTCTGGATTAAAGGCATAGAGGCTGCAATCTGTTTGGGGCTCAGTGTAGGCATGCGAGCCGGATGGCGATACAGGACAGTGTCACCATCAACTAATTAGATTCATAACATCAGGCTGAATGTGGAGGCCACATGATGAATATGCTACCCCTGTGTGACTTCTCCAGCGGGACTCTGGGATACATCGCCTGCTGACAACAAGTGCCCTCAAGCAAGAAGCTGAACATTTAGCCTTGCAGCAGTACAGCTCAATGGGTCATTTGCTTTGCTATAAAAAGAGTGGTCTGCTAGGGAGCAATGCTGCATTAGCTTGTGAATTACTTGCTTATAATGTCACTGTTAGTATTGTGGAAAAATTGAAACTCAAATATGTCATTTTTAAAGTAAAATACTTGTCTTTTCTCAGTTTAATATGCAGAGATAACTGAAGTTTAGCCTTTTTTATTCCTCCCAAAATGTGGTTCCTTTGCCAAGTAGTGATATGTTTCCCAAAAGCATAGTTTGCCAACTGTGTTCACAATTTCTGCCATTGCCAGCATAATTCAATGATTTGGTGTTTCTTGAATTTATAGCTCCAAAGAACATTTGCAAACAGCATCATAAAGTTGTGGGGTTGGAGGTACAGATCTCAATCTATAATTATATGGTTAGAAACACTGCTTCTTGTATGACATACGGACTCAAAGGGATAGTTTACCCATTCTGTCATTATTTACTCACCCTCATGTCGTTCCAAACCTGTAAGACCTTTGTTCATCTTCAGAAAACAAATGAAGATATTTTTGATGAAATTTAAGAGCTTTCTGACCCTGCATATACAGCAATGCAACTGACAAGTTCAAGGCCCAGAAAGGTAGTAAAGATATTATTAAAATAGTCCATGTGGCATCAGTCTCATTGTTTATAAGTAGATATTAATAGGTAACATTTACAAGCACAAAATGTACATTTTTGTAAATTTGTATTAATGATAAAATGTACAATTTAGATGTATTTTGAACTAAAAGTGTAAAATATTTATAATATTTAAAATATATTATAATCTTTTCTATCATTAAGATATTTGTATCAATGCATTTTTATTATTTTATCGATAAGCCATTTAGATTTTTAGACCCCTTAACCTACCTCTAAACCTACCCATTTTATAGTAAATATATAAAAAGACATAAAATGTAATTGACTGAAATATACTTGGAAATTACCATTTTAGTAACAATATAGCATTGAAAAGGTATTTTTATAGTCACTATAAATGCATTTTTCATTCAAACACACCTCACCAGAAACACAAAATGTTGCAATCTGTGACGAAGCAGTCAAGAGCTAACAAGAGTTCGATTTTCATGTCACAAAACCTGATGAAGCAGCAACATTTGAATTTAACAAGTGCGTCAGCATTGGTTTTGCTGCTTACCAAAGCTGCTGAGGATGGAGATCGCTAAATAAAGGCTTGAGTTTAGTTCTGTTCCAGTGTTGCCAAGTCTGTGGTTTTCCCACAAAATTGGGCTACTTTAACACTTTTGCTGCGGGCTGTTTTTCATGTCTGCGGGTTGAAGCGACCACTATAATGTAATATTTATCCCCTGGAATGCTAATTTGACATGGAGAACTTTGCCAAAAAATGTGTATTTTAACCCCAGGGCAAGTTTTGAGTAGCAGTTGGCGGGGTTTTGTTGTAAACACCTGGCAACCCTGTTCTGTTCCTCGCACTGGTATGGATTCTAAACATTTGGATTACAGTGCACAAATAAAACTGATTCCTTTTGTAATTACGTTGCGTTTTTGGTGTATTTTATGGTTACATTTTTTGTCACAGCATGTCGGAGAAAAACTTTTTGTATCCCATCGTAAAGAAAGTAAATATTACATGATAAGTAATGGTTAAACAATTGCTATTCATTTTAAGAATAGCAGTACGAATATTATTCATTTTAAGTGTTTAAAGTGTCATCTCATTTAACATTTAAACAATTTAATAATGCAATAAAAAACAAAATGCCACTGATAAGACAAATAAAAACAATAATAATACAATTAATGCTGCGATTTCAGTATTCATAATGATTCATTTTTAGATGTCGTCAGTACATCAGTATTGTATGTTAAAATGCTAAAAAAAAATGTATTTTTATGTTTAGATGTTGTAAATAAGTTTTAGTTTCTGTTAAAATGTAAGTAATTATACATTTTGTAGAACCACATTTAACCACATTAGCTCTTGGATTTAATCAAAAATATCTTAATTTGTGTTCCAAAGATTAACAAAGGTCTTATGGGTTTGAAACAACATGAGAGTAAGTAATTAGTAACAGAATTTTCAGAATATCACTGTCAGTATTTTTCATGGTTTTGCTTCACTTACCTGATTGCTGTGCTGTTGTATGTACTATGAAGCAGGCTTCATAATTTGTTGTATTTTTTATTTTATTTTTTGTAAACAAGCTGCTAGGTTGCACATTATAATAGCAAAGGTCTGCAGCATTGTTTTTCAACCAACTAGTGATGTGATGAAAGTCTCTTTTTTCTCAGAAATGTGTCAGTTTCTTCTCTCACGGGAACAGTCTAATTACCAAACTCAGAGTATGAAGACACACCAGCTCCTCCTCACTCTCAATGACCTGTCATTACAAATATGTCTCTTCCATATATACAACCTCTTGACTGTCAGCAACCCCCAGCTTACCACATATAAATGTCTAATTTCTATAGCATCAAAGCATATGCTTGATGAGGCCCCCGGTTCCAAAGATCCAGGATGGCGATGGCCAGGCGAGGGGCCCCCCTGATGCTGAGCAACCGCTGGTGCTGCCATTGACAGACCATCTGTAAGTATGTCACATTGGATTATAGTTCAGTAGGGTGAGTGGAAGAAGGGGAAAGGGATGTAACAATAGGGATAGAGAGAATGAGAAAATAGATGAGGGGATATGGGTGGAAAGATCAAACCCACTTCAGGAGTGGAGCCTCAATCAGACAGGTTCTTATCCTGGAAGAGAAGACTTAATCCTCCCATCCATCCCTCCGTCCCTCACTCCCTTATCAAGCCGGCTGCCTGGCTGAGTTGCCGAGGGACATGGGTACCGTGACAACAGGGGTTTTGTGGTCCCCATGGGAACCCAGTGATGAGAGTGATCTAGGTGCACAAAAACCCCAGGGTTTAGGAACAATGTCTCAGTGGATGTAGGAGGATGGGCACACACACACACACACACACACACACACACAATTTAATACAATATAAATTATTATTTATACAAAATAAATTTTAAATTAAGATGTATTATTATTATTATTATTATTATTATTTAAGCCTCATATAGTGGACCTTCACTAAAGTATAGAAAAGTCACTGTCTGTCATCAGAGCTTCCATAATGTTAATGCCATAATATCATATGTAATCTGTTTTTCTCTATTGTTTACAACAGTATTTACATTTACATTGGTTTAAATAAAAGGTTTTTGTTACAGGTCCTTCTCAAAAAATTAGCATATTGTGATAAAGTCCATTATTTTCTGTAATGTACTGATAAACATTAGACTTTCATATATTTTAGATTCATTACACACAACTGAAGTAGTTCAAGCCTTTTTTTTGTTTTAATATTGATGATTTTGGCATACAGCTCATGAAAACCCAAAATTCCTATCTCAAAAAATTAGCATATTTCATCCGACCAATAAAAGAAAAGTGTTTTTAATACAAAAAAAGTCAACCTTCAAATAGTTATGTTTAGTTATGCACTCAATACTTGGTCGGGAATCCTTTTGCAGAAATGACTGCTTCAATGCGGCGTGGCATGGAGGCAATCAGCCTGTGGCACTGCTGAGGTGTTATGGAGGCTCAGGATGCTTCGATAGCGGCCTTAAGCTCATCCAGAGTGTTGGGTCTTGCGTCTCTCAACTTTCTCTTCACAATATCCCACAGATTCTCTATGGGGTTCAGGTCAGGAGAGTTGGCAGGCCAATTGAGCACAGTAATACCATGGTCAGTAAACCATTTACCAGTGGTTTTGGCACTGTGAGCAGGTGCCAGGTCGTGCTGAAAAATGAAATCTTCATCTCCATAAAGCTTTTCAGCAGATGGAAGCATGAAGTGCTCCAATATCTCCTGATAGCTAGCTGCATTGACCCTGCCCTTGATAAAACACAGTGGACCAACACCAGCAGCTGACATGGCACCCCAGACCATCACTGACTGTGGGTACTTGACACTGGACTTCAGGCATTTTGGCATTTCCCTCTCCCCAGTCTTCCTCCAGACTCTGGCACCTTGATTTCCGAATGACATGCAAAATTTGCTTTCATCCGAAAAAAGTACTTTGGACCACTGAGCAACAGTCCAGTGCTGCTTCTCTGTAGCCCAGGTCAGGCGCTTCTGCCGCTGTTTCTGGTTCAAAAGTGGCTTGACCTGGGGAATGCGGCACCTGTAGCCCATTTCCTGCACACGCCTGTACACGGTGGCTCTGGATGTTTCTACTCCAGAGTCAGTCCACTGCTTCCGCAGGTCCCCCTCTCGTTGTGCAGCGTTTTCTGCCACACTTTTTCCTTCCCACAGACTTCCCACTGAGGTGCCTTGATACAGCACTCTGGGAACAGCCTATTCGTTCAGAAATTTCTTTCTGTGTCTTACCCTTTTGCTTGAGGGTGTCAATGATGGCCTTCTGGACAGCAGTCAGGTCGGCAGTCTTACCCATGATTGCGGTTTTGAGTAATGAACCAGGCTGGGAGTTTTTAAAAGCCTCAGGAATCTTTTGCAGGTGTTTAGAGTTAATTGGCCTTTTTCACAAGAATCGGAAATCACGTGACGCAGGGTAAATATAGTTCCGCTAGCGGTCTGCGGACTTGTAGGGGTTGTATGCTCTTGTCTCAAATTTCGTCTCTTACCCTTTCTATTTTGTCTGTTTTCCAAGTTGTTGTTATATAATCTACAAAGAAATTTATTTGTAGCTTATATGGCCGCTCAGATCGTTCTAGAATTTACCGGCGGGTAGTTTTATTTCACCAGCTGTCCTATATATAGGCTCATTCAACAATTCCCTTGCTCGTTTTAATATATGACAAGCATTTATTTATATGCCTAATTTATGTAAAAACGAAATTCTAAGTACGTATGCACCGTTACACATAGGAACAAATATATAAATTCAGTGTCAGAATGAGTTATAATATGCTTTAATGTGGGCTATAATGTTGCGCGAATACATGCTATTGCCTGTATTTTAAAAACGCATGAGTAACTTTAAAAAAGTCACAACAATATGTAGATTATCTCAACCTAATGAAACGCTGAAACTGTTGACCATGTATTAATCGCACATTATAACTATATCTGAGAGACTAAAATAAATAAGACATTTATTTCCAAGACCTCATTGTATAGCTACATCAGTTGAATTAGAGTTAATACATTTATTAACTAAATATACAACAAAGTACTAATAGGTTTGTTAATGCTGTGCATATTACAGACTTTAGCCCTTACTAAAATTAACTACGAATCAAACCAAAACGGCAGTTATTGCAGTTATTCCATGGTTTTGTTACAAAATCTGATTTGTGTGGTTATGCAAATAGTAATAAAACAAACCTGCTTTTACAATAATAAAACCATTGTTAATTTTCGTAAGGGAAGATGATAACGAGCGGAGAAAATGTGAGTGAACCATCATTGCGAGATGACAGAAGTGCTGTTTATGATCCATATATCCAGAAAGAAATGCAAAAACGCATCCAGGGATTGAGTGGTCCTCTTTCGCAAATCGGAGGATCAGAGCTTTCGGTCGATTTCTCCAGCACATCGCCAAAAACAGTTTTTTACATGGAGTGCGACAATGCACGGCTGCACCAAATAGACACGGACAATGATATAACCGAATATACGCTTCGTCACTTCTAATTAGTGCTGAAATTTAGTTCTGAAATCAAACTTTGTAGTCTCACCGATAAATGACCAAGACAGTTTAAACATTTACATGAGATTTAATTCTTGCAAAGACATTGATGCCCGAGCGGGTGCTCCTTAGACTCGGCAATCACTGTTACCGGAAATACTTTTACCCTGCATGCAGCCACGCCGGAAGCCAAAAACCCGGAAGTGTGAAATTGGTCAATTAGTTGATTCAGATGATTAGGTTAATAGCTCGTTTAGAGAACCTTTTCATGATATGCTAATTTTTTGAGATAGGAATTTTGGGTTTTCATGAGCTGTATGCCAAAATCATCAATATTAAAACAAAAAAAAGGCTTGAACTACTTCAGTTGTGTGTAATGAATCTAAAATATATGAAAGTCTAATGTTTATCAGTACATTACAGAAAATAATGAACTTTATCACAATATGCTAATTTTTTGAGAAGGACCTGTATAAGAGACAATAAAAACAACAAAGAATTATTATCTCACAATCCAGCTGTTTTCAAATCCACATCATTTGAATATCAGGACATCAATGTCTGTCAAAAAGTAACATGCGCAATACATGGTAGTATTTACAAGAAGCAGGCGTCGGGAGTTTACGCATTTTCTGGAAAGCCCACACTACCGGATATTTCAACCAAATCATTGCTTTCCTAGAATTAGAAAATGGCAGCCTGAGCAACTTCAACATCTTGTCCATCAGAGACATTAACATAATACATAACATATATGAGTATACATTTGTTCTTCACAAACTGACAGGTGATTTTTACTTCTCTCAACTTCTCAGTTTTTTAAATGATTAAAGGGACAGTTCACCCAAAAATGAAATTTCTGTCATTAATTACTCAACCTTGTGTTGCTACAAACCCATGAGACCTTTGTTCATCTTCGGAACACAAATTAAAATATTTTTGATGAAATCCAAGAGCTTTCTGAACCTGCATAGACAGCAACACAACTTACATGTTCAAGGCCCAGAAAATGAATGAGGACATTGCTAAAATAGTTAATGTAACATCAGTAGGATCAGACGAGAATATTTTTGTGCACAAAGAAAACACAAATAAATATAGCTGCAAGCAGCAATTAAGGGGGCAAGCACCAGGCAAGCAAGGCAGCAAGTATCAGAGCAACTGAAGCAATGAGTAACTGAAGCCATTTAAGATGATTTTAGTCAACATGGGTGAAAAAAAAAAAAAGAACAACCACTAATAATATGATTTAATGGGTTATCGCTTTGACCAATAGGTGGTGCTGTTATTAAATTGATGTGGTGTAATTTTGGTGATAATCAAGCCAATGAATGACCCAATGATTATTTTGAGACCAGTTTCATGACAATAAATTTGGAAATTTCATATTAATGGTTCATTAACGGTTTATCGCTCTTGAACAGTAAGTGGCGCTGTTGTAGGTGGTGTGGTTAGTGTGAGATGACAATATGTCAAAGCTTTGCAGAGATATAGCCTCAGTTGCAGGTTGGCATCTTTCTAGCAAATTCGTTTGATGCCTTAAACGAAGCGATTTCATATTTTGACACAAAATCCATCTTCAGCATGGTCTGAAGATGAGTCAAATTCATAAAATATAGCATTTTACAGTGAAATTTAAAATGGCTGACACCCAACTGTTTTGAGAGCGACCATATATTTTCCTTTTTAAATTGACGCGATCCATATATATTTATTTATTTATATGCGGATATATGCGTCACTTCTAAAACTTGCCTCTTTGGTCCTCTGAGCAGCATCAAAAATATGCTGCTGAAAAACATAAAAAAAAAATTGCAAGCAAAGCTTAATCACTAAAAAGCTGGCACTCATTTCAGTTTATCGCAATCCCAGAAAATAGAATCCACGAATCTCATTACACAGCACAAATGAATCTCTTATTTACATTGAGTCTACTCTTGGTTATAATGTGAGGATCCGCGAGTTTCTAGAACTCAGGACTGAACAAAAATTTGGCGAGTGGATTCTGACTAACTGAAACGGCATGACTAACTGATTGGCCATTGCGTTTTAGAAATCAGCATAGTGCAAAATACACATTGGCAGCAGCTTACTTTTGTTTTGTTTTTTTTTATGTTTAATTAGTTATTAAAGTTAATTTTGCCTTTGCCTTCCTCCCAGAATCTTGAACTTCGCACACATACATACCTATAGGCTATATACAATTTCCTCAGATCATCCTGGTGACCCATTTTTTAGGTCTTGCGACCCATCCAAGGGTTGCGACCCAGGGTTTGAAAACCACTGCTCTACATGCTGCACCGAATCTAAAAAACACCAAGTTTAGTCTCAATACACCAAAGCATTGCGAAGATATAGCCTCACATCTATTTTTGCGTGGTCTTCATCAAATTTGTTTGTGTTATTCGAGAACGGTTTGACTAAACTTGAATTCCATAACTTTTTGCCAGCATGGTCTGAAGATGATCTGAGCCAATTTTGGTAAAAATCTGACAAACCCTCTAGGAAGTAGGTTTTTCGAACCATTAAAAATCATGAAAAAACTAAACCTATAGGATTCAGAAGAACAATAGATTTTTTCTTCTAGACCTTACGGTTCAAAAGTTGTTCACATAAACATGAGTGAAACCTTTGGTGCGTGGCCCCTAATGACTTTATTCAACTATATCCAAACAACACAAAACTGCAGCAAAGAAAACACTGAAGACCACAAAAAACAACCACAGAGAACTTCGCAAAATCAACATCCATGAAAGAGGATTTTTTTTATACATATATACATTCAGCAGACACTTTTAACCAAAGTGACTTACAAACACAGAGCAAATTGCCAACTAGCCAACAATTAGCGAGGGTCCGCTATCTCAGGCTTATCACTGCACACTTAAACATCTGCCCTGGCCAGACTTTTGAGTATTTTCAAACCACTGTGGACAGTTTTGGAGAGAAAAGTGAGATGCTAATTCCCTCCCCATTTGCTAAATGTGAATGTATTATAGAGAGAGAAGATTTTAATTATTACAGACTAACCATTATTTATTTTTTATTTTTTTGTTTTTGTTTTTATGCAATTTTAAAACAAAAAAATATATATTTATATTTACATTTTTTTCCCCAAATGATTATGTTGTAGGATGTCCCCAAATTTTTCTTTTTTTTACTTATTTAGCTCTCTTCTAGGGACAAATTAGTTCCCAAATGATAGCTACGTATGTGCACACACACAGAGATCGCTTCACCTGCCTCAGCATACCTCCTGGAATGCACAGATGGTCATCTAATGCTTGACATTCAGCAAATGATGACAAGAACAGTGCGATGCCATTTCTCCACTCTGTGATCTCTCTGTTTCTAGAGGACAAGAACTGAAACAGATGTGCGGTGATAAGCCTGAGATAGCGGACCTTCACTAATGTATAGAAACTGCAGAAGCCACTGTCTGTGACCAGGGCTTCAAGAATGTTCTGGGTGATGAACAATGCAAATTTTAACTAATGCCACAGTGCCATATGCTTCGCTATCTCTCAGCAAAACAACCTCTGACTGTGCTGCAAGGTGTGGAACAGCAGAATACACCCGGATGACCTTCAAACACTTTTTAAGGGTGCGAGGAGTTTGATTTATCTTGATTCATATGTTTGGTTTGGCTTTTTGGAATCATGGATTTATTTAAATCATAGATTTCTTTTGGAACATGACCAATTTGGCTCAGTTTAAAAAACTTTAAGATTAAATGTAAACAAACAATGGTGTCCCCTAAATATGTAGGTATGCTTTAAAATGCAGTTAAATTGCAAAACAGGGCTGTTTAATAAAATATAAGGGACTGTAGTGTAGTAAACTATTATGATTAATATTTTTAAAGCTCATAAAATTCACAGAAACCTAAAAATTCTATTTGTGTATGATATAAAACCCAGAGTGACTGTCATAAACACTTACTATGAATATGCTAATTTGTTTATTAGGCATATTTATGAATATTTTTGACAGAGAAGCTCTGGTGTGGAAGGCTCTCCTGAGAAAATTATGGAGTTTAATAAGGTTGGAAGTAAAGCAATACAGAGATCCGCATAAATATTGCAATGAGGTCTCAACGATTCCCCCGAGTGCTCTCTTGGCAACTGAACAGGTGAATAATGCATGGAAAAGCCTTGGAGAAATAGTGGTATATTTTTGAGCGAGGCACACTGGGAATTTTTTGGACTGTTTTTTTTTTTTTTGAGGAATAGGGGGTATTTCTAGCTACACATCACATGCGTTGATCCTCCCTGTAGGAAAGAAAAGTCACAAATGAGTTTCTTTAATGTCTCAATTGTTTCTCCTAAACAGCAATGACATTTAATTGCATAGTAATTTTAAAAGAAAATTCTGACTTTTGGCTTCATTACCTGCCTCTCAGATTTTTCTCTTGAGAAAAACACCCCATTGGTTTTGTCACCTCTGGTATTTTAAGAAGAGATCTTAACAATCAATATAGATAGATAGATAGATAGATAGATAGATAGATAGATAGATAGATAGATAGATAGATAGATAGCTATATAGAAAAGCAACATTTGAGCAATACATTTTTTGTGCACATTTCAATTTACCTTTTTTTCAGTTAAGAAGAACTCAGTGAGTTGATAATGAAGAAGCGATTTATTAATCTTATGGCTCAATATGAGATGACTTGTGTAGTCATATCCCATTTGGTGTGTTTGATGTTGTACTGGCTATCTGTAATATTTCATAACTTTGGTTAATGAGGTGAAACTGTCGGGCCCACATTCAATTTAATGTCTCTTTTTACAGGCAACTTTGATCTAGTCCATGAAATTAGAACATTAACATGATTTTTCCTTTCAAGATGTAAATGAAATATAGGACTTTCGAGAGGGTGAAATTCAATAATATAACATTTATTATCACAAATTATGGACTGTGTATTCTCTAAATATATTTTTGTGACTTAAAAAAACATGTTACTTCTTATATAACTTTGCTGGCATGTTCAAAGCAGTTTGTACTTGCTTGAACTTCAGTATAGATTTATGACATACAACATTTTTTTTTTAATAAATGAGAGACATAAACAGGATTCTACACGCTAATAAAATCTAGTTATAATATGCCTGATTTTCATCCTTCATTTGGCCCAAATTTTAGTGCAAATAGCACCACATGAAAATTAGCTTGCTAATTGTAATAACTGTGCAGCTTTGTACCTTGAAATTGACTCGAGGTTCAGAAGGAGGATGTGAATAGCTCGGACCCCTCAGTTCAATGCTTCTACACACCCCTTTCAACTCATAAACAAATGTCCCACATCTAAAGCATTCCCATAATTGTTATGCTAACCTTGGAGAAGGAAACCAAGCCATTAGCATTTGAAGGAGCTAAATATTAGCCAAGAAAGAGGTTTCTCTCTTTTATAGAAGAAAAAGTGCCTCAGAATCCAACCATCTGTGCCATTCGTCCTCTTCACAAAGAGAAGAAAATATTTCACTATAACCTAGAAAAAAGGTTAGCCTGTTTTAATAGTGTATGTGGGCTATTTAATAAACAGATGTGTCTGGATTAAGAAATTACATTAATGTCATTAGGCTCATTGGAAAAGCATGTCTGCTTTTTTGAAAACCTCCAAAAATGTACCTGTACATCTGCACATTCACAATCACTCCAATTTCAAGTTGAAATGAACACACCCGTACAACATTTTATTAATTTTTTTTTTTCATTCTTTCTATGCTATAAAATGACCGCGTTTGTACATATTTTATAAGGTGGATAATTTGTGCAACTTTTTATGACTTACATGATTTTGTACAATTTGTTTAGCCGGCTGTTAGAATTCATACGAATTGGGGAACTCTTAAAATACGTACAGTTTCATCAAAAAAATCATACAAATTTGTACAAGTGAGGTCATACAAATTAATACGAATTAGCCACCTCCTAAAAAAAAAAAAAATGTACGAATTGCCTTAAAATCAAGTTGATTCTTTTGACAAATTATAATAACAGGTACACGTTATTGATTAATAAATACTCATTTTAGGGTCTTACACAAAACAGTTACCTCAAAATGCTTTTATATTAGTGCATGATTTATAAACTAATACATTTTGATATGTATATATCAATATAATAATGTATATAACATTTTGATATGAATATGCATACATAACCAGCTCTATGTATGTCTTTTCTGACAAAGTAAACTTGCTTGGTTACTCACCTGGTAAAGCATTGCACTTGCTATTCAGACCATTTAGACATAAAAAAAAATGTGATTTTAATGGTAAAAGACTGTAAAAATGCTACAGCAAAAACCTAGTAAATTGGTTAGTGGTAAGTTCTTACTATATACAGTGAAAAACTGTTGTGGACGTTTTACATAATTTTACAGTAAAATACAGTTTTCGGAAGTGAAAAAGAACATATAATTTACAGTGAAAAACCATACGTAATATCCAATGGTATCTCATGACTAATTAATATTTTTGTTCTGAAGTGGCTAATTCGTACAAATTCATATGACCACACTATTCAGACCATTTAGACACAAGTAAAAAAAAATGAATCACTAAAAAAGAGCTTATAGGCTTAAAGAAGCAAACTAATGGCATGGTTGGGTTTGGCAATGTGTTTTTATTTCAATTTTGCTTTAACATTATAAGTTAGGTTTAGTGTAGGTGGTACATTATTTTTGAATGTGGTAGCATTAACCTTTTAGCATCACTCACAGGACATTTTATTTCTGAACTCCCACAATTCATACAACAACCTATATAATAAAACATTCACATTCAACTGTTCACAATAAAAAATGCCAGATTCACATTTATCTATTTAGGATAAAACTGAACACACTTTTAGCACCACGCATTAGACAGTGTTGCAAAGTGTTCAAAAAGTAATGTAAAATCTTTTGCAGAAATGTCACTAAAGGCATGTTTTTCCAATGAGCCTGGGCTGTTTTTTCCCTGTGATTTTCACCAACCTGTTATAATTAGTTTTTCTGTTCCATGCTATCCTACAAAACCCGAGAAAAATATTTCTCAGATGTCACACACGCTGATGACAAAAGAGGAATCCGGAACACTGCCGCCAGCTTACAATTTACACATTTTGGGAAGCATTTTACATCATTTTTCAACACCTGGAATTACTCTCATTACTTTTAAGTTCCTGCAGACTTTTTATTAAAACTTTTAAAGCTAGTTAGGTGTGGAAAGTTTAATGAAAACCAAAAAGACAACTTGTCCACTGACAAAACAGCAAATATTGATTTAGCACATGGCCGTTTCTCAGCCCAAGAGGACAGGAGCAATCTCTGAACACCGGAGGATAATTCGGATGAATGAAGGGATTAAAAAGTAAATCAGATGAAAGAGTGTGGATGGGGGGATGAGGGTAAAAAGATGAGTTAATGAGTAGGGATCAGGCTTTGGCCTCTCGCACTCATTACAACCCACACTACTAATCCTGCGCCATTCCCACAAGTGCACTGTTTTGTTCCCTTAAAAACACATTCCTTCACAAACTCTGAGAAAGGGAGAAGGCGTGTGCATCTGTGTGTGTGTGTGTGTGTGTGTGTGTTTAAACTGAGGACAAGAGGTGGGGACAATCAATGAGAGGGAAAAAGACTGACTGGAGAAACAAGAGATATGACTGGAATTTCTGGAAACAATGATATTCAACTAGCCATTTTCTCAATCTCGCCCTCTCTAAATGGCTGATGTTCATATAGGCACACTCTCCCCCCTCCCTCGTTCCTTCTCTTAGAATTAGCCGAGCATTCCATTCCGCACAGCAGTGGTGTTAGGATCGGGATCAGAGCTGGGAAGAGGCCGTCAGCAGCACTCACGGGTTGCTCGAAAGAAAGAAACAGCAGATGGTGGCCTTTAGTAAGGGCCCTGCTCTTTCAGACCACGGGACGCACACAACTATATGAGAAAGAGCTCTCTTTAACTAATGCCCATTCTCACTCTCTCTAGCCAGTGTGTAGGTATGAACCTTCGCTAGCAGATGGCAAGATCACTGAGAGCTATTAATTCTTTGAGAGGGTAACATGTTCTCTTAGGAGACTGGTTCCTCGGGAGAAAATGGTTGGTTTCAGTTAAAGAAAAGAACTGGAAAGAGAGAAGAAGGGAAAACACAATGCTTTTGAGACCAACTGATTTTGAAATTTTACATTACCTTTATAGTTGAAATTCATTTTTTTCTATTTTCATACTTTTGACAGATCAAAAAAAATGAAAAAAAAAAAACTGTTATGAAACTCTAGATGACCCAGGCTGATAGGTCGTTAATGCAAACTGATGATATTCACAACATGATGGTTCATGTTGCATAAGCTGACAATGAGCTTGCTGCTTTACTGTACATTTTATTGCCTGGTTAGCATTCACAAGAGCATTTCACAGCTCACTTTCAGAGTTCCTCTGTAATCCTCTACCTCCCCAGCTCCACCTGTATATATGTATGATGCCCACTAGGAGGTCTCAACAAACCTCTAAGGACCCAGTGTATTAATTATTAACTTTAAATTATTAATATTATGTACACACACACATAAAAATCAAGAAAAATGTACCTGTACATCTGCACATTCACAATCACTCCAATTTCAAGTTGAAATGAACACACCCGTACAACATTTTATTAATTTTTTTTTTCATTCTTTCTATGCTATAAAATGACCGCGTTTGTACATATTTTATAAGGTGGATAATTTGTGCAACTTTTTATGACTTACATGATTTTGTACAATTTGTTTAGCCGGCTGTTAGAATTCATACGAATTGGGAACTCTTAAAATACGTACAGTTTCATCAAAAAAATCATACAAATTTGTACAAGTGAGGTCATACAAATTAATACGAATTAGCCACCTCCTAAAAAAAAAAATGTACGAATTGCCTTAAAATCAAGTTGATTCTATTGACAAATTATAATAACAGGTACACGTTATTGATTAATAAATACTTAATTTAGGGTCTTACACAAAACAGTTATTACCTCAAAATGCTTTTATATTAGTGCATGATTTATAAACTAATACATTTTGATATGTATATATCAATATAATAATGTATATAACATTTTGATATGTATACGCATACATAACCAGCTCTATGTATGTCTTTTCTGACAAAGTAAACTTGCTTGGTTACTCACCTGGTAAAGCATTGCACTTGCTATTCAGACCATTTAGACATTAAAAAAATGTGATTTTAATGGTAAAAGACTGTAAAAATGCTACAGCAAAAACCTAGTAAATTGGTTAGTGGTAAGTTCCCTTACTATATACAGTGAAAAACTGTTGTGGACGTTTTACGTAATTTTACAGTAAAATACAGTTTTCGGAAGTGAAAAAGAACATATAATTTACAGTGAAAAACCATACATAATCTCCAATGGTATCTCATGACTAATTCATATTTTTGTTCTGAGGTGGCTAATTCGTACAAATTCATATGACCACACTATTCAGACCATTTAGACACAAGTAAAAAAAAATGAATCACTAAAAAAGAGCTTATAGGCTTAAAGAAGCAAACTAATGGCATGGTTGGGTTTGGCAATGTGTTTTTATTTCAATTTTGCTTTAACATTATAAGTTAGGTTTAGTGTAGGTGGTACATTATTTTTGAATGTGGTAGCATTAACCTTTTAGCATCACTCACAGGACATTTTATTTCTGAACTCCCACAATTCATACAACAACCTATATAATAAAACATTCACATTCAACTGTTCACAATAAAAAATGCCAGATTCACATTTATCTATTTAGGATAAAACTGAACACACTTTTAGCACCACGCATTAGACAGTGTTGCAAAGTGTTCAAAAAGTAATGTAAAATCTTTTGCAGAAATGTCACTAAAGGCATGTTTTTCCAATGAGCCTGGGCTGTTTTTTCCCTGTGATTTTCACCAACCTGTTATAATTACTTTTTCTGTTCCATGCTATCCTACAAAACCCGAGAAAAATATTTTTTGCCCCCTTTTCTTTTATTAAAGAACATTCAGTTCTTGAAACTTATGCAAGCACAAAAATTATTGTGGTTAATTTAATAGACTGAAATACTTAGTTTCTTTAATAAAAGTTTGAAAACAAGCAGTGCCAATTACAGCAGATCATACCACAATAAATATTATAAGGAAGGATTAATATTCACCAAAATGCCATAAATTTGACTGCATACAACCTTTGGTTGGAGAGTTTCATTTCAACATTTCAAATGTTGTCTGATATTGCTTTTATACAACAGTTCAATTAACATTTTAAACATAGTATGGTCTCATACAAAGCCACAGCAGAATTTAATATCTCTGAGCTAAACATGGTAGTGGAGTTTACAAATTATTTAAGCAAATTATTTAATGACTTATTAAAGGAGTCACTGGATCCCCATTTTCCACAAGTTGATATGATTCTTTAGGGTCTTAATGAAAAGTCTATAACATACTTTGGTTAAAATTTTTCAGTGGTAGTGTATAACAACACCCTTGTTACCTTGTCAAAATCAGCCCTTTTCACAGCGAGCCATTTTGTTGCATTTCTCTTTAAATGCTAATGAGCTCTCCTCACCCCGCCCCTCTTTTTCGTGGGATGACAAGCAGACTGTAAACTTTAGCTGCATTAACCGCAAAACTTAGAAAAGACGATTTGCAAAGATCTGTAATAATACCCTTATACTCACTTCTTCTGTAGGTGAAGCTGCATCACAAATGATTCGCCTAAACATAGATACATTTATGTAGATCACTGGGCTCATTTCCTTCAAAAACAAATGTAGTGTAAATCCTCTGAACTTTCAGCAGCTCAGATATTGGGAGCAAATGATGACTGCTATGTTTATTATTACATCCAACAACAGAACACCTAAATCGCTCAATTGGAGACATTCTTATCTTACCCTGCGCTGGAATCGACACAATGGCAGACAGTTCACAGCTCACTCAGGGCGGGTCTAAGGTTAAACGGCCATGTCAATCAACTATCGTGGGAGTGGCCTTGGTCTGTGTGACGTCACACAGCCAAGAAGCTGAGAATGGCTTGATTTGAAAAAGAGGATATTTTTATAAAGATTTAAAAAATTATCATTATAGGGTGGTTGTGTACACACACTACCAACACACATTCATGTTCAAAAAACATGCAAAAGTGAGCCCTTTAAGAGAATCTCTAGCTGTGTCTCATTTCAAAGGCTGAACTCTGAACAGAGTATGTTACTTTTCTGAATTGATCCATTGATGAATTATGCGACTGGCGAATGTGACCTCGAAAGTGTGCAGCCTTTAAAATGAGACACAGCTACTTGTTTTGTTCCTGCATGAATGAGTGTTTCGAAAGAATCCTTTGAATAAATAATATAATGACTCATTTATAAAGACAGTGACTTGTTGCCACCTACTGGCATAACAGTGGGACCTACAAAAAGAGTTCCACCACTAATACACAGACTGATAGACTGTCTGGAATGTGCAAACACGAACAAGCGGACTGATACAATCAGTGCCCATGATGTTAAACTGTAT
This sequence comes from Cirrhinus molitorella, assembly GCA_033026305.1. Lineage (NCBI taxonomy): Eukaryota > Metazoa > Chordata > Actinopteri > Cypriniformes > Cyprinidae > Cirrhinus > Cirrhinus molitorella. Next base: position 22,182,364 of record CM065123.1, on the reverse strand, counting down.
ATCAGGCCCTTTTTCTGTGTGGTTTGGCCATTCGTCCACACACAAATGCAGTATCACACAGAAATGCAGGTCAATGAAACTGACAAACCCTATGTACGAATCACTGCAGTTTCCAGTTGAAATGAACCTAGAGGCAGTTAAGCTCAGACAGCTTTTATTCTGTTTCATACAAACTATGATTTACTGCTAGGCTACAGAGTTTGATTATTAAAGCCTAATATTATGTTATGACATCCTGCGCAGTTTAAAAACTGATACTACTGAACGTTGTCGTCACATATACCTAGCCTCATATGCATGAGTTTTTTAGTTCAGTAGGTTTATTCGGTAGCTCACACAATACGGCATTGCGCTTGAGTGATAATGAAGAGCTCCAGTATGAACCTTTTAAAACTGCAGTTCGGCAAAACAGCTACAATCTGCAAAAGGAAGTTAAAATAGCAGGGCTGCATTAACAAATGCGTTTTTATATCACTTTTTGGGTTGGGGGTTTAGGGTTGGGTTTGGTGTAGGGGATATTTCCAGCACAATAGAGCATCAAACTTTAGCAACACTCCCTGGATATTTTAATTCTGAACAATACGTACCTAAAGCAGCATAATAAAAATGCAGCAATACGTGCCTGTGCCAACATAATGAAAACATGCAATGGTCACATATTGAACTTGTGTTTTTCCGCCACTCTCTGGGCATTTTTCTTTGAAACTGCCGTGAAACGTGCAGTAAGGTACATAATTACGGTGTTGCAGAAATGCATATAGCCACATGCTATGTGGTATTTTCATGAGCCTGGGTTGGAAATCCATTTTTTTTTTTTTTTTTAGTTTTTAGAAATTCCGGTTGCAGTGTCTGGAGATTTTGGCTTTTGATTTCAGAGTGTGTGCCAACATGGCTTTACTGTTAGGGTTATATCATCACCTGTTGGTCTGGCATGCTCTTGACAGCACTTCATAGTGTGTTTTTGCATTTTCACGTGCACAAGATTTTATTTAAACTAAAGAACAAAAAACTCCTCATAAAAATACTGGACTAGGCCTCAGATTGTAACACTGATCAAATTTAAAACTGATTATATAGAACTGTTATATAAGCTTATTTATTTTGCTCTATAAACTGTACATTTATATTTTATTTATAGTCAGTTTTGTATGGCTGCATTTTATTAGTCTTTATTAGTGACCATTAAGGCAGATCTGAGACTCATTTTTCTGTTGTGATCCATGAGTTGATCTAAAGGGAAAGATCTCCAGACTGTTCTTCTACTAACACTTTTCAGTAACTTCCCAATAATCAACCTCAACATTGACAGAACGGTTCGCTCTACAACTAGACTTAGTTTAGACATAATGGCAAAGATATTCTCTTGAAGGTGCAGCTTCTTGAAAAACAAATGTGTAAGTAAGCATTTACTTACACAAAAGAGTAATGTGTTCGTTTCCACAAAGCTAAAACAGATGGAAAAATTACCAGAATGAAATCATCAAGCTGTGAACATAATTTATCATAAGCTGGAGGGAAAAAGGATTGCATAAAATAACAAATGGGACCTGTTTTTGTGTGCTGGTCTTCTATAAAGAAAGTATGTGTAGCACTAGGCAGCATTTTGAAGAGTTAAATTTATAATAATTAACTCATTCTCATGAAAAAAGAGCACCATAAAAGTGATCTGGAGACAAAAATTAAAGTAGTTAGTAATTGAAAATCTTGACATCAGTCCTCGAGAGAAAGAGTTTAATCTTTCTTCCATTTTTTTAATATGATCCAACAGTGGTCCAACCAGAAGAGTTAGTAGCTCACTGCAAGAGTCATGAGGGTGTATAAATGACATCATTTTCATTTTTAGGTGTATTCCTTTAACTCACCTCAGGTTTCAGTTTACTTGCTGCGGATGAATTCTTATTTATTGTGCAGTTGTGTGGGTGTGTTTATGTCTGTATGTTTATGCATGTGGGTTTATGTGTGCAAACACGCCCATCTTCAGAAGCAGTCTAATGTTTGGAAAGCACAAAGCTATCATTTCTGCATCGCTGCATCCAGGATCACACAACCTCAGCTTAGACTGTCTGAGTCTGTGATAGACTTGCATAATGTGCTATAATTTCGAAGCCATGGCAGGAAACTTACAAACAGGGTGGAACGTTTATTTGCGGACGTATATGTCTATATGTGGAAGTGCGAGAGTATTAAAGCAACTGCTTACACAGGTCTCTCTGTAAATACTGTAGCACCTGTGTAAATGAAGATGAGAGCTGTTGTCTGCTGAGCGGGAGGATAAGAGACAGTCAGACCCACTAAATAAACTCCATCGCCAACATTGATAGACAGAAAAACAGCAACCGCCCATCACAGTGACAACAGTTTGCATCACTGATCAAATTTAATTGAAGCACATACAAAATTGCTAAGGCTTATATTGAACATTATGATGGTTTGTTTAGTCTGGATATGGAGCTCAGCAGTACGACAACAGTGAGGTACAACACTGATCCACAAGGTTCATGCAGACTAAGCAACAATTTTTATGCCTGCATCCACCCAGCTGTCTGGAATAGGGAAGTTGCAGCAAAACAGTTTACAGAAGTGAAAACAGCATCTGCTTAAACTTGTCTAAGCATTGTGATTAAAAAATCAGGTCATTTGTCCTTTGCGTGAGAGATTTGGTAGGACTAATCATGAGGTCATCATAAATTAGCCACAGTTCACTTGGATGTCATTCTCTCTTTTTAGTGTTTCATTTGGTGAAAGATCTGTATCTAACAGGTTCTAACCCTTGAAAAAGTAGACTTATTTTTTTTAGATTTTTTTTCAGAATCTCAATTGTGTGTTAATTGTGCTCAACTGCAAATATATTAAAATGTATTATAGTTTAAATTTATATTAAATGCATTTAGCTGAACTGAACTTAGAGAGTGATTCAGTGCTTCTTTATATATAATTTCATTATAAATTATTTGAAATATGGTTAAATATAGCATGGCTAGTGTACTGCCAAATGTACTGATAAGTATTTATTTATACTAATATATTCACATGACTTCTTTCTCTAATGTACTTTAAAGCATGACTAAGATTTGACAATGACAATGATTTTAGAAGTAAAACTTTTAATTTGAGATTATATCAAATTTATTTTTTTTTAAAGTATGCTTAGTTTATTAAGAAACATTATCATGAAAATGAATGGCTTAACATTCCACGATATTCCAAGATATTTTAAAAGATGTTTGTAACAGCTGATGGTAGCCATTGACTTCCACAGTATTTTATTCCATATTATGGAAGTCAATGGCTACCATCAACTGTTTGGTTACCAACATTCTTTAAAAATATCATACAGGAAATATGTATGTTTTTTTTTCTTCCTTAAAGGAACACTCCACTTGTTTTTTGAAAATAGGCTCATTTTCCGACTCCCCTATAATTAAACAGATGAGTTTTACCATTTTCTAATCCATTCAGCCGATCTCCGGATCTGGCGGTAGCACTTTTAGCATAGCTTAGCATAAATCATTGAATTTGATTAGACCGTTAGCATCTCGCTCAAAAATGACCAAAGAGTTTTGATATTTTTCCTATTTAAAACTTGACTCTTCTGTAGTGTACTAAGACCGTTAGAAAATGAAAAGTTGTGATTTTCTAGGCTGATATGGATAGGATCTATACTCTCATTCCGGCGTAATAATCAAGGAACTTTGCTGCCGTACCATGGGTGCAGAAGGCGCAATGATATTACACAGTTTGTTCATCTTAGGAACACAAATTAAGATATTTTTGATGAAATCCGAGAGCTTTCTGACAGCGTCTTAAATTTACTTGTTGTATTTATATTGGTTTCATATGGATGACTCTAAAAATGTCATGTTGTGTAACCATTAAGTAAAAAGTAATAATGTATTTAGATTTTTTTTTTAAACAAATATTATAATATTATAAATATTATTTATGTTTTAGGAGGTTGCACCAAATAAAATTTTACTATAAAATTAAGGTTTAAGGACTATTTTAAAGATGTCCTTACTACCTTTCTGGGCATTGAACATGGTAGTTGCGTTGCTGTCTATGCAAAAAAGTCAAAAAGCTCTCAAATTTTATCAGAAATATCTAAATTTGTGTTCCAAATTGAACAAAAAGGTCTTACCGGTTTGGAACGAAATGACGGTGAGATATTAATGACAGAATTTTCATTTTTAGCTGAACTATCCCTTTAAGCTTTCTACTTTTCACAAGTGGGTCCTTGTATTGTTTCACTTATCTGCCATTGGTTGGACAAACACATAGACCCGCCCCCAAACTCACACCATTGGTTGATCCGGTGTTGCCGTGTTAGACTGGTCAGGATGCTCAGACAAACAATTTGCTAACATATTATACTTTTCAGGGGAATATTTCTTGTAGTTGCCTTTACATATTAATATGGTATGACATTTTGACATCAAGAAATTACACACTTCACCTTTAAATTAAAAGAGTTACATTTACTCACAAAGGTTGGTTTTCTTCTGATAAAATTGACATTTAGCCACTCAAAGAGGTTCATTTTCAAGATTTTGTTAAGGATGAAAAGACACATTTAATAAGTTCTGTAATGGCTGCTGCATACATGAGGCGTTACAGTGTATCCTGTTGCCCTGGGGCTGAAATAGAGAGTGGGAGAGAGAGACAGAGAGGTATTCTGGGAAAGGTTACCATCAAAGATTCATACACTTGTCTCTTTTGAAGAGCTGTCTTTGAAAGAGATAGTGAAATGTGTGTTATCTTCACCTGAATGGACACAACCTCCATCCATGAATTGGGACACCATCAGCAGCCATAACTAATACACAAAACAGAGAATATAGGCGGATTTAAAAGCCAAGTAAAACATTATCATATTAAAGAGAATCTGAACCATGTATTCAAAGACATGATCAATGCATATTAAAACATTTATTGGTTAGTGAAATATGAGTATGTCTCAGAAATGTACTTGTATTTATGTTGGTTTCATATGGATGACTCTAAAAATGTCATGTGGTGTAACCATTAAGTAAAAGTAATATTGTATTTTGATTAAAAAAGTGTCAGTTTTTCAAGTTTTTTAAAATAAATATTATAAATATTAATTTATAATATGATTATGTTTTAGGGAGTTGCACCAAATGACATTTTACTACCAGAACTAACCTTGTTTTGTCATAAAAAAGGACAATATATATATATATATATATATATATATATATATATATATATATATATATATATATTACTAAATTTACGCATATAAAATGCACCTTTTCATAGCTAGATTCATACATTTGATCTAAGATTTTGATGTCTAATCAAACGGAATGCTAAATAAAGTCATCTTTTTAAAGTTTCTCAGCCCTGAGTTAGATGAGACGTGGTAAACATTCCTGTAATGGCCTTGCATGTCCCCTTTTAAATAAAGTATTACCAACCAAAGCAAGTTCTGACTAAACAAGAATAGAACGGCAAGGATTTTTGTTGTGATGTGCTAATTGCAGGGCTTTATGCATCGTAAGTGGTTTTGTTTTCAAAAGAGGACGCCAGTGCTACGTTTTGAGGACCCCTTTTCAGAACATGACGGATAGCGCTATTTGCAAACTCTTTGCACCTGCTAAGCTGCTGGGTGTTTGGCCAACCCACCTGCAGAAAGCAAGTGGAATTTTTCATGACAAAGACCCATGATTACCTAATACATATCACACACATACAAATTCTACCCAGGCAGAACGTTACACGAGTCCATGCATCAAAGTGAGAGGAAAAAGGCAAAGCAGATTCTAACTTGTTGCCACCAGAGGGGAGGCATTTGCATCTTCTTGGCAACTCGCCAAGGATGTGAGACTATGTGAAGGTGGACTGCTGCGAATAAGGGACATTACGGGACAGTCACTAGTCTGTCTGTGGTGCGAGACCCATGAATCTACCATGAGGATTATGAGAGCATGGTCTGCACTGTGGCAAGGCTGGCACACAAAATGAATGAACTGAGTTAGGCTAAACGGTGATTCATTCACGTTTCATAGTCAAGAACCTCTTCTGGAGAATGCTAAATGAAAGACGCCTACAGAAGAATATGCTAATGTTCGTGACTCTATGGTGACAGATCATATGTGAGCTCTTTCATAGCTGTATGAAGTGTTCAAACAGTTCATAGGAAGTTTGCAAATGAATATTGACTAATTCTTTTCTGTGTAAGTAATGTTTTAGAAACAGACCTTTTCTACCATGAATAAAGCAATTATACAGAAACTAAAAAAATAAACCTACCCTGAAAAATATGGAGTAAAAAATCCCTGGTCCTCCCTGTATGAGAAAAGAAAAAATATCAGTGAACACATGTGAATGTTTTGTGTCAACATGCCCTAAATACAGTATTGGGTCAGTTACCTATTATAGGCCATTGAATAGCTTTTCAACAACAATCAACAACAATGATATTAAAACAAAATAAGCAATAGCCAATTTATATATTTATAATAGCGGCCTGTTGGCGACTATTATAAAGTGTTGCCATAAAATATATACTTTTTAAAAGAGATCATCATGCTTGATATATGAAATCTAAATATTAACTAACTTAAAAAAATATCTAAATGTGACTGGTGAAAAAATAAATAAATAAATTGAGATTTATACATCTGAAATCCATTGATGTATGGTTTGTTAGGATAGAACAATATTTGACAAAGATGGCAAAAAAAAAATCACCTTCAAAGTTGTCCAGAGTTCTTAGCAATGCGTATTACTAATCAGAAATTAAGTTTTGATATAATTACGGTTGGAACATTACAAAATATCTTCATGGAACATGATCTTTACTTAATATCCTAAATTGATAATTTTCTTGAAAATCAAAACAATACAAAATAAAAACTTTTTAATGTCACGTTATGAAACGTGACAATTTGCCCCAATAAAAGCTGCACTAATGAAAAAGTACACAATACAAACTTAAACTTTAAGGGAAACTAAAGGTAAACCTTTACATTTGTTAAAATTAACTACTATGTATAATCAAAAAATGTATTCAGACACATGTAAAAGTTCTCGCAATATGACGGTTTATTCTAACTATAGTTTAGAAAGTTATAATAAACACTCAAATTCCTCTTGATAATGTCAGATAACTTTGATAGAAAGGTATGTAATGGATTACAATCAACCAAAAATTGAGCCAGCTGTTAGTATGACAATATTTACACAATTATCAATACTTTGTTGACCAATTACCAAGCAATGCTTTATTTTGTTTGGTCTGTAGTGTAAAAAGGTTGCATTAGCAATTAAAGAAAAAAAAGGTTAAAGTGTCTGAATAATTTTTGGTCCCAAAACTGTATCAATTTTACATTTTGTATTTGTATAAAGAATCTTTGGGAATATGTCACAGTTGAACTAATGTTAACAAAGATGAATAAATACTGTAACAAATAAACTGCTCATTGTTAGTTAATGCTTTAATGTTAACTAATGTTAAATGCTACCACATTATTTAAAATTCACCTTTTTTTATCTAGTTAATTGATTCGTGACGTTTTATTGTGTTTACTTGAATATTTCAAAATATTTGAACATACAAAACCACTTCTAGTGAATATTTTCACAATTCACCTTTTGAGTCCAAGAGAGTTACATATAAATCCCCAGTGTGTCAATTTGCCCCGGTCTCCGCTATGCTAATTTAAAGCTCCAAGGCATAAATTAGCCTACTTACATTTTAGCTATGACCTGCTAAAAATGTAGGCTAACAATGGGATGATTCTGTGCATAATTAGCGAATGAAAATCTTTGTAGCTGCCTCTTTCATTATTGCTGTATTGGAGACACGGACATAAATACCACAAGCGTAAACACACACAGACGTTTTTTTTTTTTTTTTTGGACGTTTCACCCAGCAGCCTCTTATTTGCGCTCGATCCTCTCCGCAGTTACAGGTCGCGCGCTGCTCCATCATCACGGGAGCTCGTGACTGACCGGTTTCTCCCCGCGCAGGACTGTCAAAGCTCGAGCGGGTGGCGCCTCCCCTTTTCCTCTATATATGACCAGCCTCAACTCATCTGCTGTTTTACACTGTGCGTTCACACTCAGAGAGGAGATGTGGTCAGGATAGAACTGCGCTCCTTTTCTTGCGTGCACCAAATTGCGTTTTTAAACGAAACCTCTTGTTGCGTCCCGCAAACGTTTGTGGTTTTTGTTTCCCCCCTACTCGTTTAGCTCTTTGTGGTTTTGTTCATTACAATGAAGGCCAGCGCACCGGTTCGCCCTCATAAGGTTTCTTCTGGCTGCAGTCAGCTCTCCTTGCGTTATTTGTCGGAGCGCAGCCGATGCAAAATGGAAGAGGAGGATCTTTTCTGTCTGCAGTACGACATGAACGACTGCTACAGCCGACTCAAGCGCCTGGTGCCCACTATTCCGCAGGATAAGAAAGTCAGCAAAGTGGAGATCCTCCAGCATGTCATTGACTATATCCTGGACCTGCAGCTGGCGTTGGAGACGCACCCGGCTCTCCTCAAACAGACGAGCCCACCCGCCTCCACACGGACCCCTCTCACACAAATCAACACAGAGCAGGTAAGCAGGACCCGAAACCTTCGTCAACATTCACTAAAACAACTATGGTGATATTAGCTGTGCACAGTAGCCTGCTTACGCACGGAAGTGACAATAGTGTGTGTTTCTACGAACTGCACCAGACCAATATGATGCTGTAGATTCTGACTGCTGGAGGCCTGTGTTTCCTTGTTCTTTGCCAAAATGTAAAAACACTTAAACGTTCAATTTTATTTATCTAATCTTATATAGAGCCTGAATATGTAATATATATAATCTTTCAGCTATGCCAGTGTGTTTTATTGTTTCTAAACCTTTGTATATGTGTGTGTGTGTGTATGCATGTTTATTACTATATATTATCTTCTGTATGATTATTATTATTTAAATGACTCTATGTACAATAGCTCATTGATGGTTATTGTGGCCCTCATGTCACCTCACCATTAGCCGCAGTAAGATTGAACGCACCTGTTTTCTTTGCTTTCAGAGGACGACGGGTGTCAATAAGGAAGACTCAATTTTGTGTCGCTGAAATGTTGCACACCGGTGAGTACATGAAATTCAATATAAAATATTCTCAAAGGACCCATCCCATGTCTCATGTAAGGCTACGTACAATAATTCATCCAATACACTGGCACTTCTGTGTGTAGGCATGTATCTTGTTTTTATGGATAGTCAAACGCTGCTTCACACATTCTTTTATTTTTGGCTTTTGGTTAATTTATACAAATAAATTGCTTACTTTTTAAATTAAATCAATTCCTATGAAATATACATTTTGCAGTTTTGCTGCCAAAACATTGTCACATTTTTCTTTCTAAACCAATTGGTAGTTTTAATCAGCCTGCATTAAGACTATTTCAAACAGGCTTCAACACATGCAGCAGTGGAAAAAGCCAGAGAAATGCTTTTCATTACCCAGAATTCACAGCTAAAGAACAGGGCTGAACTGTCAGGATAATTGGGTAACAGACTTCTAATAGTGCTGGCAGTACATGCAGCTGCAATGGCTATTATTAATAGAGCCGTGACAGTAAAAACCGCATAGATAGAAGTTATTACCATAATATTCCTGTTAGTATGAATGCCGGTTTTTGTGACAATCTGTCTACTTGCGCTTTCCGCTGTGGCTGGACTGTAACTCTGGCTCCCGGACGCTGGCAGCCGCTCGAACCCAGCTGTAGGTTGTGCAATAGCTGTCCACTCTCTGGCGGGTTTGCTAAAAGGGGGGTTATACGGTAGCTCCAGAGCGAAGCCGAGTCAGGGCCGGTTGGCCCGCAGCTGTGTGTGGGTGCGCGTATACGCGTGAGGTTAGCGGTCCGGGCCGGCGTAGCACGGCGCTTGTTGTTTGACCTGGTTTGTTTTGGGTTGTTGATCAAGCATGCCCTCTGTTTTGTCGGTGGCGCCAGTCAGTCTGGAGCACACAGTTCACACACCCCTTCTATTCATTCCTCTCTCACAGGTGTGCACTGAACCCATCCAAAGCCAAGCCCAGCTTCACCAGGGAATCCAACACACACCAGGCCCAATCGCAGGGGAGCAGCACTGAAACTAATAGCTACTAAATCATAATATGTAAACATTTTAACATCAGCTGTCAAAGATGCGGTGAAGCCAGCCAGATTTCTCCTGTGCCCATTCTGTTCTCTCTCAGTGGGGGAGACGCTGAATTTGGACAGAGAATTCCAAACCCCCTCACCCGCTGGAATTCCAATTGGGACATAACTAAAGGCACCTCAGATAAAAACCCTGCATCTAATTTTACTAAAACCATCAGACTGTAAAGCTTTATGAATCGAAATGTAAACATCTGACATCTTTGTTAGGTGATTTGTGTTGAACAGGGATTTCCCTGCTGTTTAATATTGTAAAGAACTACGATACGTGTTGACTTAAATAATACTGTACATAACAAGGAGGATGTTCTATAAATGTATGTGTAAGAGAATATATGTTCAGCCAGCTGATTGTAATTATTCTAAAATATTTTTTATCGAAAATGTTTTGTTCTGTAAATATTGTGTTTTCACATAAATGTAGTGAATGAATACATGATGTTCTGCTAATAAAGGTCTCACATCATAAACTAATTTGCTCACGCTCGTTTTTCTGTCCGTTAAATTAGTCGTGAGCACAATTACTAAACATATACAATAAACCGTTATTGGATTCCCGATGCGTGAATATATTTGGGAACGGTTACATTTAAATCAGTTAATTGCTAAAAGTATGGGATATTACTTTTCATCCATTGAATAAATTGGATGAGAAAATTCTTTACTGAACGTCACTGAAGGAAGCAAACAAATAACAGCCCTGTCTTGAATGCAAGTCGCGTACAATTTCACCAGTGGCTTCAATCTCATTTTAGGAATGGAGACTAAATTTGTTTTTTCTGTTTAGGTGATATAACAACAGAAGTAATTCAGGCATAAATGTGTGCAGAATATTCTAATAGGTAAACCTTTACAGTGTATTCCTATAATACACTTTTTTTGGAAACATTTCGGTTTCTAATTCAGATGTACCTATTCAAGTGTGTCCTTTTTGTCTACAGAAGCACAACCTTGAAAGTTTTCAAGAGTATATTTTATATATGTAACCTTGGACCACAAAACCAGTCATTAGGGTCAATTGTCCGAAATTGAGATTTATACATAATCTAAAAGCTTTTCATGAATGTATGCCGCATGGTTTGTTAGAATAGGACAATATTTGGCCGAAATACAACTATTTGAAAATCTGTAATCTGAGGCTGCAAAAAAATCAAAATACTGAGAAAATCTGTCCAAATGAAGTCCTTAGCAATGCATATTACTAATCAAAAATTGAATATATTATGTTAGGAAATATACAAAATATCTTCATGGAACATGATCATTACTTAATATCCTAATGATTTTTGGCATTAAAGAAAAATCTAGACTGATTTTGTAATCCAGGGTCACATACATATATTTTTAATATTCGTATACTGAGTATATTTTATACTGAGTATAGTTCACTTAAAGTCTCACTTTCTATAATTGTATTTATCCTGTAAACACAGTGGATAAAATACATGAAAAAACATCTTCAATCTACAAGACATATTTAACTGTCATTTATTTCTGCTTCGCCTTCTGTCGTGGATCTGACATTTCTTGTTTGCCATTTGTTTCTTTCAAACAAAAAGGTTTGAAACATTTTTCATAATCAGACTGCATTGAATGAACTGTACGGCAGCCTTCGTATTTAGAAAACACTGACACTCCCGGTGACAACAATGTATTGTCTGATATTATATTACAGATAAAATAATCTAGCTATTTTTTACTGTTTAGAAAAACTGCAACAGAAAAACAATACCCTCTCATCTTTGTATCTGAATATCCAAACAGAGTAAATGATACCATTTTTATTGCATTGCATTGTTCATTGTTTACCTAATCTGGACTGTTTTAGTTTAAGCCTGCAGTCTCTTCTCTGATTGTGCCCCCTAATGGACTGATCTATTTTAGAGTAGATTATACAGAAAAACAATAAGACAGTTGAACCAAATATGCAGATTCTGCAGGTATTCCACATTCTATCTCGGCTAACATTGTTTGCATAGTAAAATCTATTCCGACAAAAGAAAACCCCGAGCGTTTTTGCACAGTTAGCAGCTCCCCCTTTCTCTCATCCCTCTCAAGGTTAAAAACAACGGAGCCCGTAGATGTCCGTGGGATACTGTAGATACCGCCTGCAGATCTGCAGCGTCTCCCAGCATGCTCTGAGGTCACAGCGTCACATGTTCTCGGATTCTCAGGTTTTGTGCTTCTCAGCTATTTTCAGCCTCACCGAAATGAGAAATTCCAAAAGGGCAAGGGAATATTGTGAAAAAAGATGTGACCCGCTGTTACCGTACACACTAATAGAGGCTCCTGAGGGCCCCTCATTCCCAGCAGGTACAAAATGCACCTGTGTGTTGCTACTACATACAAAGCCAACATACTGCTTATGTCATCCAGGTGTAGAGCAAATATACACAGTGGAATTAGCCACACCTCCCCCAGCTGTCAATCATCTGGTCATATATAGCCAGATATATGCATTTAAGTCAGTTAAAAAGATGAATATTCCAAGAAATGAGGAGAAGCCCTACATCCTGTCTTTCAGTAATAAATTTCATCATCGTAGACGGTTATATTACTTTCCATAACAAACAAGCCGGACAGTGTATAAGTGTATTAGTCTGCTTTACACTCTTTGTTTGATTGCACACCTTGGTGTTTTTCTCTGCTGGCGCCTTGTCTGGCTCTAAGCAGCGAAGAGGGTGACTGTGGGAAATGATCACATCCTGTTTGATAAGAATAGGCCTCCGTGTAGCGTTGGTCAAACTCAACAGAGCAGCAGTCAAACAAGGATCAGTGGTCTGGAAATGTTTTCGGCCAACAGAGTTATTATCAAAACAAGCAGCTTGGGCTGCTGTTGTAAAGTCGGGATTGTTTGAACAGGTGTGAGACAGTATGACATTGTGTGTTGTGCGTGTGGGTAAATGCATGTGGGTGCGCATCTGTCCGTTTTAAACTGTATTCAATAATAAAAGTCGTCATTGGAAAAAACAGCACTATCTGTCTATCTATCTATCTATCTATCTATCAAACAAAATTTGGAGGCCAGTTTTTTTTTTTTACAGAAATTAATACTGAAAATTAATATCTTTATTCAGGAAAGATGCATTATTGCTATAACGTGGCAGTAAATACATTTATGTTACTATATGTATAAAATATTTGTTGAACAGCCATATTAGAGTGATTTCTGAAGAATCACGTGAAACTGATAATTCAGCTTTATCATCGCAGGAACAAATTACATTTAAATATATATTAAAATAGAAACCACCCTCTTGGGTTAAATGTTTAACCCAATCTTCTGGATAGTTTAACTCAACTGTTGTTTTAAAATGACTATGTTGCTGGCTTAAAATGAACCAAAAATAAGTTGTATATTAAAAATCAGATACATAATTACATCAGCAATAATAAAAAAGTGAACATTTATTAATAAGTATTTTAAAAATGTGTATTATTTAAGAATAAATGTACATTTATTGGGCATATTAATAAATGTTAATTTCCAACCCATTCTGGGTTCATTTTATGCAAAATAATATGTGACTCTGGACCACAAAACTAGTCATAAGTCGAACGGGTATATTTGTAGCAATAGTCAAAATATGGGTCAAAATTTTTGATTTTTCTTTTATGCCAAAAATCATTAAGATATAAAGTGAAGATCATATTCCATTAAGATATTTTGTAAATTTCCTACTGTATATATATATATATATATATATCAAAACTTAATTTTTTGATTAGTAGTATGCATTGCTAAGATATTAATTTGGACAACTTTAAAGGTGATTTTCTCAATATTTAGATTTTTTTCACCCTCAGATTCCAGAATTTCAAATAGTTGTATCTCAGCCAAATATTGTCCTATCCTAACAAACCATACATCAATAATAAAAAAAAAAATCAGCTTTGAGATGTATAAATCTCAATTTCAAAAAAATTTACCCTTATGAATGGTTTTGTGGTCCAGGGTCACATATAGAGTGCAGTTATTTTTAATTGCAAACATATTTCTTAATATTACTTTTTTTATGGTATTTTTGTTTATTTATTTTTAGAAAAGATAATGAAGGAAAGGCAGTCAAGCAGCCAAGTGCAAAGCAAATCTGTTTAAACAGTTTAAAAAGCTGTTGTATACTATTTAATAAAAATGTACATGGTTTGCACTGTAAGTAGCCGTACATAGCTATTTTTAATGTTATTGCATTGTACATAGCATTGCATTCTATTATACAGTATATTACACAAGGTATGTGTACATTTTTGACTGGTTGTTAAAATACAGCACCATTATATCCAGGCATCAGTGACTCCCATTTTGGAGATCCAGTTTAAAAAAAAAAAAGTGTAATTTCACAAATATGCAAAGCAGCCATTTAAACAGTTATCGCCCACTTTTGCATTAAAACTGTCTCACAAGACTAAAAACACAATCTAGTTCTATACGATTTGCCGCTCAACCATGAACATTTAGTCTTCATTTTATGGTCATCAAGGGGCTTCATTCCCTTTCCTCCTGCTTTCTTGACCCCCCGCAGAGAGAAATGGACAGGGAGAGATGGAGCGAGCGAGCGGAACACGTCGGGTCCTGAACAGCACCTGATTACAGGCTAATAGCCTCAGAGTGATTGAACATCTCAGGCTTCTGGCTAATTGGTGCTATTTAAAGTAGCTATTAGCACACAATGGCAGTCACTCACTCATAAACAAAGACAAGATCTGGCCTCTGAAAATATGGCAAGATGGAAAGATTATTTGAATTTGGAAAGATTAGAATACAAATTTGCCAGTATTTAGTAGTAACTAACTAAAAGAAATAATACCAGTTTTAAAAAGTACGTTTTTAGGATTGTGGTGGTAGCTCAGCTCTTTTCATAATAGTTTTCCAATAACAAGTTACATTTTATATATCATATGTGAGCCTGGACCATAAGTGTCATAAGTGTCAATTTTTCAAAATAGATATTTATACATCAAAAAAATATTGAGAAAATCACCTTTAAATTTGTCCCAATTAAGTTCTTAGCAATACATATTACTTATCAATAAATACGTTTTGATATGTTTCAGTGGGAAATTTACAAAATATCTTCATGGAACATGATCTTTACTTAATATCCTAATGATTTTTGGCATAAAAGAAAAATCAATAATTTTGACCCATACAATGTATTTTTGGCTATTGCTACAAATATACCCCAGCGACTTAAGACTGGTTTTGTGATCCAGGGTCACATATATATTCTTCAGATTAATTTTTGTAAATATATTTCTTTTTTTTGTGGTGAAAAATAAGTAGTTAACCATATTAAATAATTTTATATATGCAATATTTATAATGGATGATGGATAAACAGTCAATATAAAACAACTGGATTCATAAATAATTCAATCAAAAATAAAACTATATTGCTACTATAAAACATTAATGCTAAAAGCCACTAATTATACTATGCATTGCATTTGTAATATGTGACCCTGGACCATAAAACCAGTCTTAATTAGCATGGGTATATTCGTAGAAATAGCCAAAAATACACTGTATGGGTCAAAAATATTAGGAAAATCATTAGGATATTAAGTAAAGATCATGTTTCGTGTTGTTCCATGAATATATTTTTGCAAATTTCCTACCACGAATATATCAAAACATAATTTTTGATTAGTAATATGCACTGCTAAGAACTTAATTTGGAAAAGTTAAAAGGAGATTTTCACAGTATTTAGATTATTTGCACCCTCAGATTCCAGATTTTACAGAAGTTGTATCTCGGCCAAATATTGTCATATTCTAACAAACCATACAAAATATAGTTATACAGCTTTCAGATTAAAAGAAAAATTACCCTTAAGACTGCTGTGGTTTGAGGTCTCATATATCATGAGTGGATAAAATGAAAATAACAGAAATATTAAACAAAATTATACATAATAATAAAAAAAATCCATATATGGTTACTAAGTACAATCTGAATGCCTTAAATATGAACAATATCTTGCTGTTCTCAGCTTAATTTCTGACATTAGAGTTGAAATTGATTTTTGGACTGGTATTCTATTTCTGGACTGAGTTTATTTACGGTCTGTGAGGTTGAGATGTGCTTGGTAATACTTAGCTTAGGAGAGCACAGCTCAAAAGCCTCTTGATTCATTCAAGACAAGTATGAGTTTTTATAAATAAAGCATATTGGTTCAATATAGATATAGATATTGAATCTATCTCATTATGCAGAAGCATATGGAAGCACTTTGAGGGCCTACGTGTCTGATTGTAAGTAAAATAGGTCTCTGCTGTGAGCATGTCTTTCGTCCAGCCTCCAAAACACCTCATTCATTCAAAATCAATGTTTCTTATTGTGCCAGGCAGCGGAATGACCGTACAGGAGAGAAGAAAGAAAATGAAAAGAGAAAATAGGAGGACAAATCATTAGAAGAAAGAAAAAAAGTAAAATGAGAGCGTGGAGCGTAATATGAAAGAGAAAGTAATGAAAGAGAAAAAGGCTCGGGTGGATTCATTGCCAGCGTTCAGGTCCTGAGAGACGGAGAATGAATTACAGAAATGAGCCCTGTAAACCATGCCAGGCCTTTGCCTCTCATTCAAATGACTCCTCCCCCCATTCACCCTGCTATCCCTGGAGAACGAGTGATTAGAGAGGAGGGTGAGGGATCTGGATCACTGCTGTCAGGAAGGGACGCCAGCCGTGCTAGAGGAACACGACCCTGAGGTGGAATGATCACACGGGCAATATGTCACAGCAAATGCCGGTGCAGGGTGCCAGGGCCAGATCCACAGGTTTCCTGGCACACAGACACTTGGCACCATGTTCATACGCCGGCTGATTATGCCTGACATAAAAGGGCTGGACCACTTGTGGTGGTGTGGGATAGATTTTTTTCAGGGTGTTCTTTCCATGCTGTATATGTGTGTGGATAGTTGAATTGAAAGTCATTATTAATAAGTAAAAATAACAACTTATTCAACAAGTTTTTCTCTTCCGTTTCAGTCTCCGCTGCACGTTCAAGAGAGTAACACAGCGCATGTGTGTGGCAGAGTTGTGGACTCGAGTCACATGACTCGAGACTTGACTCGGACTCGAGTCACAAATTTGTTGTGACTTGACTTGACATAATCAAAGAAGACTTGAGACTTGACTTAGACTTTGACAGCAATGACTCGAGACTTGACTTGGACTTGAACCCTGACTCGGCAAGTCTTTATGGCTATATCTTTTTAAAAAACTACAGAGTTCTGATCGATATAGGCTGGTTACTGATTATGATTACGATGGTATGATTAGCGCAGCTTTTGGCACTGAGCCAGAGAGGGACTCGCTAAGTGAGCGATTGTATTGTTTTTATCCACATAATTACGGTGACCATACGTCCTCTTGTTGGACTGAAAATCGCCCAAAATGTCCGGGATTTGGCTTTTGCTTTCTACAGTCTCCATTCATTGCGCTGGACTTCTTAATCCTGCTCCCGCAAACATATGGTGGGGCAAAACATGTCCAGCAATTATAACTGCTATTAGTTTTAAAAATAAAAATCTTTTCAAATTGTTAATGTTATGGGGATTATTAATAGAATGTATTTAACACAATTATCCTCTTCAGTTTAACTTTATCATTATTATGTGAAATCTATGACATTTTTTGTCTTCTCACTACATCTAAAACAGTGTGTCCACAGAGAAGGGTTCATTCATTCATATGCTATAAAATGGATAAAACTGTTTTTTTAATGATGAAAAAGAGCTTGTTTTATCAAAAACAACACTCAATAATATATCATATCAAAGCAAGGTTGTTTTTCAATGACACATGCATGTTTAATAAGGTTTCGAAATTGTGTCCTCACTTTTTGTCAACACCGTCAGATATTAATTAAAATGTAATAAAATCAGGAAATATCATGGGTAGCTGTCACTCTAAAGTACCCCCTTGCCACAGTGCTTCTCTGCAGAGTACATCAGTGTCAGACAGGCTGTGCTAAGTTTTATAGTTTTAGAATATTTTAAATTCTAATGTTAATATTTCCTTTGTCACAACCATGATATGTCAACACCATCTTCCAATTTCTGAGGAAATTATTTGAAATATTTAGGTAATTTTATTCTCTTGAAGCAGGTTCCATTAGCCTCTAGCATCAACAGAAAAAAAACAAAATGGCTACTACATGAACTCCATTTGTTTTGTGAAAGAAATGGCAAATTTGTCAACACCGTCAGATATCACCACCATAAGATTTTCTGTTCCAATGATATATCAAACTACTTAAATGTGACTCTTGAATAGAAGCTTTATAAACAAACTCACTGTTTGTTGTGTTTGTTTTAATACAGTAATTGATTGATTCAATGCATTTGATAGTTAAAATGACTACAAATTCAGGTTTAGGTGACCACTGTCAGATGTGTCAACTCCGTCAGATGAATATTTTATTATGATATTTTATATTTGTTGTTGAATTGTTGGTCACATGTGAAAATGTAATCTGTCTACTAACTTGAGAATGTGTTTTGAAATGTTAAATACATCTAGAATGCTGTTAAAGATAAAGTTAAAATTATATTACACAGTCCAAGTTAGAAAGCACATTTTGTTAAAAAAGAGAAAAGTTGGGAGGTTGTATCAAAGCATAGCTCAGTAGCTTAGTACATATAAGATACATAAATGTGGTTTAATTTGTCTGAGTACGTGTTTTTATTTTTTTCAATTTTGCACCGTTTTGTCCCACTTCTCAAGAATGACTGATTTAATATAATTTCCACGCAACCTATCAATGTGCGGAGTATTTAAATCGCTTTGGATGCAGCTCATGTTGGATGTAGGGTTACCAAATCCGCATTTTTTCCACGGAACTGGGCTGATTTTAAACTGTTGTGACGGGTTGATTTTCGAGACTTGAATGCAAAGACTTGAAACTTACTTGTGACTTGCAAAACAATGACTTGGTCCCACCTCTGGTGTGTGGTGCTGCTGACGCAGGAGCCGGCGTTCTGATGTAAACCAAAGATCAGAAGAGATGAAACTGTTGAATAAAGTCATTATTTTTAAATATGTCACATGGACTATTTTAACAATGTCCTTACTACCAGGGGTGGATTCAGTGATTTGGGGGCCCTAAGCAAATTCCAGGTGTGGGGCCCCAATCCAATAACTATGTCCTCTTTACGCCTACCCCTTCTTTTGCTCGCTCGTTCTCATAGTTTATAGTTTATTTACAGAGGTGGGTACTACCGAGTTACATTTACTTCGTTATATTACTTGAGTAAATTTTTGGGGTAACTAATACTTTTAGAGTATATTTAAAAATTGTTACTTTTACTCAAGTACACTTTTAGTGAAATAACGGTACTTCTACTACATTACTGTGGGCGACGCTCCTCTCGTAACTTTATCTTAATGCTATACAAGTTAAAAATGCTTTAATTTATTCCAACCCACCGTCTACTTTTCTCTGGGCAATAAGCATTCACAAATTATTAATTCTTTTGAGTCAATTCTGTTCAATGGCTTGATCAAACCAATTGACAAACCAGTGAATTGACTCACGAATCAGTTTGAATGATTCATTCAGTTTCCTGCCGCATGCTTCGTCTGAAGCAGTTCTCACTCAGAGTTGTAACAGAAAGTTTAAGAACATCAAGAGCGTTGAAGATGTGGCTTTGGATCTACAGTTGAAAGCAAATCTGCAAAGGCTATTGTTTGCTAGCTATGAAGATCTTTATTAGATGAAAACTGTTCTAGGGGGAATGCTAATGTGAGAGGTTTTCACTCTTCTTCATGTCAGAGGCTATATATATATTATATTATAATATTTTAAATATATACACATATACATACACACACATATAATACATAATTAATATACTTTAAAATATAATTTAATTCAGTGATGCAAATCAGAACTTTCATCTGCTGTTTTGCAGTTTTCAGAGTCATATAACACTTCAGAATTCATTCTAATACATGGATTTATTGCTGCTTAATATTTTTTGGAACGTGTGACATTTTGTTCAGGATTCTTTGATAAATAGAAAGCTAAAAAGAACAGCAGTGATAATAAATCAACATACTGGAATGATTTCTGAAAGACTGTGTGACACTGAAGACAAGCGTAACGGCTGATGAAAATTCTGATTTGCATCACTGAAATAAATTACATAAAAAAAAAAACATACAAAATCTTTTGAACGGCAGTGTGTGTGTGTGTGTGTGTGTGTGTGTGTGTGTGTGGGTGGGTGATCTGATCTATATATCTAAATAAAAATTAACTATAGATATACAGTATATGATCGAAAGTAACTAGTAACTAACTACTTGAGTAGTTTTTTATCCAATACTTTTTTACTCTTACTCAAGTAACTATTCAGACTATTACTTTTACTTTTACTTGAGTAAATATTTCTATAAGTACCTTTACTTTTACTTGAGTACAGTTTTCGGGTACTCTACCCACCTCTGTTTATTTATCCCTTCACAACCAGTAATTAGTCAACCTGATGCTGTTCTAAAGCCATTTTAAGCTAGGCCAACCTTTTTTTCAGATCACAAAAGAAGTAAAAAGAAATGCTTGCTTTCCATTTAATTAATTGTAAACTTTTTCAATCTTTTTACAAACATGAAATTATCCCATGCAACTCATTCCATACTCCAAGTGTTCCCTGAAGGCATGTGGTAGGGTTTTACGAGAAACAATTCGAAAATGTAATCTATTATTAAGCGAAAATCATTTGCGCATTTATACAAGTGCATTTATACGTGCTTTTTATGAGTAAAATAGGAAAAGCACACAAAATAGAAATTTTGAAACATCAGGACAAATAAAATTCTGACTTTAAACACTAATTTCTTGTGAGAAATCTCTGTTCTGAGAAAGATATACAGCTCCAAATCACTAAAAAGCTGTCACTCCTTTCATTTTCGATCTCACAACATTTTGTTAATAAGCTCTCTACACTGCACAATGAATCTCTTATTTACATCGTATCTACAGTTGGTTAGAGAGCTTAGCAAACCCGGCATTTTGAGCGGTGAGTGGATTCTAACTTAAACACTTCTGGTCATTGCGTTCTGTTTGTGTTGCATGATTGGCTACATTGTTCAACACTGTAAATATGTTTCAGCAATATCAGAGGGGGGCCCCCTGATTCCCCAGGGCCCTAAGCAGCTGCTTACCTCGCTTATTGGTTAAGTCCACCCCTGCTTACTAACTTTCTGGGCCTTGATTTGAACATGGTAGTTGTGTTGCTGTCTAAGCAGGGTCAGAAAACTCTCCGATTTGATCAGAAATATCTTAATTTGTGTTCTGAAGATGAACAAAGGTCTTATGGGTTTCGAATAACATGAGGGTAAGTAATTAATGACAGAATTTTCATTTTAGTGTGAACTATCTTTTTAAGTTTAGGCATGAGGTAGGATTGAGGGATCTAAAATGTGGTCATGCAGAAAAAGGCATAAATATGTGCTTTATAAGTACAAATATGCGCTTTATAAGTACAAATAGAGGAGATATTCTAGTGATAACAGAACTCCAACTATTTAGGTGTTTGTATCACTTCACTTGCATTACTCAGTGAGTGTCATGACGGATGCCCAAATTCACTATAATTTTATAAAGAATAATGTTGTTGTCTCACGGAATGTAGTTTTAGTTTTTTTTTTAGGCAAGAATGTACTTGTTTAGACAAATAAGTGGTTTGTTAACAAAGATCACATCTATTTGAAAGCTTGCATTGATGTTTTCAGAGATGTGAGCTCCAGGCCATCCAGTGCTCATAAACCTGCCAACATTTGTCTTTGGAACAAATAATAGATTTAATGAGACCAAAGACTGCCCATTAGACTTACCCAAAACGAATTATATCTCATGTTTAACCACTATAGAGACATCAGAGCCAGTGGCAAATTCCAGAAGAACTGGCCAAGGGAAGGCTGCGCTCGATGGGTTCATGAGTGTTAAACGACTGCCGACGGAGCTCACATCTTTGAAAACATTGAACTAAATTTTCAAAAGACGTTATTTTTATTAACAAACCACATATTTGAACAAATTCATTATTACCTAAAAACTCTTAAAAATGCATTATGTGAGACACAAATAGTATTATTTATCAAATTATAGTGGATTTGGGCGTGAGAAATACTGCAATACAAACTGTGAAACAGTTTGAAATCGGAGTTCAGATATCACTAGAATATTGCATTCAGATTCAAGAATCTGAAAGAACTGTTAAATATACATATATATGCATGTATGAATATGTATGTATCATATGTTCCTCTTTTGTAATCACACCTGCTAGTGGAAAGCCTATGTGCAACTGAAATTACATTAAAGAAAAGTGTAGTCGGTGTGGATGTGGAGTTGGCCCGAGGGGATTCGTGTCAGAGAAACGCCATTCGTCGGCCCAGAATGATAAATGAAACCTTCTGTTCATGCATCAAATGTATTAAGTTAGAAGATGCATTCTGTCCAATAACCGTAGACTTCAATTCTTCACGTCTTCAAATGAAACAATATCAAAGCAGCACTCAAAAGATATTTATTGGCCAACATATGCTTTTATGTCTGAACAAAATTTGTCTTGTGTGGGAAAAAATGTGACAGCCTGATTTATATATTATATTATATTATATTATATTATATTATATTATATTATATTATATTATATTATATTAAAATTTCTAGTTATAAAAATTCAAAATATTTAATGATATTAACTCCTTTCTTTATCTTTCAAATTCAGGAATGGATCTTCACGACTGCATTGATCTATAACATTCTGACTTTGTGGTTTTCTATGGGTTGCCCCGGCTGCTTAATTTAGCACCTAATTCACATGTTAATTTGTTCCAGTTGAGAGGTCACTTTAAAAAGGTTTTTTCATTGACTCAGGATTATTGGCCAGATGGGCAGCCCATTAGAACATGGTTGTTTGTGAGTTTGGGATTCCCGTGATATGACCAGCGCTGGCAATAACAACAACATTCCTCACCGTGGTAACCGGAGGTTGTCATGGACAGAACTCTCTGTGTGATTCTTTCTAACCCTGAACTGTTTAAGTCAGCGGGTGTCATTGCGACAAACCAGAGAGGAATAGTCACAACAACAACAATTATAACAAAAGACAAAGTTCTCAGAACTGTAGATTATGCATAAACAACGGGGATGCTATAATAAAATATAATGTGTGACAGTGAATCAGGCATTTATCATAACTTCAATGCATGTTATGATAAATGCACTCTTCTCCCTATGTGGCACATATTTTTGTGAAATATTCTTTCAGTCATCTTCACATCAAGCTATTTTTGTAAACTCAGAAAGATAATTCAATGCGTTCAGTCAATGCTTATAAATTAACTAATTAAATGAGTGCTGCTCATGAATAAAGAAAGTAATAACTTGGCTCCTTTTATATTTTTACACTTAATTATGATGGACACATTCTGAATTATGTTAATGTTTATTTGACTTGATAATTTTTTGTGGAAGCTCATGGCACAATTTTTTTCATTTTTTTTTATCATCTATCTATCTAAAATACATTTTATCTATACATTTTAAAATAACTGTAAAAATGTGTTTTATTCCTGTGATGAAAATGCAGAAAACATTTATGCTGCTTAATGTTTTTGTGGAAATTGTAATATTTCTTGTAGGATTCTTTGAAGAATAAAAAGTTAAAAAGAGCATAATTTATCAGAAATATAATATTTTTGTAATATTTTAAATGTCTTTCATGTCAATTTGATGTTTTATTGTTGAAATATAATATTAATTTAAAAAAATCATAATCTTACTGATGCTATTTTGCCTGGTACAAAATCCAGTACATCTGTTATATTATTTTTCTGTAAATACAGTGATCTTGCATTTTGCTCAGAGGAGAAACAGACAGAGGGTAGGATGGTTCTGTGTATTCCGTAATCCTCTCTTTATTAGAGCAGGAAAAGCTGCAGCAGAGGTGCCAGCTGTTGCGCTCTCTTTAACGAGTATCTCGGCCTGGCAGGGTGGCATGGCGACAGTCTCCACTGCACTCCAGTGTTATCACAGGCCATATCTGAAGGCAGGAGGACATTGGCGGTCTCCAAGGCTCCTATCGCCCACCACGTTATCTCCACTGGAGTGAGGGTAGATGGGCTGCCACATAAACCATCCCGTCTCTCTGTCTGTCTGTTTGTCTCATTCTCTTCCTCTCGTTCTCGCTCCATCTTTAGCTCATTAGTATTAAGGAAATGAAAGATCCCTAAAGCTGGCAGCATCTGTAGTGAAAAATGAGGCCCACTCAGCCACCAATCTCTCATTTAGCACTTTAATGTGCTCGTACAGTAAAGTGGAGAAAATGTCAAGCTTTAGATTCTATGTTCTTCATTAGTTCCTTGACAGTGATGTATCTTTTTATACACTTTCTAGAACTATTTTCATAAGGCAACTTAAAATAAATACATTTATTAATTAATGAAAACTTTTTGCTTCTTTTTGCTTTCTGAATACTCTCTTTTCTTAATCAATGAATGAAATATGTTTATGAGGCACTTGTTTTCCTAATATACTGTTTAAAATGTTTTTCAAAGAAGTCTCACCAAGGCTGCATTTATTTGGTCAAAATAATATTCTGAAATTTTATTAGAATTTAAAATAACTTTTTATGTCTGTGATGGTAAAGCCGATTTTTTTGCATCTATTACTCCAGTCTTCAGTGTCACTTTTAGAAATTATTCTAATATGCTGATTTTGTGCACAAAAAAAAAAAAAAACATTCTTAATATTATCAGTGGTAAAAACAGTTGTGCTGCCTGAAAATGTTTGTGTAATAATATTTATTTGCAGTAATATTAAGTAAAAAAAAAAAGTAAAAATAAATAAATAAAAAGCAAAAGTAATAACCTAACCTTAAATAAAACATACTTTTATATTTTACTTGTTTACCTCAATGTTGGTGTGTTCATTAACTGACATCAGAGAACCGTAAACATGCTAATGTGTTGTTAAATTACTGAAACATAACTTAAAATCTCAGGGAGGCTTTTGAAGTAAATAATGTGTTAATAATATGTAATAATTTAATATACTAAAAAGTAACTGTAATCCAATAAGTATTTTACTTACTTTAAGTACTTAGTTTTTGGAATCTGATGTAATCCCAATTACATGTAATCAGTTACTATAGTTAAACATTAGAATATTTTGTGTAAATCGAACAGGCAGTCTTTGGTCTCATTAATCTATTATTTGTTTCAGATCAAATAGTTTTGGCAGAAGGCAAAATCTTATCACGTTAGCCTATATTTTACAGAAATTTAATGCTGTATATCAGAGTGCTGCTTTTGTACTTTTGACTGAATTGCCTAGCAACTTATGATGGCTGTTGTTGTTAAATAATATTTTATATAAACAATAGTAGTATTTAATAGTGTTTAGTACTGGAAAACAGCATTTGTGTTCATGATGGGGATTTTAATTACATTATTCTGCCATTAGATGGCGAGTTATTCAGCAGTAAAGACTTTTATATTGAAAGAGACTGAAACAGAGTTGTAAACAAGGAAGCAATTTTTACTTAAAAAACAGCTTGTAAGACACAGCCAACAAATGTACTGAGCAGCGGTGTCAAAAAATCACAGATGAAAGGGTAACAAAGATATCGCTTTCCTCAGCAGACATTCAAACTAAGGTTTTATTGGGAATATGATTGAGCTGAAGAATTAATGCTGTATAAGATGCAGGTGATCACACTTATTCCATCTCCTTCTCATAATACTGTGCTGTACATTACAGTGAGATTTTACACAGAGATTTCAATAAGCTTTCAATACCCCCTTTCCGTAAAAATTACCGTAAAATTACCAGTATGACTTTACCGACTTTAGAAATATGCTGGTGTTCTGGCTTTTTAATGGTGAGAGACCATTCACACAACAGCAACAAAATGCTGGTAAATTCTGTGATGTCAGCAGAAACACTTTAGTTTCACTATCTGTCCAATTTGACAGCAAAGTATGAGTGACCGGCATAAGGGGATGATCAAAAAGAACGCTTTTTTGCTCTTATAAACTGAAAAAGTGCATAATAGTATCCGACTGCAGAGCCGCAGTACTGATGAATGAGAAAGGAGGCTGGGTCTCGAACATAACACTTGAAATAGCTGCGAGACGAGGCACAATGGTTAAAGATATCTATCAAGCGCATATACACTGCCCTCCAAAAGTTTGGAAACACCCCTGTGAAAAAAGACAGGCAAAGTGTGGTTTTAGACGATATCAGCATAAATCCTTATTATTTATTTGGTGCAAATACATTAAAGCAACTTGACATTATCATTGAAGACCATCATGTCTGTCGTGGAACGGCCTCCCCAATCACCCGACCTCAACCCAATGCTGTAATGGCTGCTTATGGTGGATATTTTGATAAATCGAAAATTATATATTTTTTTCTATGTATAAACTGTTTATGAAATAAAATTTAAAAAGGTTAATTAATAATAATCATATGGTTTCATTGAATAACACTGTTGAAATACATAATGCAATTCAAAATAAACAATTTATGTGCATTACATATTATTACAATGCCTGTAAAAAGCTCCGAAGGCCTGATAATTGCTGTTGTTACAGTTACAAAATATTTAATTCAAATATCCACTTGTTTAATTTTTGCCCACCTTTTTGCGGTTGAAATACTACAGCCTCTATAATGTCTTCAATAAAAACATGTGGACATCATAACCCACAATAAAATAATAGCCATAGGTGGTAACTATCTAGAGCTACAACTGTAATTTGTAAATAATACAATTTATTTTCCAATTTATTTATTTACTTTTATATTTTATTAAAGGTGTTTTTTTCTCCATTATATTTGGGGGAGGGGGCACAACAGCACAATTTGGCTTAGGGCACCAATTTGGCCAGCAGCAGCCCTGGTAACGAGTATTCAAACAAATTACTGTTTCCCCCATTACAACGCCATTACCGTTACTGACAATAAACTGTGGCATTACAATAATTTTCATCTTGCGTTCTTCTTCTGAGGTAAATTCTGGCTTATTCCACTCAGCCCATCTTCTTCCAGAAATGAAAAGTAGCCAAGATGAACTTAATGAAGGTTCACGTTTGTTTACAAATGTGAAGTGGGCATTTACATGTCCACACGTCTCACGTGGATGTTTAAAATAAACATTTCAAGCTTTCTATACATATATTTCTCATGTCTGTGAGGCAAGTATTCCCAGAGATTCAGGTTGTTTTATTTACATGTTTGTGAAGAATGCACATCCTGTCTAATTTATTTATTTTACAACAACACACTGTTTTCTTGTTATTATGACTATGCACAAATAAAAGTAGACCATTAGCAGTTTCAAAATGACAGATGCTTTTTGTGCTCTTCAAGAAAAAATGTGAGGACTGCCGCTTCAACCCCAGAGGGTTAACATTGTTGCCGGGGGATGTTTTTCATATCCGTGGGTTAAAGCGACCCCAATAACGTTTAGCCCCTCTCACATTGTCCCACAGCAACATTAAAATAGTGTAGATTAATGTACAATGTTTTATTCTTTTACTATATTTAATATTGGGGCATCCAAGTTATTTGACATATTTAAAACATTTGTTTTTTTAAAGTAACACAACAGTTACTTTCCCTGGTAATTAGTTATTTTATAATGATGTAACTCTAACCCAGTTACAGTTTGTGAGAAGTAACGACTAACTATAACTAATTACTTTTTTAAAGTAATGTGCCCAACACTGCATGCGATATGGCTGTATAGCGTGTTTTCATGATGCGTCATCAATCTGCCATATTGGCAGCACTGAACATAAACAATGCCACTGAACCGAACAAAAACATATTTTACTGGTTATTGCTGCTGAAAATGATCAATTATTGTCATGTTTTGGGCTGTATTAGTCTGTAAAAACATTTAGTACTACAGACTGTCAAAAGTTCCAAAAAATCAAGGAGAAGAGTGCAAAAAACTGTCTGAGGAGGAAAAAGCGTTTGTGGTTGGCCAAACTGAACCAGGATTCCCAGGGCAAGAATCTTGACAACATTTGTGTTTGTTCTTATCATTTCCAGTCAGGTGGGTGAAATATTAGCCTAATATCTTAATTAATACTGCTCATACGAATCTTTACCACCTGTTAACTTTAGTTTGTCAAAATATTGCGCCTGTTCCTGCTTACTAAGCCCTTCTCTATATAATTTAACAGTGTCCACACGCTTTTTTCAGTGGTATAGACAGCATAATTTAGCAGAATAACGTATTTAGTGATACATTAATTGTGCAATCAATGCTGTTGGTTACATCCAAGTATCGCCAGTAGGGCCGCGCATTTGCTCCACACAAGAAAGCAAGCCATGCAGGTCTGGAAGGACATGAGGGGGAGTAAATCATGACAGAATGTTCATTCTCGGCTAAACTATGTCTTTAAAATATCTTTAAATCCTCTTTGAAAACTTCTCTACTTAACAGCCAATTAGCATGCTAACAGATTAGCATACTTGATTAGCATGGATACAGAAAGAGTGTCACTTTTTGCTGTTTTGGCCGTTGTACAAACCAGGACTGTCCATTCATACATGTGGAGACAGCGGTTTGTCATTTGCAAGTATAAGGTGTTGACAGAATATCAGGCCGCTTTCAATTATCAGCCAAGCTCTTCAGTGACCGGCGCCAAGTCCAGACATACAGAGACACTGCTGGACCGGGCTTGTCTGACATAACACAGCTGTGTGTCTGAAAAGCTGACAGCTGTGTGTGAGCATGTGTGTGTGTGTGTGTGTGTGTGCGTTCCTTGAACCGCAGTTCTTTATATGTCACATTATCAATTAGCATTGGCAGAAGATGTGTGTGTGTGTGTGAGTGAGTGAGTGAGTAAGTGTGTGCATGATATTTATAAAATAACAGATTTTATGTGACGGTAAATGCTTCCTGCTTAAATGATCCGACCAAATAAGGCAATAATAATCTGCGCTGTGGCTGTGAATGTCTCATTTATGACTATAAAAACATGTGCGGTGTACTGCAGGGACCAGCCGAGCGGGATCGGGATAATTGGCTAAACTGATGCCTGCATTTTGCCAGTTTTCAATGGACCCAAGAGGGGTCACAGATTCCTCTGGGCCTCCACCCAGCAACCGCATTTGGATCACCAGTGCAGCTGTGGCATATTAGCAAGGTGCCATCAATGTTAATTTATGCTGATTCAACTAAAAGCTCCTATGCCACAGCACCGTGTACTTCAGAAGCCCCCAAAATACATAATCCTGATTATTAAGCCTCACATATGCGTTCTCCGTGCGACTAGCAAACGGTTTCTTTAACCCTTTCCTTTATTGGAGGAGTGGCTGTTCGTACACTTGCATCGTAGTCACGCTCTCATGCAGTCGAGCGTGCAGCCGTCAGCACAACAATCTGACTTATTTATTTATTTCACAGTGCAGATATTTATTAATTTGTTTTCATTTGCACTCTGGTTAGATTAAGTCTAATACAGCCCCCTCAGTAAGGCACTGCTCTATTTGGCCCGTGTAAATCTCATCAGCTATTCAGGCCCATCCCTAATATGCTTAGACAGCTGAGAAACATGTATTATTCATAACTCCGGAATTTTTTCATATAACCATGGTGCCGCTCCCCAGGATGAGGTAGCGTTGTGGCAATATCAGAGGTTCATCCATATTCTGGAAATAATGAGATGGCTTGTATGGTTTATGAAATGTAATCCATCATGATTACAAAAACATCAAATCTTCTGCATTACTTGTATTATTCAATAGATTTGAGGGTATTTGCTTGTTATATGAAATTAAGATTATAGTTTTCTCGGGAAAATGACATCTTTTAGCTGCCCTGTCGATTTTTCTGTTGTTTGAATTGCATATTGTATTCATATTGTATACTGAATGGTGGTGCTATTCACACAGCAACACTTACAGCCATGGGAGATCATATATTTGCTTATAATAATAATAATAATAATAATAATAATAATTTGTTATAGATGTTTTAAATGTTAAAATATTAAATATTAAAAAGTATTTAAAATAAATATATTTCAAAATATATATGAATTTTATTAATACACACACAAATGTATATGTTCATAGAGCAACACTAATTATTATTATTATTTTTATATGTTGATGTTTTAAATATTACATTTTTAAATACCAACATGTATTTAAAAGAATAAATTAACAAAAATAATTCAAATATAAATATATAATTATTTTGCATTAATTTTATTTATCCATATTTATATATATATATATATATATATATATATATATATATATATTCACACAGCAACACTTACAGCTAGAGGTTACAACATTTTTGCTTCCAACAACAACAACAACAATAATAATAATAATAATAATAATAATAATAATAAATTAGTAGTAGTAGTTGTAGTTTTAAATACATTTTTAAATATCATGTTTTAAAAAAAGTATTAACAAAAATAATTACAATATAATAATATAAAAATATATCATATAAAACTAATAAATATAAATATATAATATATAATATAATTATTTAGCATGAATTTTATTTATTCGTATATAAATATATATGTTCCCACAGCAACAATTACAACAATTGGATATAATATTTTTGCTTCTAATCATATATTTATTATTATTAATAATAAAAATAAGAATAATATGAATTATTATTAGACATAATAGTAGTAGTAATTGTAGTGTTTTTAAATACTACATTCATCATGTATTTAGAAAAAAAAAATATATATATATATAAGTATTTAATAATTTTGCATTCATTTATCCATATATAATGATAAAAAAACAATATAAATATATGAAATAAACATTTTTCATACATTTTATTTATCCATATATAAATATATATGTTCCCACAGCAACAGCAATGAGATTTTTTTACATTCAATAATAGCAATAATAATAGTAATAGTAATAATAAGAAGAAGAAGAATTAGTAGTAGTGGTTGTATTTTGTTGTAATAGTTTAGAATTTTCAGTTTAAAAATATTAACAAGTTTTATTTTTTATTTAAACATATTATTATTTAGCATGCATACACATACACACACACACACACACACACACTGATTGATTGATGTCAGAGATATTATGAAGTAAAGCTACTCTATTCTGTAATATGAGCTTGAAAGTTTATTTTTAGTGTTTAATGTTACATATAATATATTTTTTGTGTTCAGGGTTTCTATGAGTTTTGTGTTATAGGTTTCAGGGTTTTGCTGCAGTATTTTAAGGCTCATGCTCTCTGTGTTGTATGAGAGCCTGAAGTTGTCAGGTTTCATCATCTGAATGGATTTAAAGGAGGAGGAAGCATGGCAGTCAGAGATGATTCTTCACTGATGAGTGGAATGCATTCATCTCAGGCAGTGCACTAATTGTTTGATTATACAGGGCTTCTCTTTAATGAAGCTCCTCTTTGGCATTTGGGAACATGGAGCGCCATCGAATTACCCACGCGACACTCACGCTGGGAAAGTTGATCACTCATTAGCAGTGACTGAGAGGTAAACAAGCTGAGAGTACAGTAGCAACACACACACACACACACACACACACACACACACACATACAGTGTTTATTACTGAGACTCCCTGATCAGATCTAAATTCAAAGCAGACAAAATCACCCAGAGCTTATAATTCAGTACTTGTCTCTCTCAATGAAAAGAGAGGAAAGAGAAAAGACATATACAAGCTACAGAAATTTGCTTTCTTGCAGTCCACATAAGTATACAACATAAAGTATTCAGTACATAAAGGCATAAATAAAGAGAATAGTGTTCAGCATAAGGCTAAATTGTCTTTTTGTCTTTATTTCACTCTTCATATTACCACTTGTGGACGGAGTCTTGTTTCACTTTAATACATTAGCTCATCGAAAAACATGATTTCTGCCTGAGTCCCGTCGGATCCAATCAGCTGTGGGGATGAAGACGACAACTCCCATGATTCCACACTTAACCGAAACATCATCAAACTATGTCTTTGTTTCTTTGTTTGTTTTGAATGTGCACCCTCTAGTGGCGAATTACATACTGTTCCTTTAATGAAATAAAAAAAAAAAGTTTAACGAGTTTAATCTGTACATCTCTTTCTCTAATTAGTGGGAAATATAAACTTTAACATCTACAAACCATTCAAAACAGTAATTTAAGTTATTAATTTAAGTAAGTTTATTTATTTATTTAAAAGTAAATAAGGAAAGAACAACTACAAGTGAGAAGAAGAGAAGAAGAAAAGTGAGCACAGAGTAGCAGCTGGTTAATCAGTAGTCATGACTGTTGCAATGAGACAAAAGTTAATGAGGGCTAAAGACCGACTCTGTTTTGTGAGGCACACAGAACTTCCTCCAAGCTTTGCCACCTCTTTTCCTTCTGCAATATAGAGGTGACAGATAGAATGAGAAAGAGACAGGCAAACAAAGACAGAATCTAAACGTAGTAAGCGGCCTACCTCTACAGCATTAAAAAAAGGCCTATTATGCCCTTTTTTACCATATGTAATATAAGTCTCAGGTGTCCCCATAATGTCTCTGTGAAGTTTCAGCTCAACTTACCACCACAGATCAGTTATTGTATCATTTTGAAAGCGGCCATTTTAAAGGGAGCATAACAAACACAGTTCTGTCATGACAACTCTCGGAGTTGTTAATGTATTTGGTCTTGGTGGAATAGATCTGCTACGTTGCTGCTGCTGCTGCTGCGACAGAGCAAGTACCGAGACTTGCTATTGCCAATACATTCACAACATGCTGCTGTAAGCATGTAAGAAACACTGCTGCTGCACATATAACATATAATTAACCCCATATAGCATATATGAATCACGTCGTAGCAGATCTATACAGGTGGAGCTGGGGAAGTTGGAGGGTTTCTAAAGCATGTTGCAAACTGCTACACCTAGCACCAGTCATGTATTTGAATGTTGAGCTCATTGGCTACTGATACAGGAGAGAACCAATCGGCTGTGCCATGTGATTATGATGTCATGTTGTCAGATTGAGTTAGACCATCGGACTGCATTCTAGAGTTTCATGTCAGAACTCTGTATTTTCACCAAATCTCATGTTAATCATGAGTACCTATAGAGGAGTACTGCATCCTTCATATTTCCAAAAAGTCTTTAGTTTTATCATATTTCTAAAAGAAAGATACGGTTTTACGATTGTCTCTGGAAAAGCAGAGTTCCTGAAGGTGCGCCGTGGGTGGAGCTAAGTTTGACGAGCACTCAAGCTCCGATTGCCAATAAAACACAGACATTTGATGCCGTTTCACTTACCACCTGCAGTTCTGAATCATGACCAGGATCTTTTATAGCTGGGACCGCTCCATCTTTCAGTATCAAACTGTGCAAATCCAACGTCAAACTGGGCCTTGTTTCTAAAACTTTCATCAACAAACACACTTGCTGCACCGGGAAAAACAAACTGCATCCACTGTTCATATAATGCTGGGTTATCTTTGCCTTACAACCAAAACCACACTTCTTTAGAGTTATTCTTCCCAAGTGAATCCCGTGCAGCAGTGTAGCCGAATGAAGCACGTTGATGGGCGTACTCTTTCTCTCACTTTGGTCTGAGAGAAATGCCCATACAAGGAGTTCCAGCCTTCATGACGTCATTCAGAGCCATAATCAAAAAACTTTTTGAAACTTCAGCCATGATTAGCATGAGAATCCAACTCTTTAACAGTGGAAATAACTCAACATGCACGAAAAGCATTGGACCCATATCGTTGGAAAGGTCTAAGACACCTAAATAGATATTTTACCCTTTTTTTGGTGTTACAAATTATTTAGGAAAAGTAATAGATAAATTAATGACAAGAGTGCACCTCAAAAATCTACTTCATAACAGTAGTTCTGACTTTTGTCACAAAAAGATTTTCTTCATTGCCTTTTTCCTATCACGCTTTAGAAATCATAAGAAATTATATATCAATAGAAAACTTAAAATCTCAAAATTCATCCTTTGAAAACCATTCTAAAATCAGACATTGCATTACCATGGAAAATGCACACCAAAATCATATTATAAAATGTTTTCGTTCATGAATTATAAAACAACTTAAGCTTGAATACTGCATTTTCATGTCTATGTTCAAAAAAGGGAGTGACAGTTAAAGGGTTAATCTATAATAGTTTAAACGTCTAATATCTGAACACACATATTCAAAGTACATACACAGAAAGCGGCTCTCTCTTTCATGTCTTATAGCACTTAAACAGTCAAATATACAAGTTTATGTTAAAAACCTCACATGAGTTACAAAATTAGTTATGTCTGTGATGGAAAACAGCTGGGAAAGAAATCACGTTTATATTAGATTTGTGTGGCAGCAGCGTAATATACAGTCAATAAATCAATAAATCAACTGCTCTCTTGTCTCCTCGAAGATTGAAAGAGCGAAATCTGAGTTGCTTGCAGAAAAAGGCTTACCAAAACAGTTACTGGTTTGTCCTTTTTCACGTTTTCTGTGTTGGTAAATGCACTGGGGACCCGATTATAGCACTTAAACACAGAAAAAGTGATATTTTCATAATATGTCACCTTTAAAGAAACGAGAAATGAAAATATTGAAAATACTATTATATATTTGACAATATGTATGCTAATGAAAATGCTATTTTTACTCTTAATAGAGTATCACGTGTTAACCTAGAAATATACTCACAACAATCAATTGAGTCAAATCTCTTGTGCGCTTCACGTGAGGTGCACTATTTGCGTGTGCTGCCTATGAAGAGCGTTAGAAATTTGTCATGTTATGAGGCATAAAGAGAACAAGGAAAATGTTCCGTACATATGCATAATTCCTTTTTACAGCTTCCTTTTCCTAACAGTGGTTGCTCAGAATGCAGACTGTTCTACGCTTATTATCCACATATGGGTGGCTTTAATTAGAGCATTATTCTGTGAGACACACCATGAGATCCTGGAGCATCTACTGTCCTGAGGCTTGTGAAGCAGCGCAGCGTTCTATCATAGCTATTGAACACAGTCACATTGCTGATGACAGTTCAGGGTCATAATTAATCATAGTGGACAGACATATGGCTGGAGTTTTGCTCCCCTGCATTTCATTCTGGATTTTAGATTGCTGCGGAAGAGAGACTGAATGCTGATAAGGCAAGCATTATTATTACTATTTCTACTTAACTTTAAAACTCGTTTGTAATTAAATATGAATGATCAGTGTAAAACGTGCACTGGTAAGAGAGTAAACAACAAAATGCATGGAAATAATATCTGATATCTTTTGTTGGTATTAGATGTTTATAATAAACAATATTTATAACTGATCATATGAAAATACCTAAAATCATAGTAAACTGGTGTGTATTTAAATCTTTTTCATCAAGACATTTCAGTGTGCTAAACATCTGAATTGTATTTAGACAAACATTTGTTATAGAGAAATGTTCTACTCCCTAAAATCTAATCGCATTGCCAACCAAAAAGATTTGTGCTTTTGGTCACATGCATGCAACAAAGAGTTTGGGTCAATATTTAAGAAAACTGATAACTTAAACCAAGAAATTTAATTAGAGAATGCTGCAAGAATTAGTCCTAAAACATGGATTAGCATTTAAACTTCTGGTTCAACATCATCAGTGAGGATTCTGAATGGCTTTACATGCCTGAAATAAGGTCTATGGTTAATACAAGCTTGAAATAGTTTCATGTTTTATTCTGCATCATTAAATACAGTAGTAACTTGTGATTTCTTACGTTTTACATGTTTTGGAATAGGCAGTTACTAACATGAGCAAATGAGAGGTTGTCATGGACATACATTAAACTTCATCATGCCAAACAGCTGAACACATCTACTGCTGGTCCAATTTTACATAGTGTTCTTACTCAAACCCTTGAAAAATATTCTAGCTAAAACGTTCCAACTGGTAGATTTTAAATAAGGACTAAAAATGTTGTCGAAAAATTACTGAAAGTCATGTGACCATGGTTAGGTTTTCACTTAAACCTCTGGATTGTATTTGGACTTCAGATTTCATAAAAGTTGTGGTCATTTGTAAGGTTTATCTTGGTTAGTCTCTTATGCTTACAAGCCTGCATTTATTTAATTAAAAATACAGTAAAAGCTGTAATATTTTGAAATATTATTACAATTTAAAATAACATTTTGTTTTATTTTAGTATATTTTATAACGTAATTTATTAATGTGATGCAAAGCTGAATTTCAATAGCCATAATATTTTGAAATATTTTTACAATTTAAAATAAGAGTTTTTTATTTTAGTATATTTTATACTGTAATTTATTTGTGTGATGCAAAGCTGAATTTTCACTATTCCAGTCTTCAGTCTCACCTTTAGAAATAATTTTAATATGCTGATTTGGTGCTCAAGTAACATTTCTTTGACTTTTTTTTTTTTTTTTTTTGAAAACCATGATTCTTTTTGTTGTTGTTGTTGTTGTTTGTTTGTTTGTTTGTTTCATGATTCTTTGATGTCAAATGCCTGTCACTTTTGACCATTTTGTCCATGCTAAATAAAAGTAACAATTTTCTTAAAAACCTCACAGACCTCACATTTTTTAAAGTGTAGCATTTGAATTTGTAATTTGAATTTGTATATTAGCAAAGCAATGTTCAAGTTTTTAAAGACACCATGGCTTTTAGTGATGGTATTACGCATGATTATGCATGCGTTTGAGATGTTGTAAGTGTTCTCTACTGGCACATTAATACTAATACTAATCCTACTGGGTTTTTGTGAAAATGTTTTGTTTGTTTGTTTGTTTTTGAACAAGTAATTAAATCAAACTGTTCCAAAGTACCAATTTTACAGAAAAAAATCTTAAGGTGTGTCCCAAATCTTATTTGTAGTATAAATAGTGTGAGCACTGAGAATAGTGTTGACACTGAAAATTCAAAAAATAAAAAGTGCA
This sequence comes from Cirrhinus molitorella, assembly GCA_033026305.1. NCBI lineage: Eukaryota > Metazoa > Chordata > Actinopteri > Cypriniformes > Cyprinidae > Cirrhinus > Cirrhinus molitorella. The sequence goes on along the minus strand of CM065123.1, from coordinate 22,145,251 downwards.
CTTGAGGGTGTTTTCACACTTGCCTTATATAGTTCACTGGAATCGCACTAGAGTTTATCGTGTGTTGACACTGAAAGTTCCAAAAATAAAAAATGCACTTTAGGGTGTTTTCACACTTGCCTTATTTAGTTTGGTGGAATCGCACTACAGTTCGTTTGGGCAGGTGAGAATGCAGCAATCGCACTCGGGTGCGCACCAAAAGCGGACCAAACAAGCGAACTGAGACGTGCTTGAAGAGGTGGTCTCAGCACACTTTCAAACGAACCCTGGAGCGGTTCATTCATGGTGAGAACCGGATCCAATGCGATGGACCAACAAACCAGTATCACAATGTATCATGGGGTTACAGCTCCGTTAAAATCAGTAGCTTTGTTGTTTTGCTAATACCTCTTAATATGAAACTGTGAATGTCTGTATATGAGCACGTCTTCGACATTCAAAATATAAGTGTGCCTTTTCATTTTATAATGTTGCTCTTCTTCGTATTAGGTGCATTTTAAAAATGTTTTCCCTAATGAATCCTGGACTATAAATTAATATAAAAACAGCTACAAAAAAACAACAACTATAAGCCCGCAAAGCTGTGTCGTTCCATCCTGACGGACAGTTTACTTGCGCATGACTTGTATTAACAAATTTAGTCCTTTTAGAAACTTGCATGTGAAAGCAAACCGCGCAGAGAATAAAATGCAACACTGTAATAATTTTAATCCCTATTTTGGAACAAAGCAATCGATCTACAGGCGTGAAAGCACCCTTAAATACCCAGATAAGTACATCATTTGGGATGCAGTTTTAGACTTACCATCACTGCAACAGTGAATAAGAAGAATATGCCAGAAATTCCAATTTTCTTTTGGATTATTTTCATGACCAATATCCCACAGAATATCTCACAAAATCCCTGACAGGCACTCTTCAGATTTTTGGTTAAAAAAATAAATAAATAATAAATAAATAAATAAATAAATAAAAAATTGGATAGGAGAGTCAAAACAAAACATTTTCAAAACACAAATAGCAACAAATATCAAGGAATAAATCTGTGACGAACGGGACGGAGACAGTTGGATCCATGTGCAAAGCTTTATTTAAAACAGAAATTGTAGTTAGACAGGCAGGGTCAGGCAGGAGCAAACGGGAATCAACGTAGGACGAACAAAAGTGGGGGGGGTCAAAGTCCGAGCGAGGGTTTCTTGGGCCGGCAGCAAGCAAACAGAGTAATCCTAGGGCAGGCAAGGGGTCGACAGGCGGGCGGAGGAGACTCGGGAAACCAGGGAACAGACCGGAACGGCAACGGGAAAACAAACACGGGAAAATGCTCGGAATTGACAGTAAATACAAATCAAGACTTCGCAACCAAACTGTGGAAAAACCGGTCTATTTATACAGTGAGTGAGCAAGATGGCTGACTGAGGTGAGAGGTGAGAGGTGACAGGAAGTCACCTCTCAAAACGGGGTTATGGGAAATGTAGTGCATAATAGAGTTCAGAGAATGGAGTGTGTAATGGTCCATAAGAGTAGTGAAGGCTCCCTCTAGATGCGAAAGGCGGGAGCCACAGTGGCACAGTTCATGACAAAATCGATGATCCTTTTAAAGACCTACACAAATAAAATGAATTTTGTATGAGTCGAGTTGAGAGACAATGTCTATGATAACATATTAAACTGTAAAGTGACATAATTTACCATTTAGATACAGGTTTTCATGAAACAAAAAGTCTTACATATTATAGTAATTTAAATATTATAGACAGTCTTACTGTCTCAGTTGTTTAGATTTTTAGAAGGCAAAATTTTTAGCGTTTTGTCGATCCACTCATTCACATTTACAGCTTTGCGAAATTTTTGAACAAAGTTGTTATTTTTGTTTACTTAGCGCACAAAAAGTATTCTCGTAGCTTCATAAAATTAAGGCTGAAACACTGATTCACTGTAATTAATGACAGAATTTCATTTTTGGGTGAACAATCAGTTGAAGGGGTGGTATACATTTTGGTAGCCTGACTGGAAAACGCAATAGCCCCAAGACATCGGCTAGCGATTTTGCCAGCCCTGCGGCCCAAGTCAAATATATATAGACCAGAATTATAGAAACTTGGGGTTGGCATCAAGCGCCAATAACCTAGCAATGTCCAAGCATTCACACAACAATATGCTAAAAAAATACACACAATACCTTAGCAACTGCATAGCAACGTGATGGCGTTGTGTTGGTGATTTTTTATAATAAACCTCACACAGAATCATGTAACCTGCTGTCTTGAGAAGCAATGAAGTCTGTAAAAATAAACAGTGAGTGAGGATGCTTAGTTAATGTCCTTTCTCTGTCTCATTTTCTCTTCCTCGCGTTCTCCTTTCAACCATCTGTGTTGGGTCCAGGTGTAGCGGCCTGATTCCGCGGGGTGTCATCGCGCAGTAAATGCTCGCTTTGGACCTCCTGGTGACTGAATTAGCCCTGTGTATATGGCCCATTGGTGTCAGGTGTGAGGTCATTATCCCGCCACACATGGATGGGACAGGTGTCTGAGAGGCTTTACACCACAGTTAGGTAGCAATAATGAGCCCTATTCTCTCTTTACCAAAGCCTCCCATGTGTATGTGTGAGCGCAAGTAGAGAACTCCAGCTGGGACCCACAAACACGCATACACACGCACCAGCTCAGAGAGAACACACAAACACCTGACAGATGCATGCTGGGAGCTTCATTACCCCTCAAACAAAGGACACAAGACAATTATAGGAGCATGGGTGCGTCTCATAGAGGCGAACCGTCCGGATGATAGCCACGGCTCTGTGGCCAATAAGGAAATTATGCCAAGAAACTGAGTGAGTAAAGATTCCAGGTGCTATTAGCTCCATTTGGTCTTATTAGAGACCATTTTAAGGCTGTTGAAAAGGGTTTGGTGTATCCTCATGGACAGAGTTAATATGTCCTAGTTCTCCAGCTACTATAAAACAGTCATTTATTTAATACCTTTCAAAACAAATTGACGTGAGGCCCAGATGTCATGTTCAGGATTAATGTGTCCCACATTCTAGACATGACATATGAACAAAACAGTGGGATGCCAGAAATACTGGTATCATGAAGTTGGCAGAAAACCTAATTTTAAGAGCCAAGTTTTTATACGTCTAACATCTAAATTCGTTCACAAGTCCCGCTTACTTATGTTACGGACCCATTTTTCTACCTTTTGGGGGCAGTATGACATTAAAATATGATTGGCTGGAGACTTCCTTGTTAATGGATTATTCTACTTCCAGAATAAAAAAATTCTTGATAATTTACTCCACCATGTCATCCAAGATATTCATGTCTTTCTTTTTTTGGTCACAAAGAAATTAAGTTTTTTGAGGAAAAACATCCCAGGATTTTTCATCATATAGTGGACTTCAATAGTGCTAAACAGATTGAAAGTTAAAAATGCTGTTTCAATGCTCCCAGCTGAGGAATAAGGGTCTTATCTATCGAATTGATTGGTAATTTTCTTTAAAATAAATTATATTTATACACCTATTAACCACAAACACTCGTCTTGTCTAGCTCTGCAACGCACATGCATACTCTGTGCACTCCGGTTCAAGACAGTTAGACTTGATATGCTGAATAAGACCCTTATTCCTTGACTGGGTTTGTGTAGAGCATTTTTATTTTGGAAGTGGAGTAATACTTTAATTGTGAAATTAACTGAGGCAAAAATCATAGTAAATAGTTAGTTAATAGTGAGAATTAGTCTCCAAACTGTGTGACCATTTAAAATATAAACTCAAAGGTGATTTATATATCACGAGTAATATGAAATGTTTTATTGTTCATAACTTCTGGATAGAAGTAGTGCAGACACAAGACGAAGGTGCAATTTTCTGGTGTGCATTTGTTGCTCAAGCTTACACTGTTTTTAACTAAAAACAAAGTATGCATTTTACATTCAGTAAACATTCAGTACACTACAAACCAGTGTGCTCATAATTAAGACAATACATTAAAACAATATTGTAAGCAGCAAATATGGTAATATCAAGCAGCAAAATTAGCTGTTTTTAAAAATAGCTGGATGCTGGAGGCCATACCTATTAAATTTACAAATGGCCGCCCCCGCTCTTAAACGGCAAAAATAAGGTGGATAGGTATGTGCAGTGTTTTCTTAAAAAGTGACATTGCCAACTACTGGCAGCATTTGTAGTCATTTTTGCAGATAAGTGTGATTTAGGATCATTTTGACAGTTTTGACAATGTTCTCATCTATAGCTGAAACTTTTCAAAACAACAAAAGAAAAACGTTTACATTTTTAGCACATTGTTGTCATGTAAATGTATCCAGAGTAACTGAATGATTTTCGACTGAATGAAAAGCTTGTAGACTTCCAAATCATACCATAGCAATTATCGTGAACACTACACAGCAACATGCTAAAACCACGCAGAACACCAACACCCTGGCAACCACCCATAATGCTCTAGCACTGTTTTGTTGGGCAAGAACCACAATATGTAAAAATCTAATCTAAAGACTTATAAATAAATTTTGCCTAAGCAACATAGGTGTTTTATACAAATGAGCAGTGTTGGAGAAGCTACTTTGAAACTTTTAATAAGTTTTGTAGTTATTGTTCTCTATAATAAGAACAATATTTATGACATACGTGTTCACACCAACTATTAACTACAAACGACATGAAGCTATACTGCATTAAATTTACTCAAGGGAGAAAAATGCACCTATGTGATATAGTTTATAGTTTACAGGAGCCAAATTTTTGGCCCTTTTCACAGATTGTGATGATGTGTTTACAAAATTATTATTGTACTAAATCTAGCCAAATATGCTGCCTGTGTGTTTCTAAATTTGACAGCATTTTCTTAGTTACTGAGAGAAAAAGTGTAATTAAATGGTTGCACTTTACAATAAGGTGTCATTTGTTAACATTAGATAGTGTATTAATTTACATGAACGAACAATGAACAATACTTTTATTACTATTCATCTTTGTTAATGTTAGTTAATAAAAATACAGACGTTTATTGTTTGTTCATGTTAACACTTGAGATTTTAATAATGCATTAGTGAATGTTGAAATTAACATGAACTAAGATTAATAAATGCTGTAGAATTATTGTTCAATCTTAGTTCATGTTAACTAATTTGCAAGGCATTGTTAGATGCTAGTGTTTCTGTCATAGCGATGAAAAGATTTGATTTCAAAAACAACTATTAAACTATATTGATTTTAAATATACAGAGTTCTGGCATGAAACTCTAGAATGCAGTCCAATGGTCTAATTCAATCTGACAATATGACATCATAATCACACGGCACAGCCGACTGGTTCTCTCCTGTGCTAGTAGCCAATGAGTTCACTGCTCAACATTCAAATACATGACTAGTGCTAGGTGTGGCAGTTTGCACCAGGCTTAAGAAACCCTCCACCTTCCCCAGCTCCACCTGTATAGATCTGCTACGAGGTGATTCATATATGCTATATGGGGGTTAATTATATATGTTATATGTGCAGCAGCAGTGTTTCTTACATGCTTACAGCAGCATGTTGTGGATGTATTGGCAGTAGCAAGTCTCCAGTAGCAAGTACTTGTTCTGCAGCAGCAGCAGCAGCGTAGCAGATCTATTCCGCCAAGACCAAATACATTAACATTGTCATGTACATTACCATTCCAATCCCTCCGAGAGTTGTCACGACAGAACTAGTGTTAACAACACTTGTGATTTTAATAATGCATTGATGAATGCTGAAATTAACATGAACTAAGATGAATAAATGCTGTAGAAGTATTGTTCTTTCTTAGTTCATGTTAACTAATGTTAACTTATAAACCTTATTGTAAAGTGATACCAATTAAATTACAGTTACTTATGAAAATGGCAATGGTTACAAAGGGGGATACATCTGAATATTTTCACACACATACAGATTTGATTGATTTCTATATAAATTGCATTGAATGCTTAAAAATATGAGACACCAATGTTTCAGCAGTTTTGAACACGTTTATTTGAAAATGGTTTTAATTTCTTTTGTTTTATTTTTATTTGCTTTTATGTATATGCTTTATTTATTTTTTATGTTTTTTTTTTTTTAGTAATTTATTTTTTATTTTTGCAAGGCATTGTTAGATGCTAGTGTTTCTGTCAACAAAAACAGCTATTAAACTATATAGATTTTAAATATACAGAGTTCTAGCATGAAACTATAGAATGCAGTCCGATGGGTCTATCTTACAACATGACATCATAATCACATGGCACAGTTGGTGCTCTCCTGTATCAGTAGCCAATGAACTCACTGCCCAGCATTCAAAAATATGACTAGTGCTTGATGCAGCAGTTTGCAGCATGCTTCAGAAACCCTCCACCTTCCCCAGCTCCACCTGTATAGATCTGCTACGAAGTGATTCATGTATGCTATGGGGATTATTCATATATTTTTTTATGCAGCAGCAGTGTTTCTTACATGCTTACAGCAGCATGTTGTGGATATATTGGCAGTAGCAAGTACTTGCTCTGCCGCCGCAGCAGCAGAAGCAGCAGCAGCAGCAGCGTAACAGATCTATTCTCCCAAGACCAAATACATTAACATTGCTACGTACATTACCATGCCAATCCCTCAGAGAGTTGTCATGACAGAACTGTATTTATAACCTCAGAATGATCTGAAAGTAAAATCTTAATTATTATCTTAATTAATGAAGTAATGAAGGATACTGACAAAAATATGACAGTGATCAGTGTTGTGTACTACTGTAAGGTTAACTCTACCTTGTTCAAATGTTTCAAAATGATTAACAGTTGAAAACATTCATTAGAAATTTAGAAAAGTAATCAAATGTAATCAGTTACATTACTTTAATAAAGTAATTGAAATAGTTACACTACTTATTACATTTTAAATAGGGTAACTTGTAATCTATAAATTATTACATTTCCAAAATAGCTTTCCCAACACTGACTATGATGACTTCTGCTCTTGAGAACACAGAAATGTGAAAATGGTCCAATGGTTTTGTATATTGTACAGGTATTTTACCTAGTAATTTCTGTGAATTTGTTCAAAAGAAATTAATTCGTGCAAAATATTTGCACATGCAAATTGAAGTGAGCACACAGAGTACACACGGTTAGAAAAGAACAAATTTAAAGGTACAGGGGTTGGACAATGAAACTGAAACACTTGGTTTTAGACCACAATTAGTACGGTGTTGGGCCTCCTTTTGTGGCCAATACAGCATCATTTCGTTTTGGGATTGACAAATGCATGTCATGCACAGTAGCCAGAGGGATTTTGAGCCATTCCTTTTATAGAACAGTGATCAGGTCACTATGTGATTCTGGTGTAGGAAAACGTTTCCTGACTCGCTCCTCCAAAACATCCCAAAGTGCCTCAATAATATTCAGATCTGGTGACTGTGCAGGCCATGGGAGATGTTCAACTTTACTTTCATGTTCATCAAACCTCTGTCACCAGTCCTGCTGTGTGTATTAGTGCATTATCATCCTTATACATGGCACCACCTTGTACAATGTCTGAACCATTGGGTGCACATAGTCAACCTTCACACATTGCTCTTACTGGTGGAATGTGCAATAAGTTAAGATTGGCCACCAGGCTGAGCAAATATAGCCATGAACCTCCAACACTATATTGGCCAGTGTTTCAGTTTCATTGTCCAACCCCTGTAGTTAATTGCCATCCTGAACACTCTAAATGATTTAACATAATTGGATTTCTGGAAAAAAAGGGACACAGAAAAAAGTAATACTGACCCCTTTTTTAAAAAAAGTTGAACAAGTTGGCATGACATGAAATTTAAATGTAATTAAAACATTCAGCCTGTTTTCTAAATGCATCTTATTGTGAAAGATTAATCCACACTTCTCTCTGGGGACTTCTCCAATCGTTTAGTCATCTTAAACTTCGTCCCTTTCTTACAACTAAAAAGCATCCAATAGAACCAAGCCCCCTTCTATTTTTTTTTATTTTCTTTTTTGATAATCCATTTCACTTTCACTGATGCTGTTTCATCACAACTTTAAGGCCTGATAAAAAAGTGACTATCACAACAAAGCCCAAGACATCAACCTTGGCATCTCACCTCAATCTGTTCTTACCGACATAATGCATCATTGCTTTGAATATGATCTGCATGATGTCCAGCTGTAGCATTGTGTCTGTCTGTATGCATAACAGAGATGTGTTCATGTGCTGATTGAATGAATTCATTTCCTAAGGACCACTTCCCATCAAGTGAAACTCTTTAGCCCAGAATGAGAGAGCACTCCTGCATGCATTGGTTAGTTAGTCTGAGTATGTGCTATTATCACTGTTATAAACACTTCTCAGAACTCCACTCCACAAGAGTGCACAGAGCCTCAGATTGTTTGTGTGTGTGTGTGTTTGTGTTTATTTGCGTGTCTCTCAACAGCCTCACCACCCTCTTCCGCTCTGCCTCCGCTGCGCGCCGCTAATGCAACACAACATTAGCATAGTGTTTGATGTTGAGTTAGAAGACGTTTAGGCGCTCCGTGTTTAACAACTGTGTCAAGTGTTTGCACCGTCTACACGCTTCAATAACAACATCAAACAATACACAGTCACCGCAATGTTCCCGGTGCAGGAGCTGTTAGCTTTGTCTCCTCCATCTACGCCCTCTGAGGAAGAAATGGCCTCAGAGCGCAATGAATAATAAAGGACAAATCTCTTCGCCAACAGGGACCTCCATTACGGGCCAGGAGAAGACGGCGCACTCGGAGCGGGCCACTGCAGGGAGCTGCATTCATCAGATTCTACCTTCCCCATTTTATTTGTGTATCTGCTCTTCCTTCTTCAGTCAGATAAAAAGAGCCATCGGGTGGACAGGCCAAGTCTGATGAATACAGGAGGGAAGGAGGAGGGAGGGAGATTAGAGGCCTGGAGAGAGAGACAGAAAGAGCTCGCTGGAAAACGAAAGATAAGAGGAAAGAGGTGAACAGGAACACTTGTCACTGCAGATGTTGGCCTTGATTTCGCCGAGAGGGAGGGAAGATGTTCGCGAGTGTGGCTGGACATAATGCAGCGGCCGAATGTGTAAGGTCTTCCTCGCAGAACTCTGTGACAGCGCTGTTCCCTGAAGATATGGAGTAACATGTTCATAAGGTCAGCAGACCAACAACAGTTTCCTCTGCCAAATATTAAAGGAATGTTTTGGATTCAATACAAGTTAAGGTCAATCAACAGTGTTTTGGGTCAATGTTGTTTACCACAGAAATAATTTGGACTTTTCCCTTTGAAAAAAAAAAAAAAGTCAGGCATACGGTTGGTTGAAATTTTGGAGGCAAAATCCAGTCAGTTTAAAGCTTTGATTTGGTTCAAAAACTTGTTTTTTTATGCTGGTCGAAAGTCTCTTCATATCCCGATAGCAATCACTAAATTAAGTGGTCTAAATTTATTTATATATCGTCTGTGGAAGGTGTATGACCATAAAATGCTCATCCAATCATATCCCTCAGTCCAAGGGCTAGGAAAGCTGTCCTAGCTGCCTGTCAATGTACAATATATTGCCAAAAGTATTGGGACACCCCCTTCTAATGAACAGGTTTGACTACTTCAGTAATTTCCATGAGTACTAATCTCAATGTTTAAGCAAATAATGATATTCTAGGGAATTGTGTCCTTCTAATTTTATAGTAAAAGTTTTTTATTCTAACACGACAATGTCTCCGTGTATAAGGCAAGGTTCATAGAGAAATGTTCAGTTTAGTCAGTGTGGAAGAACCTGACTAGTCTGCTAAGTCCTTTGTCCTAGCTGAACACCTCTGGTGTGGCTTTAAATGCAGACCGTGAGCCAAAAACACCTATGACTTGTGCATATGGGTACAGTCATTTTAGACACTTCCAAAACTAAAGCAACATAGATTGAAATACAGTTTTTATATACATTAAAGATGCTTCCATCTTTGTTGCTACAGTTTTGAAAGTGCCATTTCTGTTCTGAAGAAGGGGGTGTCCCAATACTTTTGTCCATATAGTGTATGTACAAGTCGGTACATTGGTGATGAGTTTTTGGCTCAAGGTCTGCATTTAAAGGGTACATAACATGCACAGTTTCACCTAATCTCATGTTAATCCTGAGTACCTATAGATTAGTAATGTATCCTTAATATCTCCAAAAAGTAGTTAGTTTTATTATATTTATAAAAGAAAAATACTGCTCTCCGATTTTCTCCGGAAAAAGCAGAATTTCTGGAGGCGCGCCGTGGGCGGAGCTAAGTTCAACGATCACTTGAGCTGGATTGCCAATAAAACAGACATTTGGTGTTGTTTCACTTACCGTCTGCAGTTCTGAATCAATACCGGGATCTTTTATAGCTGGCACCACTCCATCTTTTATTATCAAACAATGTGCAAATCCAGCGTCAAACTGATCCTCGTATATGAAACATTCACTTGCTAAACTCCATTGCTGCATCCACTGTTCACGTAACGCTGGGTTCTTCAGGAAGCTGAGCAAAGTTATCTTTGCCTTACAACCATAACCACACTTCTTTAGAGGCATTCTTCCCGAATGAATCCCTTGCAGAGTGCAGCCGAATGAAGCACGTTGATGGCGCGCTCTTTCTCACAGTCTGGCCGACGTTATCGCGGGTGCCACGGACGCGCTTTTCCGGGAGAAATGCTCATATAAGGAGTTCCGCCACCGATTACGTCATTAATGCCACGATTGAAAAAAATCTGCCAAACTTTTGCTATAAAATTAAGAAGACACAATTCCCTGGAATATCATTATATGCTTAAACATTAAGATTAGTACTCATGGAAATTACTAAAGTAGTCAAGCCTGTTCATTAGAAGGGGGTGTCCCAATGCTTTTGGCAATATAGTGTATGTATTTGCGTACCTCCACGCCCCCTCTTTGCGCAGACATGATACATCATGGGCATTCCATTCCACACCATGGAATCTTATGCTTTCAAAGATAGTTTGCTATTGCTAGCCTCTCTGGTGTCGCCTTCTCTACCTTTAATGTGTCCAATATAGAGCCGATATATATATTATATAATAATAATATATAATATTTGGTAACACTTTACAAAGTGTCATTTGTTAACATTAGTTAATGTATTAACTAACATGAACAAACGATGAACAATACATTCATTACACTATTTATTAACAGTAATGGAACTAACGGCATTACTTTTTTCAGTAACGAGTAATCAAACTAATTACTGTTTCCGCCGTTAAAACGCTGTTACCGTTACTGACAATAAAATGCGGTGTTACTATAATTGATCTCACTGAAGCGGTTTTCATCCGAGTAGGCTCTCAGCCATCACATCGCTTTGTAAATTCTGGCTTATTCTTTTCAGCACGTCTTCTTCCAGAAATGAAAAGTAACTAAGATTAACTCAATGAATGTTCACATTTGTTTACGGAGGAAATGTGAGCATTTACCTACATGTCCATGCATCTCACATGGATATTTAAAACAATTGAACATTTAAAAAGCGGAGCCGCTAGTAGATATGAGTTTAGAAGGGAAAACCTGGAGCTCACGTTGGTATCATACGGATTACTTTGTCAGAGAAAAATTATTTTCGACATGAATTACTTCATTTAAAAGTAGACATTTTAAACTTTCTATACATGAATTTCTCATGTCTGTGGAGGTATTCGCTGAGATTCAGGTTGTTTTATTCACATGTCTGTGAAGAGCGGTGACTGAGACCGAGACGGCAAAGGGCGCACCCTGTTTATTTTCTTTATGTTACTAAAGCACATTGTTTTGTTGGTGTTATGACTACGCACAAATAACTAAATGATACCTTATTCTTTTCTGTACAATCAAAAATGAGGAGATTTTTAGTTCTTTTTGTGGTCATCAAGAAAAAATTAGACCGATGTGGTCTTCCACATCAGAGGGTTTAACAGTATTGCCATCAGTTGAAGTGAACCCCAATAATGTGATATTTAGCCCCTGGAACATGTCTCTCACATTGTCCCAAAGCAACAGTAAAATAGTGTAGATTAGTGCACAATGTTTTATTTAATCAACATATTTATTATTGGGGGCATCCAAGTTATTTGACATATTTGAATTAAAAAAATAATAAAAAAAAAAATTAATTAGTTACTTTCATAATGATGTAAATCAGTTACTGTTTGTGAGAAGTAACTAGTAGTAACTAGAAGTAACTTGTTACTTTTTTAAAGTAACATGCCCAACACTGTTTATTAATAAAAATACAGTGGTTCATTGTTTGTTCATGTTAGTTCATAGTGCATTACCTAATGTTAACAAACACAGCTTGTGATTTTTTTTATAATGCATTAGTAAATGCTGAAATTAACTAAGATAAATAAATGCTGTAGAATTCTTAGTTAATGTTAAATAATCAACCTTATTGTATTACCTAAAAATTACACTTAACACTTATATATTAATAAAAACATTTTACAAAAATAATATTTCATATATTTTTTAATGAATTATTAAAAGTATCTTAGGGAATCTGTATGATTTAAAGGGATAGTTCACCCAAAAAATGAAAGTTCTGTCATCATTTAAGTTGCTCAAGCTGTTCAAAATCTGTTGGGCACAAAAAAATGTTGGTAAACAAATGGTCAGCCATTGAATTCCATAGTATTTTTTTTACATGTTTGGTTACCAACATTCTTCAAAATATCTTCTTTTGTGTACAGCAGAAGAAAGAAAGTCATGTGGGTTTGGAACAACTTGAGAGTCAGTAAATGATGACAGGATTTTCATTTTTGAGTGAACAATTCCTTTAATGGGAGTTTAGCATTAAGGCAAAAAGTTCCCTGTGCACCTAACTTGGAACTACTGAACTCTGAACATTCCCCAAATAATAATAACAATCTGACCTTTAAAGTCTCACATAATCAGAAGCATTATTCAGACAGAGCGATCATGTGCCTCTTCTGATCTTTGTGGAATTTGAATGCACCTTTCAAAAAATGAAAACTTACCTGTTTAAATTCTGTGAAGTTAAGTTCCACGTTCCACATATCATTTGTATTTTCAATTTCAAAAAATTGAACATAGTTGAAAACATGTCACTTATACTATAATAAAAATGAAAAAGGAAAACAAAATGAGGTGTCCTCACAATGATAATGCATGGTGATCTTTGGCTCTCTTGCAATTTTGAAAAAGAAAAAAAGAAGAAGAATTTAATGAATAAGGTCAGCCACTTATTCACACAACTTCTAAATTATTCAAACTATTTTTTCCTTATCTTGCCTCAAGCACCAAGGACAGCCACTGGTGATTCCTCCAAAAAAAAGCATAATAATATTTTGCACATATATTATTTATAACAGATCATGTATCCACCTTTTTCCTGAATGTGGAAGTCTCGTCCACCTCATGACAGAAAGATGCTTTACATTTCCAGTCTCTAGTGTTTCTAGTCAAATTAGTACACATCTTAACCCTCCACACATTTTTTAATTTGGTTATATTTAAAAAGTTTTAGTTTAATTAACTAAATTTATCTTTATACCCCATTATATCATGGATTTCAATAGTAGAGACCAGAACACGAGAGAACATGCTAGAATTCATCATGGTATCGCTCATCGGTTACTCAGGAAAAAGGTGGATACAATGCATACCCGTTAATTTATCAGGAGCCTAACTGAGATCTATAACCCTCGATATTGGACACTTTTGGTCATTAAATAAACAAATCATGGCTGACTGCTAATAGTGCACTTCTACAATGGCAACTGAAAACTGCTTTTGCATAATGATGCATCCACACCACTAGGTGTCAGTAGAAATCCAACACCGCTGTCAAATCCGCCAGCACATCGTAAACAAAAAAATGTGTGACTCTTCAGACTCATTTTCTCACTTGCTTGAAGACCTTGAATTAAAAATGAGAATAAAACCATTGTGCGATTCTAAAATATGACTGCAGGTGCGTTCCATGTCTACTTAGCCTTCGTTTCTGCATATCTGTGTGCGTGCCACATCCCCACTTTCACACTGACATGTCCTCGTAGTGGCACGAGGAGACGGTGGTGCCCTTTATGATATGAAGAGCAGGGAAAAGGTTATTCGCTAGAGGTTGATATGTGTCAATCACCCTTTGGAGGCTGTTTGCTGTCACTGCCTTGGTCGGCGCACAACCTCCCGCGCACACTCTGATAATGCTCCAAATATCAGGTGAGAGGAGAGAGAGCTGGCAGAAAAGAGATTGCCTGACCTTATTGTTTGCCTTCGTCTCCTCTTTGTTCTTCACAAATAAAGGTTTTTTAATAAACTGAAAAGGTCCTCCGCTACAGCCTGGGGAACCAATGAAAGGGAGCACTGAGGTATGGCACAATGTGGCAGCACAGAAAGAAGCAGCTCATCAGAAAATAACAAAGGTGCAAGTTAAAGATAAGGCTGCTGTCAGAGATTAATCCCACCAGCCTTGATTGTTTTCTTTAATACCGGCCCTGCTACGGCAAGCGATAAGTTTGCTGAGTAATTTAGTTTTTTCCCTATTTTTTTTTTTTTTTTTTTTTTTTTTGGCTAGAATAGGAGGCAGCGGAGAAGGATAGGACAGAAAATAATATTCAGGTGTGCCCAGTAATTGATTTTCTCTTTTTCCTTCCTCTCTCTCCCTCTTACTTTCCACCAAATAAAATGAAAGCCAAAAGTGCTTTCGTTCCACTTTCTTTTAGTCTTTTTTCCGCCCCTCACTTTCTCTGCAGATTAATAAACTTGCTTTATTCAAACCATTAAAGGATAAAGAGACTGCCTTGCGAGGCATTTTTTGCGGGGGATTTTTTAAAGCAAACTGAAAGCAGACCACCGTTAGACGATGTGACAAGCCTGAGGTGATTTGCTGCCTCTTTATGATGAACATGGCTCAGATGGCGTTAATTACATCACTGATGAAGAGAGAGGAAACTAAGATGGTACATTTGCCTTATGTCTGACTGAACAACTATATGAGATATGCTCTAAATAAATAAATGAACAAACTGGTTTTGAATTAGCCGAAAAGCTGAATTTTTTAGCATTAGAGGTCATGCTATACACTGTACAAAAAAAAAAAAAAATCAGTAGTTTTTACTAAATAATTTTGGCAGTTGTGGTTGCCAGAATAATTTTGTAAAAAATACAGAAAAACATTAAACACATTTACAGATAAGAAATTTACAAATAAGAAAATTTGAATGTAAACCAGTAAATTCAACAACATACTGCTACTAAAATCTGTTTTGTTTATGTAACATACTGACAACAACCATAATAATGCAGGTTGTAAAAAGCATATGCTTATTAGGTAGGTTTTGATGCTGGGATGCTGGGATGCTGGTTTTAGCTGGTTTAAAACGGTCCAAAGCTGGTTTATGCTGGTCCTTAGCTGGTCATGTGCTGGTGCTAAATTGGTCCTGAGCAGGAGGGACTAGTTTAGGACCAGCACATGACCATCTAAGGACCATTTTAGGACCAGCATAAACCAGATTAGGACCAGCACAAAACAGTTAAACCAATTTTGGACTAGCTTAAACCAGCACCACAGCATCGAAACTTACCTAACCAGCATATGCTGTTTTTCCCTGTGTTCCATTCGGAAGGGCTCATCCCTATGCCCTAATCCCTTCAAAGATTTTACCCTTAAAGGGTTGAAGGGTGTAGGGGACCAAACAACTGTTTTTCTGAAGTGCCCTTCTGCGTCATCATCCCGTGGCCACATAGGGGTGCTGTCATCATGCAAAGAATCTGCGCAAAGCATCATGGGGGCCCGAAGTGTCCATCAGTTGTACCCTTCGAAATCCTTCATTCCGAAGGGCCCTTTGAAGTGGCTAGTTTTGAGCACTTGGCGGCCATGATTGTTTTCACTCCGAAGTGCCCTTCGGAGGGCGATATATCCAGTTTGGAACACACCGTTTTTCAACAGGGGAAAGCCACATGAACAATCAAAGTCCATCACAAATAGCTTTTCCACAAGATGAAGTATAAAATATCCTGGGTTGTTTCAACCCAACTGCATGATTTTGAGATCCATCTTTTTACACTGAGGACAACTGAGGGACTCATATGCAGCTATTACAGAAGGTTCAAACGCTCACTGATGCTCCAGAAGGAAACATGACCTTAGATGCATTAAAGAGCAGGTCATATGATATTTTAAAGTATCCTAATATGGTGTTGTGTGTGAGTCCCCTATAACAGGTTTAAATGCATCTAAGGTCAGGAAACATACTAATTTTCTCATAATATACATTTAATAACACAGTCATTTGGAATGATTTCAAAACACTTCGTTCAAACCAGTTTAGATCTCAAGGTCTGTAAATCCCTCCCTTCCGTAAGCCTACTCTGATTGCTCACCTGGCCAAGTCTGTTGTGTTTGGCCTTTCCGTATACAATGCGTGTCGGAAACACAATGCCCATTACCATAATTCATTTTTGGGTAAAAAGGATTTTAAAATATGACATTTTTTTTAATATTACCTTCAATCAAATGCATTATCTTGTGATGAAACACTCCCAGGTACAATCTGCAAGAACATGTTGTCTCATACATTGTAGGTGCGCTATAGGCTGTTTTTAAACTATTGTTTTTTTAACAATTATTACCTGCACAACATGAAAGGGAACACTACATTTTCAGTGTGAACCTCAAGATCAAGCTGTGAAAATCCTCCAACGATGATGTTTGAAAGTAGTGACTCAGCTTCCCCATTTATTTTAGAATCCTCTTGTTGCAGAGAATTTTCTCTATTTTGTGGAGAGTCAGTGACCCTATATTGTCATTAAAAAGCAGTAATGTAAATGACATGTTTGTAATGGTATACTAATTAATGCATTCAATAATTATGATTACTGGAGGAGTATTATGACATAATAACACTTGACTCATGTTTGATAAAATACAATTAATAACTTCAGTATATACCTGGTTGAAACCATTTCTTTGCATCCTTGGATACACAATCTGGATGTACACACAGTGTTTGAATTGAGGGGGGCTTGGGGGGTCCCAGACCTCCCATAAGCATTAAGGGGACCCCCATAACATCCAAATCATTCATTTGATAATGATTTTATACAACAGTTAAAAACTTAGTTAATATTAAGAGACTTACGTTTTAGACACCAAAATGCCTATTTTTGCTCTATTTCGCCAAAACAAAAATTATTCCAAATACAGCCACGGCACTGTTTTCTGCCTCTGAACAACATGATAGATACTGTTTCATTCCTGAATGAATCAACTGTTTAAATGATTTGGTTCAATCCCAATGACTCGCTTATTAACATAATAACAGTTACTTTTCTGCCACCTACTGGCGGTTTTATTTCACTTTTAATTTCACCAAGTACCTTTCTTTCTTTCTTTCTTTTAATAATTTTAAATATCAGTATTCAACGATTTAGGATTAAAATCTTAAAACTTTACTTATGCATTTGTAACTGCAGGTTAAATGCATTCAGTAGGTAAATACATCTAAATGCCAATTCAGATGCAGCGTCTGTTTCCTCTGCATTGAAAAGTTGAATTTTGTTGATAATGATTTTCTTTGTGTGGTAACAGCCTAAAATGTCTTATTATTCTAAATGACTTTATTGATTAAATAAGAATTCTGACACAAAAGGTAATGCACACTTTCAGAAAAAAAAGAATGGTTTTGAGCTGTGGAAAACAGCTCACGGAGGCAGGTTTCAAAAACGATTGTATTTGTTTTCACCATTTATGGTATTGTGCACCAACCTATAATTAGAAAGAGAAAAAAAAAAAAGATTATCTTTATTTTTACATAAACGGCTTAGCACCACAATAAACATATGTTAAACACCCTTCCTCCTCCTCAAATGGTGTTTGGCCACCCCACTCACCACTAAAGAATTGTGTTTATTTAGACGCAGAACGTTTCTTTACAAGCATATATCAAACAGGAGATTTTTCAGACCCACACTCCAACTTCACCTCAGCACCAGTCCCGAGTCAAACGAGCACAGAAACGGTACTGGTGACACAGAGCTTCAGTAAAACAACAGTGAACTGCGGTGATGCACCACAGTTCTAATAATGATCTACTAATGCTATTTAAGTGCTTCAAAGGAATTTGAAGATCAAGATCAGGGTAAATTTAACTTATTTTGTCTTCTGGGAAACATGTACCTACCTTCTGTAGCCTCTGAAGGGCAGTGTTAAATTAAAAAATATGATATTTAGGCAAAATAAGAAAAATGTACACATCTCCGTTCTGTTCAAAAGTTTTCACCCTGTGCCTCTAATGCATTGTTTTTCCTTCTGGAATATCAGTGAGCATTTGAATATTCTGTAATAGTTGCATATTACAGAGTCCCTCAGTGTGAAAAGATGGATCTCAAAATTATACAGTAATTGTTGGAAAGGGTTCAAAAAAACATAGCTATGGATCATTCAGGTCACAACAAATTTTTGTACAGAGTCATTGTTTACAAATTCAACTATTATTTTCTCTTGTGGACTATATGTGTACATCTTTTATGTGAAATATCTTATTCAGGTCATTACTAAATAAAAAATAACATGCATTTTGTATGATCCCTCCAATTAAGAAAGAAAGAAAGAAGGTTTGTTTTTGACTTACCTCTTAACTTCTTAACAGTTTTTTGTGTCTGTGTATCTGTGTCTGTGTATTTATTGTTAACAAATTTAAACTACTTTTATGTTACCATTTTTTTATGGGTGAAATACCTGTGAGTTAAACGCGGCGCTGCTTCTCGTCTGGTGCATGACTACATTCTGCCCATGTATTACATGCGCGTCCTTGAAAGCGCGCAGTTTTCTAACGTAGCCTAATTAACTTCTTAGGTAATCTCATTGGTTTCAAATGGTTCCGAAATTACAAAAACATATAGGCCTACATATATTTACTTTTTTGGACAAAATTATTGCTAGGGAGAGTCTGGCAGTAGCTGGATATTGTGAGGGACACGTCCCGTCCCGCAAGGCCAAATGTTTTGTACATTGTAAAACAGAGGTAAAATGATTCAACAATTTTAATTAAAATCACAATGTGCATGTATTTATTTATTTTTCTAAAATGACTGGCAGACTGTCCATTATCCCTTACTTGCATAATAGAGTGTCTCTATCACATTGTCTCAGCTGAGTATCTAGAATCATCATCTCTACAGTTCTAGAATTCTGAGCACATGAAAATGACTGACAATCGCAGAGCTCAAGCTGAGCCACGTATGTGTTTGTTCAGTCTAGCGGAGTGGTGGTCTTGCTAATGGACATCCGTCTTAGTGACAACTGCCATCCAAATGAGCACCGCAAGATCTTGACATGCGTTGACATAATCAGCCGCAGGGTGAAGTGAACTCTGGAAAACAGGCAGGCACGGGGCCCTGAATGCATCTTTCATTTCTCGTGCAATCTATCCAGCGACACAGTCATCTAATAAATTCTTGCTCTGTTCGCAACGCATCAGTGAATCTGCTTATTAATATCTACAACCCTCTTTTATTTGTCCCTTATTGTCTCTTTATCTCTCTCCATCTCTGCAGCCTTTCCAGTGTCTCCAAGGCTCTCCTGAAGATGGATTCACTCCAGGGCTGTTTTTCCAATTATGGAGTTCTCTCTGCAATGAAGGTCATCACAATTAGAGCACCATTTAGCTTCTCCCAGTCAAAAGCACAGAATAGCGGTTGCGACTGTACAGAGTGACCGCTGGATTGTCATTGCAGCCCACTCAAGTGGCTCTTTCATGACTGCAGGCAAATGCATTAGAAGAAACCTGAAGATTAGCTGTGGGCGAACTGAAAAGACAGCTCGGAAAGAGAAAAAGCTTTCAAAATCAATATTAGCTAGCATCTATTATGCACTCAGCGGCGGGTTGTATAGTCTTGTATGGCAGCGGTGATGGAAAGTGGAGAGAGCTGTATAGACTCTACTGTATATTACATTTCTCTATTATCACCATTACAGATAAACTGTAAATGGATGTACTCGTGGTTATAACCACAATAGAAAGAGGTGAGAGGCTCTTGGGCTGTTTTCCTGCAGCATGATGGAAACATACATATTAAAAAATCACAGAAAAGCCTTTACATTATTTTTCAACTGCAGACCATGAAGGTTCATCAAAAAGTGTACCGTTTTCCTGTTCACATTGTCTTTGTCATTCTCACCCACATAGCCTGTTCTTTTCTCTATGTGTGTGTGCATTAAGTCCTTTGTGTAGTGTTTGCATTTATCTTTATGCACATAACTGTGTTGCGGAGAAAATGAAAAAATAAAAAATCACTGATCCTCATATCCTTATTTCCTGTAGCATATTTACCGAGCCTCTGCGTGTGTGTTTGGAGCAGATGGTGAGGGACTAAAGCTCCATGGTGGAAGGGAAGGCGTCTAATTGCTTTAAGTAAATCGATACGGGACTGCAGCTAGCAGCAATCCCTCACTCAACATCAGCCTCTCACTGCAATTACCACATTGATTGGCCACTGCTAATTGAAGGCCTCGTTATTTCAGCTTTACGCAGTCATGGTGACATAGAGTTCAGACCCCAGCAAAATTTCTTTGTTCTCCTCCTGTAATATACATATAGATGCAAAAGCCTCTAATGCATCTGATGTCTTTCTTTAAAAAATGCATTTTTATCAGGCTCCAATGTATAGGTTTCTACCTAAGTACCGGTACTTCTAATTTGGGCTGAGGCTTTTATTTAAGTTTGAAGTAAAATTATTTGATGGACGTATAATATGTGGTGAGTGCATTCACTCAGTATCATATCTCTTATTTTTGACCAAGATGGCTTTTAGGGGGTTTAGCATCTGAACTCTTCATATATATCACATACATATCACATACATACATAACTCTTTATATATATATATATATTTATATATTTC
The DNA here is from genome assembly GCA_033026305.1 of Cirrhinus molitorella. NCBI lineage: Eukaryota > Metazoa > Chordata > Actinopteri > Cypriniformes > Cyprinidae > Cirrhinus > Cirrhinus molitorella. Next base: position 22,124,377 of record CM065123.1, on the reverse strand, counting down.
GTGTTGTGCTTAACAAGATAAGAGTTAATGCCATAATACTTTTTTTGATAAATTTATATTAAAATATGTGAAGTGCAATTCATATATACTTTGTCTTAAAAACCCTTCTGATATGATGAACGTGTTTTTATTTCACAATTAAATTTCATTTTGATTCGAGAGGATAAAGTAAAAAATCCCATAGTTATACAGTTGTCTTCATATCATATTTATAAAAACAATGTAGAAATATTATATTTTAAGGTGTCCTTGTTACACGTTACATATACTTACCATTATAATAACAAAAAAAATCCATAATTATATGCAATTAACCCAAAGGCAAACCCTAATCCTAACCCTAACCATATAGTTACATATAGTTAATTATTATTACTCAGTAATTAAATGTACAATTATAAAGTGTAACCAAAAAAGCTTCATGAGCTTCATTTTTTTTTAAAGGAAAACCTTATTAAGTAGTTATCTTGGTCCCATTTTATACTAGTTGTATATATAAATTTAAATTAATCATTTGATACAGTGCACTTATTGTGTACATAACGGTACATGTTTTTACTACTTATTACTTATAGATTAAAAATACCTGCATGCTATTACATTTGTCGTTAATTTCTGTTATTACATTTGTAGATACATAGTAGTTAAACGGATAGTTAACCAAAAAAATGAACATTCTGTCATTAATTACTCACCCTCATGTTATTCCAAACCAGTAAGACCTTTGTTCATTTTCGGAACACAAATTAAGATATTTTTGATAAAATGTGAGAGCTTTCTGACCCTGTATAGACATCAACGCAACTACCACATTCAAGGCCCAGAAAGGTACCAAGAACATTAACAAAGTAGTCCATGTGACATCAGTGGTTTAACTGTAATTTTATGAAGCTACGAGAATATATTTTGGCGGCAAAAAAAAAATAAAAACACCCGAACACCGTCTTCCACCATTATGAGAGTCTCTCGATAATGACAGAAAACAATAACTTGGGGGAGAAGAATTGTTGAATAAAGTTTTTTATTTTATGTTCCGAAGATGAACAAAGGTCTTACGGGTTTGGAATGACATAAGGGGTGTGTAATTAATGACAGAATTTCCATTTTTGAGTGAACTATCCCTTTAAGGCCACCTAACATAAAGAGGGGCTGTTGTTTGTTTGTTTTTTTGTCTTGTTTATTGTAGAAATATTTATGATTAAATATTTACTACTTCACTGCTCACTAATATTTAAAAAAAAAACATAGACTACCAAATTCAATTGATTTGGTGTAATAATAGATGCTATTTATGAACGATTCATATTTATATTAAACATTCTGCAAATATAATACTTGTGCACACTCATATGCATTCAAAGTGTAAGGAAAACTGGTAACATTTTAGAATAAGATTCATTAGTTAACATTAGTTAAATACATTAGTCAACATGAACTAAGAAAAAAGCATTTATTAATCTTAGTTAATGTTATTTTCAGTTGTGTTTGTTAACATTAGTTAATGTACAGTGAATTAACATGAACAAACTATAAACAACTATATTTTTATTAAATTGCATTAACAAAGATTAATACATATTGTAATAAATGTATTGTTCATTGTTTGTTCATGTTAGTTAATACATTAACTAATGTTAACAAAATGAAACCGTAATATAAAGTGTTACCGGAAAATTGTAAAGGATATTTCTACAGCCATTACATTTAAAGTTAAAATGATATACATATCTGTAAAAATCATGTGAAATTAACATGAATATAAACAGTGCTTTTTGTTTTTTTAATCATGGGCACTTATTTACCACTCACCCTTTCATCTAACATCTGATATTTATTATATACTAGGCTATGGATTTATAAGGTGTATTAATATTGTTATTTCTATTATTTAGGCATCTATGTTTTTATTATTTCCAAGTTAGTTGCAAAACATGCTTCAATATGATTCAATTAGCACTTTTTTTGCTAATTACAAATTGACATTCAACATCTACAATTATTTTTAGCCGTCGCTCTAAAAATATTTGTACTTTTTTAGCATAATCAGATCTCCTTAGCAGAATGGCAAATGTCAAAACATATCTTAAGACAAAACACAACGTATCATTGCCCACACACAGTGCACTCAGTGGAATAGAAAGAATTTTCCGTTTGGAACGCCACAACAGCCATTAAATTTTGTGGAACATTCATAAAATTATGTTGCTGTAATTTGTTCATTTTCAACAGGTTAGGAGAGATGAGCTGGTGGCCATGCCCAGCACCACCATGACCCTTCTCTTCATTTCCCATGAGCCCCAGTTAAAAATGACCTTCCATGCCTCTCCTCTCTGCTCCAAACCCCCTCGAAGAATAATAAGGGCGCCAGACACATTAATTAGACGCTCTATTTAGATAAATGTCTGCGAGCGAACGTGAGGTAGTTATTAATATTTCATATTAAAATAATTAAATTCAATTTTTCATTCGAGCGAAATAGAACATCTACATTAGCGTGCATTGCTTTCTCTTCTTACCTCCTTCCTGTGTGTGCATTTTTATTAAAGCCTTTTTTTCTTTCGCACACATTTTCCTGCTCTTGTACTTGCAATGTTCCCTCTGCAACACTGATTGGGTCAAAGTGCCACATGGAGAGAAGGTACAGGAAATGACTGTTAATTAAAGAGCTGACAGCTCGCATGTCGCTTGCTGCGTGTGTGAATGGAAGTGTGTCTGTGTGTGTGTGTGTGTGTGTGTGTGTGAGCTACATTGTGAATGTGTGTGTCTCTAAACCCAAAATCGTGGACCATCTTAGATCAAATAGGTAACTACATCTGTCAAAAGACATTTTTGCCATGGCACTTTGTGCAATTGTTTCAATAAAATTCTAATTTAGCCTTATATTTCCCTCATCTCCGGTTTCCGTCCATTTTCCCATCCTGTAGAGTCTCATCTCATCTTCCGCCGCATCACATTGTAGAGCACTTTTGTGCCCCTGATCTCTTCAAGGTTCAAATCCATCAGCAAAAATCTTAAATGCTTCCATTGTCTCTTGTGTGGGAGGTCAGTTCTCTGTTTCACCTGACCAGAAAGGGCTAAATGGTTGCCAGGGAGACTGGAGATCATTTGTGCGTATGTGTGTGTGTATGCGTGTGCACTTGTGTCTGTGTTTCTTACGTGTGTGTAGCGCTTCTAATGCTTCTATCAGCCTTTAGTCACGCTGGTGTTATTTGGAGCAATAATACTGAGGCTGACAGTTTGTCTCTCTTCTGTCCGTTACTCAATAGCATAAAAGGCACCCCTGACCTTTAAAAGAGAGAACTAATAGATGAATGAATGAAAGCCAGGAAATATAAGCAGTGAGGGCAGACTCCTGTGGAAAAAAAGCCATTCCGACACAGGAAGTACAATAGATGTAGAGCTGCGGCAATCATAGAAGTGTCGCAGAGTGTTACACAGAGTGGAGTGCATAGAATAAATTCATTACTGCTGCAATAAATAAAGCAGAATGCCTATACACTGAAAGCCAAAGCATTCAGTCTATAAAAAAAAATTTGAAATTTGCACATATTCGGTGCATAATAGTATGAACAATAGTATTGAATTTATTAAATATGCATGGGTTTTAAAAACCTCAGACTAATTGTATGAGATATGTATTGATATTAATTAATTAACTGAACAAATAAATAAACAATAAAAAAAACATTCCATGAATGTTACATTCTTATTGTCACAAATTTGCTTATTTGATCATTCACTTTCAAGCACAGTTTCTAATCTAATAAAGGGATAAAATATATATTTTACAATGTAGTACTGCCCTTCAGACGGTACATAAGATATTTACATACAGTCAAACCAAAAATTTGTCAGACACCAGTTATAAATTAATGGGTGCAGGACACTCTTAAAGAGCTATTACATTTATGTAACTGAGAAAACTGTGACATATTACACCCAAAAATTCATACAGTGGACTACCAGTAAAACTGATAACGAATTTGGCACCAAAAATTGGTGGTTTAACACGTTGACCTGACCATGTTTTGTTAAATACCTTTCTATCAAAGTTAACTGACATTATCCAGATGAATTTGTTCTGACAGTTTAATTCTCATCATATTTCATTACCATTTTTTAAACTATAGTGAATAAACCGTGATAATGTGAGAAATGTTGAAGGTGTCTGAATAAATTTTGGTTTGACTGTATAAGGCAAAATAATAACGATTCTTTTATTCAAAAGAGTGTCCTGTTCAAAAGTTTTCATCCCCCTTCTTTCTTAATACAGTGTTTTGTCCTTTAGAGTATCATCAACTGTTTTTACCTTTTTACCTGTTTGTGTGAATATCTGGATCTCAGTATCGAAAAGCCACAAATGTGGCTCAAATGTGCAGAAGATGCTGAAAAAACGAAGAATGCGCAGAATCTGGATTTGTTTTCTAAAGAAAAGTAATCGTTTCACTACACAACTATGCAGTATTATCACAAAACATACAAATAATGATCATTAGAACCACTTTTGAGATTTTCGACATTTTCAACATGGATATAAGTATCCTTTATGTGATAACTTCAACAGTGCAGTATTACTTTTTAAAAAAAAAAAATTGATGATCCCTCTTTATTTATTTATTTTTTAAATGACAATCATCTTTCAGATTCTAAAAGAGCTATGCAAACTTATGCACTCAGCTATAGGAATTGTAAATCTCAAATCCTAATTAATTTTACATCTATTTTGAGGTTTAAACTGTGTTTTGAATTCCATTCAAACCCACTCGATAATTTCTTTAGATCAAAATTTGATAGATGGTTAAATTCAAACCCTTTTGTAACCACACAATGAATTTATACAGTGATATTTTTTCTGCTAAAGCAAACACCTGCAAACTGTGAAAGCACATTATTGTGAACCTAAAGCTTACATCTCCAATCTAAAACAACTTTTGGCCTTTCGGTCTCCATAGCATCTTTTCAACAAGATTAATGTTAAATAATGTGCATTTGTTCATGAGTTAGCAGTTTGTGTAGACTAAAAGGCTGGATGATGATTAGGCAGATATGGGGAGTATTTAGCATGTTATTCTCCCCCTGCTCTCTTTTGGACTCTTCCTTGGCTCTGTGCCTAGTGAGTGTAATTTGGATGAGTACTGCTCGCTTGCCTTTGGGCTCATTAACAACAATATAAACAGTAATTACAGTGATCGCCTAATTAATTCATTGAAAAACGGGCGAAAAAAGGAAAACGCTGAATGGTTAAGAAGCAAGCGCAAATCTTTTGCCAAGATAACAATTTTATGGCAACATTGTTGACATAATTAGCAATTTCACGTGCCACAATACAACTTCAATAATTACAACACTTTTTTTAAGAATTCATTTATGTGCATTCTCCTCTTATTGTTTGCTGAGATTTCCACAGTGCCCATCATTTGTGCAATTGTCCCTTCTTTGATATTCTTGATAAAATGTACTACTTACAATCTACTTCTTTTGTTCCAGAGCCAAATATGTGTTTCTGTCTGGGCATCTGTGACGAGTCTGCAGTGTGCCTAGTTTGGAAAGAGAGAAAAAAAATGTTCACGTGACTCTCAGCTCTTCATTATTGGTCTTAATTAGCTTAATTAGTGTAATTACTTAATTGTGGTTAGTTAAAAAATGATAAATACCTACCGGTAAAAGATGAATCGCTTGTAAGAGAAATTAATGAGCTTATATTTCATTAATATAACTTTGACTAATATTTTTCCTATGAAATTTCATTCATCTTTTTTCTTATTGAATAGCATCACCTATATTCCCTTATGAACATACTAGGAATATACTGCGAAATATAATGCAATATTTGAAATAATACATATCTATATACTGAAAAACCACCACTTTTTTAATTACATTTTTATGTATATATTTCAATATACTGCAATGGACCTTGCATGGTTCTATATTGACAATTTGATACGTATAAATAAAGATATACATACACACACACACACACTCGTACTTGTGTGGATATGTTGGACAAAATATAATTGTGAATATATAGTATCAAATATATTTATACACTAACAGTACCCTACATCTACATATTATGAAGTTTAATATTTAATATAAAATAACATTACGATAAAGTATATATATTGTCACATATTTTCAACATATGGAAAGAGGCAATTCCTTATTTATTATTCAATATAATATATTAATTAGCAATATAATATACTATACATATAAAATTCTATATACTGATCATTAATATACTAGGATTTTTTTTCCTTGCATAAGGGTTACTTAGAATGTATTAATTTGTCACAGCATCTGAAATATAATTAATCTGATACCTTAAAAAATATTAGCTTAGGTTAGAAGGTTAAAACTATACTACAGACTTTTGCTGATAAATTAAGACTATTTTAAAATGAGCAGATTCCTTTTTCAGTAATTAATCAGGAATCTAAATAAACTGTGACAATAAGCTTCTCAGCTGTTGATCTGAGACTGTTTCAAGCAGTGTTTTTAATGCCTAACAATGTAAGAGCGAGATATTTTAGTGACAGACACTGATCATTGATCAGCAGTGAAAGCAGACAGGCAGAAAGCATGAATGAGCTCCTGGGCCGCATGGAAACCAGGCTGTAGTTGTGCCAGCTGACTGGTCGCCAGCAATGGAAACTTCCCACAATTAACACAAATTACTGACAGTCTGCCAGCTATCAGCGCCTGGCATCAGCCTCGGGCCTGGCAGCCATGCAGAAATAGGAGGTGGGATCATATACAACAATGATAATGTGCGCTTCTGTGTGTTCATCCATTATCACCAGTGTCACTGCCAATATGTGTCTCATGTCTCTGCATGTCATTTCTAAGTGGCACAAGTGGTGGTGGTGTTGGTGTGTGTGTGTGTGTGTGTGTGTTTATAAAATTAACTCAAGAAACATTTGTTTGTTAAGGTTAATCATTCTCTAATGTAAGTGTTTATGTAAACTTTAAACAAGCCCATCTTCAAAAGGCTAATTTAAGAGTTTATTACCTTGAAGTCCACTGTATATCAGATCAGTGTGGTATGATAGGTTGTAGAAAGTGTTATTTATCTTCTCTTGCCATTGTTGTCTAATTATCATTTACATTGTACAAATCTATCAAGCCTGTAAAACGATAAAAAAAAAAAAAAAAAAAGAATGATGTAATGTGGCACAAGGTTTCAATATGAGATATCTTCCCATTCTGGTTAGTTACAACGTAGAAAATCATATAACAAGCACAGACTGCAGCTTCAACTGTTAGAATAGAGTTATGGCGCCATCTAATGTTGAAAAGAGGACAAATGTCTAGCACCTTACACACGACACTGAAAGAAAATCAAGGATTGCACGGTTACTACTGAATACATTGGTCTACTAATTTATGCTCTCAAAATCCCGGAAAAAAACGTATGGAAGTTGTTAAATCATATAGAGAAAGACCTGGTAAGCAGTAAAGGGTGCGATATTTTGACAAACTAAAGTTAATAAAGATAATTACGAGCAGTATTACTTAAGACATTAGATTAATATTTCACCCACCTGCCCGGAAATTATAAGATTCTTGCCCTGGAAATCCTGGCTCAGTTTGTCTATACGCAAACGCCTTTTGTTCCTCAGACAGTTTTTTGCACTCTTCTCCATGATTTATTATAACAGCTATAACTGTTATATACATTTAAATACATCCATGGAATCTGGTGTAACACTACACTGTAAAAAAAAAAAATCCGTAAAATTTACGGTAGAAAACCAGCAGCTGTGGTTGCCGGAATTTTACCATAAAAATATGGTAGCAACGTTTTACAGTTTAGGTTTTTAGTAAAAATTTACAAGTAAATACCGTAATTTCTTTAACTGATATAATTGCAATGTACCAACCTATTGAAGTACTGAAATCTGTTTTATACCTTTGTAATACACTGATAACCACCAAAACCAGGTGGTGATGAGAAAGTCACATGATAAACTAAAGCCCATCACAAGCAGCTTTTAAATATTAACATATATAGAAGGTGCACAGTGTCATTCACACAAACACTAAACACCATCATGATAACACACATGAAACTGACATAATGCAATAAACATTCATTTAACAACATTAGATGTAACATACAACCCTAATGTACAAAACTGCTAAGAAAAAAATAAGAAGAAAGAGTTATTAAAAAAAAAAAAAAAAACATTACTTAAAAATGTAACGCAGGGAATTCTGGGAAATTACGGTTATTCACTGTAAATTTCACAGTCTGTTAACCATTTAACAGTTTTGAACTGTAGCGTTTTTACAGTTATCTACTGTTAAATTCACGGTCATTTTTTACAGTGTAAGTGGTTCTGGCTTATCTGTAGAAATTTGTGAAGAAGAATATAATTCAATAAAATGCCCATCTTTCAATCATTGTAGCTAATTGAATTTTTATGAAGGTTTTTAAAGCTAATTAATGTATAGACACTTATCTTAAAATCAGGAGCCTACAATATTAGCAGTTATCCACATTTTCTTCTTTGCAAAAGTAAGACTATGGGCAGAGCTGGGCAGATTACTTACAAATTGTAATCAGTTACTGATTCCAGATTACATGACAAAAATTGTAGTCAGTAATGTAATCAGTTACATTACATATTTTAGGTAATGTAATCAGATTACTTTTAGATTACTTTTGACTTTACTCATTTATCCCATTGATTTAAATAGGATTATTTTGTAGCAAAATTATGTAAAAATGCAAAGAGTAAGAAAACATGTTCCATTCATTGTAATTTACAACATGAAGTGCATTAAACATTTTATTACGTCAATGTTTCCCAAACTAGGGTTCAAACAGGAACTGCAGAGGGTTTGTGGGTTTAATGAAAAGCTAACAATTAATGAAATCATAAAAAAAAAATCAAATTAAAATAAATCATTTTAAAACAAAGTCCTCCTGAAGTGGAGGTGGACATATTTGCAATGCCTCCTGGCAGCTCATACAAGACCAGATCTTAATGAATGGGGGAATCCTCAAATCTCAAAAACTGCTAGCTGAACTACAATTAAACTACAACAATTAAATTACATATGTCAATCAACAAAAAAAAAAAAAATTACCCCATAATTATGACCGTGTATGCACATTGGCTGGTTTTGCCTCAGGTTTCTATGGGAAATTTGTCTCTTTCATTTAGAAGGTGGACTATTCCTCCATATTGCGCGTTGCAGTTTCTCCCATTCATAAGTATAGAAGTGAACCATCACTGTGTTTTATTAGTCTTTGTTTTAAAATAACAATTAAAACAAAACACTTACTAAAAAAGATGAAATATTTTTATTTACTTGCATGCCATGTGACAGTTAATCAACATCAAAGAAACTGTGAACATGCAAATGTGATACTTAATTATTGAAATATTTCATTTAAAATCATTGGTAATGCCCGCATTGCATGTAAATAAGAAATGCCGTTTTAATGAGTATGAAAGGCAAAAGCCTTCCAAAGACACAATAATACATGGTTAAAAAAACCTACTGAGTGATAATTCAAATAAAAATGAATCTATCAGTAGCTGATGCTATGTTGAAACCCTTTTGCAAGTGCGGTGGTCAAATGCTGTGTCCCCACCTGACTAATAACTAGTCTACGTGTGAATGTCCACAACACTGGACTTTCTGAATGTATATAATCGGTAGGCTATTTTAGAAAGGAAAATTTAAAAATGAAAAAGAGTACTTAGTGGGAATCAATGAATTATGAATAATTTATTGCTATTGTGTAAATAATATGTAATCATGTAATCCATAAAAAAAGTAAGTACTTTAAAATGTAACTTACTCTAATTACAAGTATCTAATTTTTAGAATCTGATTATGTAATCCAGATTACATGTAATCAGTTACCACCCAGCTCTGCCTATGGGTGAGATTTCGGGTTCATTAACCGTTATAGGGAAATAACAAGAAGAATAACAACGTGCAGTAAATGGTAAAACTGTTTGCACTACAAACCAGTGTGTTCATAATTAAGATAATACATTAAATAAGTATGGTAAGACACACCAATTTGCAATATTAAGCAGCAAATGAGCTGTTTTGTGTGCTAAAAAAAAAAAAAGCTGGAAGCAAGTGAAAATTTACAGCAGGTTAAAATTTACAAATGGCCACATCCACTCTTACAGGAAGAAAAAGGTGGATATATTTGATTAAAAGTGTATTTAAAAAAACTTGCTTTTACAAGAAATCTTAATTTTCTTTCAGCTTTTTTTTCTACATGTTCATCTAGTTTTTGCTTTTTTTTCCGAATAAGAAACATTACTCTTCGCTGAAGAAAAAAATGATCTATATAAGCTTAGAGTAGCATTTTATGCAAACTTTGCTAAAGTATAGGCTACATAATGTTAAAAATCTTCATAACAATACTTAATATGATTCTTCATGACCCCCAGTAAACGTGTTTCCCTATAATGTCTAATGAACCGGAAGTCTCACCCATAGCGTAGAAGAAACTGTGAATTACTGCTAATATTGTAGACCCCTGAAATTTTGTCTTTCAATTCTATTTTATTAATTATGATATAAATACAACATGCAGGTGTTGCTCTTTGTTATTGTCATTAGTGTAACGTTAGAACACCACTAGATGTCAGTAAATGCATAGATTTGAGAATATTTCCTCATCACGTCTGACACGTCTGTTATTTTGGGGTAGAACATATATTTTATATACAAAACATGCATAATGTCAACTTTGTTGTCGTATTTAACTTTAGCCTACAAGTAAATTCCAACACGTGGAAGTGATGACTAATCTTAAGACTTGTTATGGAAATCTAAAAACGTATTTGAAAATAATGTATATGCGAAAATGCACCTATTTCTCTGAAATATACGACAAATATACATACAAACAACGATAATAATATCCACAGGCTTCATGCTTCCAGTTCTCACTGAGCTGCAGCCAAGAGAGGAAGGCGTGCCACGCGCATGACGTCATCAAACATTTCTCGTGCCACATTCCCCAAACGGCGCGAGGGCAGTGAGAGACCGTTTTCGGTTTAATTTCTCCACAGTTCTCGTTTTGTTCTCTGCTGTTGCATTGGACTCTACAGCTGGTTTTGTTCATTGGCTTCCTCGAGTAGTCTGCACACAGTTTGTTACCGTGAGTATACGTTAGTTTTCTTGTTTTCCTGAACTTTTCTTAAAGTTTGCCGCAGTTTGTCTTTCTTTCTTTGAGCTCTGTGTTTGTTTTGTTGTTCAACACATGATTGTGTTTCTTGGCTATGATAAACTACGTAAAACAATCTAAAGAGAATGACAAATAGAGTTCCTTCTCGTTAATAGCCGATAACGTCGTGTTTCTTCACACAAGTCGTTCTTTTAATGTTGACATAACGTGTGTTTTAGCCAGTTAGCTTGATAGTAGGAAGTCTCCTTAAACCTCAGCGTGTAAATGTAAGTTAGGTCTTCTGACGCTAAACCGAAGGTAAACTGATTATACTAAGTTTAACTGCTCTTCCAGCTCCTGACACAAAGATTTTGACTAGCTCTTGTAGAAAGTTTAGTTTGTCAAGTATTACCGTTAGCCACTAACGAGAACAGATGATCCCGAGTGTTTTGATGAAGATTGCTATCTTTACTGTAATGCGTGAATTTAGAAATGACAGTTTTTCATGTGAAGTTTTCAGTTGAAGAGTCGGCTGTTGTAAATGTTGATGCATTATGAGTAAATTTTTCTTGATTGTGGCTTGATGATCATTGAGGACAGATCTCAGATGGATAGTTTGACACTAAAATAGCATTTTAAGCAGGTTTAAATATGTCATGAACCGAAATAGTCAATGGATGCTGCCTAAAGCAGTTGTAATTATGAAAAAACCCTATTAGGTACTGTATGTGAAAAATTTGATTTATTTAAGAAGTCTTCTTGAAATAGATATGCATGTTGTCTCGGAATAGCCCGAATGCTTATTTTTAAACTTGTTCAATTTAATGCATGTTCCTTTTTTCCACCAATGTTTGAAGAGTTCATCCATGCCCATTACAGTTCCTAAAAAAGATGTCAAAGTCCTTTGGTCTGTGTACTTTCATGACTGTGGTCGAGGAGCCCAGATCTGCCTCCTCCCTCATTTTCCCACTAATGCAGACCAGATGGAAATTAGAGCCACTGATGCAAGCCAAGAGATAACACTCACAACCGTGTGTTCCCATGCCAGATGCCCCCCCCAAACAAACACACGTCTGTGCTATCTGTTGGCCAATTTCACTAATGCATATAATTTGCAGTGAAAGAGGGAGTTGGCATACAGGAGCCGGCTGACCATCCTTCTGTCACTTTGGGTGAAGAAGAGCCACTTAGAACGTGCATAATATGTTGTGGAGGTGTGGCAACCTCACAGACATCAAGCTTCACCTTACAGACCGGCATGCGTGAGTCGTGACAGTGTCGATTACGGTCAATGACATGCAAATGTGTGGTCTTGTAAAAATTGACAGCAGTGTTCCTATTTTAATGTCAAATCAGTCTTAAAGAAACATTGCTGGAAAATTGCATACCTGCAGGGCCGTCCAAGATTAAGATGAGTTTTTTCACTGGAGTAGATTTAGAGAAATTTAGCATTACATCACTCGTTCACCAGTGGAGCCGCTGCAGTGAATGGGTGCTGTCAGAACAAGAGTCCAAACAGCTGATAAAAGCATCACAATAATCCAATACATAATCCACGTGATTTCAGTCCATCACTTAGCATCTTCTGAAGTGAAAGACTGTGTGTTTGTAATAAATCCATCACTAATGCTTTTTAACTATAAACTCTCACTTTTAGATGAAATGTCAGTCCATAATTCTTAATAATACTTCTCAGTATTCCCTGTTGTCCTGTCACATCAAAAGCCACCAACATATTCGTTTAGAACTGTTTTTGCTTATAAACAGTGCCTTATCTGTGCACATTTCAGTATTACGGGTAGAGGTATCATATTTTAACTGGACGCAGCAGTTAAAAATATAAAAAATGTCTTAATGATAGATTACACTACCAGTCAAAAGTTTGAGCTTTTAAGTGTTTTTTTAAGTGAGTCTCTTCTGCTCACCAAACCGGCATTTATTTTATCTAAAGTACTTCAAAAACAGTGGAACGTTTTACTTTTTAAAATAACTGTTTTCTATTTAAATATTTATTTAAAGTGGAATTTATTCTTGTGATTTCAAAGCTGAATTTTTAGCATCACTGCTCCAGTCACATGATCCTTCAGAAATCATTCTAATATTCTGATTTGATTAATAAAAAATATATATTATTATTATTATTAATATTATTATTATTATGTTGAAAACAGTTCTAGTTTTTAAGGTTTCTTTGATGAATAGAAAGTTCAGAAGAACAGTGTTTATCTAAAATATAGAAATCTTAAATTATAAACAAGACTTTATGACCACTTTTGATCAATTTAAAGCATCCTTGCTAAATAAAAGTATTAAGTCTATCATTTATTTAAACATCATCATCTATACTTTGAGAGTGCATTTTTAGCAAATTATAATTTTTGAGTGAACTGTTATTATAATATATTGTATTTCATAGCTTGTGTGTCTGAGGTGTTTATTGAACCAGGTTCAGTGAACATCAAAGGGCTGATGGCAGATGTACATACAAAAGCAGCCAGAGCCGTAGGTTCTGTTGTTTTATTTTTTGTGGCTGTTGAACAATATAAGAACAATGAGGGGATGAGTCAAGGTTTCTGTTGCTTAGAAACAAGAGCACCCACCCAGAAGACACCAGCCTCTCTTTTTTTTTTTTTTTTTTTTCATATCAACATTAACCCTTTCTTTCAGTAAATAGTTTTGTCTTTTTCTGCTCTCATTTCCACAATTTAAACCCCAATTTGGATATCCTGCATAAAACAAATGGCCTTGCTAATGAAAATTCTTCTGTTGTTTTTCAGGTGAAGAGTTCCCTGGACGGCAGCTAAAGAAAGCAGCCTGGTCAGCTGGTCAAGCTTGTTGAGTTCCTTCTGGCAGTTGGTGAGGATCTGTTTCTTTAAGAACAGCTTTCACGATAAGTCTATCTGTAAATCTATTACAGAGCATTTGGTGGGTTTTGTTTTAACCAGAAAAGGCTTTACAGACTATGGTTGTCATCAAAAAAAGGAAGGAAGTGACCTTGAGGTTTATGTTGTTGAATTACTTAAACGGTTGCATTTGTTTTTAGCAAGTAATGACTCTTTCAAGACCGTAACTTAGAACTTTCTATAAGCTGCTGTTGCCTGGTTACGGAGAGGAAATAAAAGCCCACCTGTGTCACTCAAATCAGTACATTTCTAGCATGGTGGCTGCCTATTGAGAGCACTGAAATGACGTTATGATTGTAGCAGTATTCATTCCAACCACGGACTTCACAGATTTAGGCTGACGAAAATTCATTGTCATGCTGATTTATATGCAGATCTAGAAATTGTGAATGGTGGATAATTACAGGCCAACCCTGACCGTCTCATTTCATGTTCTTAAAACCAGTGAAGATCAGGTGACTTTCACAGGAATTTTCGACCGAAAACCACTGTAGTGTCGCTGCCGAATCATGCTGCTATGCCTGAATGAATACGCCTACTGGCTCTCATATCCGTAATCAGAAATTGCCTGGAGAGCATGAAGTCTCACGTCTGCTGTATTTTCACTGGCTGCATGGCTGTACTCCGATTTGCATCCTCCTTTTTCTCAACACCCTGCGTTAGAGTCTCAGAACATATGGTTCAGATGACTTTTAACATAGACCATTCTGTGGTTAAAAAAAATGAACTTTTAATGAGAAAACTTTTATGATATAAAGAAGCTTTAAATAAGATGTAGGTAACATAATGGAAAGTGTAACATTATTACAGGGTTATCCATATGTGTATGAACTCTACATAGCTACTAGAACTTCTCTACTTATTTAGTTATCTTTACAAAATAAAAATGAATAAATTGGTTACACTACTGTCTATTAAGCGGGCAAAGTACACTACTACTTGGTACACTACCAAGATTTAAAAAAATAAAATAAATCTCTTCTACTCCCCAAGCCTGCATTTATTTGATCCAAAGTACAGCAAAAATGTGAAATATTTGTACTATTTAAAATTTAAAACTGTTTTCTATTTAAATATATTTTACAATTGTATTTATTCCTGTGATTTCCAAGCTGAATTTTTAGCATCATTACTCTAGTCAAATGTTCTTTCAGAAATCATTCCACTGTTGAAATAATAATAATAATAATAATAAATGTTATGATGATGATGTTGAAAGCAGCTGAATAGAATTTTTTTAATGAATAGAAAGTTCTGAAGAACAGCATTTCTTTTTCCTTTTTTTTTATTTATTGTATTTTGTAACATTATATGTCTTTATCCTCACTTTTGATCAATTTAAAGCATTCTTGCTAAATAGAAGTATTAATTTCTATCATTTATTTTCCCCCAAAATTATACTGACTCCAAGCTTTTGGATCTTTCTCTTTATCAAAGAATCCTAAAAAAATGTGCTCAATTGTTTTAAATATTGATGATGATGATAATAATAATAATAATAATAATCATAAATGTTTCTTGAACAGCAAATCGGCATATTAGAATGATTTCTGAAGTATCATGTGACAGTGAAGACTGGAGTATTTATGCTGAAATTATGCTTTGATCACAGAAATAAATTACATTTTGAAAAATTTATTCAAATAGGAAACAGTTATTTTAAATAGTAAAAATATTTCAAAATTTGTACTGTTTTTTTTACTTTAATTTTGATCAAATAAATGCTTGCTTGGTAAGACTTCTTTAAAAAACATAAAAAAATCTTACTGTTCAAAAACTTTTGGCTGGTATTGTAGCTTCATAATTTATCAAACATTCTTGACTGAGATGTTATGGAAATGCTGTATGTGTAATATAATATATATATATATATATATATATATATATATATATATATACTGTAACATTTATGTTTTTGCAATTAAATTGTCCACAAAATTCAGGGGAAAATATCTCTTGTGTGCTTCAACTGATCATAAAAATCACTCTTGACATAATAAATGTGTTTTTATGTATTTTGTATTACAGATACATTGCTCGTCGTAAAAATGCAGTGCAAATAGTGATCTGTCAAGAGGTATTTAGCTTTGCAATTTGTAATCTAAGATGATAAATAGCTTGCAGCGTATTCTATAAATAATCTTAAGCCCAATCTTTTTTTCACTTTATCTCTGGACAGAGGTATTCAAAACTTGGCTCAACTCTATAGCTGATCTCATTTAACTCAGTGGTCGTGTTATCGCATCGCTGATCTAGCCCACACAACACTATCTCTGCCCAGTGGGTTGGTTGAAAAGGTTGTTTCACTGAGGCAGTGAAACGTTTTTCTATCCACGTTTAAAAGACTTGGCTCAGTCGACAAGCTTCAGGTTATTTCAAACTGAAAATGCAACACCTTTTTGTTGCTGCGGGTATTTTATTGTCGAAAGTCCTCCATTGTCTGATGTTGGCTGAATACCAGTATTGCACTGAGACCCAGACTAGTGCTTAATGTGCTTTCTTTACTTTATATGGTTGACAGAACTTCATGAAGAACTTGTAGGTGGTACTGTAATTAAATTACTTAATTTAACATTTTATATTGCAATATAATTTAATTAGTTACTTGTTTCAGTTTTTAGTTGGGTTTCCATACAAAGCTGTGAATTTAACTTGCGCAAAATTAGAATACCACATAAAACATTTTTGAATAAGCACCGTTTCCATCCAACGGGTCAAAGAGAACAAAATCGTTAACTGGCACTAAATATCACTAAGAAAAGTATAGGAGAAGCCACTGAATATAATAATTTTCATAATTGTGACCCTTGACCACAAAACCAGTCATAAGGGTCTTTTTTTTTTTTTTTTTTAATTGAGATTTATGCACCATCTAAAAGCTAAATATTTTTTCCATTGATGGATGGTTTGTTAGGATAGGACAATATTTGGTCAAGATACAACTGTTTGAATATATGGAATCTGAGGGTGCAAAAAAAGTTCTTATACATTTACATTAGGAAATTTACAAAACACACTCATGGAACATGATCTTTCCTTAATATCGTACTTAATCGTAATTCTCTGCACGCAAATCAAACCCTCATGTGCTCGGACACAACTCGCAGCACGTGCACCATCATTCCCCACACTCTCGCGCGAACACTTTTATTTTTGGCAGTGGTGGGGCTTACTTTAATATAAATGTACAGACTAAATTATACTAATATAATAAATATTATACTAACTAATAAATAAAAAAATGCGCATTTTTAAATAAAATATTATACTAATAAATAATATATAAATATAAAACTATAAATATATAAAATATATAAATATGAAACTTAAACTTTATTTAGATATTTATTTAATGCTAAAATACAATTTATTTATTTTGTATTATTATTTAACAATATTGATAAAGGTACTTATATATGTATGTGTGTATTTTAGATACAATACATTAAAGTCTATATTTATCTATATTATAAATATCTTATTTTAGCAATAAATAAAAACCTAAATAAAACATTACAATTTTATCAAATATGTGCATTTGCATTAAAATGATATTATATATAATATATATAATTTAACGTAACACTGCTGCTCAAAAGTTTGGGATCAGTATGATTTTTAATCATTTTTAAAGACGTTTCTTATCAAGGCTGCATTTATTTGACCAAAAATACAGAAAAAAAATAATATTGTGAAATATTATTTCAATTTAAAATAATGGATTTCTATGTGAATATATTTTAAAATGTCATTTATTTCTTTGATCCAAAGATGAATTATCAGCATCATTACTCAGAAATTACAATTACCTTCAGAAATCATTCTGATATGCTGATTTATGATTTATGTTTATGTTGTGCTGCTTAATATTTTGTTGACAGCTGTGTTTTTTTTGTTTGTTTGTTTGTTTGTTTGTTTGTTTTTTCAGGATTCTTTAACAAAAAGTTGAAAAGAACAGCATTTATTTAAAATAGAAGTCTTGGATTTAGATTTTTAGTTATTTTGGCATTGAATAAAAATCTAAATAAAGTTTAAGTTTGATAAAATCTCTGCATTTATATTTATATATTATCTATTAGTATTATCTATTAGTATAATATTTAATTTATTTTCATTTATTTAAAAATACTTGTGTGTGTGTGTGTAGTTATTTATTAGTTAGTTAGTTAGTTAGTATAATATTTTATTATATTAGTATAATTTAGTCTGTACATTTATAATAAAGTAAGCCCCGCCCTACGACTGCCAAAAATAAAAGTGTTCGCACGAGCGGAATAAAAGATCGAGCGCGAGAGTGTGGGGAATGATGGCACGCGTGCTGCCAGTTGTGTCCGAGCACTTGCGGGTTTAAAATGAGCTTGCGAGCTCCTGTTTCCTCGCGTGTAGATCTGTTTTCCTCTCGCGGAAGTGATTTACTACGCATGCCGGCACTAGTTGTGCGCTCGGTTATTAATGGCAGTAAAATGCCGTCATAGATGCCAGCTTTTTAAGAACAGTTCTGGGAGGCAATTATACACAAATACTTTGAAGACAGACTTTGCTCAGCAAATCAGACTGACCATAACATTCAGATGCTGTGCAATGAGATCGGTCCACTGGTTGATCAAATTATCCTGTGCAAAGTGCAAATCCACATGACTTTTTGTTGTGCGTAAAGGAATTTATTCGCAAAATGTCTTTCCATATTTGCATTAACCCTTTTTTGCGCTATTCAAAATCCACCTCAAGCGAGTATTTAAAGCGTTTTTTTTTTTTTTTCAAATTGTAGATTTTTTTTTTCGCATTTTTCCATTACTTGTTTATGATGCAATACTTCAAAATGCAATAAACTGGATGATGGAAATGTAGCTGTTGTTGTTATTATTAGAGGTCTAGACATTGGGGTTGGTCATTTTTATATAAATACTGATCAAATGCAGCCATGCAGAAGGTGGTATTCAGAGTACCTTTGTATAGAAGGAATCAAACAAAAATGAACCGATCTATTTCTGTTCGCCTCAAATATGTGGAAAATATTTGCTCAAGGCCTATTCCGAACACCTGTCCTTTTCTATGTGGGTCAGGTTTAATAGGCATGACAATAACCTGCGGTAACCTGATGTTTTGTTTGTGGTGAAATTTGCAGATTAATTTTTGCATGTTGTTTTTGAAGAGCAGGTCCTACGTCTATGTCTGTGAAAGCTAATGTATACTGGACCCAAATGAGCCCCTGGATCGAAGTGACATGAACACTCAGTCATGGTCACGTGAAAAATGCCTTGGATAGTGACACGTGTTTCTGTGACTAATTCTTGCCAAATGTTAAGCTGTAAAATCAAGTGTTCATTTTACAAACACGTGCTGACATCGGAAATTTCATATCTCTAAATCAAGGATGTCAGACTTCTGGAGGGCCACAGTCCTACAGAGTTTAGCTCCAACCTGTTCAAACACACCTGCCTTTAGTTTTTAGGTAATTCTGAAGTCCTTGGTCAGCTGGTTCTGGTGTGAAATTCCTGCTTTAAATCACTGGGGATTTTCAATTTTATAGTGGGACTGTAACTTTAGACATTTAGCCAGTTATGCTCTCTTTGGCTGTGCTTTTGAGCACTGCAGTGCATTGAGTGTGAGAGACCCAAATGGAGAAAACTGCTGTAACTTGCTTTGTTTTGTGATTGATTGATCTTGCGTCATGGCCCATTTTCACGTTTTGTTTGAACAGACAAATTGCTTGTCGCTGGAGTCTGGCTTCGTCGTGCCTGGTTAGGACACGGTTATTAGTCCTTGAAAGACATGCGGTTTCCATTGGCCCAGTCATCTCCGTTATTACATAATCATCAGGCTATTTGTTTGAGGAAATCTGTGCCTATCGATGCAGATGTCTGTCTGGCTGAGGATGTTCACATGAATTAAGCTCCGTGGCACATCCCCATTCTCACATTCAAATGTCATCTCACACCAACTGTGTGAAATCAATGAAAACTCAAATGCAATTTGACAAAAAGTGTTTTTTGGTGATGGAAAAAAATATATAATTGGTGTTCTCAGAAGAAAACGTTTCTTCATGTTCTGATCCAATGTAAAAAAGCTCTCTTCTGCTCATCGCGAACAGTTGCAGAGAACAATGAATCAAGAGTGAGATTGCAGGATAGTGCCCAGCTCTGTGGGAGGCACACAGACAGCCATCCGTCGATAATGTTGTATCAAAGCCTGAGCTGATGCCGTCATTTCTTGAATAATGATGTCTGTAAATGTCATTATTCTCCAGGTGGTCGGCTGAAAGGAAGTCAATAACAGATCACTCAGCCTAAGCACAAACTCTGTGAGCAGACACATGCCACCAGAGTGCTGCCTACACACTGAAACCAATCAATCACTGCAGCACATGGCGTTGACTATTGGCAGGACCTGATGTCTTTGGATATTGTATGGATGGAATGTGTGGCGGAACGCTTTCAGCACTTGACACTAAATCAAGAATGTTTGAACTGCGTGATTAAATTACTGATATGAAACGATTAATGATGGTATTTAGTGTCAACAAAGGTTTAATGGCTGTGTATGGAAATGACTTGGGTAGTTTCATCACTTAAATCAAGGGGTTATATTATTATTATTATTATTATTATTTATATTATTTTCTTTGATATTTTGAGGTAAGCAGTCATTGTATCACAATGAAGAAATACTGGTATTTATTTTTATTTTCCTGTACCAGTGGATACTTAAGCGCTTTTGTGAGGGTCAGGTGATGTTTCTTCCTCAACGAACAGAAGTAAAACCAGAAATGTGCATCCCTGAAACAGACAGTTTAAAGGGATACTCCATAGGGTTGTTCCGATTCCGATACTAGTATCGGAAATGCCACCGATACCACAAAAAATTCTAGCATCTGTATCGACGAGTACTTGAACCCACGTACCGTTCCGATACCATTTTCTTAAATAAGACCTATGTCTGCTATGGCTGAATTCCAAGGCAGGGTGGCATCAAGGCGAGTACTGCTTCTAGAATTAGATCTCGCAGCAACCTTATTTTCAGTGTGCGGCGAATTTAAACGATTGGATTCGCAGCAGTAACAGTGCCGTGAAGTCAACTTTGGCTCTAGTTATGAAATATGCATTTAATGTCACCTAATTTTTCACTGATTCTCAAACGATTTGTTCAAAGCAGCTCTAAGATTCATGCTGCGTCCCAATTCGCCTACTTATACTATGCCCTAAAAGTATGTACTCTTTGTGAAGAAAAAGAACATACTTTTGAGTATGTAGCAGAATAGTAAGCAAGCTTTGGGACATACTACTTTGTCATAGCTATGTCTTTAATGGACGCTCTGTTGCTTAGTTGCTTATAGTTTAAACTGCCCTGTCAATCATCTTGTCAAACCGTTAACATCATCCACATTTCGTTTAATTTGATTTCCTACCGTATTGGAAATTAAGAGGCACGTTGAACTTTCTTGCGAGTCTTTCTTTGCGAGAACTCTGCTTATGTGTTTGCATAATGATGCATTTAAAAGGTAATGACCAAACGTATCATTATAAAATTTCACAATGTTGCTCGGGCTCGGGTCGGGCTCGGGCTTGCGCTCCGTCTTGCACTGTAAATGAACAGTCATGTGATGTATTTCAATTAATGCGAGAAAGACGCGAAAATGAATGAGGATGTGAAACGGAGGCTTGCCACTGGTGATTACGTTTTGGTTGCACCAGAAACTATGCATCCCTGCCAGTGGCAACAGCGGTAAAAGGATGTTCAGTGCTGCTGGACACATCATCAGTGAGCGCAGGACCGCGCTGAAGTTATCTACAGTGGATTAAGTAATTTTCCTCCACAAAAACACGTAGCCTTAATGCGAAAGGGTTTTTCAAATTATAACAAAATATTATTTGAGTCTTAAATGCATAATGTAGACACAGTATATAGGCTAATGTTTAGGGATGTCCCGATACAATGTTTTAACTTCCGATACGATACCGATATTGCAGCCTTCAGTACTAACCGATACCGATACAAATCCGATATAATAATCAGCACAAATTATGAATACTTTTACCTGTTTCGTTGTGTGGAATGTATAAACGGCTAGATCAAACTGAGAACAAAAGACAGCAACAGTAAGTATGGAAAAAAACGACCAATTTATTAACTATTGGTTGCATAAATGTGAACCTTTTACATAAGAATATATAAAAAAAAAAAGAATTAAAGAATAAATATTAAGACCCTGAAAAATATCTTAATTAAATAAACAAATATATTTTTTAAAGTGCAAAATAGTGCAAAATACTAATTAAAGGTCACTTCAGTTATTTATTTTTTACTGTCAGCAAAAGGTAGGAACAGCTGAGAGCAGGAACATAAGAAAAAAAAAAAAATGTTAATCGACCAACTGCTAAAGGTTGAGTTTCAATTGCACACACACTGCCCATAAGAATGAGATCGTTGCATTTACTATCCACAAAAATTAGTGCAAACAAAATAAATATAACTCTAATACAGGGCAGAAAACAAATACCTAACTAAAAGGATGACTTGCACTTTCTACTCCTCCAACTCAACTTTCTGCAGTCCAAGCATGATGGGGAGATTTTTTTTTAAGAAGATGAGCATTTCTGCATGCTGAGCAGTGAGTCTGCTCCTATGCTCCTCAACAATAATTGATGCTGTGCTAAAGAGCCTTTCGCTCTCAACACTTGTGCAGGGAGCGCTAAGGAACTTAGCTGCTGTTGCGGCCAGGGTGGGAAGTCGAACTTGGTTGGCTCTCCAGTAATGTAAAGGATTGTTCTTACGTTCAATAGGAGCCTCGCAGAGGTAGCTCTTCATTTCAAAGATTGCCCCTGGGGTGATATGCTCAGAAGGAGTTGCTGCTGTGATGCCCTCATCCAGTATCTCATCGAAGATGCTGCCAAGGGTGCTGCTTGCGCCTTCCATCCGTGAAGTCTTTTTTACTGGCTCAGACACAGTTTCATCAGATGGCGGCGTGGTCTTCAGCTCTTCCTCTACTTTCAACACTGCAGCCTTTAATGCAGCCTTTGCATGTCGAAGGGTTTCCACATTTGTGAAGTACCTGGTGTAAATATAAAATGTCACATTTTACTGATTTACACACCCAGTCCAAACACATTTGTGCTTGCAAAAAGAAACAGTATAAAGTCATAATAATGTGAACCATGGTTGTGTAACCAGATTAATAATTTCATATCACTATGGGTGTCATTTTATTCATTACAATTTCTTTATCAGTCCAATGGTCATAAACAATAGCAAAATGTTAATTGTAAAACAATAGAAATTTTTTTTGGTATCTGCATTTGCAGAATCTTTTTAAAATGAATTTTTTTAATCAATTTCCTTGTTTCTGTTGGTTGAGATTGATCAAGGGTACACATAATTTTAGGTATGAATGTATATGTAATGTGTTTGATATCAGTTATTTTCTCATAGATCAAATTGTGTAAAATATATGTAACATTTTAGAATAATTTCTCTTACTTGTCCTTATACCGTGGATCCAGCAGCGTTGCCACGGCGTAGAGGGGCTCAGATTCCACATCCCTGAAACGTCTGTGGACTGCTTCCAGAAGAGTGGCTTTCATTGTTTGGACCCCCTGCTCATCTTCACTTGCTTTGCTGAGAAACCGTACCGTTCTGAGCTCCAGATGTCAGTGGTGAAGCTAAGAGCGCTTGCTTTATCCAGATGCATAGCAATACACTCTTTAACTTCTTTATGCATCTGGGGTATGGTTTTGTCGACAATATAGTGGCGGCTGGGCATAACGTAGCGAGGCTCGAGGTGTTCAATTAAGCGTTTAAACCCGGTATTACTCACCACCGACAGTGGCTGGTCATCGAGCACAATAAACTGGCATATCTTTTCAGTTAAGGTTAAAGCCTTTTTGCTATCTCTTGGGAATTTGTCACGCTTTGCGAGGGTTTCGGGCAGCGTTGGTTGCTTGAAGTTGCCAGAGGATTGTTTCTTTAACTCAGTAGTCTTGCGAAAGTCCTCATGCAGAGTTTTGTGATGCTGCTTCAAATGCGCGATGAGGTTGGACGTATTAAACTTTCCCGGTTCTGTTCCACCACGGGAAACTTGTGCATGACAAGTGTTGCAATGAGCCACACTGTCATTTTCTGACTTTACTGAAAAATACTGCCACACGGCCGACATCGCTCTTTCTTTGCTACTTCGCTAGCAAGCAGTGTTGTGATCACGTGGGCTTTGCACGCTGGCTCTGGATGCGGCTGGATGGAATAGCTGTAACGGAGTTTAGAGCGGAACGGACTGCTTAACGTTATATCGGAGATTTTTAACGCAGTCCGATATAATCCGATAGAGGTTTTTTGGGCTGAAATCGGACCTACTTCCGATATCAATATCGGATCGGGACATCCCTACTAATGTTGGCATTATTCTTTTATTAAATTTCTGCTGCTATTCACCGGCGCGTTGAGGCTAGATTGTGGAGCGAAGTGGCAAAGCAAATCCCGCAAAGCTTTTATCTTAATTTGGTTATTGCCAAATACCCATCGTAATTTAGAGTTTATCCTAATTTAATTTGTTAAGAAAGACTCATTTTTATTTATTTATAAATAAATAAAAGGCTTGACTTATAGGCTAAGTATATGTCTAGGCATATTTAGAGTGCTGAGATGTTATGATGTTACAGAGGATTAATTATTTTTGTTTAAAAAAAATCCAAGTGGCAAATAGCCTATGTTATTCACCAAAAAAAAATGTTAAACATGTATAAATGACTCATTCTTGGCAAAAGCTGTGTGCGTGTACACATTTGATAATGTCGGGCTGTAAACGGGTTCGGGCTTTTAAAAAGCTGTCAATCAAAATATACTTGTCGGGCTCGGGCCGGGTCGGGCTTAACTTTTAAGGCCCGATTACAGCTCTAGTTCAGTGTCGAACCCTAAATCCTAGCACATGCTTTGTCTCCAGCACAAATAGGAATGTGCAGACATGGTTTAGAATGTGCTCCAGTTTCATTATTTTTGCTCATTCCTGGTGCAATTTTACCAGAGTGATGTGGTGTTTTGTGGTATGAAATGTTAATAGCTTTTGCGACTTTCCCTTGAAAAGTGTTTTTCAGTTTTTGGACTGTTTCAGAAGGAAGACATTTTGTGAGTTACATAATACATGCTCACAAAAAGTTTGATGGAGTGTAACTTCACATCAATTTCAGCTGTGTTGATTAAAGTTGGCCTTTTCACTGTTACTCTGGGATGGCTGAAACCAGCAGTGTGGTGACAGCTAGCGTGACATACTCTTGAGACAGAGTTGAGAGGGGTAACTAAGTGGTGCTGACAGCCCTGGCTTCACATTCCACATATCACAGGTTCTAGCTTTACCCTCCTGAGCTGGCAAAAGAGTCCTGGTGCATAACAGAAGCATGTTTTTGGCAAAGGTCATTACACTCAGATGGCACTCAGGGTCTGCTACTAAAAATAGATTATATGCTTGTTAAACCTGTATTAGCTACACCAATTTTACTTTTACAATTTAGGAGTACGTTTTGGATTCTTCTATTGGGTGGCAGCAAACCAAAGGCTTATTTCCTAAAGCCAAATGTGTGAGATCAACCTGTTCAACCAGTTTTGGGTACTATCAAATATCTAGAAAATAGGCTTGTTTTAAGAATTGTTTATAGGAAGTACCATTTAAATCGGCAGAGCTGTTATGTAAGACCTGACAAAGAAACGCTGCCCTGCAACACAGGCCAGCATTGTAAAAACGCCAACCTTGCCCATTATGATAAAACACCACAGCTTCACTTTACTCCCACATTTTAAAAGAACTTATGCCTCATTTAATGCCAAATACATTGCCTCACATATTCTCACCCCCTTTTACACACATGCTTCATTCTTTCATAATCAATTCATTATAGTTTAGTCCACCCAATCATGTTCTTTCAGTTGAGAGAAGAGAAATTACTTTTTAAAAACAAGCAATTGGAAAGAAAGTTTGTGTCTTATGTGATGCACATTGGTGCATGCTGCATGCCATATACATGCTGCAAATTGTATAAACCAGGCATACGCGCTCCAGAATTTCACTTGCAGAGGCAAATAACATTGAGCAAAATATTCTTAAAATGATTTACATGTGGGCATAGTTTAAGATGGATTGACATGCACCCAAGATGTTTAAATCCAGAAGTCATTGGCAGTTTTTAACATGCCTGCCTGTGTGCATTCATCTAAATTGAATCGTAAGAGGCATCACCCACGCGGCTGTGTTGACAGAACAGAACCACTGCAGAGGGATGAATCACTCATTCTTTCATTGTTTCGTGACCAGCTGCACTCTGGGTAAGGTACGGCGGTGGAGGGGGGTGGGTTAGTTAGACTCCACATGGCGAACAGCAACACTAACAAATACATCCAGTGCATCTCTGCTTCCCTCCCTGGCTGTCTATATGAAATGGGAGGTTTTGCTGTGTGAGTGGGCAAAGTCGTGACAGTCGTCTCTGCCGTGAGGAAGAGAACTGAAACACTCGTAGGAGTGCAGCTGCCCACACACATTCATATAAACCTGTGTGCGTCCACGACTGTACAACCTGCATACCTCAACCATCACCCACATCTCCGTAGCAGGTGTCCAAGGAGATGGGCAAGCAATAGTTCATTCTGTAACACTGCATGTGTGTCTGTTGTGGGTATGCTTGCCTGTAGGCCAAATATGAATGCCAAAATTATGTAATTTGCTCTTTATAGTAATCGAACTCCAGAGATCTAGTACGAGTGTTTGCATATTATTAATTCAAACCATTCAGAATTTATGTAACAAACTTTATGTAACAAAGTGTGGCATCTTGGGTTGTCCCTGCACCTTTAGTTTGACTCGTTTGAATATGTATCTCTGGCATAACTACCAGGAGTGTAGGCAGAACACTCACTGTTCTGCGTTTTCATGAATATTCTTTGTATTTATGATGGTCTTTTGCACTTTCTGTTTCACCTACAGTGCCCACCTTTTTCTTATTCTTAGTAGTCTATTAAGTCTAATACTTCACTCTAAAACTTTACTGTCATGCTATGAAAATGATATTTTGTACAATGAATTACATTGTTCTATGCATTTTTGGTTTTGTATCTTGTTGATACCAAGGCAGTTTGAGTGCCGTTTCAGAGCCAGAGCCTAGTTTCAAATCAGTTTTTGTCTTTCAACACTCAAAGCACCAGCGCTGAACCAGGAGAATTTGTTCTTAAAGTAGCACTAAAACAATGCTGGTCTAGAAGTAGGGCTGTGCAATGTATATAAAAATATTGCAAATGTGCATATCGCAATATGCATTTTGCCACAGCTTGCAATATTTGGGGCCATGAACAAAAGACAAAGAGAAAATATTAAATTCTAGGGCTGTCAAACGATTAATTGCATCCAGGATAAAAGTTTATGTTTACATACTATATGTGTGTTTACTTTTTATATTCATTATATACAATAATAAATATACAAATATACTTTGTATATTTATATATATAAATACACACACACACACACACGTATATATTAAAACAAAATATTTATATGTATATATATTTATACCTGTATACAATTTAGCAAATATATAGTATGTAAACATAAACTTTTATTTTGGATGCGATTAATCATTTGACAGCACTATTAAATTCATAGAGTGAAGGTTACGTTTTTCAGTTGTATTATTTAGTTCTGTTTTATAAACTGATGTTAAAAATTACACTAATGTTAAAAAGACATTTTTATGTAATGCTAGAGTAAAACACTACCGTTCACTTTTAGAAGTTGTTGTAGTGGTGCTTTCTTCTCACAAAAAGTGGAACATGTATGCTAGTTGTATTAGAATCCGAATGAGCTTTATTCACCAAGTAGGAGTTCCCAGAGACGCTGAGCACTTGTTGGCCCTTTTTCCTTCGCTCTGCAGTCCATCTCATCCCAAACCATCTCCATTGGATTTAAGTCAGGTGACTGTGGAGGCCAGGTCATCTGGCACAGCACTCCATTACTCTCCTTCTTGGTCAAATAGCGCTTACACGGCCTGTTTGGGGTCATTGTCCTGTTGAAAAATAAATTATGGCCCAACTTAATGCAAACTGGATGGGATGGGATGGGATGGGATGGCATCGCTGCAGGATGCTGTGGTAGCCATGCTGGTTCAGTGTGCCTTCAATTTTGAATAAATCCCCAACAGTGTCACCAGCAAAGCATCCCCACACCATCACACCTCCGCCTCTATGCTTCACGGTGGGAACCATGCATGCTGAGACCATCCGTTTACCTTTTCTGCGTTGCACAAAGACTTGGCGGGTGGAACCAAAGATCTCAAATTTGGACTCATCAGACCAAAGCACAGATTTCCACTGGTCTAATGTCCATTCCTTGTGTTTCTTGGCCCAAACAAATCTCTTCTGCTTGTTGCTTTTCCTTAGTAGTGTTTTTTAGCAGCTATTTGACCATAAAGGCCTGATTCACGCAGTCTCTAAACAGCTGATGTAGAGATGTGTCTGCTACAAGAACTACTAGAACTCTGCAGTGTTTCCCACAGGATTTTGTGATACTTGTGGCAGCAGGTGACATCACATATTAATTTGCATATATATGATGTCATCGCGTCAAGTTTGCGTTCAGATGAGTTTGGGCACTTCAGATCTGTTCTACTCTAAGAACTGTCACATACTGTAATACAACTGAATGCCCAAAAAAGCTTTCAAAGCATGTTTTTCTGCTGTCACACATAAAACATATATAAATAGTTAAACACGACCCATTAATAATACACGTCAACCAGAAATCACTCACACTATACTCTTTAACCTGATTTATAATCGCAACATCGTCGTATAAAATCAATATACATCTAACTTGCACTAAAAAACGACTATGTGCAGTGGTTTTGGCTATATTACTGTTTTGTCTCATTTGGCACAATGTCTGCATCTTATTAACAGATGAATTATATTCATGTTTAAAAGCCTAAACAGTCAGCGGTTGGAAACGCTGTTTTGTATATGATTTGTTGACAAGTCTTCTGTGTAACCGAACGCCGAAAGTGCTGCGCTGGCCGCGGTGTTCAGCGCAGCCCTTCAGAACTTTTTGAACTTTGAGCGCGGCTTGCTCGCCAATGGTGCGCTCCGGTGGATGCAACCATCCTTGCGCCGCGCAAGCCATTGAAATGAATAGATTTCATAGCGCAGCACTTTCCTAGGTTTTTTGTTTTATTTTTTATTTTTTAAATAGTCACTAGGTTTGTCAGTATGTACCTGTTGTAGGAAAAAGCCACAAAAAGGGTCTGAAAGTTGCTAAATATTGTGCTAAAGTTGCGCTCGCATGTGTGAGAAGCAGGAACTGATGGCAGCGGATGGTGGGTATTTGTGGCAGTCGATGTGGATATTGTGACGGCTCGCCACAAATAAAATCATCGTATGGCAAACACTGACGTCATTCTGGAGATTGTCTGTGGTCAGCCTACGAAACGCATGGGGCGAGGGGCGAGGGGCGATTTTTCCACTAGTTAATAGATCACGGCTAGTTTCATTATATCGGGTGGGTAAAAAAAGTGTAAGAGCATAATAATAGTACAAAAATGTGTCACCAAATATACTTGGGCGGCCACTGATAAATCTGGGCGGCCCACCCAGGTAAAGTCTGTGTTTGGGAAGCACTGCTCTGTGTGGCTCTAATCCGAGGTGATGTTAACTTGTGTTTTCTGAGGCTGGTGACTTGGATGAACTTATCCTCAGCAGCAGAGGTGACTCTTGGTCTTCCTTTCCCGGGGCGGTCCTCATGTGAGCCAGTTTCATCGTAGCGCTTGGTTTGTGCAACTGCACTTGAGGACACATTCAAAGTTTTTGCGATTTTTCTGGACTGACTGACCTTCAGTTCTTAAAGTAATGATGGACTGTCGTTTCTCTTTACTTAGCTTTCATGTGTGTTCATTCACAAACTTTTGACTGGTAGTGTAAATAATTTATTTATAACAAGGTAGTTATAAAAGTTCACAGAACTCACTCAGTAACAGCTGAGTAAAACTTTCATCTTAGCATGTGGCATTTAAGCATTTTTTTACAGCAGCTAAACACAGACACGTTGGATTCATTGTGTTTGGATGCTGATGTGGGTTCGCAAAGCCATGAACATTAACAGCAATGCA
Organism: Cirrhinus molitorella; assembly: GCA_033026305.1. Taxonomy (NCBI): domain Eukaryota; kingdom Metazoa; phylum Chordata; class Actinopteri; order Cypriniformes; family Cyprinidae; genus Cirrhinus; species Cirrhinus molitorella. The sequence goes on along the minus strand of CM065123.1, from coordinate 22,094,195 downwards.
ACATCTGTAGACACCTGGAAAGTGCTAGCGTGATTGGGACATAAAGTAGCAATATCTTTGGGTATAGTAGCAAAATCTAAACTTTGAGCTATGTGGAAATAACTGTAGGTTTTCTGTGTTGCTATGCTGGTTTTTTTTTTATATATAACCAAAAATGCAAATAATGCAGATAAGTTTGACCTTGTCAGTGATGCAGAATGTCTGATTAAAGTCAAGATTAAGAAATGTAAACAAATAAAATGAATCACTAGGCAATTCCTAGAAGAAATGAGGCAACATAAGTTGGTTCTCCTCATATCTCAAAAATGTAACATTCTTAGTTAAACTGAGTAAGCACAACTTATCCTCAACGTTGATCACATGTGGTGTCCCACAAGGTTCCATTTTGAGTCCTCTGCTTTTTTCTTTATACATGCTTCCTCTTGACTCTGTCTTAGACGATACACAATTTTATCTTCATATCAAGTCTAGCAATACTCTATCATAAATCGTATCTCCTGTCTGGTGGAAGTTAAAATGTAATTGTCAGAAAGCTTCCTAAAGCTAAATGAAGACAAAACTGGGGCTATTGCTTTTGTATTTTCATTGTGTGTCGCTAATCTTGGAAATCAACTAGGTTCCCTGTCTTTAACACTGCACAACAGAGTCAAGAACCTAGGTGTTCTCTTTGATTCTGACTTATTTGACAAGCTGTTAAATTCTGTCATCAAAGGAAGCTTCTTTCGTCTCTGATCCATTGCCAAATTAAAACAGTTCCTCTCAAAGAAGGAACTATAACTAGTGATCCATGCACTTATTACATCCCGGCTTGATTACTTTTATTCATTATATATGGGTGTACCTCATTCCTCTATATATTGTTTGCAGTTGGTCCAGAATGCGGCAGCTAGACTTTTGACAAGCACTAAGAAGAGAAAGCATATCACTCCTGTTCTCACTTCCTTGCATTGGTTACCAGTTAGATACAGAGTTTTTTTTTGTTTTTTTTGTTTTTTTTTTTTGTAAATCTGTGCATGGGCTGGCACCACAGTATATTGCTGATCTCCTCAAACCATATTCCGTATCAAGATCTCTCCAAACATGTTTACAAATTGTACAGCACTTTGGTACAACACTTGTTTTTTTTAATGTGCTTTATAAATAAACGGAAACTTGAACTAAAGCTTTTAGACATCTATTGGAGTTGCATACATGAACATTTATTTTGATTCATTTTGCAGACACTTACAAAAGACTTACAAATTCAAAAAATTTAAGCAACTTGTCAGAAGGGCCAATAATAGTCGTAAAACACAATGCTCAGTTTTAAGTATCAGTTAGGTTAGAACAAAAGAGCAGAGGAGAAATGCAGAAGAGAAAATAACTTTTTTTAAGAGAAATATATAGTAAGTGTATATTAATAAAGTGCCTGCGGAGGCACTTTGTCTATTTTTTGAATGCTTTTATGGTCTCAGCTGATTGAGTGGAGGTTGGCAGCATATTATAAGTTGCAATTGCTAAAGTCTATGTTGGAGTTCATACATAAGTATCAAATTTATGCTTTTTTTTTTTTCAATGTATAGTGTCTACTTTAGTATATTTGTGTCTGTAAACTGGTTTGAGAGTAACTGAAGACACTGGCCTAATAGGATAAGGATTTCTGTTTAGTATACCTCAAGTCCCATTCATAGATGCAGTGACTGAGCGCCAAAGCGATCTTACAAAATCATTTTAAATAAGAGGTCATTACTTCTGCCTAGGGCTGGGTGATATGGCAAAAAATAAAAATCTTGTTTTTTTTTTTTATTGTCAGTAAGTTTGGCCAGTTCATCATTTCTGGGTGTGTGTGTAACTAGTCAACTTAAAAGAACTAAAACATGACTAAACTAACATTCTTTTTATTAGTAACTTGGAAAAAAAAAACATCTGGTTAAGAAACATGCTGTAAAAAATAAAAAAAAATTCTCTAGTTAAGTGTCTTTGCAGAAGATTTGAATGAAATATGAAATCAAATATTGTGCCATTTGAATTAAACATTAAATATTTCTGAACATAGAGTAAGAAAATACCTATTTTAACCTATGTAAACATTATCTCACTTTGCCATTACCAGCTGCAACAGACTTTTGACACATTTTGCTTTAGACAAAAGTTTGTTCAATATCTGAGAGCCTGTTTACACCTGGCCACCTTATGCATTTTCTCTGATCAGGATATCTATTGGATTGTGAAAAGACCAGGTGTAAATCAGAGAAAACATCAGAGTGTAATCAGAGTGTAATCCTCTCAAATCCGAACCATTTTCAAACCACAGAGGAAACGTTTTACCATTCTTTGACACAAGGCTATCCTGAAGTGAAGAGTCATCGGTCTCTATAATGAGATGCTATTTCTACATTACGTTCCTTCCTAGGGTGCTTTCACACATGACTGTTTAATCAGGCGTGCCATCATGTGGTCGGACAATATTATCTCCTAAATATTTTGCCATTGGTGCAATGACAGTGTATCTGATCGGATGCATATGACAACATTTTTATAAATAATCGCGATACCTAGATTTAAGAAAAAATATAATCGTCTTAAAACGTAACTTCATAAAAATTGCCCAGCCCTGATGGACTGGACTGATGTTTGTAAGTGTTCCAGAGTTTTTTCTATTTTGCAATCTTCAGCGCACAGACTCTAGCTTTAAGTGTCACTTAATTGGATTGTTGGCATGTCTGTTTCTTAAGTGAAATATCTGGACAGATCATTTTCAAGGGCTCTGCAAATAGTGGTTGTGTTCTGTTTTGCTGTGGTCTCTTTGGTAACTAAGAGGGATTTATACAGTGGCCTGTTTCCATTTGTGTTTATCACGCTAGAGGCCAAAGTTTTATGGACGAGCTTGCTATTAATAAACATTGTTATGGGTCACACAAAATTAATACTCAGTACTCTAATAGTGGTCATAACGTGACCATGTAGTTTGAAGAAACGGATTCAATAAAGGCTTGCACGTAGCCTTAATATTTGGTTTTCCATTTCAGTGATACATTTTCAAGGTTAGTTCAATGAGTGTAAAGACCATTTGTGTGGAAATTCTGTTCAGTGCATAGAATACAAGGAAACTGCTCCAGTGGAAAACTAGATTATGTGTGGTAAAACTATGACTGTGAATGGTGTGAAGTGAAGACCAGTAGAGTCAAAGCATTTGCAGCTGTCACCTAAAGAAACAGCTGCACTTTATTTATTTATTTATTGATTTTGTGAGAGATGCATGTCAAAGCTTTTGGTTGGACCTTGTGTCCTTATGAGGGGTGTTTAAATATATCACTGATGCTCTAAAGCAGGGTCTTCAAATCTTGCTCTAAAGGGCCAATGCGCTGCAAAGTTTAGCTCCAACCCTGATCAAACTAACCTACCTGTGATTTTTGTAATGATCCTGAAGACGTTAGCATGTTTAGGTGTATTAAACTCAAAAAACAATAAAAAAAAGGATCTCGTGGGCCAGATTTAAGGATCCCTGCTCTAATCTTGTTTCTAGAGAGCCAAAGTGATTCTGAAGAACGAAGACCGTTTTGCTGGTTCAGGTGTGTTTTATTAGGTTTGGAGCTAAGCTCTGCAGGACAGTGACTCTCCAGAAACAGGTTTGGACACCCTTGCTTTAAAGCCTTCAGCTGAAACCGGTGCACTTTGTCCCCATTCTCACTCCTTATACTTTATACAGATAAAGTATAAGACGTCATATCAGATAAAGTATAAGACTATATCACTCCTTATACTTTATCTGATATGACGTCTAATGAGGAGGAGAAGGAGAAGAGGAACCACTGAAATAATTGTAGTGCTTAATATGGTGTCCGTGAGAGTGGAAGTCACTCCTTTCAGTTAAAAGACCTAATTTTGTTTTTAATAGAGCTATGTTTGCTTACTCCTAGAATGTGAAATCACAGTGGGTGAACCAGTCTGAGAAATGCTTTTTGTGTGTGAGTTTTTTGCTACAGAATCAAGATCTATGATGCTATTTTATTGTTGTCAGGTTTTATTGCTGAGTGTATTGTTGAAACATGCTTGTCTCTTCACATCTAAATAGAAAGGTGTTGTACTTTAATGCCTGTACTATAAATACTTTAAACGGACTTTGGCCAAGGCCTACTTTGTTTGCACCTATTTGTAACTTCCTGGATGCTTATATCCTGTTCACATTTTATTTTTATATGAACATTTTTATATTTATTTGATAAATGCTTTCTTAAGGTGTCTACACACCCCTCTGTCTGTTGCAGTAATATGCCTAAAAAATCCTTTTTTTCCCAATTGCTGTGTACAAAGGTTTTAATGCTGAATGCTACTTCCTGTGCCCCATCTCTTTCCCAGAGTTCACTGGGCCACCCCAAGAGGGGGTGAGGGGAGATGTTCCCATGCTCTGAGATATGCTAACCCTGACCAATAAGCTCATCCCTCAATGCTATATGTATTTTTTTTTCCCTCTCTTAACTCTTAGTCTTTGTCATCTGTTTCATTAGTAATGCTTGTTGATCCATGAACTGTACACACAGTTTGGTAAAACATTGCAAACTTTATAGTTATGTAACTCTGCTTACATTCTTCCTGCTCGAAGTTCACACAATTCACTCATTTGCACTTGTGTTCTGAAGTATTTAGAGCTGCAGCGATTCGTCGACGTCATCAATTACGTTGATTATGAAAATACATCGATTAGCATATGGAATGCCTCGACGCGTTGCACCTTTAGCCATGCCCATTGTGCGAGCCTGCAGTTATCCCTACTTAAGACTGTTTTTCTGTCATGTTTAACACTAGGTCTGCACGATTTGGGAAAATTATTGAGGTCAATATTGCGATATGCGAGTATAATAAATGGTATTGGGGGCACAAAATGGTGGTTCATGAATTATGAGTTTCTAGAACATTGGACCTCTTAACTGAAGTTCTTTTCACAAATTGAACATACATTAAAACAGTATAAATAACCAAAATAAAAAAACCAACAACACAGTTCTTTCTTAGTCTTATTAAGTGTAAACAATAAATGCAGCCATAATCAAAGTAGGCTGCTCTCTTAATATTCAAAGTGGCAATAGAGACCGACTATTTCAAGCATAATACAGAGCTATAGACAACTACACAACCTATTATAACTTACATGCTAATAACAGGCTAGATATGTCATGTAGCCTAATTTGCGCGTATTGGGGAGTCGCTCTCTAAACGTGGGGTATTAAAATTGTTTTTCAATGTGCGTGCGCGGGAAGCTCTCGGCGGTGCTAAGCGTGCATTGTACAATACAAGACTTTAATTTAAAAGTGGTATTTAAAAGTTACCGATATGTATTCAAGCAGATGTTTTAATCTGCTGAATAAAAAAAAATCAAGTCTCTCACCTGTGAGCAACTGCTGTCAGCCCCAAACAATAACTGTGAATGCAGCCATAATGTGCATTTTCTATTGGTTGTATTTTATTGCTTTTCTTTCTTTCTTTCTTTCTTTCTTTCTTTCTTTCTTTCTTTCTTTCTTTCTAATTTATTGTTATTATTTCTTTTTCTCTCTTGGTATTATTTTTCTTTATTGTATTATTTTCTTTCTTTGTTGTTGTTATTGTTTTTTTATTTTTTGTAAAGTATTAATTATGAGAAAACGATTAAAACGAAAAGATTAATAGCAGAAGTTACTGTTATTTTTTGATAGTTTATCTAAATAATTTAGCAACTGGTAAGAAAATAACAAATAGATTAATTGAAAAATAATCCATAGATTAGTCGACTAATCGAAAAAATATTCGTAAAAACTGAATATTTTTCCCCCAAATGCAATAAATCCAGCAGGACTTTATGCTTGCTTTTTGTTAAAAACTTAACAAATAAAAAATTAGGGGCACAGTAAAAATAACACCTTTTATTCAAAAATCAAACAATCTGATCAAAAATTTGCCTTCCCATTACGAGGTGACATTTGACTCCTTAAAGTGAATTAAATAGGAATTTGGTTTTTACCTTTGTAATGCATTTTTTCTAACTTTGTTAAAAGTATGTCATATTTTATGTCTTTTTTTTATTATTATATTTTATAAGAATTTTAATCTTTCTAATTAAAACAATAGAATAAGAATAAGTTACCAGTCAAATGAAATCAGCATAAACAATTTATTTGTACTACAGAGGTGGCACAGAAGTGGCTTGTAGGTGTATTTTCATGTTTAATGAGGCTCAGAGGTGGCATGTGTGCAATCAAATTCATAAATTCATGTTGAGATTAATGTTTTAAATATAACATTTTGAATATAGAGATATTAAATGATTTAAATCACTGAAAATAAACTTTAAAAATGAAACTACAAGCCAGTAGGTGGCGTCAAGTCACTTATTTAATTACTGAATCATATTCGTTTGATTCGTTCGAACAGCTGATTCATTGAGGAATAAAGCAAGTGACTGTGTTTATGAATGGGAAATTGACTCACTAGATTAGTGTAAAAACGCATGTTCATTCATAAAAAAACACCGCTGTTCAGTTGTGACTTTTTCAAACTATTTTTCACAAAGAAATGGAGCAAAGTCGGGCAATAGTGTTTGAGTCAGACAACAAGTAACTTAATGTTACCTTTTTTATTTATTTAACTGTTGTATTAAATCAATATCTTATTTACTAACTCCCTTTACTGTTTACAATGCGTGGAATGGTGCGCTGTAATTGGTTGAGTGGATCTATCGCATTTTGCAGAGAAAGGTTTGTGGCGATTTGGGAAAAAAGGAGAAAACATGACAGAATAACACTGCGGATATTGCATTTTGTGTAAAATTACTAATGGACTTTTCAATACCGACCAGATACAATACTGATGTTGGCAATAACACTTTCTTTTTTTTTTTCTTTTTTTTTTAATGGCATTTATAGCGTTTTGGAAAAGAGCTCTTCATAATCTTTTATATATATATATATATATATATATATATATATATATATATATATATATATATATATACTTCCCATCATATTACAGCCTTTTCCAACATATTTCTATATTCAGAGTTTTGCATTTACAACATTAATCTTATAACATTATTTATGCAATCATAAATGCAGTCTAAATTTATACCAACCACAATAAATTCCTAATTTGCTGCTTATTAAAACTTAGTAAGGTATTTGTTAATTTAGGTATTGGGTAGGTTTAGGCATGTAGAATAAGGTCATGTAGAATAAGGCATTAATATGTGCTTAATTAGTACTAATAAATGGCTAATATTCTAGTAATATGCATGCTAATAAGCAACTAATTAAGAAACCGTAAAATAAAGTGTTACCATGAATTTTTTATTCATTTTGTAGAAATTTAATTTAAAATGAACAGAATACTGCATGGTATTGTGATACTTCAGCTGGTCATAAGGCATGTTTATGGTATCGCGACACTGGTAGTCTTTTGTAGTACAAAGGATTATTTTGTGCAGCAAGGTTTGATGTGCAGCAGTTCTGCTGTTTGAGTAAGTGCTGCTGTATATTTGTGGCTGCTGTGACACGTTAGACACACGTTGTTTGGTTATCTTGACAGGCAAATGTAAGAGAACCTGTCTTCCACCACACTAAAATTCATTCATGGTTCATGCAAAACAAGAAGATTAAGACAGTAAAGAGTTCTTGTACAGGAAAAAGATGCTATATGGTAGCATTGACATTAATTTCGCAAAATAAAATTGTATGCAATAAATTTTATTCAATAAATATTTATTATTTGAGGTTTAAATTTTGTATTGTCCTGTTACAAACTATTAAGTCATTAGGTATTAAATTTGTTACATTATAGTCCGTTTTACTTGGCCTTTTGTTGTCAGATAGATGACATTAAATGCACCTCATCCTTATCTTTTAGTTTGACCTTGACCGGGAAATATGTATTCACACCAAGTATATTTGTTTTGTATGTTACTAAAGTTCTTGCTCTTTTTCACCAAACTTCATCTTTTTGTTTTTCTCTGGGCATTATGTGTAACATTCATAATAACTTATTTTTCCTTGTATGGAGCAAACTTCTATGTTTCTCACAACAAGCATCCTCTCCCCCCACTCTACCCATCAACCCTTTGGGGGATGCTCCCCCTCTCTCTCTGTGCCAAAGCTCTCCCCCCGCGGTGCTCTTATTTCCTGACCTTGCCCTTTTTCTGTTGTCATCCTTTCTTGCCTCATTTTAGAGGCTTGGTTACCTCTATTCAACTAGCCACCAGATGGTATTCAAATTAGACCCCTTGCATGAAAGCAGAGTTTTTCCACGCTCTTGGGCTGGAGAGTGGGCGGGTTCACCCTGAAATAGTGACCCAGAGACCCCTGTGCTTCTCTTTCCACTGTCTGTAAAGGAATCCAGAGACCAGGACTCCGAATTCTGTGTGTTTCTGGAAGACACAAATCACATGTGCTGCCTGTTATTTTGAAAGGGTAACCACACAACTGCTGACAACCTAATGTTAGAGTTTAATTACGTTTTTTATCTCTGAATGATGATTATGGGGGGAAATGTGTTGGAGTTTTATGACAAGAGCACATTATTTTGACACTGTTCTCATCTAAAAAGCAATATTTTGGTTTCTAAATCCCCTAAAATCAAGTTTTGGAGAACTTAATAGCTCTAGCACACTTTAACAATGTTAAAATTCTATCTCCTATGCCTGTTTAATGTGCAGGGAGAATTTTAAGTAAGCAATTTGCAGGTTGAGTTAAGAACTTGCTCCAAGCATGGAGCAGCATCCAAACTTTTCTGCTTGTCAAAGCAATGGAAGATATGGGAAACACCTATTTGAAGTTGGTCATTATTTAGTGCAGTTTTGTTTAATGCCATGCAAGGCAAAGACAGGGTGAACAGTGTTGGGATTGTTTAGGGCCCTTTGAAGCTGTAGTGATGAAGACTACAACTCTCATGATTCCACACTAAATTACGTCATCATCAAACGACTTTGTTTGTTTTAAATATTCGCCCTCTAGCGACGACAACTTAAATATTGCACCTGTAAGCGCATATATTAAACCTACATCGCACATATTTATTTCATTGAATCGTGTTTGTGAATTCACAATAGCATTATGCTTTATGATTTTAAAAGCGTTTAATACATCATGCAGCCTTGGAAAACGGTTTAATATTGCGTTTCATGGATTCTCATCCACGGAATGTGCCACTTCTGGTATTTTTGCCAATTACTTTACTTGGGAAAAGCGCAATCAAGGATTTTTTTTTTTTTTTTTTTTTTTTTTATCAAGTTGAATTGAATCTAGTAACTTTCCATTCATTTCTTTTTGCTAGGATTAAGATTTAAATGAAGAATGTATTTAGATGTTATGACTCATTTCAATTTCTTTGAAATTTGCCAAAAGTTAATTATTAAAATAAACTCTTGTTTTTCATAAAAAAAAAAAGTTTTTGGATGGAATATACAATGGTATGTCTCACTCCTGACACTTGCAGTGAAGTAATAGCAAAAGTGAGAAGCTAAAACATTTAACACCAGTAACGTGGCAAGTTTTTAATTGTGCATTTAAAAATGAAAATGCAGTATATTAAGACAGAAGTAATAACTAAATAACCAGCTAAACTAAATATTAACTACATATTTCATTCTGTTTCTGTCATTCAAAAGTGCTTTAAACTGCCTTGAATTTATACGTGATTTTCACTGTCATTTGGTGATTATTCAGAGCTCATCTTTTATTTATGTTGTTTTGTTTGTCAGCATTAATGACACAAGTGTTAAATGCTGAGCTGGGTGAATGGAAAAGATACGGTTACTCTCCTATTAAAGCAAACCTGCACTTGATTGCCGAGTTTTATCAATTAGTTGTTGCAGCTTTAGTTGTAATTCTTCTGATTTTGAGGTGGATTGTAGTTATTGAAGGTTCACTTCAGTTTAAGGAATTTGCAGACATACCAGTTGTCATTGCATTACTCAAAAACTAAATGATTTTTATTCTCAGGAAATTTGGTAACGCATTGGGATTGTAATGTTGACATCATGAAGCTGAAGTCTGTTTATGTTCTGCCTTCCTCTGTGGTTCTGATTACCAAAGAATGTTTATAATCTGGGTCCAAAGTCTCATGGGAACCATTGACTCTGCACCAGAATGCCTCCGTTCTTGTCATGACTGAAGGAAGCATGTCCAAAACTGCTGGAAACTCTACCACAACAGTGCTTTTCATACCTTGATGCTTCTTCATGTAGCGCATTACGCTGCAACAATTGCTAATTGTTGTGTGTATTCACATTTCACCTATCATTGCGCACTTCGTGCGGTTTCTTTTTCACTGTTGAACGCAGTTTCCTGTCTACACTGAAGCTTTTATTCCAAAACACTCGCTCATTTTGACTGCGGATTAGACTGTGGTTTTGTGAGGGTCTCTTTCAGTGCAGCTCTGACAGATGACCTATTGAAATCACTATAGAACTGTCTGCCTGTTGCCAGGGCAACACTAGCTCGCTTCTGCTTTTTATGCGCTCATGTGACTGGCCGTTGACGTCATCGGGGGAGGGACGCTGGCAGAGTTTGGTCCACTCTTGACTGCATAGGGCTTCGAAGAATCTTGAGGACTTGTTGAATTGAAACAGTTAGTCTCAGTCTTGGTGGTCTCTGCTAGCTACCAGGCATCATCCTCATCGTCAGGTATAAATAGCTGGGTTATGGACTTTTGAAGGCTGTGGATTGCAGGGGAATATAGAAATAGAAAAAGAGGTAAGTCATATTCCTTATTTTTGTTTTGTAGCAACACCCAATGTTTTTTTTTATTGATTTATTTCAGCGTGTGATATCACACAAGAGCAGAGATTTAATTGGTTCGGCTACGCAAGATGTCAGTGTGATTATTCGTGCACAGCTGTTGCATGCTCTCTCACTCCTTCACATGCTAACAGCGCAGTGGGGGTCTATGAATAGGAGAAAGGATGTAGTTAACTGTTCCCTTTCTATCATTCACTCGATAAACTCCCCAGTACAAACAGATTGTCTCCTCCAGTGTTTCCCTGCTCTTTCAGATCCTATTCATCTCATGTTATTGGTTTGTTTGTGGACAGGCTGAATGAATTGGACTGAGAGAGTGCATTTATCACTCCAGCGCCAGCTCTGAATTGTCATTGTCATAGCGGAAACCGCTACATCAGAGAACCTCATGGGAAAGCATGAGAGATGAGGGAGCTGGCATAATCTTTCCAAATTCTTCTACTCTTCCCCAACTTTTCATTTTCACCTTCCCCCACACTTTCACTCCTCGCTTAACTCATGCATGTGGGTGAGCGTGTGCGTTAAGAATGCTCTCTCTGAGGAGACGCACTTGCACTGAATACCAGAATAGCCCCATCCCCCCTGTCGCATTGAACGTGGGTGGAGGGTGATCTGTGGCAGGAAGAAAACATTTATTGCTAATTGCTGGAGTTTTTTGAAAGCTCAACGGTTGGCTTTATTTAAAAATGTCAGAGAGCAGATGGTGCGTTTTGCACTTTGCTAAAGCAAAAGATACTTTCCACACCTAATGGGTGGATCATTGTATACATCACTAGCTAATTTACCAACAGCTAATTTAATGTTACACCCTACCTGAGGAGCAGACCTGGAGTGACTCAGTGCTCAGCTTGACTCCTGTTGTGAGACATATTGGTTATTAGATGTTATTGGGTCCCTGTAGTGATGTGGCAGTATTTCCTATACGCACTCTCGTGCACACACGGCCTACTGGTAGTTCAGAAACACATGGCACCAAAGACTGCTGGCTGTAGGGATGAGAGACACTGCTGGCAGCTTGTTCGGCACGGCCCACGTGTGTGGGAGGAGATTATCCTCGCCGCAACCACTGCTATTGTGTGTTATCAGCCCTGTCTGTTATTACAGCGTCTGTCTCTGTATGTGTGTGTACGCAGTGTGTAGGTGGTGCTTGTGTGTTGTGTGTATCTATTAAACAGCTTAAATACACAGAGTGCCAAATTAACATAATTTTTTTTTCATTATCAGGCCTCTAAGTGCTGTTTTAATTGCATTCTCAAAGTCAGTATCATTCTGATAAGCACTTAAAGTTATTGTTTAACCAAAAATGAAAATTCTGTCATTAATTACTCACCCTTATATTGTTCCAAACCTGTAAGACCGTTGTTCATCTTTAGAACCAAATTAAAATATATTTGATGAAATATGAGTGCTTCCTGAGCCTGCATGGACAGCAATGCAACTACCATGTTTAAGGCCCAGAAAGGTAGTAAGGGCATTTAAAGTGGTCCATGTGTCATCAGTGTTTCAACCGTAATTATATGAAGCAAGTATTTTTTTTGTGCGTAAAGAAAACAAAAAAAACTTCTTCTCTTCCGTGTCTTCGATACGTGTCAGTCTTCTTAGTTTCAAAAAATTACCGTTGAACCACTTATGTCACATGGACTATTTTAACAATGTCCTTACTACCTTTCTGGGTATTGAAAAGTCCAAAAAAGCCCATGGATTTCATCTAAAATATTTTTTTTGTTGTGAAGATGAATAGAAGGTCTTTCGGGTTTGGAACGACATGAGTAATTTATGACAGAATTTTCTCTTTAATCTCTTTAATGCCATACTGAATGTATCGCAAACCTACACCAACTAGCGTTTACCAAAGCAGTCATGTTTTCAAGATCAAAACAAAGTAAAATCAATTTTCCCATTTCAAGGAATGCACTGAAATTTCAGCCAATATTTTTTTTAGCAGACAAAATGGCAGTGTATCCCTAATTTTACTGGCTAGCTTGAAAAACAACCAAAAATACGAGCTGAAATACATGGCGTGATGCTCATGCACACCGGAAAAGCAAACTTATTGGATTGGCATTAATAATGTACCGACAGGAAATTTCTATGTAGTATACTTGTTCCTGTTTGCAATAGCGCTACTGTGCTGAAACATGGTGTAGTACAGCTTGGCAACGCTGGTAAAATGATCGCATTGCGTTGATAATGATAGCTTTGTAAGAGTATACTTCATTTGGATCATTTAAAAAAAACACATTCTATTGCATTAAAACTGAATAAAAATAATATATGTAATATTACAATTTTCTGTCCAATTTTATTGTTTTACTTTCAATAAAAGTGTGGTTATTATATTGGCTTGTATTATTACATTTAGTAAAATTATTTAAATTAAAAAGGCGTACAAAATGTAATAATATAATAATTATTAAAAAGCATTTTCGGCTTCGGTTTTTTAGCTGAGTGCATCCAGAATTTTTAGTTTCGGCCCAGAATTTTCAAATAAATGCATTTTTCTGTTGCAGGTACTGTTACATGTTAATCTAGTTTAAAGGGATAAGTTCACACAAAAGTATAAAATTGTCCAAATGTATAAACTCATAAGAAACAACTTAGAATAATTTAGAAACAAAAGGTTTGGAACAACTTGAGAGTGAGTAAATAATCACAGAATATTTAATTTTGGTTTGAACTATCACTTTAAGGCCTATTCACACCAAGAATGTTTGGCATAAAAATTCAGACAGATTTTTCATAGGTGATCTGGATTCTTCCTCTGTTCACTGTCACTGCCAAATATTCAGTTTGAGAGCACCACTAAGTTATAGTTTTATGTAACAGTAGTGGCCCCTGGCAAAAGCGCAAATCTTATTGGTTGGCCAGTTTTATTTGAGGTCCAGTGGAATATATTAAATTGAAATATGGACTATATTAGAATACTTCTCCATTAAACAAAAAATAAATACTAAATGCGTGCATGAATAAAATAAATAAATCTCTTCATTTAATGGCATGTGAATGTCTGGAACAGATGCATGAATAGCCATTACCTATTAACAAACTATTAACTACAACTTTTGCCTCAGTAAACTACTCATTTGCTGCTTATTAATAGGTAGTAAGGTTATTGTTAAGTTTAGGGATGTAGAATATGGAATGCAGAATATGAGTTTTATAAGTACTAATAAACAGGCAATATGTTAATAATAGGCATGCTAATAAGCAATTATTTAATAGTAAGAATTGGTCTCTATACTGAAGTGTTACCCAGCATTCTTTCAAAGAGTGTGTCTGTGCATTTGCACAAAACAAATTCAAATTAATATAAGAATAATAATGCTTTATTTGTAATAACATGACCTATTGCAAACTCGGCTGAAATGGAAAAACTGACCTAACTTGATATTTGTCGGATCCTGTCAAGCTAGGTTTGGTGGCAGACCCTACTTGTTAAACACTAATTGTAGGCTTGAAGAACAAACCATGATGCCTGTGACAGGCACTTTCACAACCGCTCACTGTTAGAGAATATCTGTTTTAATGATTGGTCATTTCTTCTACTCATGTCTTGAGTAATATGGTTCTTATGCAACTCTCACTATGCAGAAAATGCAGCATGTTTAAACTTTCAGAGAAGTTCCCAGGGTCTGTAAGGCTCTGTAAGGAACTGGTTACAAGCTTGTCATTCATTCTTAAAATGTGAAATTGAGGGAAAAGGATAAAGGCAGTCCTGGCATTTTAAGAATGTGGCTACTTCAAGAATCATCCAGAATGTTACCAGTATAGAAGATATGGCCACAAAGGATGGCAGAAAAAAAAAGATTTCCTTCTGTACTATTTATACAGCAGTGGTGTGAATTTGTAACCTAAGAAAGTTCTTCATATCTCTGTGCTACAGGTATTGCTTAGATAAAATAACTATAAGAATGTGAGAAGTTTAGACTTGTTAGAATTGTAAGCCATTTCTTGTTCACTTGTATTCAGATTGTGAAGGTGAACCTGACTACACTTCTGAATATCAAGATACTGAATATCTTCCAAAATATAATGCCTCTGAATAAAAAATAAATGCCTTTTGAATGGCCATTCACATGTCTGTGATTGACTATAATATTAAACCCTTTGCTCAGGTAAATCAAAATTATTTTCAGATTGTTTGTGCAACCCTACAATGAAGTGATATTAAACCCATAGAAGTAGCACTGATATGTATGAGATCAGTTACCCTGATAAACTGGCATTCAGTGGTCAAATATGTCAGTATCGCAGAGAAGAGCAAGAGCTCTGTAAATATTTAATATGTTAGCAACACAAAATATCATGTAAGACTTTTATTATTATTTAATCACACCTTTGACTTTCTCCAAACTGAGGGACTATATTACTGTTATGAAGTGCATTTAATATAATGGACATATATGAAAATGCTGTTAGAGTCTTAACTAGACATTACTACAAGTTCTCTTACAATATAATTTTTGCAAATTATCATAATACCAATACAACTTTGTTAGTAAGGCTGCTGTTTCCATTTCAATTCCCTTTCAGTTGCTGAAAGTGAAAAAAAAACTGCACTCTGTCAAATAGCTTGGATTTGCTCTCAGTTTGAAACAAATAGGAGTCATTTTTTGCCCTGTTTGTGTCCGGCTCATTCTCTGCAGGGCACCTCATGTCAGAAAATATCCTCTACCATGCTGAGAGCTGGACACAGCTGTTCTTGTTTTGTTACGCTCTTGAGTGTTGCACACTGCTTTTTTTTCTCCCATACGTTTTGTACATTTCATGTAGGGATGCTTTAAGTTCTAGAAATGGATTGCTTTAAGTTAGTTGCTAGTTCTTTTTGGCAGATCTTTTTTTTTACCCTCAAGGTTAGAGAAAGACTAGAGAAATCTGAAGTGATTCAATTATACCTTTTATTAATGTCTTATTTCTGTTGGTTCTCACATCAAATGCATTGTCGTTGCTAAAAATACAATTCTCAGAAAACTTGGAAACGGAGACTGTTGCATTCCTCCTTAGTTTGCACTATTTATGATGTGTTAGTTGGAAGTGTTAATAGTCATTCTGTTTGTTTCCTTGGCTCTCCTCTCTCTGTGGGAAACTTAATTTTTTTCCTGCACTATTGTTTATTTGTTGGCACGCCAACATGAAATGCCTGTTATTATATTAGTCATTCTTTAGGCCGATTCCTTGGTTTCTGTTCCCTTTTCTTAAATGTGGTCTCAGAGTCTTGCTTTTTCTGAGCTCCAAAAAGCTGACCTTGGTCAATTATATAAATACTCATGGAAGGAAATGCAGCCAGGCTCCTAGTTTAGACTTGGTTGTGTGTAGTAATGGGTAATAAGGGCAAGGCCTGCACTGCTGGACAGCACTGTGACCCAGAATGAGTCCTGGTTCCTTTACATCCACACAACTGGATGGTTCTGCAGAAGTTCTTGCAGTTTTACCTGTATGTTGTCTTACAGGTTTGCAGACAGTGCTAATAAAGAGAGAGAATTTGGTCAGTCATATTGCATTTAGGGGTTATTTCAACTAGGGCTGTGCAATTAATCGAAATTTGATTTCTATTTTGATTTTGGCTTCAAACGATTATAAAAATGCAATAATCGAGATAAAACGATTATTGCTTCCTATTTCGTCCCATTTGGTGCACTTTTGCTCCTCCATAAAAGCCCAACTGCATATGAAAATTAGTTAAATCATGTAACGTGACTTGCATAAAATGGGACATGCTTGATGTATTGATGTTTATTTGATGTCGTGTTTTTAAAAGCACAAAAGATAATTTGCGCTGTTCTGTGTATGCGTGCAGAGACGGAACAGAACACTGACAAGTAAAATGAACGTTTAGCTATTGTTTCAGCTATTCAAAAGTTCAGTTTTGTATGTAATGGCAAAGTGATTAGGCTTATATTACGTTTTTTTTTTTTTTTTATTAAGTTAATTTGGAAAATAATTGGGAGGATTTTTTTGTTTGTTAAATATAAGTTTGTTTTTTTTAAGTAATGAACAGTGGCCAGCGGAAGACTGTTCATTTGATCAATTTGCCTTTTCAAATCATCACGACCTAAAATAAAATCTATAGATATAAAACAGTTCAAGTATAAAACAATGTTGATTTAAACGTTGGACCTAGATAAATGTGCGCTATTAGGCACATATCCAATCATTGTGTGGAGAGTGGAAGCTAAAGCCAAGGCGCCAGCACGATCACTTGCATTTTTGTTAGACATGATAAATACATATACAGAAAGCTTTAAATTATTATTTAACAAAATAAAACAAAATGAAAACAAAAACTCTTTCATTATGTAATCCGTAAAGATTTAGCATTTCTCTCTAAAAGGCGCGACAGAGAGGAGATTGCAGGATCTTTGCGAGACTGACTCAGAATACACTAGTTTATTCATAAATAATTCAAATATGTCCTTACTATTTCCCCCCGACACAATTATTTATTTTTGCCGGTGTTTTCTGACAAGTTTTAGGCTATTGCTTGAACAGGAAGCTGCACTGAAGGCGCTGCTGGCTGAGACACTAAACGCCGTCTGAGCCGGTCTTGAAAGCGTAAGTGTCTCACTAGCACAGCAATTTTTAAAAAATATTAAAAGGCCTGATGCCCAATCGCGTCTGTACTATTACATGAAAATTGGCCAATTCCCGGCCCTAGGGGCTTAAAAAAAGGGCTGAAATAATCAAACATATATTCCGGACCCACTCATAATCGTGTTAAATAATCGTGATTACAATACTGACCAAAATAATCGTGATTATGATTTTTGCCAAAATCGAGCAGCCCTAATTTCAACCGTCAGTTTTCAGTGTTCATTCATGTTCAATAAAAAGACAGCTCATCTGAATATGTGTAAACTCTTCTATGAGATATAAAAATGGACATAAGTGAAATGAACCATGTACAAGAGATTGCTGAACTTTGTTCCTCTAATGAAGTGACTGTGCAGTAGTGGAGGATGAATGTGAGCACAGTAAATGATTTGAAAGGCTAGAAGAGTAAAGGTGACTACACCAGTAAGGTTGTCATCACAGCACATCATCGTCAGCCTTGGTCATGTCACTCAGACAATTCAGGAGGAAAAATGAAATATGGGAGACTCAGGACAGCTTTGCACTCATGCCAGAATAGGTCAGGATATACTGTGAAACAAGAAATTGTTTCCTTTCAGGAGAGAATGGTTTCCTATTTAACCTCTGGTGTTTTCCTTCTGAGCACACGATTCAGCACTGTTTCCAAGTCCTGTCCATTTCATTAACAACTGAGACATTTGGAAAAAAAAAAAATAATAATAATATCTGGTATGAGAGGTAATGAGGTATGAGTTTCTAGTTGTTAATGGCTCAAGGTCCCCATGGAAATCATGGAAATATCAAAGTTTTAAAGTAATAGTTCATCCAAAAATCGAATTAAAATGTGTGGTGCTGCTGACGCAGGACCTGATGTTGTGACATAGATGCGCTGCACCTTGTTTACAAGCGGAGGCCTGTACACGCATGCGTCTCATACTCTTGTGAACTAGCATCCAAGACTGACACAAAAGAGAAGAAATGGTTGAATAAAGTTAACTTTGTTTTCTTTGTGCACAACAAAAAGTTAAGGTTGATCCACTGATGTCACATGGACAGTTACTACAAAATAAAGGAGCTTTTAACTGTTTTTGGTTCCACAAAGAATCATTCAGTCAAAGTTTCTTAAAAGAACCATCCTTTTTTTATAATCTGAAGAAACTTCTTTTGCCTCAATGAACCTTTCGTGAAACAGAAGGGTTCTTCAGATGTTAAAGGTTCTTTATGGGTCAGAAAGCTCTCGGATTTCATCAAAAATATCTTAATTTGTGTTCCAAAGATGAACAAAGTTCTCATGGGATTAATGACAGAATTAAAATTCTGAATAATTTTTTCAGGCCTTGAAAAAAAAAATCATATAAACGTCAAGTTTTCATGTTATGCTGAAGTGTTTATTTGGTTTTTGCAACAACAACAACAAAATTCCTCGTCCACTAATAAAGAGCAACTGGAAAAGTCATGGATTCACTGGTGCAGAAACACTTATATTTTGAAATTACAAAATGGTAAGAGGCTGAAAGCAGCGAACTGTGTGGACATCAAAGATCAGCCTCTTAGACAATGTTCAGCAAGAGCTTAATCAGATTATTTTCTCTCTCATTAGCAAATTACCACCCAGATCGAGGGCCTTATTTTTTGAAGCTCTGCTTTCATGAGGCCGAAATGAATGATTGTAGCCATTATACACTTGTTTCAAGAAGGGAAAACAGGATGTTGTTTCCCCTAGTGCACTGCACCGAGTTATTTTGGTAGTGTGTGTATATATACTGTTATAGTATTTATTAATATTTTGAATGATTTGTAGCCTACATTTCTATTTTACTTTATTTCAGTGTTAGTAATATTTAGTATGTCATCTGCAGTTTGAACATTTCGAAAAATTAAAATTTTTACTTTATATTATATACACACATCAGTTATTGAAAACTGTTTTATTTTGTTCAAAGGATTAGTTTACTTTCAGTATAAAAGTTTCCTGATAATTTACTCACCCCTGTGTCATCCAAGATGTTCATGAGATGAGATGAGAAAATGAGGTGGAGTTTTTCGGCCTACCCTACCTTTTTGAATTGAAGTACACAGGAAGAACTAACTGACAGGGTTCCCACGGGTCATGGAATTTCTGGAAAATCATGGAATTTTAAAAGGTCTGTTCCAGTCATTGAAAGTCAGGGGATTTAATATTTTTTGGTCCAAGTCATGGAATATCAGGGATTTTTGTTTGTTGCTTTAAATTTTAGTTTCCATTTAGCAAAATGTAATTTTTCTATTTGTGTTTTACCATTTTATTCCCTTCCCCCACGTCAACTAGCAATCACTTACATCAAATACAGGCACTAGGCTGTACCTGATAACTAAGGCAAACATGCCTGGAAAATGTAAATTTCAAGAGCTACATAATGTCCACTTCAAAGACTGGGCGTGAAAAGTAGATGATAGAGAAACAAAACTAAATGTGAAGAAATAAAAAAAAAAAAAAAAAAAA
This sequence comes from Cirrhinus molitorella, assembly GCA_033026305.1. Classification (NCBI taxonomy): domain Eukaryota; kingdom Metazoa; phylum Chordata; class Actinopteri; order Cypriniformes; family Cyprinidae; genus Cirrhinus; species Cirrhinus molitorella. The sequence continues at coordinate 22,074,404 of CM065123.1, read as the reverse complement.
AATGAATGATAACCTTGATTACAAAGAGAAAATCTTTGTTTAACCCCTGAGATCATAAAAAACAAATTAATTTCTGTAGAAATAGTACAGAAAAACCCAGTTTCCGCCACTAAATAAAAAAATTAAAAAAGGTTATTGCGACTGATCTCACAATTCTGACTTATTTTCTCACAATTGCGTGATACAAACTCGCAATTCTGACTTTTTTCTCAGAATTATGAGATATAATTCTGAAAATTTGCAATTGCAAGTTATAAAGTCAGAATTGCATGATATAAATTCACAATTGAGAGTAAAGTCAGACTTGTGTGATATAAACTCGCAATTCTGTGAATATATCAGTATTTTTTCTCCTCAGAAATGAGCTTATATCTCACAATTCTGAGAAAAAAAGTCAGAATTGCAAGATACAAACTCGCAACTGCAAGAAAAGTCAGAATTGCGAGAAACGGGCTTCCATAGTTTCGTACTAACAACGTTTGTAAACAAGTAAATAAAGCTTGCAAATGGATGGATCCGTTCATTATAGATCATGGAAATTCTGCTTTTTAGTCAGTAAAAGTCAGGGAATTTGACATTTGGCTTAGAGTGGGAACCCTGAACTAAGCATGACTTTTCCAACTTGATTACGTAATGTGTGAGTTTGTGATCACACATCACAGAGCTAGTGCAAGACAAGCATTTTTGGTCTGTGATGCGATCTGGGAAAACCCAACACATGATGAAATTTGACCTTTTTTAGGTGTTCATACAGTATGAAAGCTGGGTTCAAGCCCTTTCCAAAACCTGCTTATTTTGTCCATAGCTTGAACGTAACAAAAGTTATGGCTATCTGAAGTTGGCTGATAGCTATGATTTTCAGGAATGGGTTTAAAGTGAGACACACTGTTTATATAACAGACTGTCATCGGACTCCTCCTCTTTAGTAACTTCATCCGATCCTTCATCTCTGGATATGAAATAGTCCATTATAACATCGTTTAGGGCACTGACATCACCAGGATTGAGGCAAGTTAACTTGTTTAAGTGAGCAACTACTTCTGTCTGTGTTGATCTCTTGCCCTCCGTAATCTTACAATAGCAATAAATAAATACAACTTTGCATGCCGTAGTTTACACAGGACTGGTGGGAAATGTGCATTGAGATACCTTTATTAAATGTTACATCATTTATTTTGATAGGTTAACTGTTTTTATGGTGTTTAGAGACAGCACCTCCACAACACATTCTTAACATTAGAGAAAGACATTTCTGCTTGCAGCAATAAATCAAAATTTTACTGCACTAAACAAGTGAATTTTGCCAAGCTATTTTCAGAGATGATAGACCAGATGTTATAATAATTTAATGAAAACCTAATTTTGACGTAAAATTGACATTCAGCCTATTTTTTGAATTTCCTGAAAATGTCCCAGTGCAACATCCGATGGGTTTTCCCAGATCGCATCACATTTATTTATTTATTTTATTTTATTTTTTTCAAAAATGACCAATTGTTTAGCTAGATAAGACCCTTATTCATCTGCTGTGTAGAGCCCTTTAAAGCTGCATTGAAACTGCAATTTGGACCTTCAACTCATTGGCCACCATTAAAGTTCACTATATTTTTCTCAAAAACCTTCATTTCTTTTCGACTTTTGATCTTGGATGACATGGGGTGAGTAAATTATCAAGAAGTTTACTAATTATTCTGGAAGTGAACTAATCCTTTACGTTTTAGTTAACAATAAAAACACTAGCGCCCTGCTAGGTATTTTTGCCCTTTTTTGGCTAACTATCCTCTCTAGCTCCTGACAAATTGTTGTCAGCTAGATCCAGCTGAGATGTTTTTCTGCTCTGCTGTGGAAGTGGTAGATTGAGGTGTGACTAAGACTCAGCAATGAGCTGCCTGAATTGTCTTTTATCTTTTGAAGATTATGTTTGCTTGCCGTGGCTCACAAGCCAAGCGAACTATGGGTAGGATCAGTCAGAAATTCAATAGTTTCCCTGTGCAACACCATCACTGTACAATTAGTCTCTTCTCACCAAATGACTGAAATCCAGATATTTTAAGGAAATCCGTTTAGAGTAGCAATGTTCTGTCTAGAGACGCAAACATCTGTAGTCTCATTGATTTATTGTTTTCTCTGCTAACCAATGCTGCATGGAGTGTCTGTTTCCATAGCAACATGGCAAGAGGTCACAGAGATTCATTATTGTACATGAAGACAGCATTGCTAACTGCGTTGTAATTAAGCCCCAGTCTGTCCTCTGTGTTTAAATTGATGTTCAATTTAATCAGGAGGGTTAATGCTGGATGCTTAATACATGCCTGTCAGCCATGACACCTCTTAGCAGAAAACTATTTCACAGCACATGACGTATAAAAAGAATGTTGTGAATGTAGTTCATAGCTAATGCAGTGTGACCTCAGCAGCTGCTTTCCTTGTCAATTTGCAGTTAAATATAGATTAAACGCGTATAACAACATAAATATTCAGTTACAGAGATACAATCGACTGTTTCAGTCTTGAGTCACATGAGAGAATTCAGAGCACAGAGTCCAAAGAAGAAGCCCTTGAGTTGTTGTTCTGCGTTTACCGCTAATGGCCTCTATCATTAGACTGAATGGCCAGGTTCCTGGGCAGACACACAGTGATTCAATGGGGAATTTTCTTCTTGTCTGCTGTTATATGTAGTTAAAGAACAAATTGGTTGTTCTGATTATATTCTCATCCTCATTCCAGACTTTCTATTTGCTGTTATCCTTGTTCTATGTTCAATATTTAAATGGCATATAGTACAAATAAGATGTCAAATGAAAAAGGTGTGTCTGGGTTTTGCCTGAAGGGGTTAATGAGGTTTTTTTACAAAGCATGCTTTGTTCACTAACATAAATGTCAGTACCTTGCCTGTATTTCTAGTTGTAGAAGTGACTTGAATGTTGTGAAATGTGCATGTAGTTTTCTGTTATTAATGTGTTAAAATGTAATTTAATCCTGTGACGATAAAGCTACATTTTAATCAGCCATTAGGCCTACTCAGTCTTCACTACTCGGTGTCACATAATCCTTCAGAAATTATTTTAATATGCTGATTTAGTGCTCATAAAACATTTTTATTATATTTTATTATTTTTTGTGTTCTTTAACTGTTACTTTTGATCATTTGAATGTATTGCAAAAATAAACTGCTTTTACTTCTTTCTTACATGTAAAATAATCGGACAGTATTTGTTGTTACATGTCATTGTTACCAAGTAATAGGTTGGCAAGCAACAAAGTCAATAAATAATAGTTTAAATAGCATAGCATTTGTCACAGGCATGGCACAATCAGACACGCAGAAGCTGTTGCTCCAGTGCTCCTGTGTTTTATTCCCTCTCTTTTTTCTGTATTTTCCTTTCACTAATACGGTGGCCGAGAAGTGCAAACAAATCACAATTCTGAAAACAAAATAACAAATTACAAACACGAACACAAATCTAAAAAACAAAATAATAATTCACAAAACACAACAGCAATTCCGAAAACATTATAACAAGTCAGAAAACACAATGACAAATCCAAAAACAAAATAACATTTCAGAAAACACAACGACAAATCGGACAAACCGGAAAAGGTAGGTATAGTTTGAGACAGCGCCATTGGTTTGAGAATAGACTACTTACCGCTGACTGGACGAGACATCTGTCAATCAAGGTATACAAGAAAGAACAGCAGTAGCGGCAGAAAGTTCAGACGTGGTCTTAATGTAGCTCTTTTTGATGTATTGAATGAATTGCCTTTACTGTGGAATAAAAATAGCCTATGCATGTACACTTACAACACCTGAATACAAAAACTAGTTAATGCTAATGCGAGGTTGTTTCTAATACAGCATATGGGAGTGACGGAAAATTTTGTGTAAAGATGTTACGAGGGAAACCATTCCGAAAGTGGCTTCTGGCAGAGAATAAATGTGAATCTTTTTGTTCGTTTTGAGTCTTGCTGCTAATGTATATATAACTTTTTAAGACACAGTGTCAAGTTAAAAGATTTCAACTAGCGCTGCTCGTCAGAAGAACTCGGAGGCGGGCCAAGCATTGAGAGCTTCTGTTTTACAGTAGCAAGTTGACATGACACCTGGTTAGGGGCTGTTCACACGTCGTGCCTAAAAACACGTGGAAAACGCAACGGCAACGCTTTCTATTTTTTTCCAAAGCCGTGGCATCTGCAGTTGCTAAGCAACCATGACCGTGACCACGCTTGCATTATGAGGGCGCATACCACGTCTCTACATTTGAAATAACGAACAAACGCGCAAAAGACGCGACATGTGAACGGCCCCTGACATCACGTTTCAAAAGCACGTCTCGAAACTTTTGCGTTCTGCACTGAGTTTTTTAAACCATTTCTGAGTTTTTAGACTCAAAGACGCGTTCTGTTTGAATGGCCTCTGGGAACACCTTAGTTTTGTATTCTGATTCAAGGGTAATATAATACAGAGTACAGTGTTGTAAATGTGCATGCATAGGCTATTTTTATTCCACAGTAAAGGCGATTCATTCAATACATCAAAAAGAGTTATTAAGACAGTCTCTTTCTGCCGCTACTGCTGTTCTTTCTTGTATACCTTGATTGACAGATGTCTCGTCCAGTCAGCGGTAAGTAGTCTATTCTCAAACCAATGGCGCTGTCTCAAACTATACCTACCTTTTCCGGTTTGTCCGATTTGTCGTTGTGTTTTCTGAAATTGTATTTTGTTTTTGGATTTGTCATTGTGTTTTCTGACTTGTTACAATGTTTTCGGAATTGCTGTTGCGTTTTGTGAATTATTATTTTGTTTTTTATATTTGCGTTCGTGTTTGTAATTTATTTTGTTTTCAGAATTGTGATTTGTTTTGCACTTCTCGGCCACCGTACACTAACTATTTTGTCTAATAATTAAAAAGGGAAACAGCAAAAATGTCAGGTTAGTGTCATTTTAAATGTGTAATCCGAATGTATTGGCATTATTTATATCCCATATATGTTCTATTCTACAGAATTAGTGCAAACTGCTGTCCCACAACAAAAAACACATTTAAAAAGCATATAAGTATTCAAATCTCAGAAGTTTACAAAGATCCTTTTATTATCTATTGCAGGGATCCTCACATCTGGCCCGCGAGATTCACTTTCCGGTAGAGTTTAGCTTCAACCCTGATCAAACTCAACTACCTGTGATTCTCTAATGATCCTGAAGACATTAATTAGCATGCTCAGGTGTGTTTGATAAGAGTTAGAGCTAAACTCAGCAGGAAAGTGGATCTCACGAGCCAGATTTGAAGGGTCCCTGATAGGGCTGTGACGGTATGGGATTTTTCTTACCGCGGTGAAGAGACAACAAATATCACGGTTTGGCGGTTAACCGCACCCCAACTACTTTTCACTTTGAGTGCGGCTTGCGCGCCAATGGTGCACTCCGCTGCATGTGCACGCAACAACAAACCGTCCTTGCACAGCTCAAGCCATTGAAATAATGGGTTTCATAGCGCATAGTGCATATCGTGTCTTGTGTGAAAGGGCCATTATGATCAACAAGCCTGCAGCTTGTAAATGAACATGAAAATAAGTAATAATAAAGTAATGTTCGTTATTATTAAAACAGCAAATTAAATTAAAAATAATACAAAATAACATTTATTTCGATAACTTTGATGTTTTTTCGATATCTTTAAGGTTTAATATGAATTTTGAACTATGAACAGTTTTTGTCATCTTTTGTAACCAATTCTTTGTCCAATAAATTATTAAAATAATAACAACCTTAAAACGTGCAGAAAGAATAATACAATTTATTGGACATTGCTTAGTTCTGCGAGCTGTGCTAAACTTCGATTTCTATTTCCTATTGTTTTTCGGGTGGATATAAACGCACTCGTCCAAATACAGCTTGTTGAAACTTTAAATAATTTACTGTGCAAAAAATAGCTGTAAACGATGACAAAAACGGTTTCATAATTTCTATTGAACTCAAAAAACATCAAAGTTATATAAATAAATATTATTTCATGTTATTCTTGTCAGGGGCACGCAGTGCATGCGGTTTATTTCGGTTAATTTTCCTAACCGACAACCGACGCTTGTTAAACTATCATTAAAAAACATTAAAAAAAACTTAAATTAGATTTAAGATAAATGAGAATTTAGTAGCCTACATGAGCAAATAGCAGCACAAACATCAGAACTATAAGAATTCACGCATTGTGACATCACGCAACCGCAGCAGTTAGTAAAGAGAAAAACGGAATAAAACATCAATGTCCTAAATTTCGATTAGGATTATTTATTAAAAGGAGTGCAATAAATAGTCCTAAACGAAATTTCTCTCTATTTCTCTCATTTTTTTTATTTTGCTGCGTGAATAATCTTTTAATCTTAAAAAATGACAAAGGAAAAAATATAAGTGATAGCGCCGGAGCTTCTCTCGTTTGAAACATTTTGTATTCGTGCATACAGGGGCCAATTTATGTTTTTGCTGGTGGATGCGCAACAAAAACTCAGTAATTTAATATACTGGTAATAAAATGCATGGGCGGATTTCCTTTGCTCTCACACAAAACTGAACGCGCGCAATCAAATACACGCTGCTATTGCCCAGAGAGAGTGCGCGGACTTAAAACGTGTCTCTTCTCTCACTCAAAATGTGTCCTTTCTGCACGTGCAAATCTCTCTGTGCTCGGGTTTCCTGCAAACCGAGAGATTAGTGTTGGCGCCCTCTCGTATTAAAATAATGCACTCTTTTCTCGTTTTCATAACTTATTTTTAGGCAAGCTTTGGCATTATTTTAATAGCAAATGTCAAGAGTTATTGGTTAAAATGAACCGAAACGCAGTGGTTAGGGGTGTGAGGTAGGTGCGTACTGAACGCCATAACCGCATATAAAATGCAGCGAAAGTCAATTTCTGCGTTTAAATATGTCAAATAGAAACCGTCGTGTAGTAATCGTGTTAACAATAGCATTTTTATGACATCGGACTACTATGGAGGAACAGTGAGACAGCGGTTCCAACTAACAGAACAGAAATAAGTAGGGTTAGCTGAAATATTTGCCGGACAGACGTTTCTCGGGTCAGTCTGAGCACTCATGGTATTCACGGTACATATAGCCGCACATCTGCAGGCGCCACTGTCACACACCATAGGCATTTCTGTACAGTTTACCAGCAATGAAAAGTGAAAAGTGCGGTCGGCATCTCATTATCGCGGTGATGCGGTAATGCGGTTATCGTCACAGCCCTAGTCCCTGATCTATTTGAAACCTGTCTACGGATATTTAAAATATCTTCATTTAGTGTGTACTTGCAATTGACCTATCGGTAAGCCCCGTAACCCTTAGTTACTGTTGCTGCGTTGGACAAACAGAGTTTCCCAATGTCTTACAATGACAGCTGTCAGTGTGAAAACCTTGTCTGAAGATGTTTTTGATACATTTTGAACACAGAAGGACCACCTCTCGTCGAGGAGCATTCAAGTAGGGCTTTAATAGACCATGGAGAGATATATAATTTAAAAATAAATATGGTGTGTAACATGATTGATTTGAAATCGAGGGTTTACAGATCACAATGCAAACGGAAGAAATCTCATATTATGGTCGTCATGGTCGCAGATGACAACATCCAGGATCAACACTGTTCATGTACCGCAGTGTAAGATTAATTAATTTACATTTAACCAGTTTAATATGGAGAGGCACTGAAATGTAGATCTTCGTTTATGTGTTTTTGACCTACACTGTACATGACGTGAGAATATTTAGCTGAGGTTTGTACATTAGCATGAACTCACTAACTTTAACGTTAGCTAGTTTTAGCCAGAGATATTAACGATATTTACAGATATTAACTGCTTGAGCAGATGAAAAAGGCCATTTAATGAGAGTATGACAACCAGAAAATAAACGTTAAATAATAAAATAAATTCCAAATTCCTTTGCCATTCCTCTCAGGATACCTGGAATCAGTGTTTACAGATACCTCAGGGACAGTTTTATTATTTTTGTAGCATAAACACCACCAAACCGACGAGAGCTTCGGATCTTCCGATGTTTCTCTATGGCGCTGCGACCTACAGATGTCTGAGTTCCATCTCCGTGCAGCTGATACTCAACTGCCAGTGGCTCTTGTGTTAGCTCATAAAATTGTTTTAAATGTTTTTTTTTTTTTCTATTGTTTCGTGTTTTGTAGTGACTAAAGGGAACACATAATCCTTTATTTGGGAGAAATACAATTTTAGTACAGTTATTCAATTTATTTTGTTTTTAGTATGTTTTAGTAGTAGTTAAAATTCTGTAATGTGATGTGGTCACTATGACATGACTAGAATCAATAAACATTGATTGATTGGATGATTCTACAGTAGCCAACATTTGAAGTGGATCAAGACCTTTTATCACAGTTGTCCTAAAATCAAAACTATACCCATTCTTGTCTTATGACAACTTTGATGAAAAAATGTTGACTACTGTAAATAGTTCCAGTCATTGACAAAACAGTTGCTAGCTTATAAACTAGTAGTTTGTTATCTGTAAACGAGGGAGTTATGAAGTGTAATCAGAGACCAGTCACCGGATTAGTGTTTTTAATGTCTTTCAGTTTTTTTGGAAGCACTACAGCAAAACTTTTTTTCCTCCTGCACGAAACCAGTTAAGACAGGAAGTAGTGTACTTGTGTGGCTCATTCAGAAAAGCTGTTTCTTATCTTTAAGTGTCCTTAAGTTTGAAGAGCTACGCTCTAGTTCTAATCAAACAGAGAGTACTATTTTCGCTTCTGTCCTAACCTTCACCCCTCAGCTCTAGTGCACATGATTAATTTGACTTATTTAAAACTATTTACATTCTTTGCTGTGACTGTGTATTGTATACTAGGGGGTGTGTATGCATGTGTCTAAATTTTAGTAAGACACTTGTCTGATTAGTATAAAGATCCATGACCCAATTGAGAAACGGGAGTCACTTCCTGCATATAGACGCATCAGATGTCACGTAACAACTGATCCTCTCCAGACCTTCCGGCCTGAATAGAGGCTCTGCATCTGGGGACTATGAATGACCTAACACATGGGCACATTTTTCATTTTTGTTTTGCCACTTGTATTGATCGCTAAACATTAATCTCTGGATACGTTTTGTACTCTTGAGATTTATTAGAAAGTTTTTGTTAGTTTTGTTTTGACAAGTTTTTTTTTAATGATTGATTTATGTTCTCATTTTTCTCATGCTAAATCCTGAATTGTGTGGTTAGCTGTTCCACCTTTCTTTTTAAAGGAAACGCTTCAAGTCCTTTGAGACATGGAGGTGGAAGTCTTGTATAATTCATCTTATGTAATATTGTAATTTGTATTCAAACTGCTTCTAAAAGCTCAATGTTTAGATCTGGTCATTAGGGGGATATGAAAAGCACTTTGGTGTGCATTATTGTTTATCTTAACTGCATTTATAGGGTTATTATCATTCTGCAGAAAGGGAGCATCTTTAGGGATATGTGGTTGCATGATAAAAGGCATCTTGTCTTGTAAAATCACCTCATATTCCTGTAAGCATATGCCTTAGTTCTGGTATCACTCTGCAGCCGTCTATCACAATCTTTAGCTGATGCAGCTGCTGTGTAAAATGAACCATTGACTAGAGAAATTTGTTTATGGCTTTATAGTTTTGTTTTGTGTGTGTTTTAACACTGTTGTTAGCAACAAGTTTTGAAATGAAAAATGTTTTCATTGTCAAAAGTTAGTGAAGTTTTGGATGGCAGCTCAGATTTTGTCATATGTACACATCTGTGACCCTGGACCAGAAAACCAGTTATACAATCTTAAAAATAAAGGTGCTTCATGATGCCATAGAAGAACCCTTTTTGTCTAAATGGTTCCATAAAGAACCTTAAACATCTGAAAAGCCTTTCTGTTTCACAAAGTGTTCTTTGTGGTGAAAGAACGTTTGTCAGATTATAAAAAGGTAAGAAAGAGATGGTTCTTTAAAGAACCTTCGACTGAATGTTTTTTTGTGGAACCAAAAATGGTTCTTCTGTGGCATTGACTGAAAGAACCTTTTAAAGCACCTTTATTTTTAAGAGTATAAGGATCTTTTTTTTGACACTGAGATTTATACATCATCTGAATAAATAGGCTTTCCATTGATGTATGGTTTGTTTGGATATGACCATATTTGGCCGAGATGCAAACTATTTGAAAATCAGGAATCTTGAGGGTGCAAAAGAAAAATCAAAATAGTTTTTAGCAATGCATATTACTAATCAAAAATTACGTTCTGATATATTTACGGTTGGAAGTTTACAAAATATTTTCATGTAACATTATCTTTGGCATAAAAGAAAAAAAAATCTGTAATTTTGACCCATACAGTAAGTTTTTGGCTATTGCTACAAAAATACCTGTGCTACTTAAGACTGGTTTTGTGTCCAGGGTCACATTTACTCTGAATATAACACATTTCTCTGAATTTGAACATTTAAAGTAAGTGGTTTTCATGGCCTAATACGGTAAGTATTTTTGTGACTGGCTTGAATGGGTATTGTGGGAAATCAGACTCATATCCCATTTACGCATACAGTGATTTTTACCGCTGTTGGTCACTGAGTCATTGTATTATTGGTCACTGTGGGTGATCCTGCTGCTCAATACCCTCTTGTTACTGGTGAGTTTCACAACTGGCCATAGCTTTTAAAAAATCCAGAATGAACCAAAATTACATTTATTTTATTGCCAGTTAAATTCTAACTTGACAAACAAATAATTTTTCCTAATGCTAAAGGTGTATGAATCAATCACTTATGCTTACAAATTTTAAAATATCGCTGCATATGGGCAGAGATAAACCATATAGAACAGTATAGGGCTGTCGAAAACAATTATTGTGGTAATTGAATAATCGGTTTATTATTCTGACGATTGATCTAGTAAACGGATAACTTTTTTGTGGTAATAAAAGTAGACATAAGCTAGCAATAGACATGTATAATAAATACATCTATAATAGCAGTGAGACAATAATAATTAGTTCAAATAAAATATCAAAAGCAAGTAATCGTATGGTTTTATTGAGCAACAGCTGAAATAACTGTGTATTAAATTGTTTATTAGGTATTAAATGTAATACATAATAAACATTATGTATTACATGAAATGATTGCAGAGGGCCTGACAATTGTTTTTACACTTTACAGCATAATCTAATCCTTGTTCAATATTGACAAAACAACATTTACATTCCAATGTCAACTTAATCTTTAATATTTGGCCACTTCTTTATTATAGAAATGCTACAGCCACTGTAACGCTCCGTTTGGACATCAGAACATGCAAAATCTGAGCAAGGGTTTCAACTTTCATTTTAAAGTCGCAGTAAATAGTTAGCATATTTTAAAAATGATAATATATTCTCCTGTGTTGGCGTAAGTTTATAAATGATTTCTTATAAAAATGATAGAATGGTGCACATTGTTACCAGATGAACATTATAAGCAACTCAGACTTACAGCTAGGCAAAGATGGAGTTTAAGATGGTCCGCTCATGTAAATAACTGTGTGGAGCAGCATTTGCTGTAAACAGAGCCGCTCTGAGATGCGTGTAACCTACACGCATATAAATAAAGCAGGTAATAAACCCAGAGCACATGTATATATTTAATTGAATCACAGCCTTTGTGAACTCACAATAGCACTATGCTTTATGGTTTTTAATGGTTTTAATATTTTGTGCAGCCTTAGAAAATCAGTCTAATAATGCTTTTCATGGATTCTCGTCTGTGAAGTATTCTAGTATTTGGCCGGTTAATTGACACAGGCAAAATGCAATCCAGGATTTTTTTATAATCAAGTACTCAAATTTAATCAAGGAATCATGACAGTCATTTAACAGTGAAATCACTAGTAACATTAACTTCATTTTTGTGTTGCCCACATAACACTTCAGTATCCAACAGCATCCATTACGTTGCTATTCATTGACATAGTTAAAGTTAAACTTTTCAACTTGCATGACTGGACACACTTGACACTTAGTCACTAAACTCTCATGTTACTGTAAATCACCAGCTCTCATTGAAAATTACATCATGGTGTCACTATAGTATATGGATTTATTTCATCTGTCGCTTTGTCTAGACTTTTTTGATTTCAGAGCTGGTTGTTTGGCACTAGAGTCTGTTCTGATTAGCTTCGTCTTTCCACTCTTATCTAGATGTATTTGATTGACGTAAGCAAGTCTCTGTTTGAAATAAATCTGCGAGCAGAGCCATTAAATGGAACTCTAGATGGACAAACACGGATAGAAATAGCTCAACAATCACCTTCATAGATATAGATAAGGGTATTGCATGAAGAAAATTGAAATGTCCTTCAAAATAGGGCTGTTATTGTGTTCTCTGCTGCCAAGTGATAGTAAATTGGATGGATATTTTACATAAAGGACCACAATATACTATTATGAATTGAATCTACGGACCTTTCCTTACATATTAATTTTCTCACTTCCCCTTCTTTTGCCAGTGCTGTCTCGTGAAACGAAACCATGGGGAAGCAGAACAGCAAGCTCCGCCCTGAGGTGATGCAGGACCTGCTGGAAAGCACAGACTTTACGGAGCATGAAATCCAGGAATGGTACAAGGGCTTTCTACGGGACTGTCCCAGTGGCAACCTCTCCATGGAGGAGTTTAAGAAAATCTACGGAAACTTCTTCCCTTACGGAGATGCCTCAAAGTTTGCAGAGCACGTGTTTCGTACTTTTGACGCGAACGGCGACGGCACAATAGACTTTCGGGAGTTCATAATTGCGTTAAGCGTCACGTCACGAGGGAAGCTGGAACAGAAGCTCAAGTGGGCGTTTAGCATGTATGACTTGGATGGAAACGGATACATCAGCAAAGCAGAGATGCTTGAGATTGTGCAGGTATGTCAGGCTACCTAAAGCTTTTTATGAATTAACCTAATATTGGCACTCTTTCAGTCCTTTTCTAACCATCAGCATGACTGCTGAGGTCTGAAATAGAATCAGATATATCACTTCAGGAGACACAAAAGAGAACCCAGCTACCCAATTTTCACATCGCATATGTTGTTATTTCTCACTTGCGTTAACAGCAAGGATAGCCGTGGTGTTAGACTGTCAGGAAGCTCCATACTGTAAAAAGAGCCCAAGTCTTATTTCTGTCCCTGATAAACAGGCTTTCATCAAAGTGCACTCCTTCACACGGTTATTTATGTTTGCTGTCATTGCAATTGGCCTGATTTATCTTTGCAGCTTTCTTGCTGAAAAGATTAATATAAGCAACAGGTGTTTTCTCAGATCGAAATTAAACCAAAATGTTTGAACATATATATTACATATGTACTATCAAATTTTAGCTGTAAAATAGAAATAAGGAAAATCCTATACCCACAAATGCTATTAAAATAACTGAAGGTTTAGTTGATTCGTTTCATTTTCATATAAACAAGTGCCAAAATATAATTTAGTTCTGTTTTGTTGGACATAAAGAATGAGACCATCACCTCTCATGTCTTGATTTGTTTTATTTTGATGGATGGTTTACCTCCTCCCCGGCTGGCCGAGGTAAATCTAATGATGCACTGAATGCATTGTGTGCTTTAATGATGTATTGCATTAAAGAGGTACGCACTGGCTGCAGGTCTGTAATGGAGACCATCTGTAGAGAGAAGACTTAATAACTCTCCACATGAGAGCTGCACTTTAGAAAACACACTTTTCCTCAGACATTAAGTGTATGGGAAATAAAAGTATATGTTTAAACCAAATTTACAGTTGAAGTCAAAATGTGAATTATTTTACCAAAATAAGAGGGTTTTTTTTTATTTGGTACTGACCTGAATAAGATATTTTACATAAATAGCTGAATTTATGAAAATAACCCTTTTCAAAAGTTTACATACACTTGATACTGTGTTGTTACCGGAATGATCAGCTGTTTGGTTTTGTTTTGTTTGTGTTTTTTTGTTTAATGAAAGTTGTTCATGAGTCCCTTTTTGTCCTGAACAGTTAAACTGCCTGTTGTTCTTAAAAAAAACTAATCCTTCAGGTCCCGCAAATTCTTTGGTTTTTCAGCATTTTTGTGTATTTGTTCCCTTTCCAACAATGGCTGTATGATTTTGAGATCCATCTTTTCACTAAGGACAACTGAGGGACTCGTATGCAACTATTACAGAAGGTTCAAACGCTCAATGATGCTCCAGAAGGAAACACAATGTATTAAAGAAGTTTACTTTCAGGACAAAAATGTACAGGTAATTTACTCACCCACTTGTCATCCAAGATGTTCATGTCTTTCTTTCTTCAGTCGTAAAGAATAGTTTTTTGAGGAAAAACATTTTAGGATTTCTCTCCGTATAATAGACTTCTATGGTGCCCGTGAGTTTGAACTTCCAAATTTAAATGCAGCTTCAAATGCTCATCTCTGTGTACTCCCGGGTCAAGACAGTTATGTTGAGAAACTAGAGCGTTTGGAAGTTCAAACTCAGGGGCACAATGGACAAAAATCCTGAAATGTTTTCCTCAAAAAACACAATTTCTTTACGACTGAAGAAAGAAAGACATGAACGTCTTGGTTGACAAGGGGGTGAGTAAATTATCTGTAAAGTTTTGCTCTGGAAGTGAACTTCTCCTTTGAGAGCCATGAAAACCTTTTGAAATTTAAGATCGAGGTTAATTTAACTTATTTTGTCTTCTGTAGCTTCTGAAGGGCAGTACTAAATGAAAAAATATGATGAATATGAATGACCTGAAGGATTTTTCTGAAGAACAGCGGGCAGTTTAACTGTTCAAGACAAACAAGGGACTCATGAACAACTATCACTAAACAACAACAACAACAAAAAACCCAGCTGTGGATCATATAAATTCAACTATTATTTTCACTTGTAGACTGTATGTAAATGTCTTTTATGTGAGATCTTATTCAGGTCAATACTAAATAAAAAAAACCCTGCATTTTGTATGATCCCTCTTATTTTGGTAAAATAAGCAGATGTTTATTTGAGATTGGATTGTTGATGTACGGTTTTTTTTTTATCTATTGTGGTTTTCGATATGCCCTAAGTAACGATAGGGACATTTTGGAGTAGGGTTTAGGGTTGCTCATTTTAACCGGTTAATCGTTAACCAACCGAAATAATAAATTGGCAGATTAATTTAAACGGTTTAAAAGGTCATTAGATTTTTTTTCCCCAGTAATTTATCGAAATATTTTAAAACGTTTGCTGGATGGTTAAAATAAAGAATAAAACTGCATTTCGGAGAGAAAAAGAAAGATAAATGACGTAGGCCTATAATGTTAAGTCACATTTTATTATTAGGCTACATTCAGAAGTAGACCTGATGCTGATGTGAAATGTTTACAAACACTCTAAACAGGCTATTTTATTTCCCCTCATTCCACAAAAAACTAACACTGTATTTTTAATTTACCCAATTAAGACAAACTAATTATATTAATTTTAACAGTCAAACACAAAATTAAATTTCAGAAACATTTGGCTTATCTCCTGAGGCCAATGAGCAAAATAATGGACCACATTAAACTGTTTATTCAGTGCAATAAAATAACAATTGTCTGTTTAAAAAAAAAGTGCATAACTAACATTTAAAAATTCAAATATAATTTTGGAAATTGCATAAACTATTATGAACAAAACAGCATCATGTATTCATGCATAGCTTAATACAAAGAGCCAAAGCACTGATCACATAGTAGAACGGAATAAAAACCTCACAAATTCTCGAGACGTGTTTTCTAAAAGTTGAACCTCTTATAACTTCAAGTGGCTTTCTATACATCTCTTGTGCGAGATGCGATTGGAACAGTCCTAGTTGTCACACTCAAAAATATGTAGAATATGCATTCCGTGTGACTTGCTTGGTAATACAGATACCGTTTTATCGCTATTTTTGAAAATTTAACAAAACCATCTGTTACCCAGCCCAATAATGTAATCAGCAAAAATAAGGACAGTGTAAAATGCCTTGCAGAGTTTGTTTAATTTTAGACTGCGTAAAAATGGCTGTACAAAAATGGAAGATTTTTAGTTGCTAATGGGATTTGTATAATATTCATTCATAAAGTTGCTTTGTAGCAGGATTTATTTTTCAAAGTACTATAAAATTGCAATAAAAAGTAAGTTGTTTTTTTTTGTTTGTTTGTTTTTTTTGCATATATGCACACAAATGATGCAGTATTTAGGCCTGTTGCTTTCTTAAAGATTGTCATGTTGGACATATGTCTACATGATCTTTGTGCATGCCACTTTGTTTGTAGATTCTGCATTCATCTCTGAGTGTGTAATCAATACTGTTTCTAGGTCTTGGTTTTACTTTCACATTCTTATACCTTTGATGATAAAGTCTGTGCAGTGTTGATTCAAACAGAGGCATTAATAGAAGGAGAGAGCAACTTATATCTGTCAAGACTGTGGCAGTTATATATGAAATTTTTGTATTTTGTGATGTTGATGGCTTTTTAATAAAGAGAATCTCTTGTGCTTCGTCTCCCTCAGGCGATTTATAAGATGGTGTCATCAGTAATGAAAATGCCGGAGGATGAGTCCACACCTGAGAAGAGAACAGAGAAGATCTTCAGACAAATGGACACCAATCGAGATGGTAAACCCTTTTTTATATTATGAAACTGTTTCTGCAGTGGTATATGAACAGTGACATAATACATAGTGGTCTTTGAGGGTTGAAATATTTGAAACATTGTTTAATAAGTGCTTTCTCAGTGGCATAATTTGACTGTCAATTTACTGAAATGTCTAATGTAAAAAATTTGCAGAAAGACATCAATAACAGACACAAATCATTTTACATTGAGTGTTAAATGTTATATTTTACACCAAAAAAATCTGTCTGTGCTTGTTTGTGCACTCTGATACACCTATTTAAATGCATCATGCCATGGATTATTGAGTGATTTGAAAAGCCCCATTAGTGGTTAAACAAGACTTAGGACTTTCTACTTCATTGTGAAGGGTTGTGCATGAAATTGATTAAAACCAAACAGATGGGAGAATACAGAAGAGTGGTCTGATTCTATGGTCAGATGAACTTTTGCATTTCCTGCTCTCTCGTGACTAGAGTCACAAGGGACAGAGACTGTGTGCATGTTTGTGTATTTGTGGGTTCAGAAGATGCAGCGTAAGTTTGTTCTCAGACAGATGCTTTATTGATCACAGTGAGGAAATTGAAGTAAAGAAACACTGCTACAAATACCCTAATCTCATCTATGACTGAGAGGGCTTGTTCTTCACTCCTCAATGGAGTAACAGTGTCTGTACACTACCGAATATCAAACCTTTCTTAGCATTCCTTCACCACCTCTTACTTTTGAATGCAAGGTGATGGCACTGCCACCTGCTGACTGATATGGTACATGGCACTTTTGATGAGGCTCTTTCACTGCATGTTTTTAGGAAGGTCCCTTCACCAAAATTCAGGCAGATACCATAAATAAATAATATTTATTTTGTGAAATGTTATTGCAATATAAAATAATGGCATAATGGTTTTTGCTTTCAAATGTAATTTTTTCCTGTGATGCAAAGCTGAATTTTTATCAGTCACTACTCCAGTTGTAAGTGTCACATGATCCTTCAGAAATCATTGTAATATACTGATTTATTATTAGAATGATCTATTTTGGCAACAGTTGTACTGCCAAATATTTATTTTCAACCTTTTTTCAGGATTCTTTTAAAAAAGTTTAAAAGAACAGCTTTTATTTGAAATGGAAATCTTTTGTATCAGTACAAATCTTTACTATCACTTTTTATAAATTTAACACATCCTCGCTGAATAAACATTCATTTCTTTCAAAAAAATGAAAACATTTGAAATGTCTATTTCAAAATATGCTGTTCCTTTTATCTTTTTATTCATCAAAGAATCCTGAAAAAGAACACAGGTTCCAAAAAAAACTGTTTTCAATATTGATAATAAATCAGCATATTATAATGATTTCTGAAGGATTGTGTGACACTGAAAACAGGAGTAATGATGCTGAAAATTTAGCTTTGCATCACTGGAATAAATTAGATTTTACTGTACACTACCAGTCAAAAGTTTGGACACACCCTCTCATTTAATGTTTTTTAAAGAAGTCTCTTATGCTCATCAAGGCTGCATTTATTTCAGAAATACAGAAAAAAAACTTATTACAATATAAAATAATGGTTTTTATTTTAATATACTTTCCAAAATAATTTATTCCTGTGATGCAAAGCTGAATTTTCATCAGCTGTTACTCCAGTCTTACGTGTCACGTGATCCTTCAGAAATCATTCTAATATGCTGATTTATTATTAGAATTATCAATGTTGGAAACAGTTGTGCTGCCAAATATAATTTTTTGCCTGTGAATACCTGTGATTCTTGCTGTTCTTTTTTTTTAACCTGTTATTGATAAAAAAAAAATCCTGAAAAAATTATCACAGGTTCCAAAAAAAATATTAAGCAGCACAACTGTTTCCAGCACTGATAATAAGACTGGAGACTGGAGTAATGATTCTGGAAATTCAACTTTAATTACAGATATAAATTAAATTTTAATGTATATTAATACAGAAAAACATTGATTTACATCGTAATAATAAAAAAAAATCTATTTTTTTATTAAGTGACAACAGCCTTGATGAGCATAAGAACTTCTTTAAAAAACATGAAATGTGAGGGTGTGTCCAAACTTTTGACTGGTGGTGTATATTAAAATAGAAAAACGTTAGTTTACATCGTAATATTTCACAATATAAAATTTTTCTGTATTTTTTATCAAATTAACGCAGCCTTGATGAGCATAAGAAAAACATTAAACATTAAAATTCTACTATTTTTGTTGCAATTAAATAATAATGAAAAACTAAAATGGTTTAAAATAAATAAATGAAGAGATTAAAGATTACAGTTAACATTATCGTCACCTTTGTTATTCACTTAAGTATATAAAATCAAGTTAATGTTACAGAACAACTAAGATAAGATATTTATCGAAGATATTTGAATGTAAAAATAGGGAAAATGAACATGCACAACTTCTGCCTATATCCTATTTTAACCTGAAGACCTGAAGGCTTATTTGATTTAATAGAAGCACTAAAATCTTTTCCACTGTTTCCATAACATGCTTTTTTTCTGCTCACATTTTTACAGCTTGATTCAGATTCTAACACAAGGAGCCGGATATCAGAAAACCAGCCATCATTTTTCTATTGTAAATAATATGATTTTCTAAGAGCCTGTGTTCTCTCTTGTTTTATTCTAGGCAAACTGTCTCTGGAGGAGTTCATCAAAGGGGCAAAAAGCGACCCATCCATTGTGCGTCTGCTACAGTGTGACCCCAGCAGTGCAGGACAGTTCTAAGATCAGCGTCTCATGCTTCGACCTTTTATTTATTTATGGGTTTTAATTTAGTTTTTGATATAGTCGCTCCTTCCACTCGCAGGGAAATGATGGAGGGTCAGGGTTTTTTCCAGAGTAGGGCATCTGGGTCTCATCAGACTGAGCTTGGCCAGATATAGAAACACACACACACGCATACACAGAGTTATTGGCTGCGTTATCTCTGTAGGGAGCCGCGCCGGGCCTGCAAGAGGCCTGTGATGGAGTGAAGTAGGGTAACTAGAGCATTTATCTGAGCTCGAATCACTTCCTGATTAGAAAAGAGGTTTCATGTCATTGTAAATACATAGTCAGTTTTATTCTTATTTTCTCTGGGTATTAGATAAGACAGTTTAAGCTTGGCCAACACAGGAATATAAGATGGGAAATCATTTATGCACTCAGCAAAACAAAGTTTTATGCTGATTTAAAAAAAAGTGTGTATATACACTGCCAGTCAAAAGTTTTTTTTTAACAGTAATGTTTTTGTTTTTGTTTTTTTAAGAAAGCCTGCATTTATTCGATCCAAAGTACAGTGAATGAGAAATTTTGAAATATTTCTACTATTTGAATATATTTTAAATTGTAATTCATTCCTGTGATTTCAAAGCTGAATTTTTAACATTCATTACTCCAGTCTTCGGTGTCACATGATCCTTCAGAAATCATTTTAATCCGATTTACTGCTCAAAGTTTATTATAGTAATTGTTGAAAACAGCCGAGTACAATTTTTCAGGTTTCTTTGAATGGAAAGTTCAGAAGAACAGCATTTATCTGAAATAGAACCCTTTTGTAACATTATGAATGTCTTTTTGATCAATTTAAAGCATTGTTAAATAAAAGTATTAATTTTTTTCATCACCAAAAAAAAAATATAATTATACCGACTCCAAGCTTTTGAATGGTATCGTGTATAATGGTACAAAAGCTTTTTTTATTTCAGATAAATGCTGATCTTTGGATCGTTCTATTCATCAGAGAACCCTGAACTTTTAATAATAAATGCTTCTTGAACAGCAAATCAGCATATTAGAATGATTTCTGAAGGATCGTGTGACACTGCATACTGGAGTATGCTGAAAATGTAGCTTTGATCGCAGGAATAAATGACATTTTAAAAAATATTCAACTAGAAAGCAGTTTTTTTAAATGGTAAATGGATTTCAGAATTTTACTATTTTTTGCTGGTGAGCAGAAGAGACTTCTTTAAAAAAAACATTCTAAAATCTTAGTGTTCAAAAACTTTTGACTGGTATCTGATGCTAAATCACAGCTCAAACAGGTGACAATAGTGTGTAAACACCTCAGCCTTAGTGATTTGAATATTTGGGTTATTTTTAACTTTATTTAGACTAGCTAGACTAGACTCTCAATTCGTAGTTTGGCAAGTTTTACAGTATTATTATCCAGCAGGACCAATAAATCAGGCATGTTGTATGATTCCCCACGTTGTGCTTACAATCTAAAGAGCCTTATTACTTAGTGCTGGAAGCGCACATTCAATTTTTTGTGTGAATTAGTTTGGTTTTAGTTGGACAGTCTAGGTTCAAAAGACATGAAATGAACTGTTTTTCTCTTACCAGTTTTCTAATGTTTGTACTCTAGTAACTGTAGGCTTGTATATAAATCTGAAATATCAGACACGCATGCAAATCTGTACTCAGAGTTCCATCTTAGGATGCGGCGAATCGGTTTTCTTGACATTTTTAGCAAAAGCATGTAACCATGTTTATCTGCATTTGTGGACGGGGAGTATTTGTGTAATCTGTATGCATGTGTTGTGTTTATGTGTTTGGTTAATATCAGTTACAGCCCTCACCCTGGTTCTAGATGTCGTGATGCATCGTTTGCATTATTATTTAGCTTTATTGATTCAAAGCTAACATGATTTTAGAATCACTTTTATCTGCTATACAACTCTGGATTGTACACATGAGCATCATCAAGTTACTGAATTGCCTTATTCACACTCAAGTGTTTCTGTGGGTGAGTGATTTTTATATGGCTTTGTAACTTTTTTTTTTTTTTTTTGATTGAAAATCATCTATCTGTTGGAGAGTTTACCCCTTTAACGGATGTAATTATGTTGACGGCCTTTCGCTTGCTATATGAATCTGTCATACGGAGTTTCACGCTCATTTCAAAAGTACATCAAGAGTGTAAGTGGAAATAGGACCCATTGTTTTTCAAATGCCACTTGCGTTCATGTTGTATTCATACCTGTATCCATTTCACTTTCGGCACAAATTGAACTCAACAGCATTTATTTGGAGCTCCTAATAGTTCTCACATCACCCTCTGCCCTTCTTTTAGTAAACATGCCGATGCCTGATGTTCACTGTTCTTGAATGTCCCTGTCATTGTCAGATGCCTCACCACAGTGCATTCGGTTTCTGCTATACTGTTAATGAACATATTTGAATGTTTTTATTTTTGTTTTACTTGTTGAACAACTGCTGTTTTTGTAAAAATATAGAAAAAGAAAAAGTGGCAGATCAAAACTGCTCTGATATTTCATGTTTTATGCATATTTTATGTAGTATTTTCTTTTTTCATTTTGTTTTCTTTTTAAACATCTGACGTAACATTTCTGTATCACAATTATATCATGTGGTCAGGTGCCAAAAATATGAAAGCAGTATTGTATAAATTTATACTGTACATTTGTTATTTGTCAAACAAATTGTTTGTAATTGTTGCATTTTGTAGATTTTGTATGGTAATCTGTATTTTGTGACTGTAGATTTGAGACATAGAGATTTGTTTTGGTTATCATATTGAGCAGGAATTAAATCTGGAGAGAACAGAGAATGTTTGTGGTGTTCATTTACTTTTACAATCATCCTTTTTTTATTGTCCACTAATGGAAACTCACTCAACTGACCAATTTGGAGTAGACTTTACTGTTACGTCACTTGCATCTGCACACACATTATGGTGGCAGAAACACTGGTAACAAGTGGAGTGAGAAAAATGTATTGTTGTGCCTTTGGATGCCAGAATCGGAATGCAAATCATTTTTATAGAACACTGTCGTCAAAGACGCAATTTGAAGCTAAATGCAGATGTTTAAACAAATGTTTATGGATAAAATCTGACATGATTTCTCTACTTTTAAAGCATAAATTTGATATAAACAGTAGGTCAACATAATAATATTTACATATGCAGTTCGTAGGCCAGCTACTGCATGAAATACTGTTTAAGCCGATAACATTTTACATCTGCCTATTTTATCTCACTTTTTTTTTTAGGCAAATGCAAGTTTGTCTCATGTTCAGACTTTATAACTTTGTCCATTCTGAGGGAAAAAGCCAGAAGTGTGGGATATACAGTGCCTTGTGAAAGTATTCATACCGCTTTATCTTGCTGGCTTATGTTAAACTGTTTTAAATTACTTTTTCAAGTCTACACTCCATACACTATAAAATGTATTTGCAAATTTATTAAAAATAAAAAAATGTAAAATGTTCTCAGACAGTCTTCCTGGCCAAACTAAGCAATTGATGGAGAAGGGCTTTGCTTAGACTGGTGACCAAGAAACTGATGGTTATTCTAGTTCATGATCCATGATCATAAGTGGAGATAGGAGAAATCTACAGAAGGACAAGCACCCCTGCAACACTCCACCAATCTGGTCTTTATGGCTTTGTGGCCAAACTCCTCCTCAGTGAAGACACATGAAAACACATTTAGAATTTGCCAAAAAAAAACACCTGAAGGACCTTCAGACTGTGAGAAACAAGATTCTCTGGTCTGATGAACCTCAGGGACTCTTCGAAGTAGAAGAAAAGCTCAATGCACCAAAATTTGGCGATAGCCTTAATGAAATCCCAGTCCAGAGCTTTTAGAACCTCAGACTTGGCAGAAGGTTCACCTTCCAACAGTACAATGACCCTGAACACACAGCAAGAGTGGCTTATAGACAACTCTGTGAATGTCCTTGAGTGGTCCAGCCAGAGCATTGGCTTGAACCCAATCAAACATTTCTGGAGAAACCTGAAAATGTATGTCTGCCCCAATCCAAGCTTGACAAAGCTTGAGAGGTGAAAAGTTGAGACGAAGAATGGCAGATAATGCCAAATGCAAATGTGCAAAGCTTGTTGCATTATACGCAAAGAGACTCTGGCTGTAAAGGTGCTGCAGGTTAGAGTTAAGGGTATGAATACTTATGCAATGTTTTCAGCGTTTTAGTTTTAATAAATTTACCAAGTTGTGTTTTTTCTTTGTCATTATAGTGTATGGAGTGTAAATGCAAACGTAATTTAAAGCAGTTTAACAAAAAGCAGCAAAATAACAAACCGTGGGGGGGGAATTAAGAGGTATGATTACTTTCGCAAGGCACTGTGAACTCATGATTCAGAGCCGAGGGGAAAAGAGAGAATGAAAATTAGATTTTTCTTAACAGAATTGTGAGAACCAAGTCAGAATTTTGAAATAAAAAGGCTTCATGGCTTCCATAGACCGCTACCTGAAATTTAAATTTTTTTGCCACAAGGTAGGCTCCGCCCACAAAAACGTCATCACCGAATTGGTCTGATGTTGTAGTACCTAGGTTTGCCACAAGATGTCGGCTCACTTCTGGTAAATTATTTGAGGTGAATTATTTGTTTACATGCTTGGGTTCAAGCCTAAAATCTGAATGAATGAGAACCAAGTCAAGACTACAACAACTTTTGTATAGTAATGTATTCTAAAGTATTTGTTTCTCTAAGTAACTGAATATTGGTGTTACATTTATTGACACAATTTTTTTCTTGAAAGTAAATCTCCTAAAGTAATTTTGATGTATAATTGCATTACTTTGAACGCTTTTTATTCTTTCCGATGTTGTGAGTGTTGTTTGAAGGTCCTGCCCAGCCCAGGGGCTTCGATGAGGAAATCTTACACACGTCCGACACTCTTGGTGGGACTCTGGGCAACTCTATATCACTGTCTTTGTGGTGCTGTAAGATTAGATAGGCGGTAAAACAACTCTATATCACTGTCCACTCCTACTCACTACATGAGAAACATTTCTTAAAATATAACCATTGTGTAATCAGAGCATTTTAGAGCTTTATACATACACCTGTATAGTGAAGTAGGATTTACTTTTAAACAAATTTGCTTGTATAAATTCTAATGATTTTTTTTATGTTGAAAATAAAGTGTTTTTTTGTCTCTAAAACATACACAATTTTTTTATTCACTTTATTATAAAAAAGTTTATTATAAAAACTGTATAATTCTTAAAAAACTACCTAATTAGGCCTTTGTCACCTTTTTTGGGGGCTGGGGGGAGGTGGGGGGAGCAGAGTTGGGTAATAAATAGACAGAGACTGATACCATTTTAAAATGTTGACTGTTGTTGTTAAGTTTTCTAGTTTCTGTAGCAGTAGGTTGGGGCGGGCCTTGTTCTCATGCTCAGGCAAGAGATGACATCATGTGAATCATGTGAGTCAGCAGGATTAGTCCTGAATTGCTCGTTGATATTTTCCCATCAAATTGCATTCAATATGTTATGTATGCAAGTGACTGAGCATTGCCAACCATAGCTGTTTTTTAAAAAAGGTGGTGCTTGAGAAAAGATTTTCTTCACTGAATTTTCTAATAATAACAGACACCCAACATGAGAATACTTAAGTTATGCAAGGACAGCTTTCTCCAGAGTTCTGAGCCTAAATTGGACTGGTACAACTGGTAAAATGTGTCAATTTAGTGTGTGTGTGTGTAATGTATAAACTACTGTCACATTTTGCTAACAATGCAGAATCGTTACCTGTCAGACGGGTAGAAGCTGAAGCCCTTCTCCAGGTCAAAACAGGTTATTTTTCTTTTGAGTACTCATGCATGCCACACCTCTTGTGAAATGTCCCATGAAGTCTGATAAGGATGCGGATCAAGTAGAACTGAATGGGTTTGAAAAAAAAAAATCATGACAGAACAAGACATGCAATGTACAAATACTGACTGATAATGCATTTGTCTCTAGTCTTTATGTTGGAGCAAATTATGAAATATTATTTTTCTGCACTCAGGTGTCAGTTTCTGTTCCCATGACTGATAACTACAGGTCATTAGTAGATTTCACCTGACCGCTCCATAGTCTTGTTGAAGCCTGTCATCTCTGATATGTCACGTACACATTAGCACTCATTGAAATTATGACAGGTTTCTTTCAAAAAAAAAAAAAATATATATATATATATATACAACTGTGTACAGCACAACTGGTGCTACAGCTCAAGCCAGGCCAGCCAAATCCCATATGCGAAGAAAGAAAGACCACATTTGAAGCTTTTAAAATAGAGCCACACCTGTTAGTCTAACAGACACTTTTATTTGCAGCCCTTACAAACAAATAGGAGTCTGCTAGTCAACAATACCTGTATTTGGATAGGCTCAGACAGAGGGCTATAAGTGAACAAACATTGCCTTTCTCAACAAGAAAAAACTCAATAGAAAAAAGTCATATTTCATTATTATACTCAGTTGGTTAAATATAGTTAACTGCTCTGCCAGCTGCAATGTTATGTACAGACCTAAACATGTTTTATTTAAAAAAAAAAAAAAACGTTAGATTTTGAGATTTAAATATAGGTTATTTAGAGATTAGCAGTATTTAAACATTTCCCATAAAACACGCCTCTCGAGTAATATCTCTTTGCGCAATCAATGAAAAACTCCCACGGACAGATTGTAATTTTCTATTTCAGATGCATGTTTTAACAGTATAAGCGTGCAGGTGGCTGCCACGCCTTCTTTTGCGCTTGACAGCCAATCGCCGTCGCCGAATCAAGGCAGCTGCGCGGGGATTGGCTGGCTCGTCCCCTCCTCCAGGTAATGAGAGCGCACCTTTGCTTGCTCACAATAACAGTCACCTTGAGACTTCCCAGATTTAACACAATTTTCCGCTTGATCCTGAATGTTTGGCTGCTCTCCTTTGTGCGGAACAGACGGAGGATGCTGTAATGAGAGTCGGATGCGAGAAGTTGTTTGACCTGTAGTCCGAGTTTTCATTCAGCCGTTCCCTGCGACTCACCTGCCGCATCTTCACCGACCTGAAAGTCCAGTTTCACTGTGGGAGCCCAGCAGTGCACATGGCTCAGGAGGAGAAGTAAGTCGCCAATGTAAACACTAATACTGTTTAGAAGAAACGGCAAACTTAAGTGAGTTCTATCGCAACAAGTTTGGGATTTCATGACGTTAATCTTTTTATGTGACGTCATCGCAGGAGGTCGTTTTGTTTGTTGAGAAGATGAGAAGTAAATATTTATGAGAAGTAATTTGTTGCTTTATTACATAACCCAAAGGTAGCATAAAACGAAAAGAGAAGATGTCCTACTATAGAACCCTGTGGAACACCACAATATTTTACTGTAATTGCACTGTTTTATTTATTTTTTTATTTAGATGATCACTCGTGTAAGGGTTTTTACACTATATATTATACAGTAAATTGCAACAAAAATGAATAAGTATGGCATTTATTTTTTATGTGTATATATATATTTTTTTTTCCTCCTCTGGTTTGTGTGTGTTTGCTGTAGTACATCTATAACGGTGGGTTTGGGCAGGTGGCTTATATTAGCTAACATCCTTGTACTGCCCCTCCCATGCAACCCTTCCTCACTGTAGTATCAATATCCAGCAGGATATAGTCCATTGTCCCACAGAAAAAAAGCAATTGTGTGGAAAATGTAAAAGGATAGTTCTGGGAATTTCAGTTGTATGCTCCAACCCTTTGTAAACTTCGTGAACCCTAAGGTATGGAGAGAGGTGGTATTATTGGGATCAAGCCTGTTGTCCACCTTTTTTTTTTTTTTTTTATATATATATATATATATATATATATATTATATATGTATACATACACACACACACACACACACACACTACCAGTCAAAAGTTTTTGAACAGTAAGATTTTTTATTTTTTTTCAATGAACCCTCTTCTGCTCACCAAGCCTGCAGTTATTTGATCCAATATACAGCTAAAGCAGTACTATTATGAATTATTTTTATTATTTGAAATAACTGCTTTCTATTTGAATATATTTTAAAATGTAATTTATTCCTGTGATCAGTGCTACATTTTCTGCATCATTACTTCAGTCTTCAGTGTCACATAATCTTCAGAACATTACTGCTGTTCAAAAACTATATTTATATATATATATATATATATATATATATATATGTATATGTGTGTGTGTGTGTGTGTGTGTGTGTTAACTCTGATTAATATTTTTAGTAAGCGTCTGGTGGTGGTGGTCCCAAATGAGATGAATATTTCATCGCGGCGTGCCTTCACAAGTGAAGATGAGGCATGGAAATCTTACTTGGAGAATCCATTGACTGCTGCCACCAAAGCTATGATGAGCATTAATGGAGATGAGGACAGTGTGGCTGCCCTGGGAATCCTCTATGATTACTACAAGGTCAGAGATCATCTGTAACAGTTAGAAGAAAACTAATGTGCCTCTGGTGTAGGTGTACATATATGAAAACACATTGTGTTTCTTTTCCTTTAGGTTCCTAAAGAGAAGAGGCTCCTACCAGTG
Organism: Cirrhinus molitorella; assembly: GCA_033026305.1. Classification (NCBI taxonomy): domain Eukaryota; kingdom Metazoa; phylum Chordata; class Actinopteri; order Cypriniformes; family Cyprinidae; genus Cirrhinus; species Cirrhinus molitorella. Next base: position 22,046,458 of record CM065123.1, on the reverse strand, counting down.
CCTAAACTTCCAGAAGATCATGAAAAGAGGTCAGTCCAACATCTAAGTGATGTCCAAAAGCCTGAGACCACTATTTTATTTTGAATTGTAAATTAAAAGTAGAACAATTTGAGTGAAACGTTGAATTGATGAACTAACAAACTTCAGAACATAATCGTGATGCATTGTGATACATAGCCAGCATGAATTTGCTTATTAGTTAATGTAGAATTCCAAATATTTCTCCATTTTAGGCTGTAAAGTTCCTGTTTTAGGGAATGAATGAATGAATTAATGTCCATGTTCTTTCAGTCGGATCGGTCAAGATGGCCTTGAGTCCACAGAGACTCGTATCCATGTCCTAAAGTCACTTCCTGTCAACCTGTCCTTAAATACTGATGTGCACAGTGCAGAAAATAAACAAGACCTGTTCGGTTCAGTGCCGGTTGAGGAGGGTGTTGTGGCCACTGTGAAGGCTGAGGTTTACGCTCAGGCATTCTCCAACCACCACCACCACCACCAGCAGGGCGTTCAGTATCAGCGCATGCCCTACCACCAGCCTTTACAGGATCCAGCGAGCGTCAGCCATGACGCATACATGAAGGACGAACAGTGCAGTACACCAGATAGCACCTTTGAGGACTCCTACCCTGAGGAGACTATGGTATGACTAGTTTATGTCAGATTATGATGAGGTTTCTGACCGTTAAAAACGTTTATATATATAAATATATAACGCAGTTTAGACCAATTTGTTTCTTCATTAGGTTCACAATTGTGCCATATACTGTTTTTCAGAAGTACAGAGTGCCCACCACACTAGGGGAAGAAGATTTTTCCCAGGAGCATTCGGGAATGTAAGTACAACATGCCAAATCCTTGATCTTCATTTACACTGCTGTTCAAATTTCTATTTCAGTATATTTTAAAATGTATTGTATTCCTGTAATGGCAAAGCTGAATCACCTCACTCGTACAATTTTCTACGATTTGTGACTGGAAGGTTTAGAGGCGAGGTAAGGGGTAGGTCATTCGTACAAATTCATATGAACTTGTAAAATATGTACAATTTAGCAAACATCTTACGAATTTGTACGAGTGAGGTCGTACGAATTAGCCACCTCATAAAATATGTATGAATTGATATGAGATCAGGTTGGATTTTTCAGTATCCTTAATCCAGTCTTCAATGTCACATGATTCTTCAGAAATCATTCTAATAATCTGACTTGCTGCTCAAGAAACATTTTTATTACTATTATTAAACTAAAGTTTAATATTTTTGCAGGAAGCCATAATACATTTTTTTAGGATGTTTGATTAATTCAATTTATCTTTGATTATTCATTTTTTTGTTTGTTGTTTTAAACTTACCTAACCCTACCCCTGTCTCTAAACTTTTGAACATCAGTGTATAGTGAAACTATTGAAATTCTACACTGAAATTACCTGTAGTTTTTAAAATTATAAGGAAACGTACATTCTGAATAGCAGTTATCTGGAAATCAAAATCTGTTGATGCTCTGTATTAGATGCCTCAAATTATGAGCCTAAAAAAGTTATAATTTTAACATTTTCTGAACAGCAGTAGATAATAATAATTTTAATTATTTTTTTTCTGGATTCCATTTTTTTTTAGACTTGTGTAATTAATGTGTAATTAATTTAAATCATGAATATCAGCAGTTTATTAAAAGTTTAACACAAAAAATCCATTTTAATACTTTAATTAAATATTATTATTCAAAAGGATCTCTAATTAATTGATTTAAAAATACTACTACTAATAATTTAATATAATTTTATTTATCTTTTTTAAATAGTCCTCTCAAAAATAATGTTTTCATAATAATGTAATTAGTAGTAGTAGTATTATCATTAAATACACTTTGTTTTATGGTTTCTTTAAGTAAAACCAAATTACATTAAATTTGACTGGATTCCATGATTCCTCAATCGAACTCAAATGCAGGAACTGTTCCACTGTAGACCTACATTTATGTTTACTGCCTTTAAAATCTAGCCTTCTATACTAATCAGTCTGATACCAGTAACATCGAAAGAGTCACTTTATATTTGCCCCGATAAGCAAATACATTGTGCATCCCTTTTGATGAAGAATGTGAACCATATGGCATAAGTGCCAAAATCATAACTGAATGTTAGACTTGAATTTAAGACTTGATTTTTGCTTGCATTGGTGGTATAGCTGTTTTTCTGCCGCAAAAAAGAAACAAACTTCTTTCTATGATGATTTCCATTCACATAGCAGTTTTTCTATCCTCTCCTAGAGACATGTTCCAGTACAGTATAGAAGCGAGTCGTTCGGTCCGTGAGAAGGGTGGCGAGGGGCCGATGATCTATCTGAATAAGGGCCAGTTCTATGGCATCACTCTCAGTGAGACCGGAGCCAACAAGGGCCTTCGCCATCCCATCAGTAAAGTGCGGGTGAGTTTTGCTGTGTTTTGATGACTCTGTGATATAATTGCCATAAAGGACCAGAATCATTGTAACACTCTTTGTAACTGTCTCTCTCAGAGTGTAGTGATGGTGGTGTTTGGACAAGAGAAGTGTCGAGATGAGCAGCTAAAGCACTGGAACTACTGGCACACCCGCCAACACACGGCCAAACAGAGAGTCCTTGACATAGGTGGGAATCTGCTTTTGCATATGTCTTAAAGGCATAGTTCACCAAAAAATTAAAATTCTGTCATTAATTACTCACCATCATGTCGTTCCAAACCTGTAAGATCTTTGTTAATCTGTGAAAGAAAAATTAAGATATTTTTAATGAAATCTGAGAGCTTTCTGACCCTCCATAGACAGCAGCTGACATGTTCAAGGCCCAGAAAGGTAGTAAGGACATAGTTAAAATAGTCCATGGGACATCAGTGGCTCAACCTTAATTTTATGAAGCTACGAGAATGCTTTTTGTGCGCAAAGAAAGCAAAAATAATGACTTTATTCAACAATTTCAATGGACTATTTTAAGAATGTCCTTACTACGTTTCTAGGCCTTGAACTCGGGTTTCATCAAAAATATCTTAATTATCTTTATACCTTTGGATACATTTTATTTATCTTTTTATTTTGATAGCTTTTTTCCCCTCCTTTTTAAAAAAAAAAATTCATAAGAAGAATCCCAGATTTTACATTTCAAAGTAAAATAAATTTTAGTCAGTATCTTTTATACAGATTTTACATATCGCTTCAGATATTTAAATTTTTTTAACTTTTTGTATTTGTTTTAATGCATTTATTTACCTAAATATTGTAGATTTTTTTTAAAAGTAGTCAAACGTATTTATTTCTTTTTTCTATTTTATTCTGTTATTTACTATTATTTCTGTTAATCTATTTTTATTCTATAATTTAATTCTACTTTTTTTTATTAATTTAAATACATTTTATTTAATAATTTTTATGTAACTAAGATCTTAAATCCCAGATTTTACAAACCACCTCAGATAATTCAGATTAAAATTGTATTTATTTAAAATGGTTTTCAACTTATTTTATTCATTTTAATGTATTTATTTGTTTTATTTTATCTAAATAATATCCTAAAGTGTAGATTTTAAAAAAAGTTGTCAAACATATTCCTTTATTCATTCATTCTATTATTTACTATTATTTTTTTTATTATTCTATTATTATAGAATTTAATTATAATATTTATTTTATTTAACACCTTTTATTATTAATTTTCTTATGTAAATAAGTTTTTGAATCACAGATTACACATATCACCTCAGAAATTTCTGATTGAAATTTTCAACTTATTTTATCCATTTTAATGTATTTATTTATTTATTTTATTTATCTAAATAATATCTTAAAATGATTTTTTTTAAATAATTTTATGAAGCTATGAGAATACCTTTTGTGCGCAAAGAAAACAAAAATAACGACTTTATTCAACAATTTCAATGGACTATTTTAATGATGCCCTTATTACGTTTCTAGGCTTTGAACGTGTCAGTTGCGTTGCTGTCTATGCAGGGTCAAGAAAGCTTTCGGGTTTCATCAAAAATATCTTTGTGTTCTGAAGATGAACAAAGGTCTTACTGGTTTGGAACAATATGAGGGTGAATAATTAATCACAGAATTTTCATTTTTGAGTGAACTATCCCTTTAAAGCAAGAAAAAGTGTACTAATGGGCAAAGAAATATATTTATACATATACACTGAAAGATATATTTTCTTGTTTTGAGTCACTTCATTTTGATCTTTTTTTTCAGAAAACAAGACTTACTTATCACAAGTAATTTTGCTTTTCAAGTAAATTTATCTTAATTTAAGAATCTTTAAGAAAAAAATGCAAAACACTGAGGAAGAAAGCATTTTTTTCATGGATTCCTATTAAAATCAACAAAAAAATATGAAACATTACAGTACCTTAACACTAACACCTACCCGGTGTGTTTTTGTTTTGTGTGGCTGTACGTTTGCGTCATTATATGCTTTTATCCCCCTCTTTTATTCTCGGCGTCTGTATCTCTGGGATACCAGATAACTGGAGTCCCCTCCTTTTGTTCATCGTTATTCTTCCCAGTTCCTCATCTGTTTTATTTGAGGTGTATCCTAAAAAAGGGGTCTGCAACTTTAGCACAACGCTTAGGGCAAAGTCTTCCATCATAACTCCCAGTTGGGAACCGTAAGGACAATGAGGGGTCAGGTTAAAGGAAGGGTGGGGGGGTTTTGACACCTGAGGGGCACTGCGATGGTCTTCTCGGTGGCAGCTGGCAGCCTGACGTGGTTTGGGCATGATTTTGGAAGATGGAAACCCGATCCGCTGATCCTGATGTTGTCCTGATTTGAATAACAGTATCCAGGGATTTTTCATAGTGCCTGAGGCAGAAGATCAGGATTTGAATAGGAGCGTTAACCGTTTGGGGGGAGGTTGAATCCTCAGACAAGCGGGGGCTTGGGAAAGGGTCCTGCTCTTTTGTAAAGCGGAAGGCTTGAGTAACATCTGCCATACATTTAAGCGGTGTTGTATTTACACAGCAGGCAGGCATCGTGTCATAGACGTGAAGCGTGTAACAGAACGCCTGCGTCTGAGGTCAAAATGCATCACGTTTCTTTTTTTTATGACCGAGTATAAACTGAAGTGCTCACATTTGTTTGCAGCTTTGCATGTTATATACATATTTACTTAGGGCAAAGCAAGAGAATTATCTCTTTGCCATATTTATTTATCTTAATGTTTGAAAGTAGAGTGTGGTGTGAAGTCTTAGTGCCTAATATTATCAGCATAATAGTTTGAGTTACAAGTTGAACTTGAATATTAACATGAATTTGACAGTGTGTCAGGATTTGGTATGTCCAGTCTTTGCAGCACTTGAGCAGGCAAAACCTGATGATCATGTTATCCAGCATGATTTGAGAATCAAACACAAGAGTATGTTGGGCTTAGAGACTGAAAATAATTTCATATTCATTGTGCAAAAGGTTTTATTTTTTAATCTAGAAAATAAATATAATTCAAAATGAATTTAATATCTTATTTAAAGTGAATTGGATACATTGTACTTTATTTTAATAAGAATATTTTACATTTCAAAGTAAAATATTTTTTTAGGCAATATATCTAAATAGAGTCTTGCATTACAGAATTTTTAAAAGCAGTCAAGCATATTTATTTATTTATTTATTTATTTATTACCTTTGTTCTATTTTATTTAATTATTTACTATTATTTATGTTTATTCTATAATTTAATTCTACATTTTTTTAAAATTCATTTTAATACATTTTATTTAAGAATTTTATGTAACTTGCATCCCAGATTTTATAAACCTTTTATTTATTTAAATGGTTTTCAGCTTATTTTAATTCATTTTAATATATTTATTCATTTTGATTTATCTAAATATCTTAAAATGTAGATTTAAAAAATAGTCAAACATCTTTCTTTCTTTCTTTCTTTCTTCATTCTATTTACTATTATTTGTATTATTCTACTGTTTTATTTTATAATTTAATTTAATTTGTTTTCTCAGATCGCCTCAGATATTTGATCGAATTTTTATTTGAATTGTTTTCAACTTATTTTATTCATTTTAATTGTATTTATTTATTTTATCTGAATAATATCTAAAAATGTTGATTTTTTTTTAAATAAAGTCAAACATCTTTTTATATTTCTTTCTTTCTTTATTAATTCTATTATTTACATCTTTTTATATTTCTTTCTTTCTGTCTTTATTCTATTATTTACATCTTTTTCTTTATTTATTTATTTATTCTGTTATTCACAATTATTTATATTATTCTACTGTTTTATTCTATAATCTAATATTTATTTTCTACATTTTATTAATAATTTTTTATGTAAATAAATTTTTGATTCCCAGATTGTACGTCGCCTCAAATTTTTCAAATCAAAGTGTTATTTCAATTGCTTTCAACTTATTTTAATTGTTTTAATATATTAATTCAGTTTATTTTATTTATTCAAATAAGATCTTAAATAGTAGATTTTAAAAAAGTAGTCATATTTAATTATTTGCTTGTATTCTATTATACTGTTTTATTTGATATTTTAATTCTAATATTTATTTTATTAATTTTAATATATTTTGTTTCATATTTTTTTAAATAAAGATCTTGAATCAGATTTTACATATTGCCTCAGATATTTCAAATTAAAATTCTGTTCATTCTTTATCTAAATAACACCTTCAATTTTTGTTAGTTTTATTTTAAATGTAGTCAAAAATGTTATTGATATGTTTATTTATTTTTATTATATTTTTTCTATTGTTTACTATTATTTCTATTATTCTACTGTTTATAATACAATTCAAATTTATTTTATTCATTTTAATACTTTTAATTTTTTATGTAAATATCTATAATCTCAGATTTTCTTTAAACGCTGTATACTGTATACTCTTAAAATGGCCAATTACTTATAAAATGACTGATTATAACTAACATCATGTTTCCCCCACCCCCTTCCCCCCTTTCAGCTGACTATAAGGAAAGCTTCAGCACCATTGGCAACATCGAAGAAATCGCTTACAATGCTGTGTCCTTCACTTGGGATGTCAACGAGGAAGCAAAGGTGAGACTTCAGTTTTGATTCTCAGACGTTTTACTTGAATGTTAAGTTTGCGGTGTGCAGGTCAAGCTGAAGTAGTTTGATAACAGCCGTTGAGCCTGAGGAGACGTTACAGCTCCCTTCTCCTCCTCTTCCCTGCAGCATCCAATTCACTTGTCAGGAGGATTTTTCCTTCTTAGTTCCAGTACTTAACAAGCTTAATTTAAGTGCACACTTAAGGGAGGAGGTCCACCCAGTGCTCATGGTCAATATTTGTTTTTAAAACAAGGCTTTTGAAGTAGCCTGATGTGTCATTGTAATAGCAAGTGGAAGACTTCACAGAAATTCCCTACCTCTGGAAATCTGAGAAAAGTTTCCTAATTTAGATAATGGATGTAAAATATATGGTGTTTCCTGAGAATTTCTAAGAAAGAGTTGTAGAAATATAAACATTTATATGCCAACTTATTTTGAGCCAACTTATGATGATTTGATAATGTAGTAGGATGTTGTAAGATTTCAGTGTTACTCTGTATTTGTTCAGCCATCAATTGCTCACATGCACCCACATGCACACAGAAAGCCAGAGCACACACTAGAGAGAACTGTTGTGAAAGATTTGTCGGTGTATGCAGTTGCTAACTGATTCCTGTCAGAATTGATCACGTGGCCCTGAGAACGCAAGTGGTTCTCATAACATTGAACAACAAGCTCCTCTATGAAACAACAGCTACAGGCACAGACATGAAAGGACGGGAGACCGTCAGTGGGAAACTATTTTCACCTTGGGCTGAAAGATTCGCTACCTTTCATCTTTCAACAGTCGTTTTTCCAGTGTCTCTTGATATATTGGCATAAGACAGGTTACAGTTGGGAATATTTCAAATCAATTTAGTTTTGCTTACTATTTGAATAAACCGCAGACAGGCACACAATGATAGAGTGGTTATGTGGTTTTTGTTTAGAGTCGCCATTTAGAGATTTTAAGATTGCGAACGTATTTAATAGAGAAGATTTACTATTCACTCTTAAAGGTCACAAGTGATGTAAGGTTTTGTCAACACGGAAGCTGGATGGGTTTTTTTGAGATTAAAGATGGACTAGTGCTAAAGATTTTTAAAGGAAAACCGACATGAACTTCTGTGTTTTCTACACTGTTTTTCTAAAGTCTGGGAGGCCATCCAATAATAGCTTTATATTCAGGACTAGTCTATTAATCAAACAGTCTGTAAGTGTTCACACTTAGGTGTGTAATTTCACTACCACCTCTATCGCCACCAGCATCACCAAACAGAATTGCAAAAATAATGATTTTCAAACAGGTTTCCTGAACACTCCCTGTGTCTGCCATTGGTCAAACAGATAGACATTGGTTGCGACAGTGATGCTAGTCTTGGAGCATTGAGGCACATTTTTGCAGCTTTCATAAGCATCTTGCTGTGTTAAGTTAAAAAAAAAAAGGTTATGGTTGATTGACACAGCTGGTTTTAAAATGTTCTGTGTGAACAGCCCCTTACTGCACTGTTTTCTAGCTTTTAAATGCAAAAACACATTTTAAACGCAAAAACACATTGTGTCAGAACAGCCCCTTGCTGCACTTTTCTAGTTTTTAAACGTAAAAACACATTTTAAAGCAAAAACACATTATGTGTGGACAGCCCACATCTGCACTGTTTTCTAGTTTTTAAATACAAAAAATGTTGTAAACAGCCCCTTACTGCACTGTTTTCTAGTTTTTAACACAAAAATAAGGTGTGAACAGTCTTTTCTGCGCAGTTTTTTTTTTTTTTCAGTTTTAAAGGCAAAAACATTATGTGTGATTAGCCCCTTACTGCACTGTTTTCTAGTTTTTAAACACAAAAACATATTTTAAACCCAAAAACATGTTCTGTCTGAACAGCCCCTTACTGCAGTTTTCTAGTTTTTAAATGCAAAAACACATTTTAAACGCAAAACACGTGAGAACAGCTCCTTACTGCACTTTGCTAGTTTTTAAATGCAAAAACACATTATGTGTGAACAGCCCCTTACTGCGCTATTTCTATTTTTAAGACAAAAAAAAAAACATCTTACCTCACTGTTTTCTGGTTTTTAGATACAAAAACGTGTTGTGTGAACAGTCCCTTATTGCACACTTTTCTAGTTTTTAAATGCAAAAACATGTTATGTGTGAACAGCCCTTTACTGCAGTTTTCTAGTTTTTAAATGCAAAAACACGTTATGTGTGAACAGCCCCTTACTGCGCTATTTTCTATTTTTAAAACTCTAGAACTTGTTGTGTGAACAGCGCCTTATTGCACTGTTTTCTAGTTTTTAACACAAAAACACATTGTGTGTGAACAGTCCTTACTGGACGGTTTTGTAGTTTTTTTAACACAAAAACATGTCCCGTGTGAACAGTCCCTTACACTTTTCTAGTTTTTAAACACATTTTGTGTGAACAGCCTTTTCTGAGCTGTTTTCTAGTTTTGAACGCAAAAAATCGTGTGAATATTATTCCACTGTTTTCTAGTTTTTAAACGCAAAAAAGTTTTTTAACACTAAAACATGTTCTGTGTGAACAGACCCTTATTCCACTGTTTTCTAGTTTTTAAATGCAAAAACGCGTTGTGTGTGAACAGCCCTTTACTGCACTGTTTTCTAGTTTTTAACGCAAAAACACATTGTGTGTGAACAGCTTTTTACAGTGCAGTTTTTAGATGCAAAAATATGTTGTGACCAGCCCCTTACTGGACGGTTTTCTAGTTTTTTTAACACTAAAACATGTTCTGTTTGAACAGCACCTTACTGCAATGTTTTCTAGTTTTTGAACACAAAGACATGTTCCGTGTGAACAGTCCCTTACACTTGTCTAGTTTTTAAATGCAAAAACATGTTATGTGTGAACAGCCCTTTACTGCAGTTTTCTAGTTTTTAAATGCAAAAACGTGTGCAAACAGCCCTTCACTGCAGTTTTCTGAACATCCCCTTACTGCACTGTTTTCTAGTTTTTAATGCAAAAACACATTGTGTGTGAACAGCCCTTTACAGCGCTTTTTTTTTTGTTTGTTTTTAAAAGCAAAAATATGTTGTGTCCAGCCCCTTACTGGATGGTTTTCTAGTTTTTTAACACAAAAACATGTCCTGTGTGAACAGTCCCTTACACTTTTCTAGTTTTTAAACACATTTTGTGTGAACAGCCTTTTCTGAGCCGTTTTCTACTTTTTAACGCAAAAACGTTTTTTAACACTAAAACTTGTTCTGTGTGAACAGACCCTTATTCCACTGTTTTCTAGTTTTTAAATGCAAAAACGCATTGTGTGTGAACGGTCTCTTACACTTTTCTAGTTTTTAAACGCATTCTGTGTGAACAGCCCATTAATGCACTGTTTTATAGTTTTTTTTAAAGCAAAAACACATTCTTTGTAAACAGCCCAAAACTGCGCTGTTTTCTAGTTTTTAATGCACACTTTGTGAACAGCCTTTTCTGAGCTGTTTTCTAGTTTTTAACGCAAAAAATCATTGTGTGAATAGACCCCTTATTGCACTGTTTTCTAGTTTTTAAACGCAAAAACGTGTTGTGTGTGAACGGTCTCTTACACTTTCCTAGTTTTTAAACACATTCTGTGTGAACAGCCCATGAATGCACTGTTTTATAGTTTTTTTTTTTTAAAAGCAAAAACACATTCTGTGTAAACAGCCCAAAACGGCATTGTTTTCTAGTTTTTAACGCAAAAACACTTTGTCAACAGCCTTTTCTGATCTGTTTTCTAGTTTTTAACAGCCCCTTCTATTTTGAACAGCCTCTTACTGCAATGTTTTCTAGTTTTTAAACACAAAAACATGTAAAGAGTTCAGATGCAAAAGCCTTTAAATCCATCTGAAATCTTTCTTTAAAAAAATCATTTTTATCAGGCTCCGATGTATAGGTTTCTATGTAAGTACTGGTACTTCTTTTCTGTTTTCTAGTCTGTTTGAACAGGTCCTTACTGCACTGTTTTCTAGTTTTTAAAAGTACAAAGTGTTGTATGAATGGTTCCTTACTGTTTTGTTTTGTTTTTATAGGACCCCTAGTACAGTATTGTTATGTGTGAATGGCTCCTTACTGTTTTTTAAATGCAAAAATGAGTTCCGTGTGAACAGCCCCTCAGTTTCTTTGATTTCTTTTTTTCTAGTTTTTATATGCAATAATATATTTAGTGAGAACATTCCCTTTATACTTTAGCAGCTTGGTGGAAAAACTGCCCCTGGCTCTTTTGTCATAAGATAATAAGACATGATTGCCTGGCCATACTTGACCTTTTCCAAGCTCAGAAATGCATGTTTTGTCAAGCTGATTTGTGTATGCGTCTTGCTTTTTTCCAGGTATTCGTTACAGTGAACTGTCTGAGCACTGATTTCTCCTCACAGAAGGGAGTTAAAGGTCTTCCACTTATGATCCAGATTGACACCTACAGTTACAACAACAGGAGTAACAGACCCATCCACAGAGCCTACTCACAGATCAAGGTCTTCTGTGACAAGGTTGGTCCCGCATCAGTGTGATTGTTGTGGGTCAAAGGACCTGAGTCATATGAGTCAAGGATCTGAATCATTTTATTGTACAATAAGTATTACAGCTTACAGTGGAAATTACCTGTTTGTCATTGCCATTTCTTATAGCAGCTGTAATGATGTTTTTGTATTGCAGGTCATCTGTAATTAGAATTAACTACTTTAAATACTAAACTTAGTTAATAGTTGTATTTAGTAAATGTAATTTTAGTTTGTTCATGTTTTCTCTACTGTCCTTTCCATACCTTATATCTGTCTAACAACAACAATAGCCAGTATGATCACAAAAACATCTTTTCTGTACAGGGAGCTGAGCGAAAAATCCGTGATGAGGAGAAAAAGCAGCTTCGGAAGAAGGTCAAAGGTCAGCCTGTTGGCAACCAGGGTCATGATGGTGAGAGTTCTGTCAATCAATTATTTTACATTAATTTGTGTAATATAGCACCATTATCTCTAAATGTTGTATCTTTCATATAGGTATTTGTGATGAGTAAGAATATGACTAAATAGTATTTAGCATTACAGGTTTTGACCTAATATGTGACACCTGTGACCTTGTCTAAGAAACATGACTATGTGTGTTTTTCAGCGTCAGCTTGCTGATTTTGACTTGAGTCATTGGTTTTCTTTTGCTCTGTTAGGTAAGAGAGGAAGTTTTGCCACTTTAGCGCAAAAGAGACCAGATATTACACTCTTCAAAACAGTAACAGACCTGGAGTCCCAGCCTGTCCTCTTCATCCCTGATGTCCACTTGAACAACCTCCAGAGAGCCGGTCAGGTAAGGAGGAGGATGAATGCAGTTCTCAAAGTGACACTAAAGTTGTTTCAGTGCTGAATTGTTGGGTATTGATCAGAACTAATTACTGAGGCGTAGTCTCTTAGTAATGACTAGATCATAGTGGGTTACTTAAATTGTTCAAATGGAAGAAATCTTTTTAGAACTCCATTATCAAAAGTCACTGCTTGTACTGTAATGTAAATATAATGTGAAAGCATGTTTAGTTTTAAGTTAACGTATTGTTTTCTCTTTGTTTACAGGTGTTCAGTTTTGGCGTTGAAGAAATGGAGAGTAATGGGTCAGTGCATTTATTATGAATGTCCAGGTTTAAAAAGAATAGAATTACTATTGGTGTTTAGGGATGCAAGATGTTACATTTTTAGCAATCTCAACAAGAATATTACACCTAAATTTGTTTAAAGGATTAGTTCACTCCTGAATTCAAATGTCCTGATAATTTGCTCACCCCCATGTCATCCATGATGTTCATGTCTTTCTTTCTTCAGTCAAAAAGAAATGAATTTTTTTGAGGTAAACATTCCTGGATTTTTCTCCATATAGTAGACTTCAGTGGGGATCAGTGGGTTAAAGGTCCAAATTGCAGTGTCAATGCAGTTTCAAAGGGCTCTACGCGATCGTTCTAGCGAGATGATCTGTCATTTTCAAAAAAACACAAAAACAATTTATATACTTTTTAACCACAAATGCTCATCTTGCACTAGCTCTACAATATGCGTCCACGTCTTCACACATTACACAATCTCGTTAGTAAAGTCACGCTTGGCTAGTACTTCGGTTAAAAAAAAGTAGGGTGGAAAAACTCCATCTCATTTTCTTCAAAATTGTCTGACGTCATTGTTTTACCTTTTTTTGTAAAGGGGGTTTGACCTTCTTTGCACGTTCGCTTTATAAACACGGGATTGGTACTTCGGCCTATGTCACATGTGACCTTTCCATCATGACTACTAATGTGTAAAGTCAAGCTAGATGAGCATTTGTGGTTAAAAAGTATAGAATTTTATTTATTTATTTTTTAAAATGACCAATCTTTTCGCTAGAAAAGACCCTTATACCTCGACTGGGATCATGTAGAGCCCTTTTAAGCTGTATTGAAACTGCTATTTGGACCTTCGACTCGTTGATCCACATTGAAATCCCGGAATTTTTTCCTTAAAAAAACTTTATTCATTTGCGACTGAAGAAAGAAAGACATGAACATCTTGGATGACAAACATCAAACAAACTAGTAGAATCAGTCCAGAGTGTTACTGCATTTATTTCTTGAAGTATAACTGTAGTATTGAAAGGCATTATTGTAATTCTGAATTTTATTTATGTTTTTCATGCAGGGTGGCCATGAAAAGACCATTCCGGTCATCTGAGGATGATATTCCTCCACCCGCCAAATACAGCAGAGAAGAAAAGAGAGGTATGATTTACTGCATACTATAGGTGTGAGTTTTACATGTAAACAGATTACATCCCATTTTCTCTATGTTAATGCTTAATGATATTTTTTTCCAGTCCTGCTGTACGTAAGGAGAGAAACCGATGAGGTTTTTGATGCACTGATGCTAAGGTCTCCGACACTGAAAAGCTTGCTTGAGGCAGTAAGTACAATGTCACGCAGCAGTGCACATGGGATGTACACTTTGAGTTTTAACAGACAAAAGTGATTATGTTTTACACTGCGTTTAGCAGCAGATCAGATTACTTTCCATGGAATACAACAACAGAATAACGGAAGTAAGCTGCCATTCACAGAGGCTTGTCAGAAGTTTAAAGCTTTAGTTCACTTTCAGAATGAAAATTTCCTTATAATTTACTCACCCCCCATGTCATCCAAGATGTTCATGTCTTTCTTTAGTCGAAAAGAAATTAAGATTTTTAAGGAAAACATTCCAGGATTTTTCTCCATATAGTGGACTTCAATGGGGATCAGCAGGTTGAAGGTCCAAATTGCAGCTTCAATGCAGCTTTAAATGCCTCTACACAATCCCAGCCGAGGAATAAGGGACACATGAAGCAAAACAATCTCTCATTTTCTATGAAAAATACAAATTTATATACTTATATATTTTTTTATTGATTTTTTTATATACTTATTTATATATTTTTTATAGTAGTACAATTGATCATTTATTGTGGCCAAATGGAATAGATCTTGATGTTTTGTATGTTTTTAGGGGTTCAAGCGTGTAGTGACTTGAAACGTGGAGGGATAGAATTACTCACAACATCTACAACATCCAAGGCTCACCCCAATCGGCCTGATGGGGGCTCTATAGCAATCAAAAGTACACAATCGTTCATAACTCCTAAACTGTTTGCCACAGGCTTAAGTGTCTTATGACATTGGAATTTTGTAAGGCTGTGCAATATATCAAAATTATCAAAATATCACAAATGTACATATCGCAATATGCATATCGCTACAGCTTGCAATATTTGGGGCCTTGAGCAAAAGACAAAGGGTAATCACTCAACTGCTCTTGAATAAATAACTTTTGTAGCTTAAATAAGAATCACTAATTACACTAATGTTAAAATGACATTTTTATGTAATGCTAGAGTAAAACACTACTGTTCACTTTCAGAAGTTGTAGAGGTGCTTTCTTCTCACAAACAGTGAACCATGTATGCTAGTTATATTAGAATCAGAATGAGTTTTATTCACCAAGTGGTTTTACAGGAGCTCTTGATACATACATACATACATACATATAAATAAAAACCATATATATGAAGAGTTCAGATGCAAAAGCCTCTAAAACCATCTGACATCTTTCTTTAAATAATGCTTTTTTATCAGGCTCCGTTGTATAGGTTTCTATGTAAGTACTGGTACTTCTGATTGGGCTGAGGGTGGGATTTGAGCGAGTTTGAAGTATTTGATGGGCGTATAATATAATTCTAGAGCATTCACTCAGTTTCATTATCTCATTTTTGACCAAGATATATATATATATACATATATATATATATATATATATATATATATATACAGGAAGATTTTCTGGAGAGGGAATCAATAATTATCAAAAAAAGTTGAACATTCGACTCACCAAAACATTCAAAAGGGACAGGGCTGCTTTTACTAAAACGGCTATAACCTCTGAATGGAATGACATATCTTCTCCAAACTTACAACATGTATGTAAAAGCTGAATCTGAGGTCACAAGGAAAAAAGTCACAGAGTTTGGTCACTTGGTGGCGCTATAAGAGGGAAAACATTAAAAACAGCTATAGCTGCGCAACATTTGTCTTATTGACATGAAAATCGGTAAGCATGTCCAAAATGCCATAAGTGGCTATAAGGACATTTGCGTATCTAAAAATTCAAAATTCAAAATTCTGCTGCTAGACTATTAACTTCCACAAAAAAATCTGCACACATCACCCCTATTTTCTTTAATCTTCACTGGTTGCCTGTATCTATTCGTGTACAATATAAGATCCTTCTGCTTACCTTTAAGGCACTTAAAGGTCTTGCTCCCATCTATCTTTCTGACCTACTCTCTTCTTATATTCCCTCTCGCTCACTCCGGTCTTCTAATTCTGAACTTCTTAGTGTACCTAGGTTCCGCCTATCTTCAATAGGTGGCAGGTCTTTTTCTGTCATGGCACCCAAACTTTGGAATTCACTTCCCCTGGCTCTCAGAACAGTCACCTCTCTCAGTGAATTCAAATCAAAGCTTAAAACTTATCTGTTTAATCAACACTTTTACTAAATTTCATTGTGTATTTGTTCCTTTTTGTTTTCTATCTCTATGTCTGTATTTCACAAATTATGTTATATGCAACTGCATTATCTTTATTACTGAACTGGGCAAATATCCAGTGTCAACTGTCAATTGAAATTGTTCTTTGTTATGAGTATTTGGTGTACCTTGTACAGCGTCCTTGAGCTTGGGAAAGGCGCTATATAAATTAAACATATTATTATTATAAAAACATGCCCGTCATAGGACAATGATATTTTAGCACCTATTAGACAACGAAAGTCAGTGGGCCTGTTTGACTCACGTCTGTGAGAAATTTGAAGATGAAATGAAAATTGAGACATTTTTCGAGGGCATAAACGACTGTATATTGCGCATTTTTTCCACACAAGAAAAATACAAATTGACTTACTGACAAAGAAATTCAAACACCCTTTATAAAAAAAGCTGAAACAATGATGTCGGACGATTTTAGAGTTGGGAGAGAATTGTGCGTGACCTTTCCAACATGATAACAGAAAGCATGAAGTCATGGACACGCATTGCAGAGCTAGTGCGAGATGAGCATTTGTGCTTAAAAAGTATAGAGTTTTTTTAAGAAAATGACAGATATTTCAGTAGATAAGACCTTATTCCTCGGCTGGGATTGTGTAGAGCCCTTTGAAGCTGCATTGAAACTGCAATTCAGACCTTAAACCCATTGGCCACCATTGAACTCCACGATATGGAGAAAAAAACTGAAATATTTTTTCTCAAAAAAGCTTAATTTCTTTTCGACTGAAGAAAGAAAGACATGAACATCTTGGATGACATAGTGGTAAGTAATATGATCAGGAAATGTTCATTCTGGAAGTGAACTTCTTTAAGGTGCTGTTTGGATTAAGTTCTCTTTTTTTTTTTCTTTTTTTCTCCAAGATATCAGGCAAATATTCTATTCCTGTGGAGAAGATGACTAAAATCTATAAGAAAAGCAAGAAAGGGTGAGTAAACATACTAGTGCTGAATGTGTTAAATTGTTTCATTTTGGAATTAAAGTCTTAAAATTTTAATTTCATTCAACCTCTAGAATCCTGGTCAACATGGACGACAACATCATTGAGCACTACTGCAACGAAGACACATTCATCCTTTCCATTGAAAATCAGGCGGACTGTTTCCGGGTCACTCTCACTGAAATCTAAATGCAATAAAACAGTTCTGCTGAGAGGACTTCTGTTATCCTAAAGCAGCACACACTATTAGAAGAGGAAAACGCTTTCAGAAGTCATTGACTTGGGAATGCACTTCAGTGGACCTGCTGTTACAGTTGAACTCATTTAAATAAACTTTATAATGGACAACACATAAAATGCTCTTCCAAAGCACTATAATACGCCATCAAGTTTTATGGCTTTTTTTCTTTGATGTGCTGTCTCCCCCTTGAGGCCAACAGCATGAAGCCAGACTTTTGCATGCATTCAGTCTTTTCCTGTATCTGTATAGATACTCTTATTCTAGGAAGACGTATTGTGTTGTAATATGCTCAACAAATATCATACCCTGAAGAATGGTCCAAATGCTACACTGTACTTTTACCTTGTGTTACATGAATGTATAGTTTACACATTTTCTTTGTTGTGTTGTATGTTTTGATGGAAAAAAAAAACATGTACATATTTTTTATGATTTATTTTATCAGTTGAATAAACAATCTTCACTGTCTTACATTCGTATGTATTAATTTGGGAAACTGTTGTCTGACTAGTTGAAGTTTTAGTCACTTTTCATATTACCTGCAGCACGAGGAAAACCATATGTTCAACTTTCACATTAACGCACAGACATTAAATTGCCATTTTACTATATTTTGATCAAATAAATGCAGCCTTGATGAGCTTTCTTTTTTTTAGAAAACCAACCCTAAACTTTTTTGCGTCATTAAACTTCTTCCATTTGAACTTGTAGTATTTAGCGGCGAACTTCGTTATATTTTCATTATTTGTATGAAATTTGCATTAAATATGTATATGTCCCTGCTTTTGCTATTAGTGGTTTTATGTTAATGATCCCGTTTCTAATTTTTGAAGAACTGCATTTAAAAGCGCAATTGATTTCACATTTTAATATGCAAACACACCCTCTGACTCGCATTTGTTTCCCAGGCTTTAGGTGTGTGTATAATTATGCAGACACAGGTGTCTCTATCCCAGTCTCTATAAGAAGGTTCAGTCTTCAACCCTGGGGGTATTTGCTGGCTTTGAGTCTCACAACTGCTGATTCATTCTGATTTCTGTTGCGGTGCAGTGGTAGTGTTCCCCAATCAGAAACTATATTAATATTTACAACCTTTAAGCAGCATCTGACAAGTTTCCAAACAGGTTTCTTGTGTTTTCTGAGAAACAGGTCATATACCGTCACCCAGATCTTAGGTAGTACTATGAAATTCAGTAACACAATAACCACACTGTCCGCCTCCACTTTTTGAGTCCTGCTAATCAGTACCTTTTCATGTTTTTTTTTTTTGTTTTTTTACAGAGGTGGGAGTAAGTCACACATGTGCAAGTCACAAGTAAGTCTCAAGCCTTAAAGTTCAAGTCTCAAGCAAGTCCAAGCCAACTTTTGTGAGAATCACGCAATCAAGTCAAGTCACTACTTTATGTCAAGCAACTCAAGTCAAGTCGTAGCTTGGGTCAAGCAAGTCACTGTCAAGTGTGTGGCTCAATATTTGAATGTGTGTGTGCACTTGTATGAGTGAAAAGTGTATTGTTTGTTTGCATATGTGTGGTTGTGCTTGCAAGTTCGATGTTTGTTTTTTTTTTGTCTGTGTATGCATGGTTGAGTTTGCAAGTCTGTATGATTTTTTTTGTGTCCAAAATGTTAAGTCTATCAAAACTAGTATAACCTTTGACTAGCCAAGACATTAGCGTTAACTGAAAAAAGCAGGCATGACTTCATCACTTAAAATTTACATTACATTTAGTTATTCTGCAGACACTTTTATCCAAAGCGACTTACAAATGAAGACAATGGAAGCAATCAAAATCAACAAAAGAGCAATGAAATGTAAGTGCTATATCAAGTCTCAGTTAGCTTAATGCAGTATACAGAGCAAGGTTAGTAAATAAATAAAAAGAAAACAGAATAGAAAAATAATAAAGCAAGATAGTGTGACATTTTCTATTGTATGATAAATAAAAAGAAAGACAGATAAAAGATAGAAGATATAAAAAGAAAGGGCCTAATTTTTTTAATGTTGAATAAAGCAAATCTGAAGGACTGGGCAGTTTTAGCAATAAAATAAAAAATGTGTGGGATTTGAAGTGGTGGTGTTTGTATCACATATCTTCATGTAGCAGGCTTGGCATACTACCGTTCTTCTCTTCTTAGCACAGTCGTGCACATAATCCTGTTACCCGAATTTAATTATTCTTGCCGTAGAAAACTGCCACTGTTTACCTAATTTGAACGCACCTCTGTTTTGCATGTAAGCAACAGTAAGGTCAAGCCTACGTTTCACAGGGAAGTGACTCGTTATTTTAGAAAATAAACAGATATTTACTAAAAAAACAAACAAGACAAGACAAGTCATTTTAAGCCATTTAACTCAAGTCTGAGTCAAGTCTCACGTCATTAATATCAAGTCAAAGTCAAGTCTTTTATGAATATTTGTCAAGCAAGTCTCAAGTCCTAAAATTTGCGACTTAAGTCTGACTTAAGTCAAGTCATGTGACTTAAGTCCCCCACCCCTGTTTTTTTACACAATAATCTGACCAGGAAGGCAATCTTAAAATTAGCTTTCCTGTTTATTTTTCCTCAGCGTGTCGCTTAACTAATTTTTAAGATTTTTTGTTATGTTACAGTAGAACAATTGATCATTTATTGTGGCCGAAGGAATAGATCTTGATGTTCTTGTACTTTAGTAATGGTTCAAGTGTGTAGCGCTGAAACCTTATTGTAATTAACTCTTAATTACTCTTAACTCTTAATTTTGGGTATTTTTGCACTTTAGGAAAAGCCTACTTTTGTGAAATAGTTCTAGGTTTTTCGCCCAATCGGAAGCAAACCAGTGCAAGAAAAATTCTCTGGAGACTGAATATAAATAATTATCAAAACATGTATGTATGATGTCACATTAACTAAATTGGTGAAGCTTGGCCACTTGGTTGTGCTATAAGAGGGAAAAAAACATAAAAATGCCATAACTATGCAATCGTTTTTCCAGTCGACATGAAAATCTGTATACATGGTCTTGGTCCAGCTGTAAGGACGTTTGTGTATCCTAAAAAACATGGCTGCCATAAGCCGATGAAGGCTAATGCAGGCCACTGGTGGGCAGGGGTTGCCAGGTTTTCACATGAAAACCCGCCCAATTTCTACTTAAAACTAGCCCAATCGCGTTCTGAGGGGGTCCCCGTTAAAAAATCCGTTTTGGGGGATAAAATACACGTTTTTTTGTCGGGGTTCCCCTGGTAAATTCGTATTTTAGGGGCTAAATATGACTTCATTGGGGTCGCTTCAACCCGCGGACATCAAAAACTACCCGCGGCAACAGTGTCAAAAACCGCGGACTTGGCAACACTGCTCGTGGGCCTGTTTAACTCACGGCCCTAAAGGACTGTGAGAAATTTGAAAGAAATCAGCCACTGGGAGGCGACATTGCATTTTCAAGGCTGTAAACCAGGGGTTGCCAAATTTGATCCTGGAGGGCAGGTCCTGCAGAGTTTAGCTCTACCTTGCCTCAAGCTGCCTGGAAGTTTCAATTATACCTATTAAGACCTTGATTAGCTGGTTTAGGTGTGTTTGATTAAGGCTGGAGCTAAACTCTGTAAGACACTAGCCCTCCAGGACCGAGTGTGGTGACCCCTGCTGTAAACAACTGTATATTGTTCGTATAATATACTGATATCCTGAAAAACCGACCTCCTCCTTCTGAACAACTTTGCCTCTAGAACCACTGCTGTCAATCAAACCATTTGTTAAATAATGGATGAAGAAGATGCAAAAACCCTATAATTTTTGCAAATATAGTTCTAGGTTTTTCGCTCAGTCTGGGAAAAATCACTTCAGTACAATTCTCTGGACTGTCTAGGTCAATAATTATCCAAAAAAAAAAAAAATTTAATAAATAATAATAATAATTTACCCTTTGGGAAGCTATAACATGGTTGTTTAGAAAAGGGGCCTGTCCAAGTAAAAGCCTATAAAGCCTAAACAAAAACTCAAAACTTCACAAAACCTGGTGAGCACATGCAACAAGTGATTCTAAGCAAGCATGCAAAGTTTTAGGGACATCAGACCACAGCTGGTGCTATAACAGTCAAAATGGATTCAAACACACTGTATGCCTATAGTAAATGACCTCAAATCACAGAAAATATTTATATTTTCAGGCATACACCGGATCTCCTCTTTCTGAATAACTTTGCCTGTGCTATCAATTACATTGTTCTGTAAGTATTTGCCATTATTTAAAAACTCCTCCTCAAATCCAATCATTGGTGGTGTTATAACAGTCATAAATGTTAACAATGATCATATTTAATTACCTGGATTTGCCAAAAATGTTTTTTAAATCATTGGTTAAAGTGGTTACAGGCTTGTTAAATAATATGTAATTTAGTTTTTCATGTTTGCTTAAATGCTCTAAAGGGCTCAAACAACAGTAATCGCTGTATATATATAAGCAACGATAATGGTATCTTTCCTTAATTATCTGAAATGTCTGCTATCAAATGTTACGCTAGCATAGCATATCTGTTTATAATGATGCTGAGCACAGAACGTCTTGAATTCTTTCATTCATGTTTAGCTGTATATCTTGTTTTTATTAATAATTTGAGTGTATTTTCAGAATAAATCAACTGAATTCATTTCGAGTCTGTATTCATCATTCACAGCTGTTTGAACAGCCTTTAAGTTAGTTTGGGCATATGAGGACATAAATTAGGATAATCCATTTGTGCCCAGTTTTTTTTTTTGAATGGTTTCATGCATATAGTTGTGTTAATGTGAACATGTCCTGCATTTATTTTCCCCAGGTTTTTTTTTTTTTTTTCCTTGATAATTGTGTTTGAATGTGCGACAACTATAGTTGCCGGTGGGCAAATATGTTGCATGTACCCCTTCGGCGTCAAATATGAATAGGAGGAGAGCATTTGGCATCTAATCAAAATAACTGCTGATAACTCCCTGCTGAAAAAAACAAAACAGCTAAACTGGTCTTAGCTGGTTTAAGCTGATTTTAGCTGGTTTTCCAGCCTTGCTAGGCTCTTCAGGCTGGTTTTAGCTGGTTGTTCCAGCTGGTCTCCCAGCCTGACCAGCTAAGGAAGTGACCAAGTGACCAAAACCCCTCTAAAACCAGCCTGCTGACCAGCTAAGACCAGGATGGATGAACAGCTAAAACCAGCCTAAACTGGTTGGCTGGTTTAAGCTGGTTGTTCCAGCTGGTCTTCTAGCCTGACCAACTAAGAAAGTGACCTAAACCCCTCTAAAACCTGGTTGCTGACCAGATAAGACCAGTCTGACCAGTTAAGAAAGTATCACTTGTTTTAATACAGAATTTTGGAGCAGGTTTGTGAATCATTTAAATCGGGACTACGGAGCAGGATTTTTAATCTATTGATTCAGATCAGGATTTCAGATTGCGAATCATTTGAATCAAGACTTCAGAGAATGTAACGCGATTTTTAAATAAACAGTACAAAAAATCAAATCATTAAGGTAGTACAGTTATAGAAACAAAACAAAGAAAGGAAGAAATAAAGTATACACAGAAATAAGTAAAAAAAAAAAATTTAATACTGAGATCTGCTTTAGGATTAACAGACTTTTGGATAGTTTCCATATGCTTGTCTCAAAAATCTGATAAAAAATGTGGGTATATTGTCAAGTCAAGTCACCTTTATTTATATAGCGCTTTAGGCTACATAATACAGACTCTGTCAAAGCAGCTTTACAGTGTTAAACAGGAAAAAATAACATCTAAATGAGGACAACAGTAAAAGTTCACCCTTGATTCAAAGCTCTCGAAACGCGATGCGACTTGCTGGCGACATCTGTTGGTCAAAACTGTACAGTAGGCCTAAGTGGTACATTCTGCATATATCCACAAGTCAAAAAATGAAATAAAACGAAAAATAGTGCAAAACAGAAACCGTCTACATTTTTCCAGGACAAATTCTGTTTTTAAACAACTACATTTAATATAAAAGTAATAAAAGAAGAATGGAAACGACTAAACTTACATTTACATTATTTTATTTAAAATTATTATTGAACCAGACATGTACATGTATTTATTTATCAGACGCTGGTTTCTAAATGAGGACCCCAGGAATAAAAAAAAATGGTCTTTACACGTACAACAATTTAGATTTTACTTCAAAGAAGACAGAGAAAGTACCACAATATGCGTTTTTGAGAGCTCGTTCTTTACCCGCTGCTGTCCAAGAAGCATCTAATTCAAATGTAAACAATCCGCTGGTCTTCATCAGAGAAGCGCTAAAATAGAATGTTCGAGATGTTAATCTCATTATGACATTATAGAATTTAGCGGTCAGCAGCTGTAAAAAGAGTGCGAAGATCTGAACACAGCTGTTGGGTGATCAGGAGTCAGGTGAGTCACTTTGCTTTATCATTGAAGTATATACTCCAGTAAGTATTTATCATAAATAACTATTTTTATAAGTTATTTAACAATTAAAGCTAAATACACAATGTTCTGTGTGTTTTTGTTGTTGTTGTTGTTGTTGTTTTGTTTTTTTGTTTTGTTTTCCAGTTTTGTTTATTATCTCTCTAGAATATAGTTAGTGACATTTGTGGTGACGAAATGGATAGAAAGACCAAAAGGGAGCAGAAGAAAAGGAAGAAGTGGGGCAAGTTTGTGGCATCTTCTCCAGATGTGGTGGCCTCAGCCGCTGCACCTGCTGAAGGTGTCCAAGCTCCCTCTTCATCCTCCCGGAAATGCAAGTTTCCGTCTCTGCGCCGGGTTTTCCACAGAATTCTGTCTTTTCTGTCATGTGTGTCCTCATGTGAGGTGGTTGAGTCTACTGAGACTCAGTCAACCAGCGTCGACACACATGCTGATGCTTCTTCCTCACCTGCAGTCTGCGCATCCTCTGATCCAGAGGTTGATCTGCAGGATGAGACCCAGGAGAAAGAAGCAATCAAAGGTAAGAAACTGTTTTCAAGATTTACATTCTTAAATCTCATCCATCGTTTCTAGTGTGCAAAATTAATATATTAATAATTTTCACACAAATGTAGCTGGAGAGCAAAGTTCTACTTTCAGCATTGAAGATACTTCCACCTCCACAGACAGCAGAGCTTCAGATCTGCTGAATGAAACTCTGGAAATGGAAGTTATCGGAGGTTAGTCAGTTTTACAGTCTTTGTATGTGGTTTAAACTTGAATTAAACAGCTTTATCTTTCATAATTTGGATTACTGGACTTTGTGCTTCATCTTCATAGATGTACCTGAAGGTTCGAGCACCTCTACCAGCACTGGTGGTTCTTCCTCATCTTCAGGAGATAAACCATCAGATCTGGAGACAAGCGGAGGTTCCACCTCCATCAGCGCTGATGATTCCTCCTCATCTCCAGAAGATAAACCATCAGATCTGGAGACAAGCGGAGGTTCCGCCTCCACAAGCGCTGATGATTCCTCCTCATCTCCAGAAGGCAAGCCATCTGATCTGGAAACAAGCGGAGGTTGCACCTCCACCAGCGCTGATGATTCCTCCACATGTCCAGAAGGCAAACCATCAGATCTGGAGACCAGCGGAGGTTTCACCTCCACCAGCACTGTGGGTGTTTCCTCATCCGAAGAAAGCGAGAAGATTGACCTGCTGGCTGAACTTCAGGCCGCAGCACTTCTTGAAGGTTAGAGAAGTTTATTAAAGCTGTTACTTTATTACTTAAATGGTATATAATTGATTAGCTTAACATGTGATTTGAACTTTTAATCCATGCTTTACAGATGCAGCCGGTGATCAAACCATCTCTGATGCAGATCTTGACTGGTAGGTGATGGGAATGAATGTTGTATGTTGATGTACTGTAGTTACTGAAATCAACTGGAATTGGTTCTGATGGCTTCAACAAAAGCATAGCTTATTGACTAACAACCTCATTGTGTAAAATAAACTTTAAACCCCCCCCTATGGAAAACATGAATGGGATTTTAACTTTTGGAACCCAACTTGTGCAATATTGTTAAACATACAGTTGAGGTCAAAGGTTTACATACACCTTGCAGAATCTGCTAAATATTCTTGATTCTTAATACTGTGTTGTTAGCTGAAT
This sequence comes from Cirrhinus molitorella, assembly GCA_033026305.1. Lineage (NCBI taxonomy): Eukaryota > Metazoa > Chordata > Actinopteri > Cypriniformes > Cyprinidae > Cirrhinus > Cirrhinus molitorella. The sequence continues at coordinate 22,021,113 of CM065123.1, read as the reverse complement.
GATCCACAGCTGTGTTATTTTTTGTTTAGTGATAGTTGTTCATGAGTCCCTCTTTGTCCTAAACAGTTAAACTGCCCGCTATTCTTCAGAAAAATCTTCCAGGTCCCACAAATTCTTTGGTTTTTCATAATTTTTGTGTATTTGAACCCTTTCCAAAAATGACTGGGGGTAAAAACTTTTGGAATTTAAAGAACAGGGTAAATGTAACTTATTTTGTCGTCTGGGAAACATGTAAGTATCTTCTGTAGCTTCTGAAGAGCAGTACTACATAAAAAAACAATATTAAGACAAAATAAGAAAAATGTACACATCTACATTGTTTTCAAAAGTTTTCATCCTTGGCTCTTAATGCATTGTTTCCTTCTGAAGCATCAGTGTGCGTTTGAACCTTCTGTAATAGTTGCATATGAGTCCCTCAGTTGTCTTCAGTGTGAAAAGATGGATCTCAAAAGCACACAGTCATTGTTGGAAAGGGTTCAAATTCACAAAAATGCTGAAAAACCAAATAAACCAAACCAAAAATAAAATAGCATTTTTGTATGACCCCTCTTATTTTGCTAAAATAATGAACATTTTGCAGATTCTGCAAGGTGTATGTAAACTTTTGGCCTCAACTGTATCTCTGATGTTTTCCCAGCATCCTCAGTGTGTTAGCCAGTATGAAGGTGCAGTCCAACGGTCTGTCCCAGGCCGAAATACTGCAGCTCATACAAGGCAGTCCACAACAACAGAACCAGATTAAGATTGAGCACAGCAGTGGCAGCGTTATGGAGGACGATGTTGAGTTAGCGGATGTTGTTCCAACATCATCACCGACAAAAATCAAGCACTTGGGGTAAATGTTAGATTGAATGCACATACATACAATATGATTATTACAGAGCCGTCTAACTAAAGACCTGTTGTAGTTTTCCCAATTTAGGAAACACTTGCTACATGAACTCCGTGTTGCAGTGCCTCCTCACCATTTCCCCATTTCGGGACGATGTGCTTTCCCAGCGGCTACTGTGGAATGACGGAAGCACGATGCTCAGGTATGATTTTATGGAACATTATATTTCAGCTTAAATTAGAAAAACTTCTATAATATTGTCTTCCTCCAGGGCGCTCACCGACCTGCACATGACCAGGCTGACAGGCAACGATAAGAATCTGAAGGTGAAGCTCTTGTCTACAGTGAAGAGATGCATTGAAACTCGCCATCCAGATTTCTTAGGAGACCATCAGCAAGTAAGGAAGACGATGAACTGGATATACATGTTCCAATTTAGAATTTTCAGACTTGCATTTAACCTTATCATACTTCACTCTTTTTCTCCTTTCAGGACGCCCATGAGTTCCTAATGGTTTGCCTGGCCCATCTTAAGGAAGAAGGCGAGCTTCTGCAGAGATACTGGCCTAAATACACCTGCCCTGTAACTAACATGGAGTTCCAGCTCAACCGCAGACGCACTTGCGACAGGTAGCATCACACGTTTACACCTGCTTTCATTTCAGACTCATTCACTGTATGCGTCGCTGATGTTCTTCTGCTGCTTCAGCTGCGGCTTCCAGAGAAGCTTCAGAGAGGATTCCAGCTACCTCTCTCTGGTCATCAGTCCTCAAGGATGCCTTGTTGACAGCTTGCAACTGTACTTCAAAGTGAGTGACATCAAATCATATCACCAGGTGAATGTAGCTTCTGGCTGAAAGAAGCTACATTCATCTTTGTTGTTTGCTTTATCCAGACATCTTCGTTCGAATGCTCCTGCAGTGAGTGTGCTGGCACAATGGCCTCGGAGGCGCTGGAACTAATCAGCCTTCCACGGTACGACACCTTTTTAATCAGTTTGTATCATACAGAATTACTTAACATGAGCTGGTTTATAAGTTCAGATCATCTGAATCGCTCAACAGGGTGCTGGTTCTTCTAGTCATGCGCTTTGACATCACATCCTCAATGTGCAAGCTGAAGAATCGACTGGACGTTCCAGAAGAGTTTGCACTGTCCTGCAGTGCAGGTATGGGTCAGTTCTTCAAACAACGGAATAATCACCTGAATTTGTCTAAAAAACAGCATCAAGAGGGCATTTGCTTTGAAAAGGCTACTTTTCAAAGATGTTAAGCATTGAATATTTACTGAAGTGTTGTCTTATTTAATTCATGTTCTTCAGCAGAGAGCAGAGAGATGAGAGTGACAACGAGTAAAGGCTCAAAGCAACAGGAAGAGAGAAGGGAGAAGGATAGGGTTGAGACTGCAGGACAACAGGAAAGACATAGACAGCAATTCAAAAAATATTAGAGAATGTTACACAGAATGATCAAACTAATAGAAAGAACCATAGCTAGATAGATTGATCGATAGAACCATAGCTAGACAGAATGATAGATAGAACCATATATGGATAGACAGACAGATAAAACTAATGATATATTGACTGATAGATAGATAGATAGAACTAACAATAGAATTATATGAATAGAATATAATTAGTATGAATGGTAAAACAATATATAGAACAATGGTTAGATAGAACAGATAGATCACCATCTTATAATCAGTGTTTGTGTTAAACAGGAGGAAGCATCAGACGGCAGCAGCAGCACTCAGTACAGACTAGCTGGAGTTGTGTCTCATCTGGGAAGCAGTTTGTATTGTGGTAAGAGTTTCTTTGTCATTTCCAGTCATCTCTTAGACATCTGATGTCTCATTCAGCATTACACTAAAGTTCCTCTGTCTTGTAGGGCACTATGTCAGTCACATTCGTGACTTCACTGGATCCGGATGGCTGGAGTGCAGCGACACCAGCATCAGAAGATCCAGCTGGGAGAAGTCGTCGAGCAACATCGGGAAGAACGGATACATGCTTTTCTATGTGAAAAGGTAAGTTTTACAACAATACTAGTGTTTAAATATAATTTACTGCTCGGATTGCTTATATTAGGTCTCTACAGTTGAGCCGCAGGGAATTCTTCTAGCTTCCATCTGCTAAACACCAATTCTTATGTCTTTCCTGATTCCTCCTCGGCATCCTGGGAATTGCATCTCTCCACCAGAACATTGGCGTCTTGTGACTCCTGTTAAGACCTGTACAGTTAGACAATGTTGACCTCATGACCTTCTTCATCTTACAATCCCAGGAAAAGCAGGCTGTGCCTAATTGTATAGTTATGTACAATATATATAAGAAATAATCAGTCTATAATTTTAATGGTAGGTTTATTTGAACAGTGAGAGACAGAATACCAACAAAAAAATCCAGAAAAACATGACTTAGTACTTGGTGGAAAAACCCTTGTTTGCAATCACTGAGGTCAGACGTTTCTTGTAGTTGGCCACCAGGTTTGCACACATCTCAGGAGGGATTTTGTCCGACTCCTCTTTGCAGATCCTCTCCAAGTCATTAAGGTTTCAATGCTGATGTTTGGCAAATCAAACCTTTAGCTCCCTCCACAGATTTTCTATAGGATTAAGGTCTGGAGACTGGCTATGCCACTCCAGGACCTCAATGTGCTTCTTCTTGAGACACTCCTTTGTTGCCTTGGCTGTTTTGGGTCAATGTCATGCTGGAAAACCCATCCACGACCCATTTTCAATGAGGGAAGGAGGTTCTCACCCAAGATTTGATGGTACATGGTCCCTTTGATGTGGTGTAGTTGTCCTGTCCCCTTAGTAAAAACACCGCCAAAGCATAATGTTTCCACCTCCATGTTTGACGGTGGGGATGGTGTTCTTGGGGTCATAGGCTGCATTCCTCCTCCTCCAAACACGGAGAGTTGTGTTGATGCCAAAAAGCTTGATTTTGCTCTCATCTGACCACAACACTTTCACCCCGTTCTCTTCTCTTCTGAATCATTCAGATGTTCATTGGCAAACTTCCGATGGGACTTTCTTGAGTAGGGGGAGGTTGCAGGTGCTGCAGGATTTTATTCCTTCACGGCGTAGTGTTACTAATTGTTTTCTTGGTGACTATGGTCCCAGGTGCCTTGAGATTGACAAGATCCTCCTGTGTAGTTCTGAGCTGATTCCTCACCGATCTCATGATCATTGAAACTCCACAATGTGAGATCTTGCATGGAGCCCCAGACCGAGGAAGATTGACAGTTATTTTGTGTTTCTTCCATTTGCGAATAATCGCACCAACTGTTCTTCTCACCAAGATGCTTGGTGATGCTCTTGTAGCCCATTCCAGCCTTGTGTAGGTCTACAATCTTGTCCCTGACATTCTTGGACAGCTCTTTGGTCTTGGCCATGGTGGAGTTTGGAATCTGATTGATTGATTGCTTCTGTGGACAGGTATCTGTAGTATACTATCTATACCTATACAAGGTGAGATTGGGAGCACTCCCTCTTAATGCAAATCTAAAATGGAAAAATTAAAATGCAAATCAATTTACAACTTTTTTGAAATGCATTTTTCTGGATTTTTTGTCTCGCTGTTCAAATAAAACTACCATTACAATTTTAGACAGATCATTTCTTTGTCAGTGGGTAAATGTACAAAATCAACAGGGGATCAAATAATTTTTCCCCTCACTGTAAAAACATGTAAATATTGTATTGCATCCTTATTCATCAATAAATATTATTTATCAAATATGTTTTAATTACATGCATTTTTGTGTACATTTTTTCAGAATTCTTTGATGAATAGAAAGATCCAAAGATTAGAATTCATCTGAAATAAAAACAACTTTTGGAACATCATACACTATACCATTTAAAAGCTTGGGAGTCAGTATTATATATATATATAATAAGAGAGAGAGAGAGAGAGAGAGAGACACGGTATCACTCGAGTATTGGCCCTTTTGGTGCTATGTCCGATATGCCGATAGCTTTAAAATAATCAAAAATCGGTATATCGGCGGCCAATACATCGGTGCATCCCTACACACTACACAACTGAATCGTTCTCAATGAATCAACTCAATGCATTATATATAAATATAAGGGGAAAAACACATTCTTTTAATTTTAGGTCATAACTGCATTTATAGAGTTGTTGCACTGCATTTCAACAGTCAGGTCTAGATCTGATTTGTTTTTATCTCAAAATATCTTTAAAAAAATCAGCTGAGTATTGCAATAGGGGAGATAAATATATCACTCATCTTATAATGGTATAACTTTCAGCAGTTATGAACAGATAGCAAAGTTTGTCTTGTTGTCAAAGTTTGTCTTGAAATTGTGTTTTTTTGCTTTTTTGTTAACTGTATAATAAATAAAAAAACAGGTAGAAAATATATAAGATATAGTATAAAAATAATAGAGAACGAAACATTTGTAAGAATAGAAATAGAGACTGCTAGAGTTAGAGGGTCAAGAAAAAAAAAAAAAAATTTCAAAGATCAGACTTCACACTACATACATTTTTTTACACAAAAAAGATGTACTGCCTTGTCAACTACACATATAAATACACAACATAATATTGACCCCTCTGTATTTATTGTGACCCCTCATGTGCCCCCCAGTTGGAAAAATTCTAGAATCGCCCCTGATTACAGTACTTTTTTTTCTGTCTGTTCGAAGTATTTTCTGAATTTTGGAGTGACAAAATGAGATACCCCAAATCCCCTCCATAATAACCTCTATTATGCCAAAAAAAAAAAAAAAAAAAATTTTTTTGAAACTGACTTCATCCAGTGTTTAGATTTTTGTACTAGAAATGCAAGCAAATTAGTGCATATTTAAATTAATAATGCCTCATTTGCATATTTAAACCTAACATTTTAGAAACCTTGTAATACAAAGAAAATGTTTGCAATTATTAATGTAATCCATCAACTGGGTAAGTCGATAACTATTAGAAAATCTTTTTTTTTTTAACCCTATTCACCTGCAGTGTCTCTCCTTAAGTGAATAATGGCCAACTAGCCCTGCACAAAACAGTTTTGTTTTAAAATATATAAATGTAACATATAACACTTCGTACCTTTGTACAATGTATCTTTCTGCAAGCATACTGGAATGTAGGTTTAACTGAAGAGCACGACTATATTTTTCTTCATCACATAGATTGCCAGCCTCTTAGTATGGATATGGACAAAATATCTCGCATTAAACGGAACACTTTACTCTTATTTTGAATTTGCCAAGAAGGAAGCACTCTGAATAAAAGTGAAAGTATTGAATGTATCACGATTCGAGTTTCGATGTTAGCCAAGCGAAGAGCTGTGTTGTGTCTTAAAATGCGTTTTTCCACATTTAATATAAGCTACATATTATAAGTGACATTTAGCAAAATTATTAGTTATCTTGTCAGGAGCTGCTCGGTGATGTTTACAATCCTCGTCTTCCTTGTGTTGGTTTATGGTGAGTTGTCGATATTTATTCGTGCTCCTATATTGCTTTCAGTCGAGTTGCTTGCATATATTTGCATATGTAGCTTTTATATTATTTTACGTAATATAAATGCAATGTTTTTATACGTTAAACTCGATTAATGGCTCAGAATGGTCTTTTTGCTTTCAGTTTTATTTTCAATATCTGGTTTTGTTAGTTTTGGCGCCCCCTCCTGTTTCAGTGAATGTGCTCTCGTCACAGGGCTGGAGGCAGCTGATGTGGTCCTGTCCTGCTCTCTAATCGAGGAAGGGGGCGGGATGGGAGGCATGATGGGCGGCGCGATGTTTAAGCGCACTCCCTCTACTCTGGTCTTCAAGGATCTTGTTGGAAATGATGGTCTGTCACCAGAGCTTGTGACCCCATATAACCCCCCTGAGACTCCTAACGCTGATGATCTCATCTTTGAGATGACATGTAAGTGGACTGAACCTGAAGTCACCAACTTAATGTCTAAATAAAAAACTTACAGAATATCTTTCTGTCTTTGGTGTTTCTTACCCCACAGTGCCATCCATTGAGATTCCTAATGCAGACTTGCTTCTTCATGCTGATTGTAATGAAAAGGAAGTGGTTTGTGAGATCAGCCGTTATGTTCCTCGTGGTGCCGAGATGGATTCTCTACCTGCTCATTTCATTGGTTCAGTTCAGCTGGAAGGTGGCGGCATCAGCCTCACTCTTGTGCTGCAGACCCTTCACAGTGAGACGGCACAATCTGACACAGAACCACTTATGCAGAGTAAACTCAACCTGCCTCTCAGCCAATCGGGAACGTTGCTGACAGAGGGTAATGTTGTAATATGTTAATATTATATATCTGTTTTAATATCTATATATCTATCTATAATAGTCTGTTGACCCACAAACTTTGTGTTCAATCCCATGTCAAATTATGGTCTTCCCCCAAGAAAAATAGAATTTTCTCACTAAACATTTTCATTCTCTCACAAAAGTATTATGTTCCCCAAGAAGCCTTACTTTCTCGCACTAAAGCATTTTGGTTTGTGAACTTTGTGTCCTCTCCCAAAACATTTGTGAACTCCCTTAAAGAATTTTGCACTTGCTCGTTAAACACTTGCCGTTTTGCAAAAATATTGCGCTTTCCTGGTAAACTTTGTGTTCTCTTGCAAAAGTTTGTCCTCTCACAAAACATCTGTGTTCTCTAATAAAACATTTTCATTTTTTTATTTTTTTTGCAAAACATTTGTTTTATCTCAAAAAACATTTGCGTTCTCTAACAAAAGATTTACGTTCTCACAAAACAGCTCTCTAACAAAAAATAGCTTTCTCTCACAAAACATTAGTGTTCTGTAACAAAACGTTTGCATTCTCAAACAAAAAAAAAAAGTTCTTTAACAAAAAATTGCATTCTCACAAAACATTAGTATTCTGTAACTAATCATTTGCGTTCTTTCACAAAACATTTGTATTCCCTAACAAAGAAAATGGTGTTCTCTCTCAAAACATTTGAGTTCTCTAACAAAAAAATGTGCATTCTCACAAAACATTAGTGTTCTATAATAAAACATTTGCGTTCTCTAACAAAAAATGTGCATTTTCAAAATATTTGCGGTCTGTAACAAAACATTTGCATTTTCACAAAACATTTGTGTTCTTTAACAAAAAATTATGCATTCTCAAAATATTTGTCGTCTGTAACAAAACATTTGCATTGTTTCACAAAACATTAGCAGTTCTCTAAAAAAACATTTCCGTTTTCGTGCATTCTCTAACAAAACATTTGCCTTCTCTAACAAACCATTTGCATTCTCTAACAAAACAAATTGCCTTCATTCAAATCATTTGCAGTCTTTCACAAAATATTTGTGTTCTCTAACAACAAATTTGCCTTTTCACAAAACATTAGTGTTTTCTAAGAAAAAATTTGCATTCTCAAAACATTTGCACTGTTTCACAAAACATTTTCATTCTTTCATAAAACATTAGTGTTCTGTTATAAATCATTTGCGTTCTTTCACAAAACATTTGCATTCTCTAACAAAAAATGTGCCTTCTCTCAAAACATTTGAGTTCTCTAACAAAAAATTACGTTCTCTCAAAAAAACATTAGTGTTCTGTAATAAATCATTTGCGTTGTTTCACAAAACATTTGCGTTCTCTAAAAAAACATTTCCGTTTTGTAACAAAACATTTGCGTTCTCTAACAAAAAAAATGTGTTCTTTCACAAAACACTTGTGTTCTCTAACAAAAAATTATGCGTTCTCAAATTATTTGTGGTCTGTAACAAAACATTTGCATTCTTTCACAAAACATTAGTGTTCTGTAATAAATCATTTGCGTTGTTTCACAAAATATTTGCGTTCTCTAAAAAAACATTTCCGTTTTGTAACAAAACATTTGTGTTCTCTAACAAAATATTTGCGTTCTCTAACAAAAAAAATGTGTTCTTTCACAAAACATTTGTGTTCTCTAACAAAATATTATGCGTTCTCAAAATATTTGTGGTCTGTAACAAAACATTTGCATTGTTTCACAAAACATTTGCGTTCTCTAAAAAAACATTTCCGTTTTGTAATAAATCATTTGCATTCTTTCACAAAGTATTTGCATTCTCTAACAAAAAATGTGCGTTCTCAAAATATTTGCGGTCTGTAACAAAACATTTGTGTTCTCTAAAAAAACATTTCTGTTTTGTAACAAAACGTGAATTCTCTAACAAAATATTTGTTTTCTCTAACAAATCATTTACATTCAAAAAAATGCCTTCTCTCAAAACATTTGAGTTCTCTAACAAAAATTTTGCGTTCTCAATAGGGATGGCTCAATACCATAATTTTGGCTTCAGTTCCATACCAGAATGTAATACCTCGGCATCAATATTAAAATGATACCACAGGTGACAAATAACCAGCCTTACAAGATAAGTAAATTAAAACCAATTTAGTAAGTAAAGTTAACATACTAAACATTTATTAGTTCATGTATCATTTATAACTAATAATTATAACTAATAAATACTGTTAGGTCAGCTTACCTAAAGAATGTTAACAAAAGTTGCTGTAAAGTGTTATTCTTACAGTCAAAGTATTCAAAATCACGTTATTAATTCAGTCTCTCCTATTATTTTCAGATTTCAGACTGAAAAAGAATTAAATACAAATCTCTGTCTCGCTTTCGGCTGCTTCATATTAGCGGTTGACAGCACGGGAGAAACATTCCTTCATATTATTGATACCAAAATTAATATAGCAAAACCTTTGCTTCATTTGATTGCTTGAAATGCCAAGGCAAATATTATGTGACCAAAGCTAAACTAAGCATTCGTATTTACTCTGTATCACATCTTGGGTGTGTGTGTTGATCAGGTGTGAATAAAATTAATTAAATCTGAATTTATGAATGATGAACTCACCTGTCGATCAATGCTTGCATACAGGTGCAGTAAGGTCAGCTCTTCACCTTTATCATCTATTTTATGTGCAAAATAATGCCATATTTCACTTCTACCGTTGTCTTTATTTGCTAGTTTTGAGCGCGTTGATGAAGTTTAATCTGTTTGATGATCAATCGCGTTGTTCTGTTGCCAGGTTTACCCGTTTAGCAGTAATTTGGGAAGCACTGCCGCCTACAGGTGAACTTCGGAACAGCAGCGTATCAAATACCGAAATGATGAAAGTAGTATCAGTAGTATTGAACCGTTTGAATAGAATTTTCCCTTCCACCTCTCTTTTTTTAAACCACCACCATGTCCCTATAGGTCAGCAGTGTCCAAACATGTTCCTGGAGGGCCACTATCCTGCAAAATTTAGCTTCAGTCTGTATTAAACACACCTAAACCAGCTAATCAAGGTTTTCCCTCCTCTCTGTCACTCTCTTCTTTGCTCTACCCAGTTGTGTTTGTGGTGTTTTCACGTGTTCCATCCGTTGTGGCTCCAATTGGGGGTGATGCACTGTTAGACTGTGGCTTTAGACAGAAGAACTCCATCCCTGGCCAGGATGTGGCACTTGAGTGGCGCATTCAACATAGAGGAAATGGGCGTAAAATTCTCGATATGACAGCGAGGGAAACAGAGACAGACATAGGACAAGACTGTAAGTTAGAAATATTCCTATATTTTAAGGAAAACCTGTTTGGATGCTAAATATCACACTACTAATACTATACACTACAGTATTTCTGGACCGGAATGACACAAGCGCTGAAGCAGATCTTCTGGTGAGGGATGGTAATGCGTCTCTGACTCTGAGGAGGTTAAAAGTCACAGATGAGGGCACATATATCTGCACTGTCGGCTCTGGGGAGTTTCAGACTCAACAGATCGTGCAGCTGCACATCACACGTGAGTCTTTCATTGGCATATACTGAGAAGGGTCAGTATTTGCTCACATTTGTTCATATCCATAAATGCGTAGATTTTATTTGAAGGTAATTAGTCAAAGATTCCATCCATTTCTTTACCCAGAACCTCCGCGTATCACACTATCTGAGGAGAAACTGATATTTCAGGATGCGACACCCAAGAAGCTGAGCTGCCATTGTCATCGTTACTATCCTCTGGATGTGCAGGTCAGAATAAGTATGAAACCATATTTTGATATTGTTTTGGAGTCGGGTTCTTCCCTTGTGTCCTGACAGCCCTGTGCTCTTGTAGGTGGAGTGGTTTTCCCAAGCGCCCTCTGAAGAAGAGCCTGTCTCTTTGTCAAAAGATTCCTCCCTCTCCAGTCATCGGCAGCACAGTGATGGAACATATTCCCTCTCCTCTCACCTCACCCTACGGCCCGATAAAAACCCACCCGGGACAGTTATCACCTGTAGGGTGTCTCATCCCTCCCTAGAAACACATAGTGATGCCACTCTGACTGTGGACGAACCTGAGCCAGGTAAGAGATTTTTGTTGTTGTTACCCATGATGTTTTCACAAATATGTGTAGGCCTAAATTTAATGTTGATCAAAGAGCAAACTAATAGCTGTGTTTCCATCCACCTATATTTACGCACATTTTGGAATATCGCCAAGATGCGCATAATAAAAAAACGTATGCGCACAATTGAGTAGGATAAACTTTTTATCCGATAAGAAAAAATGTGCATAAACTACGATGGAAACACATTTGCAGAATAAATTCCTTCAGTGGCTTCTCCAGCTTTTCCTGTTGATATTTAGTGCCAGTTTATCAGAAAGTGAATCTTGTTCCCTTTGGCTCACTGGATGGAAACTGTGCTTTATTTGCAAATGTTTTATGCGATATTCCAGTTTTGCTCATAAGTTAAATTCGCATCTTTGGATGGAAACATAGCTAATGATAAAACTGTAATTTTCATATGCAAAATTATTTTATGTAGTGTCTGTAAATCTGTTTAATTTAAATATTCATTAAGAAAACTTCTGTTTTTTTTTTTTTAACTGAACAGAAATAGCCTTTTGGACAGTGGTCTTAATGGTGGCGATATCAGTGGTGTTTTTGTATCAAGCATTTAGAGGAGCAGGTGAGTTTAGTTTTTTTTAAAAATCCACATGTAGCTATATGTAATATTAACTATATATGAAGAGCTCAGATGCAAAACCAGCTAAAAGCCATTTCGGTCAAAAATGAGAATGATACTTAGTGAATGCTTTCGACACATATTATGTACATCCATCAAATACTTTTAGGTCAAACTCGCTAAAATCCCAGCCTCAGCCCAAAAAGAAGTACCAGTACTTGCATAGAAACCTATACATCGGAGCCTGATTAAAAAGCTTTTTTTTTTAAAGAAAGATGTCAGACGGATTTAGAGGCTTTTGCAACTGAACTCTTCATATACAGTTGAGGTCAAAAGTTTACATACACCTTGTGGAAAATGCAAAATGTTATTTATTTTACCAAAACAAAAGGGGTCATACAAAATGCATGTTATTTTTTATTTAGTACTTACCTTTTTTTTAGCAATAGTTGTTCATGATTTTCTCTTTGTCCTAAACAGTTAAACTGTCTGCTGTTCTTCAGAAAAATCCTTGAGGTTTTTCAGCATTTTTGCATATTTGAACCATTTCAAACAATGACTGTATGATTTTGAGATCCATCTTTTCACACGGAGGACAACTGAGGGACTCATATGAAACTATTACAAAAGGTTCAAATGCTCACTGATGCTCCAGAAGGAAAAACCATGCATTAAACTTTTGAACATAATTATCTAAATTTTTCTTATTTTTCATATTTTTTCATTTACTATTACCCTTCAGAAACTACAGAAGATACTTAAATGTTTCCCAGAAGACAAAATAAGTTAAATTTACCCTGATCTTCAGCAGTGTTGGGAAAAGTTACTTTTAAAAGTAATGCATTACAATATTGAGTTACTTCCTAAAAAAGTAACTAATTACGTTACTTTATTACTTTTTATGGAAAGTAATGCGTTACGTTACTTTTTACATTTGGGCAGGGCTTGCTTGTTTGTTTTTAACAATATAAAAAGTTCTATTTTTGGCGTTACTTATTTGAAAAAGTAACTCAGACATTATCTTGTCATTTAAAAAGAAATGCGTTACTTTGCTAGTTACTTGGAAAAAGTAAACTTATTACGTAACTCACGTTACTTGTAATGCGTTACCCAACACTGATCTTCAGATTCAAAACGTTTTCACTCCCTGGCTCTTAATGCATTGTGTTTCTTTCTGGCGCATCAGTGAGCATTTGAACCTTCTGTAATAGTTGCATATGAGTCCCTCAGTTGTCCTCAGTGTGAAAAGATGGATCTCAAAATCATACAGTCATTGTTGGAAAGGGTTCAAATACACAAAGATGCTGAAAAAACAAAGAATTTGTGGGACCTGAAGGATTTTTCTGAAGAACAGCAGGCAGTTTAACTGTTCAGGACAAACAAGGGACTCACAAACAACAATTATTCAGGTAACAACACAGTAGTAAGAATCAAGTGTATGTTAATTTTTATAAATTCAACTATTATTTTGTGGACTATATGTAAACGTATTTTATGTGAAATATCTTATTAAGGTCAATACTTAAAAAATAACATGGATTTTGTATGATCCCGCCTATTTTAGTAAAATAATTAACATTTGCAGATTCTGCAATTGTAAACTTTTGACCTGAACTGTACATAAAAAATAATCTTCCAGAAACATTGAAAAATAATAATAATAAACATAAATAAATAACAAATTGTATGGTGGTGTGTGATATATATATGATCACAAGTTTATTAAATGTACTGTTATAATTTGTCTTTTAAGAGAACTGAGGACCAGTCTTCTGTGTAAAATCTTGGAAGGAGCCATCTTTTTTTTTTTTTTTTTACTTCATCTGTCTGAAACTGTCTTCAAATGGGTTTATTTTCATTCAGTCATGGTACATTTGATAAACAGAAGTTGATGTCAAAAATCCATTTCCTGCGTAACTTATTCTATAAATGTCAAATGAGTTCTTTATTTTCTTTTCAGATTTTCTAATCTATTGGCTGTTGTTTATTTGTTGTACATTTTCCTTGTTTTTGTGAAATAAAAACAACAGAAGGTTTTGTTGATGGTTTTATTGGCTTTATTAAAGTATCAGGCATATAAGCATGCTGTTTATGCCATTAAAATCTAACACTGGCATCAGAACTGTTGGCATTACCCCTCTGTTATGGTATATGCTTTTTTCATATTTATACACATGATAATTTGTCATCATATTTAGTTTGTGTCACTCAATCATACAAGAGAAAAATAGACAAGTCTAATTTCTCCAACAACAGAATGAAATATAAAAGTCTGTGCTGACAAAGGAATGTGAACCAACAGTAATAAGGAATGTGAAAAGCAACAGTTATATATTGCATGGCAGTATAGATTATTGTTTATGCTCGGTTTGCATTGATTATCTGTGGATTTCTGTACATTTCAGTACATTTTGGCAGCCTTGTAGCATTCACATCTTGTTCCCAGACGAGGTTTTCCATAGAACAGGAAAATGAGGCTTATAACAGGCAGTTAATAGTAATAAATAAACATATCACACGTAAAACAGTCAAACTGTGGGATTATTCTGCCATGCAAGTCAAAAGAAACAAATGGACATCTTATTCTTAACACCTTTTATGCTTTCGATGTGTACAAGTTCTCACTTTTCCACATTATTACTGTTTATTTTCATAAGCTGTGTACTTGTAGGTAGAAAACAAAAAACAGCTATTCTCATAAATGATCTGTCTACTTGTGCTGTTTTTCAAGAAATGTCTGAATCTTAAGTACACATACACATTCAGAATAATATCAGTGGATGATAGCACATGAATATTGTCTCAATAACAGGGTAATGGCAACAGTAGTAGTGACAATGGGTTAAGAGGCAAACCTGCAGGCCAGATTATGTCAATATCAATTTATAAAAGTTCTCTGAGAGGTCAGACAAGACAGCTTTGGCAAAACAGAGACAGAAAGGATGTTTACCTGACTTTACTGTCATCTATTCCACACGCACACTGGTATTCCTATCATTATGGGGTCATTCCATGCGCGTAATGGAAAGAGGCCCCCAGAATAATTCGTAACCACATTTAAATTCAAAAGCATTGGATGACACAAGTTTTTTTAAAATGGTAGGAGTGAGGTAATTTGAGCCAAAAGCTCTGGGGTAAGTTGAGCCAGTGGCTCATCCCTTAGATAGACCTTGTTGAACAAAAATTGGCCATTTAAGTATTTCCCTGCAACATTGTAAGTACTATTAGTCCAGTTCAAGTGTTTTTGTTTCTTTTAATTTGAACTTTATTTTGTTCTTTAACCTGCAGTCCATAAGTTTTGCCTCTTTGTTGCCATCTCTGTCTGAAAACCTGTAATTGTAGTTAAGTGCGGAATTATCTTTCACGCGTGGGTTGTGCTCCAGCTCCAGCGTGGATAAATCTAATGTTTCGGTAGCTGTCAGTCACCGCACCGTTGTGGATTTTCACTGTATTTAGGAATCACAGATTCAAATATATGGGCCAAATAAGAATTTTCACTGGATATTGTCATCTAAGAGTAAGTAACAAGTCTAAAACTTTTGTTCTGACCAACTGGGGAAAAACGCTACAGGTGTTTAAATAAATCGGTTATTGTCTCACATCACATCAAACTAGCAAGTTATTATTACTGTTATACTTTGTTCTCAATTGTTCATGTTAGCATCAGCATGGCATAACTGTGTGTATGTAGTGTGTAGGCCTATTAGCATTTTTGTTTCTATACAGTCTAATCTCTGATTGACATAAAATTCAAATTTCATATGAAGAAATTCTTTTAGCCGAAAAAGAAAATCATTCTTCCTTAGGACCGGTGTTCTCTTTAAAATACAAAACTTGTGTAATCCCACGTAGTCTATCTGCAATCAAATGCACATTTAAAACTGGAGTAATCGAATTTCAGTCACTTCATTTTTAAACACAAACTTTTTGGATTACATTCCGCAATCAAAATGATATGTTTAATTATTTCAGCCGCTGTGAAAAAAAAAAGGCTATAAACTATCCGCCACCTGCAGCATTCTCACATGCAATAAAGCTAATCACTTTTAACCAAAAAAGTTACGGACTGCAGCTTAAAATTTTGTAATAATTGTAAAACTGCTTTTAAAGTTGTAAACTGTATCTTTAAATAAAACGTTTAAGAAAACAATCATCCACTGATTCTACAATCCAAACCACTTTATTCCTAACCCAGCATCTTGAGCCACAAATAGTGAAACTCCCTGGATGAATGGCCAGTCCATCACAAGGCTCGCACAAAGATTTTAGGAAGTGAAAATGTTCAGTTTTACTTCAGCATAATCAGTGGCACAGTTTAACTCCACGTGGCTCAATTTACCCTCTCCCTAGGCTCAAGTTTTTTTTTTTTTTGTTTTTTTTTGAGGAAGTCATTATTTAAAAGTGATTTATTTTAGACCCTAAGTGATTATTCCCAAGGATGCACCACATCCTGAAATGTATTTACATAATTTAGCTGGACTCATTACTGTCATGTGCTCGCTTTAAACATGCTGTACACTCTTAAAAATAACGGTGCTTTAAAAGGTTCTTTAAGCGATGCCATAAAAGAACCATTTTTAGTTCCACAAAGAACCATTCAGTCAAAGGTTCTTTAAAGAGCCATCTTTTTCTTACCTTTTTATAATCTGAAGAACCTTCTTCGTGAAACAGAAAGGTTCTTCAGATGTTTAAGATTCTTTATGGAGCCATTTAGACAAAAAAGGTTCTTCTATGGCATCATAAAGCACCTTTATTTTTAAAAGTTTAAGTAAAATCTTGTTCAACTCACCCTGCTCTCCCCTGTTTGTGGGGATATTTGGTCCCCATACTACAGTGAATACCAGTATACACACACACACACACACACACACACACTTTCTTTCTCTTATATACACTACCATTTAAAAGTTTAAAATGTTCCTATTATGCTCACCAAGGCTGCATTTATTTTAGCAAAATACAGTAACAACAGTAATACTGTGAAATATTAGAATTTAACATAACTGTTTTTTTAATTTAATGTTTTAAAATGTAATTATTTATATATTCAAATTTAATTCATGATATCAAAGCTGTGCTTTCAAAAGGTTAATTTAAGCAGCAGATCAGCATTTTAGACTTATTTCTGAAGGATTGTGTGTTCCATTTTGTCTTAGCATAAATTTGATCAAAAACACAGTTAAAATACTAATATTTAGGGCCCTATGAAATTCACTTAATTTTTTTCTAAATTTTAATTTGAATGGTTTTAATGGTTAAAATAAATTGTATTAAGCAAAAATCATGTCTAATTAATTTAAATCATAAAACGTACACAATTTAATAGCAATTTGTTAAACGTTTAACAAAAAAATTATTTTTAAGGCTCAATGAAATACGTTTTCTCAAATTTAGTTTTATTTTGACCAATTCTGTGTTTTTTCATTGATTTTCAGGATTCTGTTTTAGTGGATTCATTAAATTGTAATAATCAAAAGCATATCTACATACCTAATTTATTATTATTGTATTTATTTTGTTCAGAAATACTATTTTGCATACTTACATTTTTCTGGTAAATATTGTTTCTGGTAAATATTCCTTAAAAATAATGTTTTAATTATTAGTAGTAGTAGTCATTACATATATTTAGATAATATATTTCTGTCACAGTTTCTTCAAGTTAAACCAAACTTTTATTTTGACAGGTTGCTGTGAAGACCTTTAAGGTTCTGTTGTAAATGATATGATGGTAGTTTTGGTTTTTCTGACAAGAAACAGTGAAATGCTCATGAAGTGACTCTCAGAACAGTTCTAGAGAATATGTTTATGTGCTATGTACTCATATACTGAGACAGCAGAGGGCAAAAACATCACATGTGAGCGCCACATGCGTTTCAGTATATGTGTAGTAAATGAAACCGTGTGTGTGTGCCATTCAATCAGGATTCATATTTATATAGTATTTTGTGTCTTAATATTCATAGACACTAGACCATATTGCATTTTGATTTAAGTGTACTGATCTACTTTTGATTTATTCATCCAAAATTGAGCAAAATCCATCTGCATCATGGATATCATAGTATTAAATATTGTGAAATATTATTACAAAGCAAAATATTGGTTTTCTATATTAATAGTTTAAAATGAAGTTAATTCCTGTGATGCAAAGTTGAATTTTCAGCATCATTACACCAGTCTTCAGTGTCACAAGATCCTTCAGAAATCATTATAATATGCTGATTTGCTGATCAAGAAACAGCTTTTCTTAATATTTTTGTGGAAACTAATATGCTTTTTTTACTCTTGGTGAACAGAAAGTGAAACTGATTTTTTTTTATTAAAATGTCTGACACTTTCACTGTTGATCAAACGAATGCATCCTTGATAATTTAAAGTATTCTTTTCTTTAAAAAAAGAATTCTGACCCCAAACTTTTAAACAGTATTGTATGCCTCCTCCCATGAGCATTCTCTCACACTTTCATCTCCCTACCTTGTTTCACAAGTGTCACCACATTTTTTTCTTCCTGGCCTCTCCCACTTATTCTTAGTCTGTTTTTCTTTTGCTCTCTCTGTGCATTCATGTACGAATGTCTGCATGTCTGCAGAACATTTAAATAATGCAGGAGATTCAGAGAGGGAGGGAAACTAAAATGCTCTCCTTCTTGTAGAGAAGAAAGGAGCTGTCTGCATACTACTGTCACAACAAGGTGGAAAATGACTAAACGGAGAGACCTCGAGATTGAAGCGAGAAGGATGTGGAAAAGGGGTGGAGCTCATGATTGTGTTTTCTTCGTTCATTCATTCATTCACTTTCTCGTTCGTTGCAGATGGATCGGCTCAAGAGAAGAAATACACTAGATAAGGAAAGATAAAGGGAAAAGAGTGACAAAGGTGGTCGATATTCTACTGCAAAGTGTGTTTCTGTCAGGTTCTGCATATAGCTCCTATTGCACTGCTACAAACAACTGCACTTAATGAATAATTGACTGTAATGAGTGTAATGATGAATTATTGAGCTTGTGCAGTGCAAGTCCAGTCTGGCCACTGAACACACAAAGTCACATAAGTGCACCAGCATTGATGCCACTAATAAAGCTAAACAACACCAAAAGAAGCCTGAGTGTCACAGGAATTGTCCCAGAATTGGTATGCATTTATAGCTATGGATGCCAACAAGTGCATGCTTATTCAAAACTACCTTTTGTTGCTAATGAGAAAATTATGTGCAAATAATGGTATTAGACAACCAATGAACAGTAAATAAATGCTTGAAAACAACTGAAGAAACTCTCCATATAAACAGAGAAATATGATCAGAAATTCAGCTTAAAGAGTCACAAGTAGTTTCGTTTTTAAGGTAGGGTTAATAATAGGTAATCGTACCTTTATAATTACTTAATAATGCAATATAATAATATATAATTGCCTTTGTAACAATTATAACTGACAACCTAGTGTAATTAGATAGGTAGGAAATAATGGCAAAGTTGTCAGATGATAATGTGCTCTGAATGTAACAACATATGCTTCAAAAGAGCCATTTAAATGATTCAAAACTCACAGAAAATGATTCCAATGAAGATGACTCCAATGACACCCATAATAATCATCATCTGAGGGAGGAAAAAAGGTCATAAAAACTGTTACAATCACACAATTTTTCATTCAAACTACATTGCAAATTATCCAATATCCAGATTATCAGGAATCATCAGATTGTTCAAGAATATGACAACAAATGCAACAACAACACCACAACATAAGTCTATAGTATTATGAAATTAGCTCATTTTATCAGATGCCTGGCTAAAATCACAAGTCTGATTGTTTATAAATGTAAGCATTAAAAATGTAGGCCTACAGTCAAACCAAAATTTATTCAGACACCTTCAACATTTCTCATATTATCACAGTTTATTCGCTAAAGTTTAGAAAATAGTAATAAAATATGACAATAAAAAGTTAAAAAGTCTTTACAAATTAATCTTGATAGTGTCAGATAATTTAGATAGAAAGGTATGTAATGGATTACAATCAACCCAAAATTCAGACTGTTAGTATGACAATTTTTACACAACTATCAATACTTTGTTGACCAATTACCAAGCAATGTTTAATTTTGTCACGTTAGCAATTAAAGGAAAAAACACTTAAGCAAAACATGGTCAGGTCAAAGTGTCTGAATAATTTTTGGTCACCAATTGGTCAGAATTTTGGGGTATAATATGTGTCAGTTTACTTTATATTGCTATCCTCACTTATGTAAATGAACTATAGTGTCCTGCACCCACTAGTAAAAAAAAAAATATCAAAAATCATATCTGGTGTCTGAATAATTTATGGTTTGACTGTAATATGTGTGTAAATGGAGACACCTATTGGTAGATGAAAGCATAATTAATAAGTATATCAATATTTAACACAAATGAACATGTAAGGGGTGCAGGATGTGCAGAACTTTTTGGATAACATTTGAATTTAGTTAGGAGCAAAAATAAGAATCATTTCAGATGTCTCCCTAATCAAACACACCTGATTCAACTCATCAGCTCATTAGTAAAGACTCCAAGATAACTGAGACAACAAAAACATGCTGTGTTGAGTCTTCTCCAAGACCAGGATCCATTTTTGGCAATGTACTTTTCGTCTCATAGCACATTTTAAAAATGCAATCTTAAAAAAAATCCTTAAACAGGAATCTTAAAAGCTTTGTTAAGCTATCTTTAACAAGGCAGTTTATTTGACATATTATACTGCAAATTCAGATCACTAGTGCAATGAAACAAAACACATGTGTGACCCTGGACCACAAAACCAGTCATAAGGGTAAATTTTTTTCTAAATTGAGGACAGGACAATGTTTGGCCGACTATTTGAAAATCTGGAATCTGAGGGTGCAAAAAAATGGAAATATTGAGAAAATTGCCTTTAAAGTTGTCTAAATTAAGTTCTTTGCAATGCATATTACTAATCAAAAATATACCTGTGCTATTTAAAACTGGTTTTGTGGTCCAGAGTCACATATTCATGCTGTCATCCAGTACACAGTACACACAGAGCTGTACTAATATTTCCCATGTTTCTCTGGAACTAGGTGATTGTCAAAACCCAGAGGCTCCAGTTTACACTAATCAACTAATTAACACTAGCAGCTGTACAGAACAAAATCACTGAGCATAGCATGAGCAATAAGCACTGACCTATTTACTCTGGCATATTAGTTCATTCACACTATATGGAGCTCTGAGTACATCAGTGTTCATTTAGTATTACTTATATACTATTACAGTATTTATGAATATTTTTAATTCGTTTTTATTTTTAGTTTATGTGCTGTCATGTTATCTGCTTTATTGTGTTCTTTTTTTTTCTTTAAATATTTCTATATAGCTTTATTTCAGTTTTAGTATTTTAGTACATCAGCTTAATAAAGTGTTTTCACGACGCATCATCAACTGGCCATATTGGCGGTACAGAACGTAAAGAATGGCACTGAACCGATCGCAAATTTTTCTGATTATTGCTGCAGTTATTTTCATGTTTTGGACTGTACGAAT
Source organism: Cirrhinus molitorella (assembly GCA_033026305.1). Taxonomy (NCBI): domain Eukaryota; kingdom Metazoa; phylum Chordata; class Actinopteri; order Cypriniformes; family Cyprinidae; genus Cirrhinus; species Cirrhinus molitorella. The sequence goes on along the minus strand of CM065123.1, from coordinate 21,999,797 downwards.
CGGTCGGGCCGGGAAAAATATTTGGAGAACAACAGTAGTGCATTAACCATGTAAGCCATGCTATTGTTTACATCCGGGTACCTGACCAAACCGTGATAACTTTGCTCAGCTTCCCGAAGAACCCAGGGTTACGTGAACAGTGGATGCAGTTCCTTTTTCCGGGGCAGCAATGGAGTTTTGCAAGTGTGTTTGTTGACGAACATTTCATACACAAGGTCCAGTTCGACGCTGGATTTGCACATTGTTTGATACTGAAAGATAGAGCAGTCCCAGCTATAAAAGATCCTGATTCAGAACTGCAGTAAGTGAAACGGCATTAAATGTCTGTGTTTTATTGGCAATTTTAGTGCGAGTGCTTGTCGAACTTAGCTCTGCTTTTTCTGGAGAAAATCGGAAAGCTGTATTTTTCTTTTATAAATATGATAAAACTAAAGACTTTTTGGAGATATTAAGGATACAGTACTGCTCTATAGGTACTCAAGATTAACATGAGATTAGGTGAAAATGTGTATGTTATGTACCCTTTAAGCTCTAACAATGATAACACTGGAGTACATATAATTTCCTGTTAAATTAAGTGTGTTCTACCTATCACATTTTTTTCACTGTAAATCCCCTTGCTTAATTCTTAATTAAAACGATGAAGTATTAATATTCTGTATGAGTGCTGAGCTGATTTCATGCAGTTATGATGACTCACCTTGCAATTCTTCCACCAGTATTTGTTCTTCAGTTTGGCAGCACAGCTTTCGAACTGTGACGCCCCGGCCTGCAGAGCATCTGCCCTGTCGTCCAGCTCAGAAAGCTTCTGGTCTCTCTCCAGAACCTTATCCACATTCACACGCATGATATCCACCACCTGCAGACCACAACCACAGAAAGACATGAGATGTGTAAAAATGCACAACCTATTCATACATGCTGTCCTGTGTATGACACTAGCTTTCATTTATTTTTCCATAAACTCTTTACACACAAACACACACTCACCTCCTCCACTTGTGCTTGTGTCTGCTGAAGTCGGCGGTTGCTGGTGGTGTTTGGAGGAGCAGGGGGACCTCCTCCAGGGGCACCTGGGGCTCCAGGAGCACCTGCTGGGTTGGCATCATCTGGAGCAGACCTGAACATCCAAAGAGAACCATGACACACAAAAAAGTTGCTGACTGGTGCATAAGTAATGGTTTGATGTTCCAGTTAGAACATTTCAAAAAGAGTACTACTATATTAATTATTTATTACTTCTATTATTGATTTTTAAGTCTAAATTAGTGGTCAACCAGTATGTTTTTTTCAATGTCCGATACTAATCATGTACACAGGTATATGATATAGGTGCATAAAAACAAACATTTTAATTCAGTTTATACTAAAGAGGTCTAGCTTATGTTTTGGTCCATCACAAATTTATAATTATAAACATTTTACAATCATGAACTCCCTGATGCTGTTGCTAAAAATGATGTATGTGTGCAGGCATAATCATAATATCGTATACCTGCTTGACAACAAATCACATTTCTGGAAAATTAAGTTGAAAACTGTTTACAAAGTTACTGTATGTAAGGGTAAAAAACAAGTTAATTTATGTCATAGGCCTATAATTGTAACAAAAACATCAGAATATAAAGTCTGCACAAATACTTACATCGTCGTGCAGCTGTTTCAGAGTGCCCCACTGAACGGAGAAAAGTCAAAAGGTGGCACAATTAAAATTAAAAAATGCGAAGAAGAGGTAGAGACGGTCAAATTAGGATGGAGAGACCGAGATGCGAGGCTGAAGCGGATTGCTGCTGATGCAGGATCCCCGCGCGAGTCATCAGTGAGAGTGGCGCATTACCGAGCGGTCGCGTGCTCGGACGCACGAGCGCTTGTATAAATGTTCAGTTTAGCCTTGAGGGAACTCTTATAACGGATTTTATGATGACCGGTTTACTCTCTAAAACGTTCAAATGTAAACGTGAACTAGAGAAGCTTAACATACAGAATGCAGCGACGGCTGATTTTGTGTGTTGTCGCTGGATTGCGTTGGCCACGCGGTTCCTCAGTGTGAGTTGTGTTGGTTTGTAGGTTAGTGCAGTAGATGTGTGCGCGCTGCGCTCCTGCACTGCGTCGCTGCTGTAGCCGAACTCATGAGGATGAGGAGGATGATGATGCGCAGCATGTTTCCATAGCCCCATCCTCTCCCTCTCTCAGTACTGCGGTACATCAGTGAGTTTAGAGTGCTGACTCGGCTTGTTCTCTCATAAGAGACTTTCCTTCTCTGTGATTTCTCCACACACCCCGCAAGCTATTTTCCTCATGACCTGTAGAGGCAGATATGGATCTCGTCTTTTAAAACATCAGGACACAGAATTCTGCATTAATGTAGCTACTACCTGCTGTATTTAAAGACAAATCCTGCGCAAAATGAATAACTAACAATAATCAGTTAGCTACAGATAAAATGCAGAACCAAATCTTGTTTTTTACATGAAATGGGAATAAAGCCAGAACAAGCCCACTCTCTATTTAACCATGTTTTAGTCTAGACTACTAGTGCTGCCAAATCGATTATTTGGCATCCAAAATAAATGTTTGTTTACATAATGTGTGTATATTTACATGTAACTTATTTAGGGTCCGATTAATCACGATTAATCGATTTGACCGCATGACATAATATGTAATCTGAGAATGTGATTTATTTCATTTTAAAGGGATAGTTCACTCAAAAATGAAAATTTGATGTTTATCTGTTTACCACCAGGGCATCCAAGATGTAGGTTACTTTGTTTCCTCAGTAGAACACAAACAAAGATTGTACGTTGCATTGGATCAGAGGTAAACAATTATATAAATACTGTTCAGTTCCTGGCACAAACCGATCATGTCGTGTTTTATGACATCAGTGTATCGTCACAAGCCACAGGGTTTAGTTTGGTTTTGTCTGTGTATATATATTTTTTTAAGATTTGGAGCTCATTGACTGCCATTAGGTACTGGTCATATAATTAGAATATCATCAAAAAGTTGATTTATTTCACTAATTCCATTCAAAAAGTGAAACTTGTGTAATATATTCATTCATTACACACAGACTGATATATTTCAAATGTTTATTTCTTTTAATTTTGATGATTATAACTGACAACTAATGAAAAATTCAGTATCTCAGAAAATTAGAATATTGTGAAAAGGTTCAATATTGAAGACACCTGGTGCCACACTCTAATCAGCTAATTAACTCAAAACACCTGCAAAGGCCTTTAAATGGTCTCTCAGTCTAGTTCTGTAGGCTACACAATCATGGGGAAGACTGCTGACTTGACAGTTGTCCAAAAGACGACCACTGACACCTTGCACAAGGAGGGCAAGACACAAAAGGTCATTGCAAAAGAGGCTGGCTGTTCAAAGAGCTCTGCGTCCAAGCACGTTAATAGAGAGGCGAAGGAAAGGAAAAGATGTGGTAGAAAAAAGTGTACAAGCAATAGGGATAACCGCACCCTGGAGAGGATTGTGAAACCAAACCCATTCAAAAATGTGGGGGAGACTCACAAAGAGTGGACTGCAGCTGGAGTTAGTGCTTCAAGAACCACTACACACAGACGTATGCAAGACATGGGTTTCAGCTGTTGCATTCCTTGTGTCAAGCCACTCTTGAACAACAGACAGCGTCAGAAGCGTCTCGCCTGGGCTAAAGACAAAAAGGACTGGAGTGCTGCTGAGTGGTCCAAAGTTATGTTCTCTGATGAAAGTAAATTTTGCATTTCCTCTGGAAATCAGGGTCCCAGAGTCTGGAGGAAGAGAGGAGAGCCACAGAATCCATGTTGCTTGAGGTCCAGTGTAAAGTTTCCACAGTCAGTGATGGTTTGGGGTGCCATGTCATCTGCTGGTGTTGGTCCACTGTGTTTTCTGAGGTCCGAGGTCAACGCAGCCGTATACCAGGAAGTTTTAGAGCACTTCATGCTTCCTGCTGCTGACCAACTTTATGGAGATGCAGATTTAATTTTCCAACAGGATTTGGCACCTGCACACAGTGCCAAAGCTACCAGTACCTGGTTTAAGGACCATGGTATCCCTGTTCTTAATTGGCCAGCAAACTCGCCTGACCTTAACCCCATAGAAAATCTATAGGGGAAGAGGAAGATGCGATATGCCAGACCCAACAATGCAGAAGACCTGAAGGCCACTATCAGAGCAACCTGAGCAGTGCCACAGTCTGATCGACTCCATGCCACGCCGCATTGCTGCAGTAATTCAGGCAAAAGGAGCCCCAACTAAGTATTGAGTGCTGTACATGCTCATACTTTTCATGTTCATACTTTTCAGTTGGCCAAGATTTCTAAAAATCCTTAAGTCCTTAAAAAAAAATTACGTTTTAGTTATTTCTATCTTTTGCTGTAGTGTGTCAGAAGGAAGTATCAGTTTACATTTCCAAATATTAATTTTGTCATTAATTGTAATGATCCAGTGAGATTTTTGTTTGCACAAGGAGTCTGACAACAGCCACAGCTCCACAGAGATCTGATCTCATCATCATCCAGTCTGTCTGGAATGACACACACACACACACACACACACACACACACACGATTATTATTATTATTTTTTTACAATTCATTTTTAAGAGATATAACCATTGAAAAAAAGGCTGTACTCTGGTACCATTAAATGTCAAAAATAAAATCATTAAATTATCTCTAAAGTTAAATTAGCAACCCATCTAACATTTTGGGACTGAAATCTGCTGTTTTTTTTTTAATCTGAAAGTAAAAGTTATGTAAACTAAAATAATTTGTTTTGTTTAAATATGCAGGTGTAAAAAATGTAGAATGTTTTGAGCATTCATGAGTTATAAAGTTTTTTTTATTAATTTTATTAATTTTCTCAATTTTTTAATCAAATAGGGGGTAAATGCAGTAAAAACATGGTAATAACATGCTATACTTCAGTTTCCCTTAACCATAACAAAGCCCTTTATTACAAAAGGAACTGAAAATAGTAATACAAAATCGACAAAGAAACCTTTACAAGAAGTTCTCCAAAAACCACAAGGAAAATTATAGTCGGGTGGCATGAAATACCTAGCAAATAAACAATGAAGTGAGCACTACTATTTGAAGTAGCATTGTCATTTTTTCAGCTTCATCAAATATGTTACAGATCAGATGTTACTTAGACAGTACTTAAAAGGAACCAATGAAGATGCTCATTCACCATTACATGTAAGAAGTTTTTTTTGGATATTCTTTTCTATCAGTAAAGTTTGTTGTTAGTCTGTTCAGTTGTTTCTTTTTTTAAATCATATATAAATTGTGTGTTAATTTCTATCCATAATCCAGTCGGAAACTTCCTCTGTCAGTCCAGACGTGTCTTATTCCTCTATTTTTTCTCATCCTCTTTCTTGCCTTCAGGTGGTTTCGTTCTGTTCTGGGATGCCAGAGAGCCCATGGCATTACGGATGGCTTCATTGTTGGGATCGACACCTGGAAGATTCTCCAGCACACTCTGCAAAAACTCTGGATCCTGCATCACATCATAATCCTCCTCATCCTCCTACAAAACACAAAAACAGAGTTTAAACTGTCCTGGGCATAGTTGTATGTGACTAGTTTCCTTCCAGAATGAAAGTTTCCTGATAATTTACTCATCCCCATGTCATCCAAAATCCTTTTTTTCATCAGTCAAAAAGAAGTGAAGGTTTTTGAGGAAAACATTCCAGGATTTTTCTCCATATAGTGGACTTCAACGGTGGCCAACGGGTTGATGGTCCAAATTGCAGTTTCAATGCAGATTCAAAGGGCTCTGCACGATCCCAGCCAAGGAATAAGAGTCTTACCTAGCAAAACGATTCGTTCATTTTCAACAAAAAATCAAAATGTATATACTTTTTAACCACAAATGTAGCATTACGTAATCAAGTTGGAAAGATCATGTGTGGTTAGTTCTTTATTTGTGGATAAAAAGTATTTGATTCAAGTATATGAATTTTAAGAAAATGAACAATCGTTCAACTAGATAAGACCCTTATTTCTCGACTGTGATCGTGTAGAGCCCTTTGAAGCAGCATTGAAACATCAATTTGGACCTTCAACCCACTGATCCCCATTAAAGTCCACTATATGGAGAAAAATCCTGGAGTTTTCCCTCAAAAACCTTAATTTCATTTCGACTGAAGTAAGAAAGACACGAGGAAATTATGAGGAAATTTTTATTCTGGAAGTGAACTAATCCTTTGAAGGCAGTAACTAATTCATGCGTAATGAATTAAGTGCATCAATTTACAAGCTTGGTATAGATTATCTGCTTCCTCAGATGCATTTTCACCAGTTCCAGTTTAACAGTTATCAGTTTAGCTTCAGGTTTTCTTGGTAAAACATGAATATTTCACAGTAGTTAGCGTGAAAATGCATTTAGAGAAAAGGATTTTTTTTTTATTCTGCACTTTTAGTATAGCAAGAGCAAAATGGCCCTCATACAGCATTTCATTTAGATGGTAACAAAGACAAAAACATAACTTCCTTACAATCACTGGTATTTCCAATACATGCAAATCTAATTACATGTAATGTTCCAGCGTTTCTCTTTTGTGAGGTTTTGGCTGGCTGTATCATGTTTCACAATAGTTCTGAATAATGGGTATGAAGAATATGCAGCTGCTTTTCATTATTCCCACAAATAACTGTGTTCAGATCTCTTCTCTAAAAGCAAAGCAGACATGGTTTGAGGAAGAGAGCTGGGAAACACACCTTAGGAGCTTCACTGTCTGCTGCTGCACCTGCGTCCACATCCATGGCCTCTGATCCGCCAAACTCTGTGCACAGGCAAATGTTTGTATAAAAGAAATAAGCACAATGGAAGAAGAATATTTAAGAAAATGAAGAATATACATTTATGAAGAGTAGAGAGACTGACCTCCCCCTTGCATGGACATCTGTAGGGCGTATGCGATCTGTTCATCCTCCGTCATGCGGCTGAAATCAGGCAGAGCAGGAGCTGTCGACATCTTCAGCAGGGCATTTTCAGACTCTAATGCAAGTAAAAAAAAAGACATCAGATCATATAATAACACACACAATTCCAATGAAAATTGATAGATAAAAATGTTTCTTGAGCAAATTATCATATGTGACCCTGGACCACAAAACCAGTCTTAAATAGCACAGATATACTTGTAGCTATAGCCAAAATTATATTGTATGGGTCAAAATTGTATTTTGATTTTGTGCCAAAAATCATTAGGATATTAAGTAAATATCTTGTTCCATAAAGATATTTTGTAAATTTCCTATCGTAAATATATCCAAACGTAATTTTTGATTAATAATATGCTTTGCTAAGAACTTATTTTGAACAAAACTTTAAAGGCGATTTTCTCAATATTTCAATTTTTTTGCACCCTTAGATTCCAGATTTTCAAATAGTTGTATCTCAGCCAAATACTATCCTACCCTCACAATTATTTATTTATTCATCTTTCTGTGATGTATAAATCTCAATTTTGAAAAATTGACCCTTATGACGGTAAAATGACATTCCAGGACTTTTCGAACACTACTTTTTTGATTTTCAAGGACTTCAATGAGAGATACTGAACAATGTCTTTTATTTAAAAAAAAAAAAAAAAAGGGAAATAGATAAATAAAAATATACTAATAAAAAACGGCAAAAATAAACAAGCACTTAGTGAAGCAAAGTATTACTACTAAAGTATACTACATTTTTACTATAGTAAAACCACGGTTATTTGTATTTGTGTATACTTTTTTTTTTTCTCTTTGTTTTTGTTTTTTTTTTATAACTGTACTACCTTAATGGTTTGATGTTTTCTACTATTTAAGCAAAAAACTATCTGAAAAAAAAAAAAAAAAAAAAGATTAGCAAAATCGCTCTGAAATCCTGATATGAAACGGCACAAACTGGCACCAAAGGCCCGATCTGAATCAAATGATTCACAATCTGCACTCCTAAGTTTCAATCTAAAGCAAAATATTTGCAAACCCGCTCCGAAGTTCCAATCAAAATCAAATGATTTGTGATCCACTCTCGGAAGTCTCGATCTGAATAATGATTCGTGAACCATAATTTCAGATCAGGACTCAGATTCGTGAGATGCAAAGTTCCAATTTAAATCAAATAATTTGTTATACGCGAAGTTACAATCTAAATCAAATGACTTGCGATACATGATTTGAAGTCCCGATCTGAAACAAGATTTGTGACGTGATCCGATTAGAGCACTTCGAAACAGTGAATCACTTAGTGTTTCGAAAAGCTCTGTTTCACCCATCACTATATGCTTTTTAAAATCGTTACAAGCAATGTTGAAATTTAAAAATGAATGGCTTTTTTAATTTGATCTGGTTTTTGCTAATGAATTGCTTGAAATGAATGACTGACAAAGTGATGAGTTTGAATTTCAATCGACAATAAATGACAATTTATTTGTTTCATCTGTTTCTCTTTTCGCATCTTCAGACATGTTTAATTGACACTGTCATTAATATTACTTGCTTAGCTTGATTGTTTTCTGACATTAACTGTTTTCCAGGCCTTAAATTTCAAAAAGTTGAATTCAAGTACTTAAAGCACGTATTAGAATGATTTCTGAAGAATCATGCAACACTGTAGACTGCTAAAAAAAATCATCACAAGAATAAATTACATTTAAAAATATATTACATTTTTACATTTTAATAAGGTGTCCAGAAATCCCATCTAGTCTTTAATAATCATCTAAACTCTCACCATCTGCAGTGGGTGATGAGACTCCAGCCTCTGCAGCTGAAGCCACTGCTGCCCGGCGAGCTTCCTCCTCCTGCCTCTGTCTCTGCTCCTCCATTGACACGCGCAGAGCCTATCGAGACACATGGAAAAACAGACATTTATAATGTGGAAAATCTCTGAAAAGTTTGTCCCATAAAACCTGTGTGCTACTCACTAGAGCGAGCTCAGGGTCTGCACTGGGATCCACTCCAAACTCAAAGTCACTGGCACCCAGGCCCATAATGGTGCCACCCTCACCAGCCATGATAGGAGAGGACAAAAGAGCATCTGCCAGGCTCGGGCCAGGGGGCACCGTTACCAGGTGAGAGCCTACACCCTCTTTTCCATTTAGGGTGTTCACAAAGACGGTCAGCTTATCCGTGTTGACCTCCTACAATGTAAAAGCAAAAAAACTAAATGCTGCAGAGAGTAAAATGACATGAAAGATGAAAAGTACAATTCTGAAGGAGTGTGATAAACTACATTCCCTCAGAATATATGTTTACCTCTTCTCCAAAGTTGATGATGTCAACATTGACTTTTTCCTTCTTCAAACGTTTTGCCATCTTCACCAACTAAGTAAGACAGGTTGGAGGCACAAATGAGCAGGTGAACAACATATTCGATTGGCATTTTGTAAATACAGACTCATATGGTGCAACTTTTACACCAAGATACTGTATATTAAGACAAAAATAAATTACATCTTTCTCCTGGTCCTCCACAGGGCTTCCTACAAAGGCAATGATCCTCATTTTATGGTTCTTTCCCTGTCTGTGTTTCAGTGCCAGCTGTGAAACAGAAGGACCAAAGAGAATCAGAAGCATAACTAAATATTATACAATTATATAAAATTGTGTCATTTAAAAAAAGAAAAAGAAAAAAAATATACAGTGGTAAACTACCATTCAAATGTTTTTTTAAAAAAAGTAAGAAATTACTACTTTTTTATTTAGCAAGGAAAGAAAGACAGACAGAAAGAAAAAGAAATGTACTGATCCCAAACTTTGAACGGTAGTGTACACTCTTACAAAAGATTTCTATTTTAAATAAACGCTGTTTTTTTTTTATGTTTTATTCATCAGAGAATCCTGAAGAAAAGTGTCAAAAAATAGGAAGCAGCGCAACTGTTTCCAACATTAATAATAAATCAGTATATTAGAATGATTTCTGAAGAATCATGTGACACTGAAGACTGCAGCAGCGATGCTGAAAATTCTGCTTTGCATCGCAGGAATAAATTCTATTCTAAAGTATAAAAAAAAAGAAAACAACTATTTTAAATTGCAATAATATTTCACAATATTAAATTTTTTTCTGTTTTTTAAAATAAATGAACACAGCCTTGATAAGCAGCAAAGACTTAAAAAACATTAAAAAACCTACTGATCCCAAACTTTTGAATGAGAGTACATGTGTATGTAATAAAATTTTGAAAAAAGAATAAAAAATAAGATGTAGAATTTTTTTTTAATAAAAAAAAAAACAATCTATTTGATACTTTAAAAAACGATGCGTGCGCGATTATGATACACATGCACACGCGCACACACACTTAATATCTTTCTCTTTCCAATCTTTTGAAATAAAACAGTAAAATGTAAATATGAATATATAGAATTATTGTAAATATACTGTAATATTTCAACTTAAAACTTCCAGATGCTCACTAGCCATTGATTTCTTGTTGTCAAAATAACTCCAAATCTCTGTAACCTTCTGAAGTTTGACTTCATATGCAAATAGGGCATAACAAAGCATGTCTATATGATATAAATCTGAAAAGTTACAGTAGCAAAAAACAAAAAACACAGCTCAGAGAGAGGATGGAAAATTGGTAATGGAAACCGGACACTATATAGATGATAAAATATACAAATTCCAAAATAAGAAAATAAATAAAAAAATGATGATCCAGCCTACTCACATGTGCTACTCTGATGCCAGTACAGAAGCTGATGACACCTCTGGGCTGAACAGCATGAAGTTTGGACAGGATCCTGCCCGTGTCAGGGGTCAGTGTGGTCAGGACTTCACAGTTACTAAAACGCACACAAACACAATGGATCTCCTGTATGGATGTTCTATAGATTTTGATGTACAAGATATCCTAAATTTTACCTGTTAATAAAACAAATAAACAAAGCCTTCATCTTACTTGGCCAGAGTGATGAGCCCCACATTGTTTTCTGGGTTACTTCGAGTTTTTGAATGACAGATGATGTTGACAGCGTCTTGCTGGGCCTGAAGTCTGGTAGGTAAGAAGTCTCCATTCCGCATATATTCACTGTTGTCCACACTAGAAATAATAAACACACATTGTGATGTCCACTCAACATTCCTGCCAAATAAGACAAGGGTGCTATTTAACATTTAAATATAATATGTAGTCCAGAGTAAGCGTTTCAGTACAAAAACTTCAGGCAACGTTACAAAGGTTTTTAAATCCTGACAGGATTTAATACGAAAACCTAGATTATTACAAAGGATTTGAAACAACCAACCCATTTATGATTTAAACGGAAACTGGTTTCATAAAATGTCAACTCAGACAACTTGATAATTGCAACTATAAGCTTTCTAACGTGTTCTCTTATAACATGTCAACACAAAGACGCTGTTTAACAGCCTGAATGTTCCATCATGACTAAGGAAAACTGCACAATTGCCCCTTTGCTCAACGCAACCGTTCTTTCACCTTAAATACACAATATTTTCCAAATAATTACGTAATAATTAAAAATAATTCACGTTTATTAAACTATAGCTGACGTTTGAAGAATATAAATATTTTTTTTCTTACCAGACCATAGTACTTTCAAGCACCATCTTGAAAATTTTCTGTCGCTCTGTGTGACGTAAGCACGTAAGTGAACGTTCATTGGATAAAGTGGCGAGGAGCGTTAGGAATTATGGGAAACGTAGTTTATGTATAGTTCAAAACAAACGTTTAATTTGTGACCCTGGACTACAAAACCAGTTACAAGTGTCAGTTTTTTCGAAATTGAGATTTATATGAATAAATAAGCTTTCCATTGATGTATGGTTTGTTAGAATAGGACACTATTTGGCAGAGATACAACTATCTGAAAATCTGGAATCAGAGGGTGCAAAAAATTTAAAATAAAATTCAAAATACTGAGAAAATGGTCTTTAAAGTTGTCCAAATTATGTTCTTAGCAATGCATATTACTAATCAAAAAATAAGTTTTGATATATTTAAGGTGGGAAATTTACAACATATCTTAATAGAACATGATCTTTACTTAATATCTGAATTTTGGCATAAAAGAAAAATCAGTAATTTTGATGCATACAAATGTATTGTTGGATATTGCTACAAATGTACCTGTGTGTCACATCTGATTCTCATCAACAATTTTTTTGCAAAATGTATTAATTTTAGATAGAGGATTTTATTTTACTTAATTGCAGTGTATGTTTGGTATAAAACCCCCCACAAATATAGCAACAAATAATGGTTTGGAAAATATTTTATTCTTTTTAAATCGAAGACAATGTGAAAAAACAGCATCACCACATCACTGAAAGATGGTAGGAGAAACAGGCTGCAAACACCGCACAAGAAAAAGGCATTTCCGTGACTTGCTTATATACATACTATATACACGTTTTATACATGCCCGGTAAAAATATAGTCCTCAAAGCACTTACGGTTGTCAGTCATTGCTCCTGACACCGCCAGACATTCACATGTAGAAAAGCTGAGGAAGAGCTTTCACAGATTTATAATGAATAGGAATATTTACCATGGACATACCCTAAACACATAAAATACAAAAATGGTTTATATTGTCAAGAACTTCCCTCCTACACGAAATAAAATACATACTACTTAGATCACAAAAACTGCTTTCTGCCAGATTACATAATACATACAATCATCTACGGTACATATAGAATTCAAAATCCATACAGGTTCACAAAATAAAAAAAGAAGAGAAGAAAAACATGAAGACATTTCTTAATAAATACAATCACTGAAAAACATTGGCAGAAACGTTCATATTGCAGTATGTTGGTTGTCTGTTTAGTGTCTAAGTTGCCAGCATTTAATCCGGTGTGCACTGTGCACGACTGATGTGTCTGTTGTGCAAATATCTGTTTCTCTGTATTAATACAAACACTGGACAAAGCATATGAAAAATAGCTGTCTCTGCTTGAAACTGCATTCACAATTTTACTTTCATTTTCATTACATTTGTATTAATTCCAGACCAAAAGATTCACTTTTGGGAGTTTAAAATCATGTTAAGATATTTTAGTGTGGTTTAGAGGAGTGGAACATCATTATAAACCATAATAATAGATTCATTACTAATAATCAGTACTGAGTGTTGGTCAGAAAAAGGCAGTGATTGTTGTGTCTTGAGACAATAAACACAGATGAATAAATAACAATAAAAGCCCAAACAGAGGCAGAAATGAGAGTGAGTCCTAAATTGTGAAGAAAAAAATATAAACTTTATACTGTGTGCTTAGATTTCTGAGCTTCCAGAAAACTACCCCACAAGCCAACTGTGAAATAATTAAGCCACTGAGAGCTGATCAAAGATCAGTTTTTGAGTTATGAATTTTATAACCTCAAATCTAAAAAGGTCCATAAAAAGAAGCATTACTTAGAGCAGATAAAAGCACCACATTGGAAAGTGAAATGAATACGAACATTGTGTGCAAGGGTTTATAAAACTAACCTAGATCCATCATTATAGACCCAATAACTTTAACAAAGAGGGGATAAAAATTGACTAGAAAATGTAAAAATGTTAATCAGGGCATTGCTAATCTTACTGTACTGAAGGTTCCTAGAGTTAAATGTTAATATAGGTAGCTTCTGACAATCACAAATTATTAAAGTTTAGAAATAGTGTTAAAAACCTGCAGTGTGACAAAACAGAAAATATGTCAGTAAAATGCAAATTGCATATCATTGATTTGAAAGATTTTAACATCACTGCCAAAGCATGTTGATACAAATCTTAAAATGTCTATATTTTACTAAGTTTAGATCTAGTTTTTAGAGATATTAGCTTGTTGCTAAATTAAAATGGTTTTGTGCAGCATTAAGGTGCATTATCAAAATGTTCTATAACATGATTTAATGTGTAACATTTGACAAAGACTTGAAAAAGTCACTGAAATGATTCAAACCAAATAAGCAAGGCAAAAAAGAAAAAAGAAAATTAAAACTTCACAATACTCATTGACCCAAACATCAGTTTTTACCAAATAGACTTTTAACAAACATGAAAAAATATCAAAAACAACTTGAATATGCATATATACTGCATCCGCTGTGAAACTTTATAGAAAATTACTTCAATACAGTCTTGTGAAAGACTGTCAATGTACTTCCTGTGCATATTCTATCTGCATTCAGAAGCAAATCCTTCGCAAACGATCACTTCGGTCCCAAACTGGTATGATTTTGAGAGCTGCGGCTCACCGACTGTTTTATGGGACAGCACAATACTATTCAAGACTACAGTCAGCCCTTCTTCAGAATACTTCAAGACTGCAATGTCAGTCTCAGATCTGTGCGTAACAGAGTTACCAAGCCTGAATATAGCCAAAAAGAAACGACAGACCAATTCCTCTTTTAAACATTATGATCCAAATGGAAGAGATAATAGAAAGATTCAGAGCTTATACTGAGCCAAAGGCTCTTTGGTTTTCTTTCCAGCTCCTCTATAAGCTAGTGTTCACATGTGCTCTGATAGTCCATTAGTGTCTATTTCTCAATCTTTTTTTCTTCACTTGGATTATTTATTCTCAGGGTGAGTCTAAAAGTACTCCACCAAAGAACATTTTCATGGTCATTAAGGATTTTACATCCTGCCAACTAGAAATGAACTACGAATGATCTTAAGATTTCTCACATTCCTTCAGTTCAAATGGTTTCAGTCTCATCTACACACTATGTGATTGTGTGTGATGCTAGAAAATGCTTAGGTTTGTATGAAAGGGCCAGTAAAAAGAAAAACAAAACATGCATTGTGTAACAAAATCATCTGTAACAGGTAGATCTGAAATGATTTTTCATGAGCATTTCCATGTTGGTCCAAGCCCATGCAATTTCTGTATCCAGCAGAAATTAGTGTTTTTATACCAATGCGTTGCTTTCAATGGCTGCATTAAGGCAGATGAATGGAAGACGTCATGGCACATCAATCAATCAGTCAGTCTAGTCATTAATATGTTAGTTAAAAGACAATAGCTGCTGTGCCAGAAAAGCACATTAGTAGCGTTTTGTAACATATAGAAACACAGAATGAATATTTACAGAATTATATACACAAACACAGTACACAAATATTAGGGGGCCCTTGGCATGGCAGCAATATGTGCATTAGAAAGAGAGAATATGGCATGCAAGTAGGTCTGTCCATTTCTCAACCTTGACAGTTGATTGGTCCAGTATTGAGGAGTATAGTTACAACAGGCAGGGAGGGAAAAACAAAACGCAAAAAAAGACAGATGCATAGATCTTCAAAGGGCAAACCAAGCATCTGAATTAAATTAGCAAAAAATAAAATAAATCTAAATCTACTTTTAGAGAAGGCAATAGTAAAACAACTAACCATGAAATACTAAGCCTGAATGTGGGATATTTCGAAGATACAAAGCTATTTTATCTGTAACATTCAAATGCATTACTTTTTAACAAAGTGGGAATCATTTTTGGTCTTTTCCCCATATTTCTGTCGCTCTTAGGGCACATGCACGTGTGTTTCCAACACAGAAAGAGCTGGAAAAACCCACCAATGAGATGCTCTCATCAGATTTACTCAAAGTCGTAACAAAATTAACCTTCATATACGTATCTACAGAAGCCACTGAGAAATAGAACTTGCTTATCTCTGACACACACTCGGTCACAGCATAATGCCTTCAGAGAGAAGTACTGGAGCGCTAGCAGCCATTAGTCCGAGTCACACCAGTTCAGAGAGAATCAAAAGGTTTAAAGACCTACTGTATATAAATAAAGATCTATGCTAATAAAGATTTATCCAACATAGCCTCCGTACTATAAAGTGGTGCCAACTATGTAACATGTTTTTTTTTACTCCCCAGCACTAGATAGGTTTAGAAAACTAAATATAGTTTGTGCATCCTGCTTGCTCTGTTTTAAACACTTAAGAGAGAACAAAGGCAGTAAAGAGTGTGACAGAGATACTAACATCCCTTTTCCAATAGTTTTGTGGTTAAGATTTGTGGTTTTAGCAGCATTTCCTGTGCAAGAGAAAGAGAAAAAGCCACTAAAACTGTAATTCTTTGCTCAGTGGCTTTCTTTCATTCTCTCTGTCTCTTGCTCACTTTTAAAACTTATTTCATTGTGCTAAGGACCTGGAGATCTTTCCGAAGCTCCCACTGAAAGAAAATCTCCATCATACTGGCGCTCAGAAGCGCCCCTCATCTCTTTTGAGGTTCCGTGTCCATCTCCTGTTTAAATGCTCTGCTCCTGTTGTCAGTCATCACTCTGCTCTTACTGAAAAAAAAAAAAAAGTGTTTGGGCATTAATAACAGGAAATTTTGGTATCAGGATAAAAATACTATATATATTTGGTTATTTAAAACTTACAAAACAAATGTCAGTTTCTGGGATGATGTCTTTGAGTGAAATGGCATCTTCATTGCTTAACTGCTCATCTAAGTATTCGGCTCCAATGCTGAAGAAGAGAGTGAGAGATGAAGAAATGTCTCTACATAAAATTAGAGAACAATCTGCCATTTCCAAAATTTTAAAGGAACACTCCACTTTTTGAAAATAGGCTAATTTTTCAACTACCCTAGGGTTAAACAGATGAGTTTTACTGCTTGTAGCACTTTTAGCATAGCTTAGCATAAATCATTGAATCTGATTAGACCATTAGCATCTTGTTCAAAAATGACCAAATGTTTTCGATATTTTCCTATTAAAAACTTGACTGTTCCGTAGTTACATGGTGTACTAAGAAAGACAGAAAATGAAAAGGCTGATATGGATAGGAACTCTTATTCTGGTGTAATAATAAGGGAACTTTGTTGCCGTACCATGGGGGCAGCAGGCGCAATGATATTACGGAGCACCTGAATATAGTCCCAGCTAGGTAAATTCAAATGTGACCAGCACTAAGCCACTAATCTAATAGTAAAATAGCTGGGGACTATATTCAGGCACTGCATAATATCATTGCGCCTGCTGCACCCATGGCACGGCAGCAAAATTCATTGATTATTATGCTGGAGTGAGAGTATAGCTCCTAGTCATATCAGCTTGGAAAATCACAACTTTTCATTTTCTGTCTGTCTTTGTACACGATGTAACTACAGAAGAGTCAAGTTTTAAACAGGAAAAATATAGAAAATCTTTGGTTATTTTTGAACGAGATGCTAATGGTCTAATCTGATTTAGTTTATGCTAAGCTATGCTAATGGCAGACCCGGAGATTGGCTGAATGGATTCAAAAACAGTAAAACTCATCTGTTTAACTCTTGGGGAGTTGGAAAATTAGCTTATTTTCAAAAAAAGTGGAGTGTTCCTTTAAGGTCACTGCTTAGTCCGATTTGAAGTTATCCTAATAAGTAAAAGGGCTGTTTTTTTAAGCCTATTTCATAAATGTATTCTGAAGCACAGCATAAAAACTTAAATGTGATAATTTAGAGAAACGCTTACTCTTTACATTTCAAGTAATTGGTGTTATTTCTGGCATGTGGTGCTAATTTCCTTAAATATATGACAAACTGTTTTTAATTTTCACCGAGATTGTAAGAGGGCGGGCTGCTCTAAGGTGACTGAAATGCTGTGACAGGAGGTTGTCTAGATGAAGTCCAAAGCAATGACCCTTTTAGCCACTGCAGGAGGTCGGTCATTCCAAATCAGTGATTTCGCAAATATTACAGGTTTACAATGACAGTAATTCATTCAAGTCCCCCGAAAAGGCTGGTCATCCACGTAAGACATGAATGAGAAGACATAGCCAGGCCAGAGTCCTGATGTAAACCTGACCGAAAATCTGTGGAAAATCCTTAAAACAACTCTGACTGTGTTCGTCTGGAGGGAGAAAGTCATATACAGCTAGGATGGCTTGAGGGTAAGTAAATCATGGGGAAATTTTTATTTTTGGGTGAATATTCCTTTAAGTAACCACGGTTACTGAATTATGGAAGAAAGTGGAAGAAGAGTGGACCAAGATCACACCAGCACAGTGTGAAAAAGTAGTCCTGTGGCCACAGATGTGCTGAGGTCATTTAAAGCAGGGTGCTGTACACTTTCTACTAATTTCTGACAGCTGTAACCCTCAACAAATATTTTTGTTTTAATCTTCTTTCGTGTTACAGTGGTTACTGTTTTCTAATTTTGATCACTGTTTTCTCTACAAAATAAAAGGTTTTTGTTGAAATGTCTTGGTTATTTTGTCAAGCATGTTAGTAGAACAGTGGTTCTCAGAAACTCTGTGTATATCTTTGCCTTACAGACATTAAAATATATATATTTAAAGGCTCATTATAATGATTTAAATGGTTTATTAATAAACACGTGATTAGTCAACTAATGCTTAAAAAAAAGAAAATCCTTAGACGAGGGCAGCCTTAATTTATAGATCGTTCTCTAATCTTGTTCTCCACTGTATATACTTCAACCAGATATAAACGTTTTGTCATTATATACACAGCCTATTGTTCTAAACAAATTCAAAAAGTTTGGGGTTGGTTTTCATGTTTTTGAAAGTCTCTTATGTTCACAAGGCTGCATTTATTTGATCAAAAACACAATAAAAAGCATTAAAATTGTAAAATATTATTGCAGCAAAAAAAAAATCTGTTTTTCATTTTGATATGTTTTAAAATGTTTATTTTAATTTATTCCTGTGATAGCAAAGCTGAATTTTCATCATTACTCAGTCTTCAGTGTCGCATTGCATGATTCTTCAGAAATCAGTCTAATATGTTGATTTGCTGCTCAAGAAATATTATCTTACCATTTAGATATATAAAGATATACAAAGACATAATAAGATAAATATTATTATTATCAAAGTTAAAAACAGTTGTGCTGCTAAATATTATATTAAAAGAGGCTTAATGCCTCTTTAATAAATAGAAAGTTTAAAATAAAAGCAATTTAACACAATGAAAGTTTTTATTGTCAGTTCTGATCAATTTAATGCATGCTTGCTGAATAAAAGTATTAATTTCTTCAAAAATAAAAGAAAAACTCCCATTCATAGTTTAATCATGAGAGGTGGTGAGATGAGAAGTGTGCTTAGTTTTACCTGTGAGGGGCGCTGTTGTCAGGCTCAATGACTGCAGATTTGTGCACCTCCACCCCTACTGACCTGTTAATACATGGGAAGGTGAAGCCATTCAACATTATGAAATATAACAGACAAAAAAGAAAAACAAAATGTAAAAAAAAAAAAAAATTGATAGAGAGGATGTGTGAAGGTACCTTTGACGTGGTGAAGATGATGTCATTCCTGTGCTGCCAGGTGAGGAGTTGTGCAGATGTGTTGTTGCAAACTCACTGGAGCTTCCAGCCAAAGGATCGGTTTGTGGGAGCAGGTCCGGTCTGCCCGACTGCATGCCTGAGAACAGCAATCACACAGGGAGTTATGATTTGATTTATGCTCTAAAGAAAGCACACTATAAAAGCCTATTCACACTGCACCTGAATCTCAGATGAAAGCCATACACAAAAACATTTGAAAACAATGAATCTCTATTAACTCACCCAGTGAATTCATTCAATGTACAGTGACATTTAACATTTTATATAAGGTTACGATGATTCATTGCCATATTCCAACGGTTGTTTAAAGAATGACAAAAATACAAAACAGGGATGATTTAACTAGTTTTGGTTGTGTTACTCACCACTCTCTCCTTCTGTATCAACCTGGTTAAGGTGAGTACGGTACAAGAGTCTGGCGTCAGCGACTGTCTGTCCACCGGGTGCAGAAGCAGTGCTTCCCATTGGAAGCCGTCTCACAACACTCGAGCAGCCACTTCGACTCTTCTTTGAGGGGGATGATTTTACTGAAAAGGGAGAAAGGTGTCAGTTAGACAAAAATGACAATTGTCAATTACTCACCCTCATGTCATTCCAAAGACAAATAAAGGTATTTTTAATGTAACCTGAGATTTATATCCCTCTATTAAAAGTCCATTCCACCAAAACGTTTAAGCTTCAAAATGTTCATAAAGACATCATAAAAAAGTCTTCCAAAGTGACACAATCGCTTTATATGACAGTTTATTTGGGATCTTGAAGTGCTTTTTGAATGTGTGTTTATCAATGTTTCTATCTATATAAAAAAATATACAACTAAATGAAATCTGTCATTTTATGAACTCTTTGAAACTTAAAGGGGGGGGGGGGGGGGTACAATGGTGTTTCGTATATTCAGAGTTGTTTACAGTGTTAAAGAGTTGGATTCTCATGCTAAACATGGCCAAAGTTTAAAAAAATAATTTGGACAAATGACAGAGAATTTCTTTCCTGAAAATCTTACTTCCAGGTTGGTACAAGTTTCGGCTGTTTTTCGATCGTGACATTAATGACGTAATCAGTGGTGAAACTCCTTATATGAGCATTTCTCCCGGAAAAGCATGCCCGCAATCACTTCGACTAGACCGTGAGAAAGAGAGCGCACCCATCAACGTGCTTCATTTGGCTGTGCTGCTGCAAGGGATTCACTCGGGACGAATGTCTCTAAAGAAGTGTTGTTTTGGTTGTAAGGCAAAGATAACTTTGCTCAGCTTCCCGAAGAACCCAGCGTTACGTGGACAGTGGATGCAGTTCCTTTTTCTGGGACAGCAATGGAGTTTTGCAAGTGTATGTTTGCTGATGAATGTTTCATATATGAGGACCAGTTCGACGCTGGATTTGCACATTGTTTGATACTGAAAGATGGAGCGATCCCAGCTATAAAAGATCCAGGTAATGATTCAGAACTGCAGATGGTGAGTGAAATGCCATCAAATGTCTGTTTTATTGGCAATCCTCACGCAAGTGATCGTCGAACTAAGCTCCGCCCACGGCGCGCCTCCAGAAGTTCAGCTTTTTCCAGAGAAAATCGGAAAGCTGTATTTTTCTTTTATAAATATAATAAAACTAAAGACTTTTTGGAGATATTAAGGATACATTACTACTCTATAGGTTCTCAGGATTAACATGAGATTGGGTGAAACTGTGTATGTTATGTACCCTTTAAAAGTTTTGATGGACTTAGTCAAAATTATCTTTTGGAAGAACAACAAATGCCTTTGGAACAACATGAGGGTGTGTAATTGATGACTACATTTTCATTTTTGGGTGAACTATCCCTCGCTGGAAAAGCTGATGTTTTTAAACTTACGTGTTTTCTTAAAAACTGTGTTGCACATGAAACGCTGAAATCGCTCAGCGTAGAATCCGGGCCGATGTACAGAGACTGTGTCCTACAACATAAATAAAATAAATGCTCTTTATCTAACATGATAGCAAATTAGTAAGTGCAAAATAACTATAATGTTCGCTTTAAAGCAACTTACCCCATCGTGAACCAAGGCCTTCCAGGAATGCTCTATTTTTTTAATGAATCTAAGGGAAGAACAAATAGAGAGATATTAATGATGGTCACAAACATGTAAACATTCACACTCAACTGCTGTCTGAGAGTAGTCACCTGTATGACTGTAATATGTCAATGATCCCAATATAAATCAGTATTCTTTCTCCTTTACTGTTGCGTGCAGGGATTCCTCCCCATCTGTGGACAAGACATGAAATTGGATGTTTTAAATATGACCACCATATACTGCAGCCAAACTAAGTCAATTAAAGAAATTTTAAATTAATAAGATGTTGACTAACTGGTCCTCTGTTTCCAGGGTTCCTTTTCCTTTGGCCTCTCCCTGTATGGACTCCATAGCAGTGCTGTAGAGAGCTTTCTGAACCTGTGGCCTCCTGTGGTCTGGCGTCACAGCCCCCTCGGACACCCCGCTCTCTACTACCCCTGCTCGCTCACGAGATGCCAGATCTGTGTTATGGATCCCCACCAACAGACTGTAATCCATAATCTTAAAGCTCTGCAGCAGCTGTCAAATACAGAGATGGATCAAGATGGGCAAAAAAATCTTGCATTTGACAATATTCAATGTGTATATTTACATATATGCTCCAAAATGGGTTAAGGGATGACTGATTGTTTGTTTGACAAAGAAAGCATCTTTTATTCCAGCCAAATTAGATTCAAAATGTGTAACGCAATAAAAAATATGTAGTACAAATTCAAGTTAAACATTATTTTAATTTACCTCAATATAACTACAGTAATTAACGTTTATGTTATTAATATATTGAAAAAAAAAAGAAAACAAGGAGAGATCACAAAATTGGTCTATGTACATGTCTATAGTTTACTTAATAAACTATAAAATAAAATATGTATCAAAATAATGTCAAAATCAAAATCAAAAAAAAAAAAAAAAAAAAAAAAAAAAAAAAAAAAAATCACACCACCATTTAAAAGATTGTTTTTATTGTTTTTTTTTAAATTAAGATTTTTTATTAAGCAAAGATGCATTACATTAATCCAATTTTTAGTCTGATCAAAAATTTGCCATTTTGAGGTGCTATTTGACTCAAAGTGATTTACAGGGGAATTTGGTTTTTACCATTTGTATGTCATATTTAATGTTGATTTTTTTTAAATGAATATAGTTTTAAGCTTTTTAAAATTTCTAATTAAAACAACAGAATCAGAACAGAACAGAAAGTAGAATAAGAATAAGTTAGCAATCAAATTAAACCAGAATTAACTAAATTTATTTGTACACAGAAGAACACAAAAGGGTCTTGTAGGTGTATTTTCATGTTTAATGAGCCTCAGAGGTTGAGATTAATATTTTAAATATAACATTGTGAATACAGAAATATTAAATGATTTAAATAACTGAGAAGATACTTTAAAAACAAAACTAAATCTGCCAGTAAGTGGCAAGTCGATTTAATTACTGAATCATATTATTCATTTGATTCGTTCAAATGGCTGATTCATTAAGGAATAAAGAAGTGACTGTCTTTATGAATGGGAAACAGCCCAGTTGTGACTACTTTCAGACCATATTTGATGACGAAGTAGAGCAAAATCAGGCAATAGTGTTATAGCCAGACAATGTAAGTCACTTAATATTAACTTCTTGTTTATTTAACTGTTGTATTAAATCAGTATCTTATTTATAAACTCTCACTGTCCCTCATCTTAGTTCACTGCGGTCTCACAAAGCTCCATTGTATAATTTGTTTATAATCAACAAAGCTCTCTAGTCAACACTGCACAATGAATCTCTTATTTACACTCTCTCTACACGTTGTTTATGAAAGGATTCGTGAGATATGTCTGTGGTACATTACTCAAACATTTGAAGCTCCCCTCAGCGCAAACAAATATGCTGATTGGATCAGTTGCACATGGTGCTCCTAAAAATTTTTAATAGTCGCACGCAGTTGTTGAAATGGTCGCACTGTCCTTTATCCTTTTTGTTTAAACCTTCTATTGATCAAAGGATCCTGAAAAAATGTATCTTAGTTTGCACAAAAATAATAAATGTTTCTTCAGTAGTGAATCAGCATATTAGAATAATTTCTGAAGAACAATGCGACAATGAAGGCTGAAATAACGTCTGCTCAAATGCAGCTTTGCGTCACAGGAATAAACTACATTTCAGTATATATTTTTTATTTTTTTATTTCAATTTTAAATTCAGGGTTCCCATTCTAAGCCAAATGTCAAATTCCCTGACTTTCACTGACTAAAAAGCTGAATTTCCATGATCTATAATGAATGGATCCATCCATTTGCAAGCTTTATTTACTTGTTTACAAACGTTGTTAGTACAAAACTATAGAAGCCTGTTTCTGCCACTAAATGAAAAAAAAAAGTTAAAACTTGCAATTCTGACTTTTTTTGCAGTTGCGAGTTTGTATCTTGCAATTCTGACTTTTTTTTCCTCAGAATTGTGAGATATAAGCTCATTTCTGAGGAGAAAAAATACTGATATTTTCACAGAATTGCGAGTTTATATCACACAATTCTGACTTAACTCACAATTGTGAATTTTTATCACACAATTCTGACTTTTTTTCTCGCAATTGCGAGTTTATATCATGCAATTCTGACTTTATAACTCGCAACTGCAATTTTTCATCTCACAATTCTGACTTTATTTCTCAGAATTGCGAGTTCATATCTCACAATTCTGACTGTCAGAATTGTGAGATGAGTCGCAATAACCTTTTTTTATTTTTTATTTAGTGGCGGAAACTGGCTTTTTTCTGTAATATTTCTACAGAAATTAATTTATGTTTTTTATGATCTCAGGGGTTAAACACTCTGAAGGATTTTCTCTTTGTAATCAAGTTCATCATTCAGTTTTTTTTTTATTTCTTCACATTTAGTTTTGCTTCTCTATCATCTACTTTTCACGCCCAGTCTTTGAAGTGGACATTATGTAGCTCTTGAAATTTACATTTTCCAGGCATGTTTGCCTTAGTTATCAGGTACAGCCTAGTGCCTGTATTTGACGTAAATGTGATTGTTTCTTGACGTGGGGGAAGGTAATAAAATGGTAAAACACAAATAGAAGAATTACATTTTGCTAAACGGAAACTAAAATTTAAAGCAACAAACAAAAATCCCTGATATTCCATGACTTGGACCAAAAAAAATATTAAATTCCCTGACTTTCAATGACTGGAATAGACCTTTTAAAATTCCATGATTTTCCTGAAATTCCATGACCCGTGGGAACCCTGTAAATTGTACTAAAATATATCAATACAATAATCCCAGATTCTACATTTAAAAGGATAGTTACCCAAAATGAAAATTCTGTCATTAATTACTCACCCTCAAGTCATTCTAAAACCATAAAACTTTCGTTCATCTTCAGAACACAAATATTTTTGATGAAATCCAAGAGCTTTCCGACCCTCCATAGACAGCAAGGGTACTACCAACGTTCAAGGCATGGTCATGGACCATTTTAACAATGTCCTTACCACGCCTTGACTGTGGTAGTACTCTTGCCGTCTATGGTCTTATCTTTCTTAATTTGTGTCCCGAAGATAAACGAACATCTTACAGGTATGGAACGACATGAGGGTGAACTATCCCTTTAAATTCTCTTGCAAAAATGGCCAAACACAAGCATGCATGCTCACCAGGCAGTCCCGCTGGATGGTTTTGCTGAGGGCGTTGTAGTTGTCTGGTTCTAGCTGGATCCCCTCCGGCATATCCTGGATGAAATCCAGATCTTTGCAAGTGGGGACTCTCTTCTCTCTCTCTTTAGGGGAGGCACGACGCTTGTAAGTGGAGCCCTTCAGGTCATATTTAAGGTGCATAGGCACACTGCGGGGCAACAGGTTATTCATTACACAAATACGGATGTTCTTTCCGCCCGCCTGCACACAGTACAAGCCGTAAAACTTCGGGAGCAGCGTTCTCTTGTTCTGATTCAGATTCTGAGGAGGATAAGAGAATAGAAAGAAAAATACTGTAATACAATTTGGGCCTAAATGGTTGCTACAATTTGATTTAAAATGTATTATGTTTCTATTATAATTATTTATCCTTTTAAACCGAACTAATTCAAGACAAAAGTATATGCACACAAATGAGTACCACTCACCATGAAGTACCCAGGCAGTAGCTTCTGCAGAAACTCTGCCTCTTTGTGCTGCACTGTTTTAATGATGAACTCATCATCACTTGTCACATAAAATATCGATCCACTCGCTCCAGGGTTGGATAATTCGATCAAAGGATCATTACACAGAGAGTACTGCAAACAGAAAAACACAAAAGCCCATGATGGGTGTCTCTTAGGAGAATTAACAAATAAGATATGTTAAATAATTCAATTACTTTTTGCACTTTTATCAAGTCTTCAATGTCACGTGATCCCAGAAGTCATACTAATATGCTCATTATAAATGTCTTTACTTTTTAACAATTTAATGCATTTTTGTTGAATAAAAGTATTTATTTCTTTAAAAAAAATATCTTACTGACCCAAAAATGAATAAATTTAATCATCATCATTTTCTAAGTTCAACAATTACAACAATAAATATTAAAACGTAGTTTTTATAATCTTTATATTAAGATCTATTGTATTTTTTATAAAACTTACGAGATTATTCTCAAACAACTAGTTGACTATAGGGCTGGGCGATATTGATAATTATAATGATAAATGTCAAATTTTTATTTCTTTCATGTTTTAAAGGAGGATTTTTGCAACAAAGTTAAATGTGGCTTTAAAATATTCTTTATGGTCAGTACATGACAAACAACTGAATTCTTAACACTTTTTCCAGTCATTTTTCCTTAACAAAATCTTAAGAGCAGTGGTCTTGAACTCAATTCCTGGAGGGCCGCAGCTCTGCACAGTTTAGCTCCAACTAGCTCCAACTCACACCTGCTTGGAAAGTTCTAGTTACCCTGAAGAGCTTGATTAGATGAATCAGGTGTGTTTGATTAGGGTTGGAGCTAAACTCTGCAGAGCTGTGGCCCTCCAGGAATTGAGTTTGAGACCAATGCTTAAGAGAAAAAAATAATTTTGTACTTCTGTTTTAATGAGTAATATTGTTTAAAATCAAGAAACCGGTTTGTGTTACCTGATAATAATCTCATTTTTATATGATGAAATGTAATTATTCAGAGTTAACCATTGCTCTTCCATAGTATCATGATATAAACCAGGGTTCCTCAAATCTTATCCTGGAGGGCCAATGCGCTTCAGAGTTTAGCTCCAACCCTAATCAAACTCACCTACCTGTGATTTTCTAATGATCCTGAAGACACTGATTAGCATGCTCAGGTGTGTTTAATTAGGGTTAGATCTAAACATTTCAGGAAAGTGGATCTCGTGGGCCAGATTTGAGGATCCCTGATATAAACAGTTAAAACCACAAATATAGCACCTCAATACCATGGTAAAAATGTAATATGGTTCCAAGGTATTTGTATGTAAAACAGTAATCTAAATACATAGTATAGTATAAATGCATAAACGCTATAAAAAAAATACTGTATTTATATCCCATTACTCCTCCTTCAAATACATGGCTACATTAATAATATAATAAAATTCGACACAAATACATCCACATTTCTGACACAATACCACTGTGCAGTTAGTGCTACTACAGTAAATATATGGTAAATGATGGCAAATTGTAGATTTAAAAAGCCTTCTGACTGTATCGTTGAGCACAGTGTTTCTCTTGCCGCATAAACATTATATCGAACTCTCGTTAGTGTTTATCGAGAAAATCCACATTGTGCAATAATTATCATTATCGATTTATCGCCCAGCCTTAGTTGAGTATATATATGAGACCTCAAGATGCGTGTGTGTTTGTGGTTCAGCTAACCAGATAATCATCAGGTCGAATGCCAAACAGTTCTCTGAAGTAACGGAAGGCGATGGGTGCGTAGGTCTTAAACCTGAAGTCACCGTGGTGATGTGCTGGAGTCAAATTACTTCCTTCACTGCAGGAGGAAGACATGCAGAGAAAACAGAGACAGGTTTATGAGTTTCTGTTTTTTTTATATTTAAAACCTGGCAAGCTGCCCATTGTTCAATTTAAAGGTTTGAAGATGCCAGTAATGGCCAAGGACTCTAGTACAGTTGGCATCTCACTTGAGTTATAGACACACAGAGACTTAATAACAGTCAGCACATTGATTTAAATCCATTTAAATAGCCATAATTATTCAAATATATCTACAGAACATGGTTGAGTATGTCAGGGAAACATATACACAGGGAACACACACCTTGGGAAGAAGATACTCTCTACTACATAGAAGTCTTGCATGAGAACGTCTCTCTCAGCTTTCTGACTGAGGCTGCCCACCGTGTGCGCGATACCCAGCTGGATGGCACCTTTGAGGGCAGAGGAGGTTGTCTACAGATAAAAAAAAAATAAGTGCACGTGATAATGAGTGAGAAAGAAGTGCAAACAGAGACGGCAGACGTGAAACACTAGATAAATATCACAATGACTCTTTTAAATAACCTACTAATGAGCTGTTATGTAGGTGGTGTGGGCGCATAATGCAATTATATACAAAACAGTCATTTCCAGTAAAACAAATGCTGGAATGTGTCATTATTAGTGAGTGGGAGATATAGTTAAAAAAAAAAAAGTATTCACAATATAATATTAAATCCAACAACTAAAATCCAATAAAAGGAAAGAAATAAAATCATGTTTTTTAATATTTCATTTTTGCATAAAATCACTTAAAAATCATTCTTAAAAAGTGAGATTTTCTAATGTTCAAGACATCCCATATAAAAGGCATAGTTATATAACCTGTTTTTAAATAATATGAAATAGTTTAATCTGTATTATACTATTTTTTTCAAGTCAATTGTTTAAAAAAAACATGTTCCCTTTATCCAGTGAACCACATCCAGTCTAGCATTTTCTAGTAAAGAAAAGCCATGTTTTCCAAACAATTTATGACATATATAATATTTTTTATTCTGTGCATGGAAAGAAACAGCAATATTTACCAAATCATCATCATTATTATCTTAATAATTTCCTAATTCATAAAATATATCAAAAATAGACATACAAAGCAAAACGAATCACTAAATCACAGTTTTGTAGTTATTTAATTGGACCTTTTAATGATGACATGCGAAATGCAGCTGGAGGGCAGGAAGTGATTTTTCTCAATAGGAATCACTAGCAATAACTCAAAATGGCTTTGTTTTGAGCTGTTTATGGAAATCGGTCAAACCGAGAAATTTCATTTCATTTCATATTGTGTATGATAATTTGGCAAGAAATTGACTGAAAAACACAGGAAAAAAGTGGCTTGTAAACCTGCATCTTCTGTCAGGAGGAGAGTCGGATAATGCTTATGTGTGCAAATGGTTAAAAATATAATAATACTAAAATATAAAGATATAAATAAAGTTATAAATAGATACAGGGTGAGACAGTGAGAATTCATTCAATGCTAAATGCCACACTTAGACATGATGTAAATAAGATATTATATTTGCAGTTGATTACAATGGTCCCATGTGAGACTGCAACAAATTGAAGTGAGTGACAGCTTTTTAATGACTATACAGAAGCGTTCTTTGCTCGCTTTCTAGGCTATAATCAATGCAGAATTTGAAAAAAGTTAACAGGACCAATGGCCAAAAACCAGAAGTAGTTTCAGGAGTGATGTATATCCTGCATTCTTCATATAAATGTGGGAATCACTTTCGAAATAGTTTGTTTGCAATCAGGTTTAGTTACTTAGATTATATCCACTGCTTCGATGGCAGGCAACTATTTCAAATTAGTTGAAAAATCAATCATAAGACATGCATCACACCCAATAAATGTTGTGATTTTCTGTTAATACCTTTCTCTTGTACAGACTTTCCTCCATCTCATCCATCTGCTTTTTTTTAGTCATGCACATAAACCAAAACTTTTATTCAAATTCTCAACTGATTATAGCCTAGAAAGCTTCCATATAGTCAGTCAAATCTGTCACTCACTTCAGTTTATTCCAATCTCACAATGTTCTGTTAGAATTAACAAAGCTCTTGAAACTACAAATGTAATATCTTAAATTATGTCTATGTGTGGCGTTTAGCACTGAGTGAATTCTCACTGTCTCACCCTGTATCTATTTATATATTTCTTTATTCATATCTTAACATATTATTATATATTATTTTCTTAACCATTTGCACACACAAGAATTAGCCGATTCTACTCCTGACCACAGAAGGAGGTTTACAAGCCACTTTTTCCAGCACTTTTCAGTCAATTTCTTACCTTCCCCCCTTGTGCAAATTTTCATACATGATAAAAGCTCCTTGTGGTTTCTTGGTTTGACGCCACAGCAATGACGTCATGTGAAAACAATCTATGGGCTCATGAAAATGAATTAAACTTATTAACTCTAAAACAGTTTTTGCTACTGAAGTTTAAATAAGAGATAGTAGCAGATCTTATTGCTTAGTTATATGTGACCCTGGACCACAAAACCAGTCTTAAGTAGCACGGTTATATTTGTAGCAATGGTCAACAATACATTGTATAGGTCAAAATTACAGATTTTTCTTTTATGCCAAAAATCATTAGGATATTAAGTAAATATCATGTTCAATGAAGATATTTTGTTAACTTCCTACCATAAATATATGAAAACTTAATTTTTGATTAGTAATATGCAATGCTAAGAACTTCATCTGGATAACTTTAAAGGTGATTTTTTCAATATTTTGTTTTTTTTCGCACCCTCAGATTGCAGATATTCAAATAGCTGTATCTCTAGTTTCATGATGCATCTTTATAATAGCAGTCTATAAAAAAAAACTCTGTCCAGGAAACGTAATGGCCAAATGGAAAGCACCTTTCAATCACTATGATATTCACAATGTTGCTTGATTTCACATCATCATCAACATTTCAGGATGTGTTACAATAATGTATTTTTCCTTTCCAACTCCACCCATTAATCTATTCCTCTTTAATAACCCAGTTTCCCTCTCTTGCCCTTCCTGTTGTCAGATGACACATCTGATTGCAAGCTGACCTTTTTGTAAGTTGTTTCTCCTGTGGGATCAACTCCGCGGTGACCAATAGTCTTCCTCATACTCTGAGATGATCCCGGCCCCTATTTACAGAGACACAAAAGAATGACAGTGGAAAAAGTGGAACAGAAAAAGCATCTGGTTTCATGTCAGAGGGGATTCAAGAGGCCTCAACTCTGTCCAGCTTCGACTTCCTGTTAGTCAGGTGTTACCTAAAGTCAAACACGGTCACACACATTCCTGTCCGCCCGTCCATCCTTTCTCTGCCTTGATACATGTGAATCTTCTGCTGACAATGAGAGCAGTGTTGTGTTTGTGTATCTATCTGTCAATATTTGCCCAGTTCTAGATCCTTCTCACATGACTGTTTAATCAACACACAGTAACAGTAAGTCAAGCTTACTTCAGCCTGCAGGGCTCTTGTGTCCACATTCCTCTACCAATGTCCATCAACTAAAATACACTCAGAATAATCAAAGTCTACTAATTAATCAGTAAAATAATCAAATTTATCATTCTAATAATCGTTAGATTAATCGATTTTCAAAATAATTGTTTGTTGCAGCCCTAATTCCGTAGCTTCAGTGATAATAACGTGAGTTTTTGGTCATGTCATGGACTGATATGTTTGTCTATGAAGCCAGAATGTGATGTGCCCAAAACGAAACTAAAACATTGTACAGGGCTCCAAATAGGGCTGGGCAAATTGGCACAGTTTTGCATTAATAAGTGCAGTTGCATATTAATTTATTGTATATTATGTTTATTCAGATTTGCCAGTATAGCACTAAGCTTGAGTTGGGAAGCATACAAAATGTACTTATTAACAAAATGAACGTGCAAAATCGAATTTTTATATAGAAAATGTATATATTCTACTTTTATTAAATTTACCATTATTCTTCTACAGTATTATATGGAACTGACCAACAACTTCAGTGATGATATTTGCAAATTTATGGAAAGTTTGTTTTTCAAGGCACTTTGTGACTCTTCTTACTTCATACACAAAAAAAGTGTAAAACTGACACAATCTGGTTTCTTGATAATTTAATAATTATAAATGATACTATATTTTCAAAGCAAAAAGTAGAAAATGAATGACTAATAAGCCAATAAGCGATCTTCTGCATCAATCTACTGGTTATAATTGTGATTTGATTTTTGATTTTACATACAGTTAAAATTATTAGCCCCTTTTAAAATATTTCATTATTTTTCAAATAACTCCCAAGTGTTGTTTAACAGAAAGATGATTTTATCAACACAGCATTTTTAAATATAATGCTTTATTCAGGAAACTTTTAGGGTTTGTAATACAAATAAATGTATAACCAAGAATTTTAAAAAGTCTACTGGTCAAAATTATTAGCCCTCTGATGTTAATAGTCAACAGTGTATCCCTTTTGCTTGATAACAGCCTTTAGTCATTTGCTGTAGTTCTCAACAAGTTTCAAGCATGTCTCCTGAGGAATGACAGCCCATTCTTCCTTAGCAGATCTCTCAAGCTCCTCCAGATTTGTTGGTCTTCTGGCACAAACTCTGGACTTTAGTGTACCCCACAGATTTTCTATTGGATTCAAGTCTGGGCTTTGTGCAGGCCAGTCAAGTACACTCACTTTGCTCATTTGGAGGTATTTCTTCACCAGAAGTGAGGTATGCTTTGGGTCGTTATCATGCTGGAAGACAAAATGTCGACCCAAACCAATTTTTCTTGCAGACTGTCTGAGGTTGTCTTTCAAAATCTTCTTATAGTCTTCCTTTTTCATGTTTCCGTCAACCCTGACGAGATTCCCAGTTCCAAACGCACTGAAACATCCAAACAGCATTATACTCCCACCATCACGTTTCACTGTAGGAACGGTGTTCTTGGGGTTGAATGCCTCTCCCTTCTTTCTCCAAACATAGGCAACATCTCTGTGGCCAAAAAGCTCTAGTTTTGTCTCATCTGACCAAAGGACACGTTTCCAGTATGCATCACATTGCCCCAGGTTGTCCTTAGCAAACTTCATTCTAGCTTGGAGGTGTCTCTTCTTCAGAAGTGGAGTCTTTCTTGGTCGGCAACCTCAAAGTTCATTCCTGTGCAGGGCTCTAGTGACTGTCTTCGTTGAGACATCAATTCCAGACTTGGTTAGATCATTCACTACTGTTGTCTTGGCAGTTGTTCTTGGGTCTTTAGAAACCTCTCTCACTAGTTTTCTTTCCAAAGTTTTTGAAATCTTTCGCTTCCTGCCTCTGTCCGTCTTGTTCTCCACTGTGTTGGTCTCTTTAAACTTCTTGATAATGCATCTCACTGCAGTTCTTGACACTTGAAAATGCTTTGATAAACATGTGTATCTTTCTCCATCTTTATAAGCATTAACAATTCTTCCTCTCAAGTCCAAACTAATTTCTTCTGTCTTTGCCATAATGACAGTGCATATTATTTTACTAGTTGTTTCGCAAGATACTAATCCTCAGCTTAAAGAGCAATTTAAAGGCTTAACTAGGTTAATTAGGTTAATCAGGCAAATTTGGTTAATTTGGCAAGTCATCGGAAAACGATGATTTGTTCTATAGCTAATCAAACTAATAATTTTTTAAGGGGGCTAAAAATATTGACCTTAGCAGTTTTTTATTTATTTCTTTTTTTAATTCTTTTATTCAAGCAACTACAAGAAATCAGACTTTCTCTAGAAGAAAAAATAATAGGAAATAATGTGAACACATTCTCTTGCTCTGTTAAACATCACTTGGAAAATATTCTAAAAAAATGTAGAATTTCACATGGGGGCTAATCATTTTGTCTTCAACTATAAGAGTTTACCACAAAGCACCTGTTGTGTATTGTTTTCTACATCAATATTAGTAATCTTTATTAGGATATAAAGCGCAATAATCTACATTAATGATATTGGCATTACATTGCAGAGCTCCTGTTTTTTAAATGTTTAATTTAGATACATGCTATTTTTTATTGACAAAAGTTTAAATTATTGATTAAAGTAATTGGGTAAATTTAAGTATTTGACATTAAAGATGGCATATGGTTTTTCCAAGTGATTCTAAAAATTGTCCTCACAAATGTAAAAAATGCCCCTAGGGGCAAATATTGCTCCTTAATGGAAACATTAATTTCTGACCCTGGTTAAGAGCTAATTTAAAAATGTTAAAAAAAAAAAATTATATATATATATATATATATATATATATATATATATATATATATATATATATATACCTATTGAGTTGTCATCCCTGACTGCATGTAAAAACAAAAATACAGCACAAGCTATGAATAATTGGGTATAACTCCAGAACTAATAATACTAAGTTCTTTTAATTAAATCTACAAAAAGATTGACGATCTGACTCACTTAGTAAAAGGCAAGTCATTGTAACTTTCATTTAGGTCAACCGAGAGATGAACTGAAAACTATTAGGATCTAAGCTAGGTCATACTGACACAAACAGATGAATGCCAGTAAATCTAGAAAAAACAGTAACATGATTTGATGGGGAAAAAATGTAGTGATGAAATCATAAACGAAACTGCAGAGTCACCACATTTACAATTTAAATAGCTATTAAGAAATAAGTTCAACATGAGATCAAGTCTTACCTCTGTCAGGGTCATCTTTCGAACTCCGCTGGACCCTTTAAATGTTGGAGGGAGAGAGAAAGAACAAAAACAACATTGTTTTAAATGTGAGGACACAAAAATACAATATTAACTTCACAATTCCTGCTGTTTCTCTCCTACAACCTGAAGCCAGCCTCAATTTACTGGACATTTTAAGATTAGATAGATAGCCGACTTGTCATTCAGGTAGCCCAGCATCGACTAGTCATTTTTAATTATACACTATGGTTCAAAAGTTCAGAATCATGAGTCATGAACTGTTTTCAACAATGATAATAAGAAATGTTCAACATATTAGAATGATTTCTGAAGAATCATGTGACACCGAACACTTAAATAATTCCTACTGTAAATTTATTTTAAATTGTAACAATATTTCACAACATTACAGTTTTTACACTATTTTATAAAATAATTGCAGCCTTGGTGAATATAAGAAAAACATGTTGTCAACCCCAAAATGTTAAACAAATAGTGGTAATGTTGTCAAACGATTAATCACATCCAAAGTAGTGCTGCACAATTAATTGTAGCACAATCGCAATTGCGATGTCAGCCTGTGCAATTATATGATTTATATAATAATTATTAAATAAGTGTATCGACTTGAGAACACATGCTTTCTGAGAACAGTTTGCAGATTTTCCGCTAACAAAACCAAACAAAAAACGAACAAACAAACAAACAAACAAAGATTTATTGGTTTGAGTTTGAATGACAATTTTATATCCAGTTGTTTTTAAAGAGTATGTTACATCCTGCATAAATGTCCCTGCTTGTGACAAAATGTTTAAAATATCTTATTTTTGTGAAAATGTGTATGTTTTTGTTTTATTTATAATAGTAAAAATTTATTTATTTTGAAATTTTTAGTTTTACAACTACACATTTCAGCATTATTACTAACCTGTGTGTGCATTTTCCTTAAAAACCCATCAAGTTGACTAACAATACCATTTATTATAACCACAATTGCATACCACAATATGAAAATTTTCTCAAATCATGCAGCCCTAATCCAAAATAAGTTTTTGTAAATGTATAAAATGTTTAATATATACACTTTTTTTGTACACACACACGTATTTCTATATACATCATAAATACACACACATATTATGTAAACAAAAACTTTTGGATGCGATTAATCGTTTGACTAGTACTTTTGTACATCCTGAAAATGTCTCAGGTCTCACATTCAGAATTTGTCTGGCATCAAAACAAGCCAAAGTTCTTACAACCTGACAATGTCACAGGGGGCAAAATCTGCCATGGCACCAGGGGTGCCAGACTATAAGCAGACTGTCACAGCAGATGCTTTGCGGACGCTTCACTCAATAAACAACACTGAACAGGATCACAGTCTAAAACGACTGGAGGCCACAAATTTGTATTTTTATAACAGCAATGTTTGGCAAGCGATAGGTCTTGCTTTTTTTGCATTGGTTCAGAATGATCGCATGTCTTCAGGCGAGACAGAAGTTATATAACAAAGCTTGTCTGCATGTAGTCAAAACAAACAGACTGAGATGCACCAGCATAGAGACTTCAACCCTGCCAAGAGTTTGATATTATTATACACAATCAAAATTAGAATCCAGCCTACAGAAATAGTAACTGTATTCTCTGTGAACACACACCAGATCTGAAATATCAAGAGGCAGTGACATAAAAGTGTCTACGATAAAGAAAAACTTGTTCTTAAAAATGCAGTTGGAAATGTGTGGTTGGAAAAAAATCTTTGTAATCTCTTCAGTAAGAAAAATAGTGTGGTGTAACCATTAGTTTAAAAAAAGGTGAAAAAAGGAGAAATTTCCACTCATAAATATCATTACATTAACAGGGAGTCACACCACATGATATTTAACCCTACCTAGCCTTTTGTAGGTTTTCCAATTATTAATAAGCAGTAAAGCAGTTTTATTACAAAAAAAAATATTCTGATACAAAGACAGTTGTATCATTTTTTTTTTTTACCAAAATAAACTTATATTATCTTATATTAATTTAGCTTAAATTAATAGGAAAAGAAGCACTGTTTTATTGACCCATTTATCAAATTTATAACATGTTTTATGGCCTGTTTTTGCATATACACCAGCTGCAAATTAGTTGTTCTCTTAAATTATTTTCTTTTTCATTTTTTCCTTTTAATTTGCATTTTTTTAAATAGTTTTCAATGTTATTTTTTTTTTTTATCATTTATTGATTTTGATTAAACCATAAATTGTTTTAGAATATCAATACCTCATGACTAACATCACCACTTTTCATAATGGGTGGAAAAACATTGCAGTGATATCGTGATCATCTCTTTGGTACAGATGAGAAATATTTGCCATTGCTGGTATGTTTACGTAACTGCATCAAGAATGCATGGAATTAGGTAATTCACCCATTTTCACATGCTTTCCCAGACAACCCCTGAAAAATTCTTGCAGTAACCAATAGAAACAGCTATTTTAAGTTGGAGTTAGTGACAGATAAAGGTTATTTCAAAGGCCAGCAGATCAAGATATGTGTAAGGATTCATAGTGTTGTCACACAAGTTAAGTTTGAACAATGTGAGAGATGTCTAAAAGAGACAGCATTCAAATGCTTACCTTGCCATCTCGCAATGACGCAGGCCTATACGCGTAAATGTGTGTAATGTACTGTGAATTGTACAGAATTCACTCTCAAAAAAATGCCATGATTGACACCACTGTAAGAATAGCAATGTATTTTTCAGCAATGTAATATTACAGCAACCAAAGACTTGTTACGTTTGTTGAATTTAACTAAACCACCTTCTACAAAGGTGCTTTACAGAGAGCACTCTTGAAAGGGTTGCCATGTCCACATATTATAAACGACAGTTACTAAGCATCTTTGGATATAGCGATCCATTTTTATAGAGATAGTATGGGAGTATTTTGGTTTATTTCTAGGATAACATGTTAGATTAGATTAGATTAGATTCAACTTTATTGTCATTACACATGTACAAGTACAATGCAACGAAATGCAGTTTAGGTCTAACCAGAAGTGCAATAAGCAGTAGAGTGCAGGATATAAGTTAAATAAATAAATAAATTAAGTGTATAATGAAGCATGGTAAAGATTTACAAATGGGTATATACTATGAACATATATACTGATGGCAATTTGCTATAAACAGAAATTTACAATGGAGTATGTACTATAAACATAATATAGAGTATTTAATATAAACAGAAATTTACAAATTGTGCATTGAGGTGCAATAAATAATGCAATTAAGCATTAATTGAAAGTGTAACCAGGTAGTGCAAATGAGCAATGGAGCAGACCTGTAGTGCATATGGGTGATGCTGTAGTGCGAATATAGGTGAATAGTGCAAATAAGTGTAACAGTTCTGGTTAATTAAGAGGTGTTGGGGAGGATGAGGGGAGTAAAGATATGGAGGAGATGCAGTGGAATCAGTGAGGAGCAGAGTTCAGTGAGGGGCAGAGTTCAATAAGGAGACAGCTCTGGGAAAGAAGCTGTTCCTCAGTCTGCTGGTTTTGGTCCGGAGGCTCCTGAAGCGCCTGCCGGAGGGCAGCAGAGAAAACAGTCTGTGGGCAGGGTGAGAGGAGTCTTTAAGGATACTGCGTGCTCGACGCATGCAGTTTTTCCTCTGAATGTCTTTTATGGCTGGAAGTGGAGTCCTAGTGATGCGTTGAGCAGTTTTCACCACCCGCTGCAGTGACTTTTGCTCCGCAATAGAGCAGTTTCCGTACCAGACTGTGACACAGTTGGTAAGTATGCTCTCTATTGTGCAGCGGTAAAAGTTCACCAGGATGGTTGAGGACATCTGATTTTTCTTCAGTGTCCTCAAGAAGAAGAGTCGCTGATGGGCCTTCTTGACCAGGCTGGAGGTGTTGGTGGACCAGGACAGGTTTTCAGAGATGTGGGTCCCCAGGAACTTGAAGCAGGAGACACGCTCAACAGCCATCCCGTTAATGTGGATGGGATCGTGTGTGCCTCCGCTCTCTTCCTTCATGTTATGATGTAAGTTTATCATATGCTTGCTATTATTTGCCGTATTTTAAAAGCAAGATTTGGCAACATTGGGTCAAGACATACCTCCTTCCTTGTAATTTCTTAAACCGGTTGCGGTTGGCTCTATCTTCGTTTTTCGGGAGTCAATCCGGTTTACACACTGTGTGTGTACAGAAAAGGATTAAGCACAAAAATGTGAACTGACAACCAAATTTAGCTGTAGTGTGTTCATGGCCACTGCAGCTAAGTTTAGTTATCATGGGGTCAGTTCTGTTCTGTACACACAAAACGATAAATTAGGGGATTCACTACCATAGTTTAATTGGGGTTGTGACTGCTGAAAGATGTCTACTTGGCCTATACACTCTTATCCAGTGTTGCTATGTACAGGAACTGTGATATATTTACTTGTTCCCACAGATTGCTAGACCCTTTCATCATCAGTCTGAAATTTCCATTCCTATTTCCATCTGCCTTAATTACACAAACAGATGAGTCACAGTTACAGCTTTCACTTTCATTACATTCCACCGAACCCCTCGTCATCAAGCTTAAATCGCCACTGCAAACGAGACCATGCAAGACACAAGCCATTTTGGTTAATTAGCACTCAGAGTCTCTAAATCACACAGCACAACAGAGTCATGCATGTACCTCTCCGAGAGGCCAACAGCCTCCAAAATGGAGTCCTCAGATCTGTAGAGGTAAAACAGTTATTTTAATGGGACTGAACTATCTGCACTTGGACCAATGTGACCTAAAATTATCTCTCCGAATGGTTGAGAAACTGGATGGATGTTTGCTGGTTTGTATGGATGGGTGGGTATTTGTTTGTATGGGTGTGTATTAACTGTTTGTTTGAGTGTTTGCTGTTTGTTTGGATAGGTGGGTGTTGGTTGTTTGTTTGGGTGTTAGTTGGTTGTTTGTTTGGGTGAGAGTTTGTTGTTTGTTTGTTTGTTTGGGTGAGAGTTTGTTATTTGTTTGTTTGGGTGAGAGTTTGTTATTTGTTTGGATGGGTAGGTGTTTGTTTGGGTGTTAGTTGGTTGCTTGGGTGAGAGTTTGTTGTTTGTTTGGGTGAGAGTTTGCTGTTTGTTTGTTTGGGTGAGAGTTTGTTGTTTGTTTGGATGGGTGGGTGTTTGGATGGATAGGTGGA
The DNA here is from genome assembly GCA_033026305.1 of Cirrhinus molitorella. Classification (NCBI taxonomy): domain Eukaryota; kingdom Metazoa; phylum Chordata; class Actinopteri; order Cypriniformes; family Cyprinidae; genus Cirrhinus; species Cirrhinus molitorella. The sequence continues at coordinate 21,960,659 of CM065123.1, read as the reverse complement.
TGGGTGTATAGGTGTATGGATGGTCTGGGTGTTTGTTGTTTGTATGAAAGTTTGTTCGTATGGGTGAGTGTTTGATGTTAGTTTGTGTGTTTGACGTTTGTTTGTTTGTATGGGTAAGTGGTTGATGTTTGTTTGAGTGTTTGTATGGGTGAGTGGGTGTTTGGGTGTTTGGATGGGTGAATGGATGGATGGTCGGATGGTCTGGGTGTTTGTTGTTTGTTTGAAAGTGTTCGTATGGTTGAGTGTTTGACGTTCGTTTGTTTGCATGGGTAAGTGTTTGATGTTTTTTTGGGGGTGTATGGGTGAGTGGGCATGTGGGTGTTTGTTTGGATGGGTGGGTGTTTGGATGGATGGGTGGGTATTTGGATGGATGGGTGGATGGGTGGATGATGGATGGATGGTTGGATGGTCTGGATGTTTGTTGTTTGTTTGAAAGTTTGTTCGTATGGTTGAGTGTTTGACGTTTGTTTGTTTGTATGGGTAAGTGGTTAATGTTCTTTTGTTTTTTTTTGGTGTATGGGTGAGTGGGCGTTTGGGTGTTTGTTTGGATGGGCGGGTGTTTGGATGGATGGGTGGGTATTTGGATGGATAGGTGGATGGGTGGATGATGGATGGATGGATGGATGGTCTGGGTGTTTGTTTGTTTGAAAGGTTGTTTGTATGGGTGAATGTTTGATGTTAGTTTGTGTGTTTGACGTTTGTTTGTTTGGATAGGTGAGTGTTTGTTGTATGGGTGTTTGTTTGGATGGGTCAGTGTGTGGGTGTTTATTTGGGTGAATGAGCATTTGATGTTTCTTTGTGTGTTTGTTTAAATGGGTGAGTGTTTGTTTAAATGTTTGTTTGGATGGGTGAGTGTTTTATGTTTCTTTGGGTGTTTGCTTGAATGGGTGGGGGTTGTTTGTTTGTGTAGGTCTTTATGGTTTTTTAGTTTAGATATGCTTGTGTTTGGATAGATGGATGGGGTGGGTGAGTACAAGGATGAAAGAATGGGGAGATAGACTGATGGATGAGTGAGTACTGGATGGATGGAAGAATGGACAGGTGGGCAGATGGATGCAAGGTCTGATGAATGGGTACATGGCTAGATGAACGGCAGTTGAGTACAAGGATGGATGAATGAGTTGATGATGAATGGACAGATGAATGATTTCCCAGAGGAAATTTAGGTTTTCTCACAGTAATGACACATTTAACAGATACACTGTTACAGCATAACCCAAAATTAAAGCTTAACTTCAAATGTAGCATTTTCTTCGTCAAAACACACCGTTTTAACAAAGTCTGGCTTTGTTTAGCATTACATCCTTAAACCACAAAGCAAGTGAAATGACCGCTAAGAGAGAACACATGGCTCATCTCTTGAGCTAGTCTATATTTAGGTCAAGCTTAAGAGATTCATTTTCTCTCAAGAGTGGTAGGGAGCAAATCTTGTATCTTAAGCACACAGAAACAAACACACATTGAGGTCCTGAAATGTGGCAAGATGTGCTTTCTGTGAGATGGGATTTGAGGTTTAGATATTCACCGGTCTGTCCCATTTCATCTGGCTGAGCGAGCTGGTTTCTGTCCCATTTTCACATTTATATTTAGAGCAAAAGAACAGCCTGGGCCATCATCAAGACAGTGTGCGTGTCTCTGAGAGCACTAAAAATACTTCCAACAGAGTGCTAACTATGTCCTAATGTGGGTTACCCACACAAAATGCCATGATATTCTGAGCTAACAGACAAAACCATCCAAATAATGACCACCTAATTGACTTCAGCCACCTCAGACTATTAAAGTAAATCTCCACTTCATTTCCCAAGGGATGTTATTTTTACCTAGTGGTCAATGAAGACAGACAGAGAGTCGAAGACAATAACCACTCGCAGAACAAACACTGTTAATGCCATTTACATCTACACCGATACCAATTAGCTAATGTGTCAAAGCGATGAATACATTATGACTTTGTCAAAAGTTTTGTTACAAACAGCTGAAACAGATTAGCATTCTCATACACAGTCAGTGTAATAAATATTTAGAATACATGTTTGCCATGGTTTACGTCAGCACTAAGTGATAAAATAACTTCAAACTTCAAAAACTGTGTACATAAATTCCTGCAAACCTTCTGAAAGCACAAACAAGGCAAACTAAACAAGTTCTCACACAACTGAGGAAACTCCTTAGCTCTTGGTCAAACCCATGATAAATTGCTGTTTGCTGTCACAGTTACATAACTCACATAACTCCCATTCATAGAAATTTAATTTGGCTTATTATGTGTACCAAAAATTATGTCATTAAATGAGAAAACTAATTTATGTATTTTTTAAAATGTAATTCAATAATATGGGTGCGCCTGTGGAAAGTACTAGCATACAGGGGTAAACATAGCCTACTGTAAACCTGACTTAATAAGTATTGAGATAGTTTTAAATGTTAACATGTTAAATGTTAAAGTCATTTTGTCGCTGTCTTGTTAAACAGGTGTTAATATTATTTATCATGTCATTTCTCATGACATTTACAATAAATTCTAGAAAAAAACGGAACGTTACAAAATAAACCACTACTCAAAAACTGAAGATCACTGGCCAGTTTCGATACATTTGATTAAACGCTAACATCTCTTATTCAAAAACAAATCCGTAATTTCCTCAAAAACAAAAAAAAAGTATAAAGTGAGAAAATAGCGTTCTGAGCCGTTGTTGAAACATTTGTAGAGAAAGATATATAGAGAATACTTCATTCAAATGAGCATTACGTCCAAAACAAACCAATTTAATAGAAAAACAAGCTAAGAATTTTTTAACTGAACTGTATTTGTTAATATGAGTTATTTGTTTTAATATTAGCTCTGTTATGTGTTTGATGTAGCTGGGCTAATTAGCTTATAGCATGTTAGCCACAGATCCACATCATCGGATCTGGATTATTTCAGGAAAACATTCACATCATAGATCAACTAAATTCAATAAATTACACATACACATATCTAATAAGTTACAGACGTATTATACTTACTAACTAATAGCTGTAATAGATTAAATGTATTTTGTTGTTGTTGAACAAAAGGCTTGACTCAAGCCAGTAAACACACTGAATCAATCCAGTGCTGGTAAAAACGGTGGATTCATGGCAACTTGATCAACATTAAAACGCAAGAAAACACATATAACTCAATATTACTACAAAAAGGTAATGATTTAATTTACCTGGAGGGGCGGATAAGCCCGTGTCGGGTGGACCGGCGGACGCCATTTTGATTCGGGTTTACTGGACCCGATCCCTGACCGGAACCAGACAGACAGACTAGTGTCCGGTTTCCCCAGGACTGACTCTCTGGCACCCTTTACTGTTCCAGAGCTATCTGAGACTATAAGAAGTACTTATTTAATAATTCAAAAAGCGTTTCTAACAACTGTCTACACAAACTATTATTAGATAATACATACGAAGATCTAAATAATAATTTAGAATCCAAGTAACATAATATAATATCCACAGTTTATATGTGCACATATACTGACGACAGTCTTGCCTTGTCGACGTCCCATTAGTTTATGAAACAAACTCGGCAAGCCTTTATGTACAGTGCTAAAAATAACAAAACTGTTCACAGAACAGATAACATCTTGGACAGGTTGAGCATGCATGACATTTTAAGTTATTGCACAATGATATATAATATTATATTAAATATAATATTATTTCAAAGTAAAAAGAGACAACTCCCTGAAAAAAACCCTATGATGGTTGGCTGATCTTAGCTGGTTTAAGCCAGTCTCCCATATCTGATTATGTCAAGCTGTTTATGCCTGAAATAAGAAAAACACCCATTTTTTTGTTGCAGTCTATCTATCTATCTATCTATCTATCTATCTATCATTTGTGCTTGTGCCATGCTGGAAACATAAATGTTGTGCGAGAATAACGTAGAATCACACAAGACTTTTAGTTTTTGTATTATATATATTTTATTATTCAATATAATGTGTTAGATTTGTGGGAACAGATGGGGAAACAGTATAAACACAACATTTTGAACTGTCCAAGCAGTTATGAAATCTCAATCAATAAGACACCTTGCAAGAAAACTGCATGAAAGACATATAATATGCATATTAAAAGACATGAACAAAAAGTGGTACAGGGGTGGTTCACCTCATATATTGAAATGTGTGTGCTCTGTAAAAAAAGTGATGCACATTCATAGTATCAGGATTCTGTCAGGCTCAGATCTACAGAAGCTGGGGGCAGGTCTTCCTCCTACTGTCTTTATCCGCCTTGCCGATATAGCGCAGAAGCAGTTTTGTGGCACATTTGACACGGTTTTTGATTTTGGGTGCACAACAGTAAGGCTTCTCCAGCGCCTTCGCTTTACACATATCATTCAGGTGACTGTCAAGCTACAAGAAAATAATACAGACGGTTTTAATGTAAGACTGTAAGCCAGTAATAAGATAACACTTTTTTAAAAGAGACTATTTACATTTAGATGTATTAAGCAGATTTTATCAAGCACATGGAGCAAATTAGATTTTGCTCTTGTTGGCCTTACCTCAGCCTCTATACATGTAGGTCTCTGCTGTAACACTAGAGGGCAGCACCGTTTAACCATTTGATCTAAAGAAAAGGGGAAACCCTTCCTGTGGGTAAAAAATAAATTAATTTCAGTTACTAATTCTTGAAATATATTGTAAATATTTCCATTTTCCAATGCCTACAGTTTGGTGCATGTTGGTAAAACCAAAAATTAGCTGTCTAAGAATAATAAAAAAAAAGACTTAGTTGAATATATATTTGTTTTTTCACTGTCCTTGAGCCAGTGTTTTGCCATGCACAAGGTTAACCACGTAATCAAACACTGAGATATTTGTTAAATATCCTTGTTTTGACTGGCTTTCATGGCCAATGATATCTAAAAGGAAACAGATAACCCTAAACATAGATAATAAAAGCACAAAAACATCAGCATATCATCTCATGGAAATATTTTAAGAAAACAATGGCTGTGTTACTCCAAATAACCTAAAATCATATTATTCTCATAGTATAAAACACATGACTATTCCAGTATAAAGAGCATTGATTATTTCTTTAAAAAGAAATACTTTAACTTGGCAAGGATGAATTTAACTGATCAAAAGAGATACGCTGCCAATCAAAGGTTTGGGATCAGTACGATTTTTAATGCTTTTTAAAGACTTCTCTGCTCATCTGCATTTATTTGGTTAAAAATACAGAAAAATTGAAAACTGATATGTTAATGCAATTTAAAATAGTGGTTTTCTATTTTAATATACTTTAAAATATAATTGATTCCTGTGATGCAAAGCTGAATTTTTAGCATAATTACTCCAGTATTCAGTGTCACATGATTCTTTAAAAATTATTTTAATATGCTGATTTAATATCAGTGTTGGAAACAGTTGTGCTGCTTAATATTTATTTCTTGTTATACTTTTTTTCAGGATTCTTTGATAAATAAAATGTTAGAAAACAAAAATAGATCTTTTTAAAATTAATCTTGTTCAAAATTAATATTTTTATTCAGCAAGGATATGTAAAGACTTACTATATAAAATACTATATAACTATATAAAATATACTATATACTATATAACTATATAAAAATTGTAAAGACTTATATTGTTAGAAAATATTTATATTTTGAATAAATTATGTTCTTTTTAACTTTTTATTCAGTAAAGAATCCTGAAAAAGTGTCACAGGTTCCAAAAAAAATGTTAAGCAGCAGAACTGTTTCCAACATTGATAAAAATAATAGTAATAAATCAGAATATTACAATGATTTCTGAAGGATCATGTGACACTGATGACTGGAGTAATGGCTGATGAAAATTCAGCTTTGCATCACGGAAATAAATTATATTTTAAAGTATATTAAAATAATAAAAAACCTGTTATTTTGAATTGCAATATTTCATAACCTCACTTGTTTCTGTATTTTTTATCAACATAATTAGCATAAGAGACTTAAAAAAAAAAAACATTAAAAATCGTACTGATCCCAAACTTTTGAGCGGCAGTGCGCACTGTTACAAAACAAGATTCTAGAAATTCTGTTCTTTTGAGCTTTCTTTTTATCAGAGAGCTCTGGAAATGCATTTTGTCATTTATTCACTGTTTTTGATCAAATAATAGCCTTGGCAAACAAAACATTCTTACTGACACCTTATTTAAGTTTATTTCTTAAACATACAATTTTTAATGAAGAGGGACTTACATGCTCTGGATAGCTGTATGTGTCTCACAAAATGTGTCAAGGTTTGGAAGAGCAGCAGGAGTGCTGAATGCTCCATCAGTGGATCTATATTCGGGATCTGGAGCAGAAGCTGCAAAACAGGAATACAGCTCTTCTCCCTTCTTCTTTCCACAACACTCAAACTGCTGTCCTTTGGTTTTCTTCTCGTCTTTACAAAACTTATCAACCATCTTCTTCCACTGAAATAGACAAAAAGAGATACACTTTATAAGAATATTACTGCTTATGACCAACAAACATCACATTTTTTTGTTTTCTTTTCAGCTAAAAGAAATGGTTATATTTAGTCAGGGCTGGGTGACCTAAGCAGAACTGTATTGTTGTGCCCCTCCCCCAAATATTATGGAGAGAAAAACACCTATTATAGGGGTCAAAATACAACTTAAAATATCAAAGTAAATAAATATATTGTAATTACATTTTATTATTTACAAATTACAGTTGTAACTCTAGACCGTTACCACCTATGGCTATTTTATTAATACAGTTTGATTTTATAGTCTCAAACATTCAGAAATCACACTAAAGAAAATTAAGCAGTTTTACTATGATAAAACCATGGTTAATTTTTGTACATTATAGAGGCTGTAGAATTTCTACCACAAAAAGTGTAACAGTAACAACAGTGTAAGTGTAAAAAAGTGTAAGTGTAACAACAGCAAGTACAAGGCCTTTGGAGCCCTTTGCAGGCATTTGTAATAATATGTAATGTACATAAATTGTTTATTTTGAATTACATTATGTATTTTTACAGTGTTATTCAATTACACCATTAGACTATTATTAATTAACCAACTGATCATTGTTTTTTTATATAATGCATTTTAAGTCATTTTAAAGCCTGTTGTTCGCTTAGGTCTGTTTTTATTACTGCAAAAAATATTACCTGAATACGTCTTTGTAAATCATTATTTGAAGTAACAAAACCATGGTTAATTTGTGGTTGCCTTGGCTACAAGAAACATGTTGTTTTTGGTTTTATTCGTAGTAAAAACCATGGTTAATTTTTGTAAGGGAACATAGAAACTCAGCAGATGCATTGGTGGTGAAATTATTAACGGCAATAAAACACGTTATAACGTCAACAGCTAAAAAAAAGTTTCACAGAATATGAATAGGCGACCTGAAAGTGATGCACAGGCTTCATCTTGGGCTTTTTTCCCCCTTTTATTTTCTCTGCGACGCACTGCTGATGTCTTTTCTCGGGCAGAGTTGTCCATCAGTTATGATCATTTGCTTTTAGCCGCCAGGGTTGCCAGGTTTTGAAAACAAAACCCGCCCAATTGCTATTCAAAACAAGCACCAAAACAAGCACAATGGGGTTTTAAGGGGGGTCCCCCGTTAAAAATCGCGTTCTGGGGGATAAAATAAACTTTTTTGTCGGGGTTCCCCTGGTAAATTAGCATTTTAGGGCCAAATATGATGTTATCGGGGTCGATTCCACCCGCGGACATCAAAAACAACCCGCAACCGCGGACTGCAAACAAGTGAGGGCGCAGTGATGGCGCGGATACGGGAATAACACGTCACGCCTACTGCGTTCACCATAAAATGCATTTTTATGTATATGTTTAGGTTTTGTTATGTTCATGTTTATATTTGTATTTGTATTTATGTATATGTTAATATTAATATAGAACCAAATCTATAATTATTATAATTGTTTTTTTTTTTTTTTGAGCAACTGGGATGGTGCCCCCTCGGGAATTGGTGCCCTACCCAGACTGCCTTTAGCCAGCGCCAGTACTGTAGTTTTAGTTCTGGAGTGTTTAGTTCTGCTTAGTTCTGATATTCATATTTTCATACCACATTTTGATATATTTTATTTACCTTCTATCCACCTAATTCTTCAATGCCTAAGTAAGCCAATGGGCGAGACTTCCAGTTCATTATCCGGCCACATTGGCGGCACTGAATGTAAACAATGCTACTGAACCGAACGAAACTCGCGTATTTCTAGATTACTGCTGCTGAAAATGCTCCATTATTGTCATGTTTTGGCCTGTACTACCGGTAAAAACTTTTGGAGTACCAATTGTTATATCAAATCAAGGAACAAAAGGCATTTGTGGCTGGCAAAATTGAACCAGGATTTCCAGGGCAAGAGTGTTTGTTCTTATTATTTCTAGTCAGGTAGGTGAAGCATTAGGTTAATATCTTAATTAATACTGCGCGTAGTATCTTTACCACCTATTTACTTTGTCAAAATATTGAGCTCTTTCCTGTGTACTAAGTCCTTCTCTATGATTTAGCAGCTTCCACATGTTTTTTTCCGTGGTTTAGACAGCATAAATTAGCAGAACAATATATTCAGTAGTACATTAAGCATGCAATCAATGCTGTTGTTTACATCTTCAATATGGTCGGGGAAATAACAAGAAGAATAACAACGTGCAGTAAACGGTAAAACTGTTTGCACTACAAAATAGTGTGTTCATAATTAAGATAATACGTTAAAATAATATGGTAAGACACACTAATTTGAAATATCAAGCAGCAAAACGAGCTGTTTTGTACAGATAAGAATAGCTGGATGCGGATGAGAATGGAAACCAGACCCATAAAAGTTACAAATGGCCATGTCCGCTGTTACAGGAAAAAAAAAGTGGATTGAAATCATTTATCTGGAAGTGTTTTCATGAGTTCACAATGGTTCAGAATTTGTGAATTAAACTAAATAATTTGTGATTTTTGTTCTTCACCTTCTTTTCAGCACAGCGTTGGTCACCCCTTTTGACCTTACAGCACTGGTTATATTCTTTCTCCAGGACATTGATGGCCTTTGATTGACGGACCAGCCAACCGTAGCCAGTGCGAGGAAGACACTTGGGCATGTATCGTGGTCGGATCTTGCGATGACCACAGATGTGCCCTATGTTGGAGGAATCAGGACGTCCAGGTGGAAAACTGATGTTTGGAACTTCGGTCTGCTTCATAAGTGCTTTCGGAGAAGCCACCAATGAGCTGGATGATTAAAAAGAGTGGAAGTTAAGCAAGTTTAAGTATTTATACATTCTCTATTCAGTTTTCTTTTCCTCTATCTCATTTGCAACCCCAAATGTGCTTTTTTTCATGGTGGGATGAATGAGTATTTGCTACATCATCACCTACTATTAGAAAATGACCCAGTGTTGAGGATGACTCATTTTTTCTTTTTACGGGTTGAGATGATGACATACTTTTTTTGCTCCAGAAAAAAAAAAACGCCTCTCCCTTTAATTTACCTACTTTCCATTATAGTTTTGCTCATTTATTCAAGGATTTAATGTGTCAAAATATAATTTGGTACAATGACACAGATATGACTGGTATACTACAGTATTTGACAAACCTGTTGAAAATAAATAAAATACTTTTGAAAATAAGTTAAAGCTTATTATGTGCATAATATATAACTGAATCTTGTCTAAAGAATTCCGGATCTGGACCATAGGATTGATGGAAACCTATAAGGTTTATAAGACTCTTATAACCGAAATTTGGAAATAACATTTTAATTTTGTTAAACATGACCACTTTTGTTTTTGGCCTAATGTATATTCCAAAACTGTTCATAAATGTAAGAGTGACATTTGAAAAGAGGGAGTAATGTTTATTCTATTTAGGTCACTGATTATTTGCCTATAAACCGTCTCACTAAAAACCACGTATGTGGTCAAACATTGTCCAAGATGCACATCTCATACATTGGCAGTTATTATTGCATTAAGAAAATGGTAAAAAAAAAATGCTGTAATGTCATCTAAACATCTGTTTTTAATAAAGCCAAAAATGTTTAATACTACTGAATCTAATTGATTACATTCTGCTACATTAAAGGGATAGTTCACCCAAAAATGAAATTTCTGTCAATATTTACTCACTCTTATGTCGTTCCAAACCCATAAGACCTTTTTCATCTTTAGAATGCAAATTAAGATATTTTCTGATCAAATCTGAGAGCTTTCTTATCCTGCATAGACAGCAGTGTAACTCATACATTCAAGACTCAGAGATAAAATAGTCCATGTAAGATCAATGTTTCAGCTGTAATGTTATGAAGCTACGAGAACAATACGAATTTTTCTTTGCACACAAATGGTATTCTCATAGCTTTATAAAATTAAATTTGAACTACTGTCACATAGACTATTTTAATGATACTTAATACCTTTCTGGGCCTTGAAAGTGTCAGTTGCATTGCTGTCTATGTAGGGTCAGAAAGCGCTCAGGTTTCATCAAAAGTATCTAAATTTGTGTTCCAAAGATGAACAATAGTCTTACAGGTTTGGAACGACATGAGGGTGAGTAATTAATGACAGAATTTTCATTTTTGTGTGAACTACTGTATCCCTTTAATAAAAGTTCTTGATTATTTTGATGTTATAAAAACATAAACTGTAAAAATTGCTCATGTACCTTTCTAGTTACAGTAGTAGCCACATTAGGGTCTTTAATCCACTTCTTTTCATATTTTTTATCATTCATTAAATTAAAAACTGACAGTGTGCCACCTTCTATTCTGTGTCATAGATAACATTATAGACCTGAAGAGAAAAAAATACTACTTCATCAGTTACCAAAAAAAAACCCCACATTCTCAATGTTGTATAAAATTTATTTAGCATTTTTTTTGTAAATATTTAAACAGTCTTTTCATCATTTGAGACCGTCTATCATGTGGCATAACCAATGTTGGTGTCCAACAGGATTCAAAGAAACACTAGTCAGGAGCCACAGGTTTAAAATTGAGAGTGTTTACTAGAGTTCAATTACACAAAATGGTAAAGCTCAATAAAGAGAAGAACCTCCCTTTCAGTCATCTTTTGTACTCTTCACTAAGAGTGTGTGCCTACATATTCTATATGTTAAGTGTGTTACCATATATGTACTTCCCCAGTTGATATCTATAAAAAAAGCTTGAACATTACTAAATACTGTACATGCATTTTACAATTTAAAAATACAGAATAAAATGGTACACAACAGATCAACATTACAGTTATGTCCATCACTGTATTAATGTCAAAAAAAAACAAAAAAAACTATATGAGACAAAAAAACATCATTAAAACAGTTTTGATTTGTGAGGCTTTCGATATGTAAAAAACAAGAAGAGGGAGCCAATATAAAACATAAATGTGAGATCTTGGCTTACAGAAATATATACCATAAAATAAATGCTAAAAATGCTTTCCTAACATCTTTTTGTAATACTGATATGTTGTTAAACCCTTAAGCATAGTAAAAATTCATTTTGATTCATTCAGGTAACATTACAAACATTTGATTTTGACAGTTTGATTTGTAAAAAAAAAAAGACCATTTAAAACCTCATTAAACCAAAAACATACTGAATATTAGGGATGGAATGATGTACCCAGAGATGGTTGAAAACAGATAAAAATAAGTGATGACTGGAGTTGGTTGATATGTTAAACTAATCGTGATGTAATTGAATGTCTCTGTATAATGCTTTGTTTACAGTGGTAACCAAGAAAAACTCTGCATTGCTGCTGCTCCATTAGCGCCACCTGCTGTCAGAGAGTGAATTTGCGCTCTCATTCGGCCTGTCAGCTGTTTGTTTCGTCAAGATGTTTTATGTAGTATAGTTCCACAAAGCTAAAGTCAGACCACTCTATTTTTGCTTCAAATTTTGAATATATACAATCTAATTTACCCCCAAAACTGCTCATGCTGCATGTGTATAGCTTCTTTGTGATTAAAATGCAGCGGTTGCCTTTTATTTGTATGATTTATTGATTCAATTTGGGATTGGTTTTAAAATTTCAATTAAGTTATGTCCTTTGACATAATTCAATTTAACAAAAATGTGCAGCATTTTTATGAGAAATAATTAAAGTACATGTTTTAATTTATAATTTGTCTTGAATCTCATTTTGAAAAAAAAAACATCGTGAGAAAAAGCTACGAATCATGAAATCAGTATTGTGAATTGTATCACATTGTGAGTTAAGCGAATCATTGCATCCCTACTGCATATACTCCAGTAGAAACCTACCCTTTGCAAGCGGTGGGGTTATATTTGAAGCCTCGAATCTTTTTTGAAGTGTCGGAATCTGAGACCTCGGAGAAGACTTGATATGAAGAATGTATACCCTCCTTATCAAAACAGCTCCATCTGGCATTTCCGCTCTTCTTGCAGCAGTGGTAGTGACTGGTCTTAATACTGAATTCCTGAGTACAGTAGGCAGACAGACTCTTCTTCCACTAAATGTTTGGAAAGACAATAGTCAGAAATAAACAAACAAATGAAAAACGCTTGAACTGCAATGAGGTACATCCACAATGAAACAGAGAAAAAGAGACCACAACAGTCATGAAAGAATTCAAAGTCAAAACTGTTTACTTTAACATTGGCCCATTTCAGACTGCCAATATTTTGGATACTTTCTCACCAAAGACTACATAGCGAAATGAAAACAAAGAGAGATTTTGTCTAAAGCGCAAATATTTCCTCAGTGGTGCATAACAATGTCCATATGAAGACAAAGTAGAAAACAGAACTGAGCTACATCAAAAAAATGAAAGTTGATTCAGATGTGGTAAATTACAAAAGGAAAGCAGTGGAAAATAACTTTATTTGTCTTTATATCTAAATATGATTTAATAAGAAATTTACTTTCTGTAGAAATGCTAATCCTCCTAAATCTGCAGTCTCTGCTTTAACAATGTGAGGAATCTAGAAACAGTTAAAAACTGGATCATTTAAACCAGATGTGAGTGTAAACAAACACTGTGACTCAGTGGGGCAAAAACACTGCGGTTTGTTTTGTTTGTTTGCGAAGGGCAACGCTGCCTCAAACAATGACTGAGGTTTGGTGCTGGATGGATAAATGAGAGGCGTGTTTAGGAAACCTGCTTAGAAACAGGCAATAGACATGTTAGCACAAGCTAACACTTTAGGTTCTATCATCTAAGGTTTGTGGTTAACACAAGCTGAGGAAATTATGTTTTAATTTATTCTATAACATAAAATATATCAGTAATACCATACATGCCATTTTTCCCAAACACGTCCTGGCCAGCATTTCTATATTGTCTAAAATATCCAGGTCTTCCTGTTTTCATACTTGCGGAAAGTAATGATGCAACAGTAGTTTGACCAATAACAAGCGGCATGTTGCATAATCGACCAATCACGGTGCATGAGAGACAAAACGATGCAAAACAAAGCCAAAACTTGGATATTTTAGGCACTATAAAAATCCTGGCCAAGATGTGTCTGGAAAAAATGGCACATGTGGTCATTCTTTTTTACTTGTGTTGAAAAAGGCAGTTGCTAACAAATATCTAAATTGGAGCTTCCGTTTAGCTTTTTGCTTTTGTGATTGTACACTACCAGTCAAAAGTGTCTGAACAGTAAGAGAAGTCTCTTTTGCTCACCAAGCCTGCATTTATTTGATCCAATGTACAGCAAAAACAGTAAAATTCTAAAATATTTGTACTATTTAAAATAACTGTTTTCTATTTAAATATATTTTAAAATGTAATTTATTCCTGAGATTTCAAAGCTGTATTTTTAGCATCATTACTCCAGTCACATGATCTTTCTAATAATTCTAATATTCTGATTTGCTGCTCAAAAAACATGTATTATTATTATTATTATTATTATTATTATTTAAAAACAGCCGAGCAGATTTTTTTTAGGTTTCTTTGATGAATAGAAAGCATTTATCTGAAACAGAAATCTTTTGTAAGTTCATAAATGTCTTTATCATCACTTTTGATCAATTTACAGCATCCTTGCTAAATAAAAGTAATAATCATTTCAGAATGATTTCTGAAGGATCAGGTGACACTGAAGACTGGACTAATGATGCTGAAAATTTTGCTTTGATCACAGGAATAAATGACATTTTCCAATATATTCAAATAGAAAGCAGGTATTTTAAATAGTAGTAATATTCCACAATATTACTGCTTTTGCTGTATTTTGGATCAAATAAATGCAGGCTTGGTGAGCAGAAAATAACATTAAGGTATAATAATATCAAGACTCTCACCGCTTGTTCAGCACAGCAGACTTGCTCTTCCTGTGTTCCATCAATGGCACAGCAGACAGCGTACCAGGACTGGAGTTGATTGACAGCCTCAGCCTGTCGAACCTCTCGGCCAAAGCCATCCTGAGGAAACGTGTCCTTAGGGTACCGGACTGGAGCTTTGCTAAACTGACAGATATCTTGCAGGTTGATTGTAGTTGGAAAGGCTGGTGGGAAATCAACATTTGGTGCCATCCTGGGTCCCATGGAGCGAGGGCGAATAACCGGGTTACCTGATGAGGCAGATGAGAGATTTAAAAAATTTAGAAACACCAATTAAACATTTTGAAAATTTCAACTTTATATAAACGTATAAAAGGTTTAGCTAAAGACCACTTTTATTCAGCTCCCAAATTAAAACATTATAGCATGCAACTGTACCTAATGGGGCATTCTCAGGGTGAAAGTTAGAGGCTGTATTCTGATTCATGTCTGAAAAGCCTGCAGCTAAAAACACACAAAGAACACCCAGGAAATTATGTAAAACACCATCCAACAGATTAATCAACTTGTCATTGAGAAACAGCCAATGGAAAAAGCAAACAATCACTCACCCATCAATTTGGTAAGGTCAGGGAGAACTGGTCTCTGCAACATCCAGTCCCGCTCTGAAATCAGCCACAGAAAGTGTATACTCTTACTTTACATATTTTAAAAAGTCACTTTTTATTTTATTAATTGGTAATACTTAACAGCTACAGAGTCAAAAAGTCAACACATTCATTTTAACAAATCAAAACACATCAATCACTGATCATGAGCGTACCCTCAGGGATAAATGGCAACTCTTTCTGAAGGCCATCTGCAAACCAAAAAGATAAAAAAAACAATCAGGTCAGGCACCTGACACAAGCATGGCTTAGCATTAGTAAAAAAAAAACCCAAACGTTTCTCTAGGACAGTGGTTCCCAACCACGTTCCTGGAGGTCCCTCAACACTGCATGTTTTCCATGTCACCTTAATCAAACAAACCTGATTCAGATCATCAGCTCATGCATATGGAAAATGTGCTGTGTTGGGGGGCCTCCAGGAACGTGGTTGGGAACTACTGCTCTAGGACATGCTTTTTATCACCCAGAGAACCAGAAAACCCTAAACAGAGCCAGGGCTGACTGATAACAGAACGGTTTGTGAGGAGGCTGCAAAATCTCAGCAATTCTAATGAGCGAAATTTAGTGGGCAACAACGGTCCACTGTCTACTAGCTACTGACAATAGTGTAGCAATGTATGAAGGAGGTCAGGCATCATTGACCAACTTGAATATATTGTAAAATCTGTGTGAGGAAATTTTGTGTGACCACAGCGGCTTTCAAACTGTGTGACACGCCATGTTTGATGCTTTTTAAAACAAAACATAATGGTCAATCGTTCAAGTTTTTGAACAGTAAGAGTTTTAACGTTTTTTAAAGTCTCTTCTGCTCACCAAGCCTGCATTTATTTGATCCAAAGCACAGCAAAAACAGTAAAATTTGGAAACATTTTTACTATTTAAAATTACTGTTTTCTATTTGAATATATTTTAAAATGTCATTTATTCCTGTGATTAAAGCTGAATTTTCAGCATCATTACTCCAGACACACAATCCTTCAGAAATCATTCTAATATTCTGATTTGCTGCTCAAAAAACATTTATTATATTTTGTTGAAAACAGATGAGTAATTTTTTTCAGGTTTCTCTGAAGAATAAAAAGTTCAGAAGAACACCATTTATCTAAAATAGAAATATTTTGTAACATTATAAATGCTCATTTTAATGCATCCTTGCTAAACAAAAATGTTGATTTCTATAGTTTCTTTCCTTAAATTTTTTTTTTCAGATAAATGCTGATCAAAGAATCCTAAAAATATAGCTAATAATAAATGTCTCTTGAACAGCAAATCAGCATATTAGTATGGTTTCTGAAGGATCATGAAACACTGAAGACTAAACCAATGATGCTGAACATTTAGCTCTGATCACAGGAATAAAATACATTTTAAAATATATTCAAATAAAAAAACAGTTATTTTAAATAGTAAAATGTCTTTATAAAACTTTACAACTCTTACTGTTGAAAAACTTTTGACCGGTAGTGTAAATATTTGCAGATGAATTGCTGTCGCGCTGACATTTACAATGACACATTGGCGGCGTGATATGGTATAAAGTCGAAACTATAGCTAATTCAAACAAACCTTCGTCCACGACCTCGTCAGTAATTTCCATTTGAACAGGAGAGTCTGGAAAAGTAGGACACATTGACTTTAGTCATTAGTGGGTAAAAAAAAAAAAACTTGGATAACATCCAGAACATCTGCACGCATGTTTTTATGTAACTCTGGTTACCACGGAAAAGATCTGATCACATAACACAGCCTTACAAAACTTGCCATAAATAAACAACAAATCATTTCTATACTATCGTGAACGCCACAACAATTAATATTCCTTCCTTTAAATCCTGATCATAACATAAATAATATGCAAAAGTGACCAGTGTCTGAGCTATGTGTTTTGCAAACGACATGAAAACATGACGTGACGCAGGCCTAAAAAGTTGCATTTACCTTCCGATGCATAGCACAGGAGAGCAAGTAAAAGCGTCAAATAAAGTCCCGTGGCGACTGGAGAAGTCATGGTTGGTGATGTGCCCTCAGTCCAACAATTCTCGGTTGAAGTTGAAGTGTATGAGACGCGGAGCCCACTGACCGTGTGTTCACCGTTCCGCTCTCGAGCTTTTAAAGGCAAACCCTCCTTTACATGAGTCAGGACGCGTCAAGTTCAGGAGGAGATCATAGGGAGGAGATGGAGGAGGACCATCTTCTGCTTTCGCGGGCGTGCTGACACACTTTAGCTACCGTCACAGAAGTTCGCTTCTGTTTATTTTTTTAAATAACCTACCAGTTACCATGCCCCGTCCTCTGCCAGGCTAATCTCGAAAATAAAAATTAATAAGGACGGGAACGAGGGCAGTGTTTACTGTCAAAAATACACTTTTCATGTCACTTCCTTTCCCATATTTGATCTACACGAGTTGCGTTGTCTTCCTAAAAGTATTTTTTTCTTTGTGACTTCAACTACTTAAAAAAACCTGAAAACCAAAAAAGTGTCAAATCTGAAACTGTATGACAATCTGTTGAATGTTACAAAATTTGATTCACTATGTATTTTGTTTCTTATTTTTACTGTATTATCATATTTTGTTTACACTGTTTACTGTTATATTTCTGTTACTGTATTCGTTGTTACTGTTAACTTTTTATACCAAGTACCACCAAAATATTTGGCTCTCCAAGTAGCCTACCACCATAATGATCAGCATTAAAATACAGTAGTGGGCCTAACTATTCAACTACAGTTCTTCACAGTTCAAAAACGAGGTAGTTTTAGTCCTAATAAGGATATTTATTGTTGTCAGCCACTTTAACACTTTAAATACACAGTTTGAACATTAACACTGCACAGGTAAATACACTTAAATAATGATTAAATTAAAATGTATTTTACCTAAAACATAACTAAAACTGCACTGTACTTGTAAATGTTTAATAATAAACTAAAACTTTACTCAAATAAAGATGAACTTATATTGTATTGTTTTAAACATTAATTTATATTTAATTTAGTGATTCATCTGCTTACTACCGCGATTGGTACTCCTACCACATTTTGAGAACCACTGTGTTAAATCATGCAATGTTCTATGCTAGCAATATGTTAAATCATGCTAACAGTATGTTAGTAATGTGTTATATCATACAGGCTAAATTATGGTAATTATATTAAGTTAATGCTAACAGCATGGTAGCAATGTGCTAAATCATGCTAGCAATGTGTTATATCATACTAGCAACAGGCTAAATTATGGTAATTATTTTAAGTTAAATATGCTAACATGCTAAAAGTTAGTATGCTAAGGCATCTATTTATCATCTATCTACATATTTATCTATTATCGACTTTATTGCCTTAAAATATTCAAATTTTAAACTTTAAAACTACTTCAAAGTATTAAAAAATTTCAAACTTTCTAATCTAGCTTCTTCTAGTCAATTTTTAAAGTTTGTTATTAAACTTTACTCATATAGTTAAATCCACATCCCTTCCATATAGTGCAAATTGGGGTTTTCATTCCAATAAATAAACTCAAGGAAGGGAATTTCTATATAGACACATACCTCAAGAGTCTTTGTAACAACTGCAACAAAACACTATTATTTTCCTTTTTTTTAACTAGACAAAAGTAAATTACGGAGCAAATAATGATGTCCTGTGACAACATGCCCCAACAGGGCCGTAGCTGAGATATGCAGGGCCCTGTGCAGGTTGTACCTGCGGGCCATATTTGAAGTTGTGTAATTAGGCTAGCACAAATAAATAGAACAAAATACAATTAAACTTGATTTTCAGGTCTGTTCCAATAGAAATTTAATTAACAAATGTAAAGTAGCATTGAATAGTCACTGTTTGAATAGCCTAATCCTTGTTAAAGCTACAAAAGTCATAGCCTAGTTATTCAGTAAAGAGCAGTGACTGATTTTCTCTGGATTTGTTTCTTTTGTTTGCTTGGATTAACATTAAGGACACCAAAAACAGCTGGTAAATTAGGCGAGGTCACTTTAAGACACAACACATGGATCCAATATAATGATAGGCCTATGTTTCTTAACTGTTTACATTCACTTAAGACATAACTGACATTTTCAACAATACTTACCAAGACACAGCACGCAAGTACTGATTTAAGTTCTTTCAGGTCTTCTTGCGCTTAAATGCTTTAATACCGCTTGAATGTTTAAACTGGAAAGACTTTAAAACATGCGGCAATGTGCAACAATGATCATTCAGGGAGTCCTTCAACTGTCCCAAACATCTTTCACACACTGAAGCCCCTGACAGCTGTGCATGGGCACTATAATTGTCACCATCTTTTGCCCCACTGGTGGGACATTTTGTCAGGCTATAAAGTGTTTCCATTAAACATTTTTCAACAACTTTTGAAAACAATGAAACAATTCTGAAACACGCATGTAAAACGTGACTATAGACTAGGCTATTAACCCTACACATTTCAAAACAGAAGTTTAAATGTCTATCATCTGACAATTATGCCAAATATCAAACTTTTTGAAAACATTTTCATATCTTTTCTTAAAATCTACCTTCATTAAATACTTAATTTGATTGTGCAATTTTATTTTTTTTTATCCAACAGATAAACACAAATATTAGTAACAATACTTAAACAGAAAAGTTTAAATTTAGGGTTAATTTTTTGGAGAGTTGTTTAAAGCTGGCATTCAAAACTAGGGAAAAATACATCTGTGTCAATGGACTTTTGACTCATAACGTAGTCACTGGATGGCCTTAGGAAAGTGCCAGGTTACAACTAACCTTTTTTTCCCATTGATCATGCTGTATTAGTGGTGAATAAAACATCAGTTGACTACTAATTTAATGATACAACCTGTTTCACATACGACACTAGCAGGGTTGGGTTGCCAGTTCCTGAATGTATTCAGGGTG
This sequence comes from Cirrhinus molitorella, assembly GCA_033026305.1. Taxonomy (NCBI): domain Eukaryota; kingdom Metazoa; phylum Chordata; class Actinopteri; order Cypriniformes; family Cyprinidae; genus Cirrhinus; species Cirrhinus molitorella. Next base: position 21,940,829 of record CM065123.1, on the reverse strand, counting down.
GTGTGATGATGGTTTCAGTCTCTATAATTCCTGGAACTCCAGTCTAACAAGTCTCAATATTGTGTAATCACTTGCTTTAAACCAATGTAGTAAAGAAATTCAAAATTACCATTCGTTCTTCTTAGGATTCTTTCTAACAATGCACTTTTAAGCCTTTTAAGGATATGTCATATGTGACCCTGGACCACAAAACTAGTCTTAAGTAGCATGGGTATATTTGTAGCAATAGCCAAAAATACATTGTATGGGTCAAAATTACTGATTTTTCTTTTCTTTAAGCCAAAAATCATATTTAGTACATTTCCTACCATAAATATATAAAAACTTAATTATTGATTAGTAATGCATTTCAAAGAACTTTATTTGGACAAATTGTAAGGGTGATTTTCTTAATATTTAGATTTTTAATATTTTAATATTTAGATTACAGTACCTGTATCTCAGCCAAAAATTGTCCCATCCTAACCAAACCATACATCAATGGAAGTTTATTTATTCAGCGTTCAGATGATGTATACATTTCAATTAAAAAATGACCCTTATGGCTGGTTTTGTGGTCCATTGTCATTATCTGACATTTATGTTCATGTTCACATTATTCATGTTAAATTGCACATAATCTATATTGGAGAATGCCTCCCCCAGTCATATTTCTGTATGTTCCTACAAGTTTTCCTTTAGCAGAAGAAAAAAAGAAGGAAAGGATGTTAATGTTTATAGCTAAATTAATGATGCTGTAAGTTCCAGGATGCCTGAGATCTTATTTTTTCCCCAAACACACTCAGGAAACACTGAGATTTGCAAATATTACCTTTTGCCATCTATCATTTGTTTTAATCTCAGATACTCCTTTTCAAAATTCACTCCTTGACTAGATTTGCCAACACTACCATTACAACACCATCATTATCATACTGCGTGACTAACCAGAGATAAAACTCCCTTTTACCATTAAGGGACGGTCATCAAAAACTTTTAAAAACAAAATCTATCTTAACCCTATAAAGCCTACTTTGTTACATCTGATATGCCAATTTCTAAAGCCTCTAAACTGTAAACATGATTAAAGTTTACTTTGTAAACTTTGTACATAATCTACTACATGCCTTCTGTCATCTGATTGAGTTTAAACGTTTTAAGCAAGTAAAAGGCCTTTTTGTATAATTAAAAAAATGTTTTAGCTGTGCTTTATTGATTTTTATAAAGTAAATGCAAGAATAACTTTTATATTGTTAGTAATATTTAAAAATGAACACTTACTGGACTGAAGCAGCATTCATGCTTATTTGATTATTTATACATTTTATTTATATTATATTAAAACTTATATCAAATATGATAGATCAGGCTTTTGAAGAATCTTTATATCTCTCATTTTTATTGTATTGCTTCACATTACATGTTTTGCCCCATGAGAAAAAAAAGAGCTTTTTAAATATTACATTTGTAAAATGGAATTTAAATATAATCTGACTAAGACATATGATTGGACTGACAACTGATATTTACACTACCAGTCAAAAGTTTTTGAACAGTTTTTTTTCTGCTCACCGAATCTGCATTTGTTTGATCCAAAGTACAGCAAAAACAGTACAAGTCTGAAAATATTTATATTATTTATATTTATATTATTATTATCAATATTTAAAACAGTTGAGTACATTTTTTAGGATTATTTGAGGAATAGAAAGATCCAAAGATTTAAATAAACAGCTAAATTATACACTGCTATACTATTTAAAAGCTTGGAGCTTGATTTCTAAAGAATCATGTGACTGAAGTAATGATGCTAAAAATTCAGCTTTGAAATCACAGGAATAAATTACATTTTAAAATATATTCACATATAGTAAAAATATTTCAAAATTGTACTGTTTTTGCTATACTTTGGATCAAATAAATGCAGGTTTGGTGAGCAGAAGAGACTTCAAATTAAAACTGAGGTATTTTTTCCCTTTATTCTGAGGTGTTTATTCTCCTTTGTCATACTATGTGGGGCTATTAAAGCCTGATACATCAAATACACATGCAAAGCAATGTGTTCTTTTTCGCCTTCTAAAGGATCAAATACTGTTCCATTTAAAAAACAAAAATTATTATTTAATATGTCAGGGTTTACATGTTCAAATATTCTCAAATAAATACTAGTCAGTCTATGGTCATTTAATTGTTTGTCTCCTAATACATTTCTTGAGGATTATTTTATTTGAAACTGAATACTTTGTTAGTCTTACCCAACACTCTAAAATGTGTACTATGGACAAATTTTTAACACAACCTTCTGTGAACTCTCTGTGCAACTGGCTTAAAATGAAACCAAAATAGGTTGTAAATGATAAAAAAGGGCTAAATTACTAGAGGCATCAGCAATAATCAAAAGGTGAACAAATAAGCAAATTAAAACATGTTAAATGTTAATTTACAAACTTTTTCAGGTATATATAGTAATTTCTAAGCAATAGTTGAGTTTAATAAAACTACACAGAAGATTTGGTTAAACATTTAATCCATATTTCACCCAGCGCTGGGTTGTTTTTAACCCAGCATTTTTTTAAAGTGAAGTAATTATTTTCTTGAGAAATTTACTATATCCAATTCTGAATAAGGGTATTAAAAAACAACAACTCATAGTAATGTTTTTATTATGCCAGCTGAATTTAGTTTCAGTGTGATGGCTCGCTGATTTTGGCTCTAGGTAGGGCTGGCGGGAATATCGCAGATGTGGAATTAAGCAATAGAAACACTGAATTCTCAGAAACTGCGGAGATAGTCCAGTTTTGGTCTTACTAACACAACTTACTGATTCTAACGGCCTTGCCACAGCAGTGATTGCCAGACACAACATTTCTTATGTTGTTACGTCTTTCTGTGAGTCAGACACTGCTTTGTTTCCCTTGGACACACAGTATCAACATAAACAAAGCCATGTGACATACAGTCATGTGAAAAAGTTAGGACACCCTATTGAATTCCATGGTTTTCTGTATCAGGACATAATAATAAAAAAATATCTGGTCCTTGACAGAACTTAAAAATTGGAAAATAAAACCTCTGATCAACAACAATACATGACATATTGCACCATGTCATTATTTATTTCATAAAAATAAAGCCAAAATGGACAAGCCATGTGTGACAAAGTTAGGACACCCTTACTCTTAACATAGGATTTAAGAGGATTAATAGCAGTTAGGCGCTGCTAATCAAATGCCGTTGAATAACTGATCATGAGCAAGAGTTAGCACTTCTATAAAAGCAGACATTTTGGCAGTTTGCTGATCTGGAGCTTTCAGGTGTGTGTTAACACAATGGCAAAGAGAAAAGACATGAGCAATGATCTTGGAAAAGCAATTGTTGCTGCCATCTATCTGGGAAGAGTAACACAGCTATTTTCCTATATAAAGTCCATTATTCCACAGTGAGGAAGATTACTCACAAGTGGAAGACATTCAAGACAGACACCAATCCTTCCAGGAGTGGACGTCCCAGGAAATTCACCCCAAGATCAGACCATGTAATACTCAAATGACAGACAACCCAAGAACTTCACCACAGACTCGACAGGCCTCAGTTAACATTTTAATTGAAAACGTTCATGATAGTACAATTAGAAAAATATGGAACAAGTATGGCATTTTTGAAGGCTTGCCAGAAGAAAACCTCTTCTATCTAAAAAAAGCATGGCAGCATGGTTTAGGTTTGCAAAGATGCATCTGAACAAACCATAAGAATTCTAGAACAGTGTCGAGACCAGAGTGGAGATGTTTGGCCATAATGCACTGCGCCAAGTTTGGTGAAAACCTGCAGAGCGTATCAGCACAAACACCTCATATCAAAAGTCACACATGCAGGTGGAGGGCTGATGACTTTGAGCTTGTTTTGTAGCCATAGGACCTGGGGACCTCACAGTCATTTAGGCAGCCATGAACTCCTCTGTATATCAAAGTATCCAAAGTCAAATGTGAGGCCATTCGTCTGACAGCTAAAGCTTGACCAAAATTGGGTCATGAAACAGGACAATGATCCCAAGCACGCCAGCAAATCAACAGAACGGCTGAAAAGAAAAGAATCAAGGTGTTGCGGCGGCCCAGTCAAAGTCTAGACCTCATCCTGACTCAAATGCTGTGGTGAGAGCTGTCCAACATTGTAAAGAAGAGTGGGCCAAAATTTCACCAGAACAATGTGAGAGACTGAACAAGTAATACAGGAAATTATTACTTCAAGTTATTACTGCTAAAAGTGGATAAAAAAGTGGAACATGCCACAGTGTGATTTGTCATGTAATGTTGTTTATCTGAGGATTTATGTTTCCAAATGTTAAGACCTACCCATGTCCTGATACAGACAACAATGGAATTCAATAGGGTGTCCTAACTATTTCACATGACTGTATATGCTGCACTGAGGACCTGGGAACTAAATCCACTGTTTTCATTTGCTCTGACATGTTGACCTACATTAAATGATGAATGTTTACTAAATTAATAGAGCAAAGTGCTATATGAATCGAAACTCTGTGTCAGCAAGATGAGTCAGTGAAAAGAGAAGTAAAAACACTAAAAAAAAAAAGGAAAGGAAATGCACAGCATGGTAAATAAAGTTATTATATTACAAAGTGTTATTTTTGTCAGGACCACCAACGTCAAAGATAACTGACGACTAGCATACAGTTTGGTTCTGGTTCTAGTTTGGTTCTGTTCTAGGCAAGAACTCCCTGCATCCATGCAGCCTAACATACACTCTTAAAAATAAAGGTTCCAAAAGGGTGCTTTTGCAGTGATACCATAGAAAAACCATTTTTGGTTCCCCAAAGAACCTTTCAGTAAACAGTTTCTAAAAGAACTATTTTGAAGAGCATTTTAGACTATAAAGAACCTATGCCTTTGAAAGATTCCATAGATGTTCAAAGTTCTTCATAAAACCATTGATACCAATAAAGAACTGTTATTTTTAAGAGTATGGATGAGAGCAGGGAGATCAGCGACAACCTACTAGGGTAAACAGAACAAAACCAACATAAAAATGTATTGCATTAATGTTAAATATTTTAATGTAAACATTTTAGAAATGAGTCTGATTCCAAGGGGAATCAGACTAGGGATTTAGGGATTTTCAGGGAATAGTTCCAGACATGTCTTGATCACATTACAGTTCAATATCACTACGTCAAATGATTTCAGTTATTTATTTCAAAGGTCCCTACAGCAACTGTTTTTGTTGCAGTTAAACTTACAGTTTCACTAGAGACACTGAATCTGACACACAGATTCAAGTAATTCACCCTTATCCCTTAACCCTCTCTCATTTAAGTGCCTCAAGCCTCTGTTACTATTTTTAAAATGATTACACTCACACTGCAATTCACCTGTGACTCAAGACTGAACACAATGGTGGTTTAATAGCAAACACATAATTCACTTTAACCTGGTGAGTTTAAGGACACCTTACAGTGGCTCAAGCCTCTGTTACTATCTTTAAAATGATTAAACTTACAGTGCAATTCATCTGTGACTCAATACTGAATACGATGGTGATTTTATAGCAAACTCAACAGTTTCTCTATTTTTAATGCAGTTTTCTTCCTCATTCTAACATTTTAGGGAGCTTTTCCCTTAATACATGGAAAAGAAGGAAAGGACACTAATGTTTTATAGGAAGTTGAACATTCGCAAGAGCTAAATGTCTGATGCCGTCATTTTAAGAATGGCTGTTTTTTTCTCCCTGAACATAAACTGAGTGGCCTACTTACTGTCAAAGAGAAATGATGCTTTGATTTTTGCAAATATCAACATTTGCAATCTGTTCTTTTGTTTAATCCCAGTTAAACAAGGGCCTGTTGAATGATTGAATGTGATTCATTTAGGGATTTTCAGGAAAACGCATGGCTAAAATAGTTTGAGGCAGGTATTAACTGCATTAAAATTTAATATCAATTTGCCAAAATATTTCAGTTATTTATTTAAAAAGTCCCTACAGCAAAAGAACCAAAAACTACATTGATCAAGCAAACATATTTTAAACAATATAGGATAAATGAACAAGATGGAAACGTTGCTGTTCTTGAAGCAGTTAAACTTATAATCTCACATAGATTCAAGCAATTCACACATGCATAAACAAATTTCTCTTTCTCTCTCTCTGTAGCCATTGAGAACAGGAAACGAAGTTCTATCTCTACTGGTTGTGGGCCGTGTGTTTCACCTGGTTGCCTGTTGACAGTCACATTGCCTGTCAACACTGCTCAAAAAGTTGCCCCGTGTTTCATCACCTTTACAGCACTTCAAGATCCTCCATCTCTAAAAATGATTACACTCACAATGCATTTCACCTGTGACTGAAAACTGAACACAATGGTGATTTAATAGCAAGCACATAATTTATTTTGACCTGGTGAGATCAAGGATACATTTCGGTATGTCTCCATTACAATCTCTAACGTGTGACTTAAGACCAAATACGATGGTGATTTTATAGCCCATGATTTATTATGACCTAGTAAATTTAGGGATACATTAATGTCATTCTTCCCTTTAAATCAAGTCTAACATTTTGAGGTGCGTTCCCTTAATACAAGGAAAACAGAAGGAAAGGACGTCAGTGTTTTACAGGAACAGTTGAACATCCACAAAAGCTAAACGTTTGATGTCATAATTTCAAGAATGACTGAAAACAAACTGTGTGGCCTACTTATTGACAAAGATAAATGTACTTTGATATTTGCAAATATCAACATTTGCGATCTGTTATTTATCTGACTGCTAAATTGGGGCTCCCTAATGTTCTTCTCCAGGTTCCCTTGACAGCCTGTGCACTCAGTGGTTTCCATCTCGTCCTTATTTCTCATTCTACTGTCCCCACAAGTCTTACCATTTCTGGGAACCACTATGAGGAGTTTATGTTCCCATTTCTAGCAACCACCAGGTCCTGGGCAGTGTCTCTCCCTCCACACTGACCGTATAATTGTGCCATTAATCTGCTCCATGGTACTTCTCCTCCACGGGGATGGTTGTATTACCTCTCAGGCCCTGAGTGTGAGCCCATGGGCAAGTACATTTGCAATTCTCTGGCAGCCGGCCTCATTTGCCCCACTTCTTCTATAGCCGGCCTTGGTATCTCTTCATGGAGAAGAAGGATGGATCCCTTCGTGCTTGTATTGATTATCAGGGGCTGAATGACATTACTGTTAAAAACAGGTACTCCCTACCTTTAATGTTATTAGTCTCTGAGTTATTGCAAGGAGCAGAATTCTTTACAAAGTTGGACTTCTACAATGCAAGTATTGAGTCATGCCATTTGGGCTGACCAATGGCCCGGCTGTCTTCAAAACACTGTTCAATGACGTGCTGAGAAACATGGTAAACAAGTTTGTCTTTGTGTACCTGGATTCTCATTCTCTCCAGGTACACATCCAGCACATCAGACAGGTTCTGCAACAGCTGCTTGAGAACAAGCTCTATGTTAAGGCTAAGAAGTACTTGTTCCATGCAAGGTTTGTTCTGTTCCTGGTGTTTATCATTTTGGCGGGGTCTGTGTAGACCCAGCCAGGGTAAGGGCCATCTCTGATTGGTTGACTCCGGACTCTATAGCCAGATCACTGCACCCTTAATGGCTCTCTTCTTCACCCTTTCTGTGGCTTCCTCAGGCTCAGGTTGCTTTTGTGATGTTTAAGATCTGTTTTGCTTCTGCTCGTGCACAAGCGTTGTCTCCAATTTTTCCTCCACCAGTCTGTTGTCGGGCTTCCATTCTCAGAATAACAGGCAGTCCAAGTTGCCAAACAGGACTTGGAGCGGATGCTGGGCTGTCTTGCCTTGCGTGCCTACTTCACCTACTTTACTCTCTCCATTTCAGTGTTGCCTGGGTTATCAGCCTCCTCTTTTTCATCCACAAGAGCTTGAGTCTGTGGTTCACTCTGCCCAAGCATTCATTTGACGGTGCCATAACATGTGGTAGAGGGTTAGGGAAGCCCTTTGTCTGAGCAGAGAGAAGTGTCAAAATCTCAGCTGTCATCGGATTTGGCTCTCCACAAGAGACTTGCCTCTTAAGGTTCCAGTTTGCAAGATGACTCTGCAGTTCATGCGGCCATACCCTATTGACAAGGTCCTGAAAAGGTGCATCTCAGGATCCTACCTTCTCTTCATTGTGATCATCTTGTTTTTCATGTGTCTCGGATCAAACCTGATTTTCCAACACATTCTCACTCCCAACTCGTCGCTTGGACAGGACCCCTCTGCATCACTTTTTGATGCACAGGGTACCCCTTCAGTGTCATTTTTTCGACGGGTCCTCCATCACTTTAAATAAGAAACCTTTGATGTCAATTTGCTAGAGAAAGGCATTGAGAATTTTATCGTCATGATTAAATTACATATTGGGTAATAATTTTTCTATTATGGTATATATGTTGGGGTGTTTTTTTATGTAAACAGTCAAAACTATTTTTTTTTTGCAATGCACTATTTGCACATTTATGAGCACAAAACCCAACCCCTGCCCCTAATCCTAACCATTTGTCAACATAAAACACAGATATAACAGGTAGATACAACTACAGTCACAATGTATTTAAAAAGTATTAATATTCCAAGTCTTCCGAGGCAAAAAGATTGACCGATTAGAGGAATAGACACAATGGTTGTCTCTATCCGCCATAAAGCTCATCCTGTGTGCAGTCTGTCTGTGCAAATTAAAAAATGGTTAGTCAGCAAAATGGTTGTGAATGCCATTGGCTCTTGTGTGTCTCATGACCGATCATGCTAAACAAGTTTGGGAAAGTGTAAATATAAAAGTATAAATTTATATAAAAATGATTTCTATTTTTGCAAATGCATGCAAACCTTTAAATGTGATGCGGAATGCAAACAGCTAAAAGCAATGGTGGACCCTGCACATCCAAAAGTGCTTAGGGTACCCTGAGCGTCAAAAAATGACGCCAAGGGGTCTTGACCAAGTGTCTATAACCACGTGCACACTTCAGCTAAATTCGGTTGTCAGTTCATCTTTTACTCTTTAATTGCGTTCTGTACACACATAATTCACTAAAATACAGGAGTGTCAACCACATTCGACAACAGCATTAACTCTCGAAAAATACAGGTAGTGACAACTGCATTTACAGAAATTCTATGCAGTGTGTACGGAACTGAACAATTGATTGTTAATGACGTATTTTAACGTGCATCATGTGTCTTCGTCTGTATGTGAGATGCAAGAAAATAACCATGAAAGAAGTTTTAACCTTAGCTAATTTGGAAACAGGGCTAGTTGCACTCACAAGCCCTGCAGTGAAGTGTCAGTGTTGCCAGATCTTCACAGAAAGATCTTCATTTGCTGCCATACTTATTCCCTTTGTGTGTGTTGTTCTGTGTTCTGTGTCTACCTCTGACTGTTGCCTGGCTAAGGATTTATTGTTCTGACCATTCTAATAAACCCATACTATGCACCTGCATTTGGGTTCTCTCTCTGTTTCTGATTATAACACAAATGATTTCTTGGCAAAACATTGCTGTTCTTAAAGCAGTTAAATTTACAGTTTCACTAGAGATGCTGCTGAAATGAGGTGTTGGAATTAGATTGAGGCTTGAGATGAGATGCTACAATCAAGAGCATTTTTTATATACCAAAGCTGACAAATGTCCTGAAGTACAACATCTGAATTGTATTTAGGTGTGGTAACTGTATTGTAAGTGGAATAATTGACTTAGGGCAGTTGAATTATTAAAAAGAAGAACACCCAAGGTGTAACCATCACCACCTCGGGTGTACATTATTTTGCAATATTTAACGGCCCGCTGTCAATTATCCCTTACTTACATAAGATTAAATTAATCTCTGGCTTAACAATTTGCCAAGCTATCAAAACATGATCTCAGATTAATAGTATGTGTAATAATATTCACTATGTCTTAAGAATAATAGACAAACGTACAAAAAATTCTGATAAACTCTGTTAACGTTATTTTGTATTCTTGTAGGAGTTAAATGATCTCTTTCTTCTTCAGTAGATAGGATACTACATTTACCCCAGGTTTCACAGACAAAAACTTCTGGGAAGTCTAAGCTATTTTAACTGAAAGAAACTTGCACTGACTGATCTTAAAATATTTGCATTTGTTTTGCATCAATATTCACACCAGTAATGTTATTTTCTAAGGCACATTCTTGTTTTAATTTGAATTGTGTAAACTTGTGTGTAATATGCCCTATTTGGTTTCTACTGCTTCTCCACTCATATTCTTTTTGAACCAATTCTGTTAACTATTGAATTTGTTAATTCTGTTCAAATATTATAAGGCCTAAAATTTAAATCGAATCAACTTTTTAAAGAGTAGTGAAAAGAAGGTGAATAATGATCTACATCTTGTGCTGAGCAACAGAAAAAGCATATTAGTTGGCAAGTAGGAATGTCCTTGCACATACCTTCATTTGCTAATGAATCAGTTTGAGGCCCACAACGAAAATACTGCAGCTCCTAGATCACTACATGAAGAACACACACTCACACAAACATAACTATACGAATGTTAACAACCAGTTGTTCAGTTCCGTACGCACTGCAAATGGATGCATGGTTAATGTACTACTGAATACAATGTTCTGCTAATTTATGCTGTCTAAACTACGAAAAAACGTGTGAAAGCTGCTCAATCATACAGAGAAGGACTTAGTAAGCAGGAAAGGGTGGAATATTTTGACAAACTAAAGTCAATAGGTGGTACAAGCAGTATTAATTAAGATATTAACATAATATTTCACCTCCCTGACCAGAAATGATAAGAACAAACACAAATGTTGTCAAGATTCTTGCTCTGGAAATCCTGGTTCAGTTTGGCCAACCACAAATGCCTTTTGTTCCTTGTTTTTTACACTCTTCTCCTTGATTTGTTATAACTTTTGGCAGTCTATAGTACTCCAAATGTCTTGCCTGGTCTGACCGATTAGTACAGCCCAAAACATGACAATAACTTACCATTTTCAGCAGCAATAATCAGCAAAGTGTGTAAGTTCCGTTAGGTTCAGTGGCATTTTTCACATTCTGTGCCGCCAATATGGCCGATTGATGACGCATCGTGAAAACACTTTATATACTGGCCGTCTCTTTGCAGGACTGCACATTTAGTTCACTGGATTCAACCAGGTAAGGCACATAAGTTATGAAGATTCAAGATTTAAAAAATGTCTAGAACACCTAAAACACCTAGAAAGCTGCAATAAAATATCTGTGTACTTTAATTACTGCACTGAATATTTCTGGACCGGAAGCCCGGTTGTAATGACAGACCGAATTACAGTTCTGACAAACATGAGCACAATAACTGACGAGGACAACAGATTTATTTACCTCAGAGAAGAAATTAAATGGATTTTATTTCATGTCGCGTTGTTATTCATCTTGATTTTTCACAACTTTTGTGCTTTTCCTTGGAGAATAGGAGTGAACTGCTGCACTAATAGAGTCTCATGATCATGCAGTTATGCACAAAGTCCAATGGTCAGTATATTCTTTAAATAATATGTTTAATTTAGGTTTGTTTTTCACCAAACCATATCACATATCCCCAAGCACTTGGAATATATGGCACGTTACAAGGAACCATTTCATAATTTTGTGTCTTTTTTAAAAGCTTGATGTTGATCTCCATGCATTGTCATTAAATGGACAAGCAAGTGTAAGGCGTTTTTTTTTTTAAAATCACCTTTTGTTGTCCAAAAAAGAAAGAAGGGCACACAGCATTAGAACAACACAAAGGGTAAGTAAACAATTATTTAATTTTCTTAATTTTTTTAACTATCCTTTAACGTTTTTTGTAGCTACCAGTGAATTTTGAAGCTTTTGTTTTTAAAAGCATAAATTCCTGACAAGTTAATAAAGGACTGCTGTGAAATAAGGTCTCTGTATGACATTTACTATAACTACTTCTGAATATCAGCATAGATGTAAAAAGCCCGAGTGGAAGAACAACAGCACTGTGATAAAGTTTTACACAACAATTTAAATACAGGAAGTTGCTTCACCAATGAAAATAGTTCTAAACAAAACCAAATGAGGATAACCAGTTAGTATCTTACGACATCATTCAACTGTATCTCTGATGGGAAAAAAACTGTCTTCAGAAACATTTTGACGCCATTTTCTTTTCTCGTCCGACTGGAATGGTGCTTTACTTTTCTGGTCTCTGGTGTCTCTAGTCAAATTAACATATTTTCGAGCTGATAATATAATGTTAAACCAGTGCACATTTCATATTTAGTTATATTTAGAAACTTTAAATTCAGTCAATCTTTTTTACATGGATTTCTATTGAGACCAAAACATAAAATCACCCAAATGGAAGTTAGAATCCTTCATGGCACCTCTCATCAGCCTTTGTGCACGCAGTGCTGCTTTGTGTACAGCGGTTACCTGGGAAACCGTTCTAAAAACGCCACCTACTGGCAGAGAATGAATGTGCATTTTCAATAAGCCCATCTGCTAGTTTTATTGAGAACAATGCAACTTTCGACCCATATGTCTACACAGCAAACGCACAGTTCTAAATGTTAACCAGTGAATCGATAAGAAACTAATATGCCTTCTAAAAAATCTACACAATTAAGACACTAAGAAATGTATATATTTTGAATGTACACTACCAGTCAAAAGTTTGGACACACCCTCTCATTTAATGTTTTTTTTTAAGAAGTTTCTTATGCTTATCTAGGCTGTTTTCACTTGATCAAAAATACAGAAAAAATGTAAAATTGTGAAATATTATTATGATGTAAATCAATGTTTTTCTGTATTAATATACATTCAAATTGAATTTATATCTGTAATTAAAGTTGAATTTCCAGAATCATTACTCCAGTCTTCAGTGTCACATGATTCTTCAAAAATCATTCTAATATGCTGATTTATTATCAGTGCTGGAAACAGTTAAACAGCTCCTTAATATTTTTTTTGGAACCTGTGATCCTTTTTTCAGGATTTTTTGATCAATAAAAGGTTAAAAAAGAACAGCATTTATTTAAAATAGAAAGGTTAGAAATTGTTTTCTAACAATATACACTACTGTTCAAAAGTTTGGGGTCAGTAAATTTTTATTCTTCTTTTTTTTTTAAAGAAATTAATACTTTTATTCACCAAGGATGTGTTAAATTAATAAAAAGTGATAGCATAGATTTACATTGTTAGAAAAGATTTATATTTTGAATAAATGCTGTTCTTTTTAACTTGTTATTCATCACAGAATCCTGAAAAAAGAATCACAGGTTGCAAAAAATATTTGGCAGCAATGTTTTCAACATTGATAATTCTAATAATAAATCAGCATATTACAATGATTTCTGAAGGATCATGTGACACTTGACTGGAGTAAAAGCTGATGAAAATTCAGCTTTGCATCACAGGAATAAATTATATTGTAAAGTATATTAAAAAAAACCCATTATTTTATTATTATTGTATTAACATTTTTCAATATTACTGTTTTTTCTGTATTTTTGATCAAATATATGCAGCCTTAAGAGCGTGTGTCCAAACTTTTGACTGGTAGTGTATATAATTTTTATCTAAACTTACTGTAACTTTAATCATATAAAAACGTCATTTCCCAACAACAAAATTGTGGACAGTGAAAATGCAGAGTAGCACAGTGGCTGGTGAGCAAAAAGTTAATGTCAAGCCCTGAATATATGAAAATAAAATAGTAAGATTTGTTTTGCTCCTGAATGAATCAGTCTTCTTGTCTTGTGAGATGTTTTCATCTGGTTGCAGCATAGATATCCACAATCATTTGCACAGGGCAATTAGTGGTAAAAATACAAATGGTGAGTGAATAATTATGACTCAAAAAATAAGCATCATAGCCATTAAATTTGCTTGGTTATGACTAAACCTAAATTCTGGTAAGGCCATTAGACTTAATGTCACAATACAAGAGTCCTTAGCTGGCGTCATAGAAATACATACTGTGAAGTCATAGACTGACTGGGCAGTGAGATGACAAAGACATAGATGGTCTTTCACTATGTTTTGTTCCCCTAACATTCTCTAGACTGGTTCCGGTTCAAGTGTTTTGAGTTGGGGAAAGTTACTTTTAAAATTAATGCATTACAATATTGTGTTACTGCCTAAAAAAGAAACTAGTTAGGTTACTTAGTTAGTTTTTACGGAAAGCAATGCGTTACATTACTTTTGCGTTACTTTTTAAATCTGGGCACGGCTTGCTTGTTTGTTTTTAATATAAAAACTTTGATTTTTATTCAATGTAAAAGTCCTTTCACAGCAAAAAGTGAAATGAATAAGCCTAAGGCTGAAGGAAAGGTAAATTCAAGTCTGTACAGTAGAACTGTAGAAAAAGGAAGTTCAACACTCTTCAGCAGTGAGAAAAATGAAGAACAAATGTTAATCTAAAGTAAGTTTTGCTTATTAGTATGGTTGAATTGGATCAACAAAGGTCAGCAGCAAAGACACTGGTTAATAAAATATATTAAATAAAAAAAAATTAAAACGTAATGCGTTACTTTACTAGTTACTTAAAAAAAGTAATGTGATTACGTAACTTGCGTTACTTGTAATCAAGCGGCAACCTCCCGCTCTCGCTCTTGAAACAATACGGAAGTGACTGAAGCTGCAGTTCATCGGCTGACCGCTTGAGGCTGGCTGCAAAAGGGAGCAAATCCCCATAGACTCTTGTGTTAAAATGCTCAACTTCATAACAGATAAAAACATGTTTACAGCCTGGTACAAAAAGTGGTTTTGGTTTTTACAGCTAGTTTTGCCCTTCATGACAACTCTGAGGGGGGTGAATTTTTTTCTAACTCACCCGTTTAAATGATATTAAGCATTAAAATTCTCCATAACTAAGGGCGTGGCCACTTGAGTGACAGGTGTCAGGCAGCCGTCACATTACCTCAGCTTATTCCAGCACTTGAACTTGCGTTTGTTTCTTCTTAGGGTGTTACTTTATCAGGATTATTTTAATAAATTTAAAAACCAGACATCTTAGCTCCACCCACGTCCCGCCTCTTTGTCCATTTTCTATTTTCCTGGAGTGACCCGCTTCCAAAATGGCGACGACAGGCCCCGCCCAACTTTTGCTTCAAAAACGCTCTTCAGAAACCTACGGGTGACGTCACTGACACTGCGTCCATGTTTTTTACAGTTTATGCTTGTAATGCGTTACCCCCAACACTGATCATAACCAATGTCCATCACATATGTGGACTGAAAGTTTTTTATTTTTATTATATTAAATATTTTAAAACTGAAAATGTTAACAACAAAAACGTAAAAGACTATAAATATTGCTATTAGTTCATACAGCTGTTAATACTTTTGCTGGCAAGTGGATGCAATGAGAGCTGTTTTCCTGAGTTTGGTCAAGTGACGTTCGACATATTTCCCCTCATTTCACCCCGTTGTGTTTGCGTATGACAAATCCTTTCTAATCTGCCGTGATTCAGATGATCCTGTGTTTAAACCTAATGAAAACCAAATGAATTTTGTTTTCTTTTTTATGAGAAATGTTGAAACATTGCTGCGTTCGTGCTTATTGTCTGAGCCGGAGGAATTCTAACAAATAACATTGTTATGGGATCTATAAACATGTAAGAGAACAATTAAAAAGTGAGCAGCGAGGGCTGCATGACATCTGTGTGAGTCAGATGAGTCAGCAAAAACATTCGGCTCAGCATTGAAAATATTTTTCCTGCATACAGTTCCACCCTTTACACTTTTCAGACATTTATTTGAGGCCTTTTCTGCAAAGCAACACAACAGACAGCAAACAAGCATTTATGCTTCAAAACCGAAACAAAACCAGGGTTTCATCAATTGTGTGAGTGATAAATTAAAGCTGACACAAAATACAACATGGAACAGAAACTTGTTTGTAAAGCACACATACTCCTGCAAATAAACATATGGACATTTGTTCCACAAATTAAACTGCGCAATTAAGACAAAATAGAATAGTTCTCAAACTAAGTGTCTACACAAGCATATCAACTAAGAGCATTATGTTTTATTTCATAGAAGAATTCTATACATTTTAGACCCTTCAGCATAAATACTGTCAAATCTGCACATATGATAATTATTTAAGTGATTAAATAAACAGAAAATCAGAAGATGCATCTTAAGATGGATGGTTTGAAAGGGAATGCATCTTTTTTTCAAATCCATGTGAAATGAATGAAAGATAAGCATTAGAAGTGCCAAGACAGGTTTTAATGAGAGAGGAGTACAAAAAAGCTGACACATAAGGTGTCAAAATAGATGCTCATATTTAAATTAATGCAATAATGTAATAGGCTATAAGTAGGAGAAATCATAAGCATCCATGTCTCTGTACTGCCTGAGAAAACAAGAGAGGACAGAAGGGGACTTCTGTTGTAAATGAAGCTTGAAAATCATCCACATTTACTAATGTCGTCCATTCATTCAATGAAATCTGCTGTTTGCATTCTAATAATCAGAGCTAACGCTCCTTTAGACCAGCTAGGATCATCCAAAACTTCAAAAACATTAAAATACATACACCTCAGACAAAAATAAGTTCATGAATACTCAAACTGAAAAGCATTTGTAGTAATATTTTGCTTTTGGCCTACAAATAGGATTTGCTCAAAATACTACATACTTCTGTTAACATTATTTCTTCTGAGACTTACAAAAATATATTTAATTTCTTCAGCAGGTAAATAATATATTTAGATCTTGATTGTACACGCTATATGTAACTATGGGTGTGTGTATGTGTGTTGTATGTGATGTCATTTCATTTCTACATGAAATGTGCATCTTTGTGTTTAATGAGTTGTCAGCGTCTGTATATCTGTGTCGGAGCCGAACAGCTCTTTGTAAAGCGGAGGGAAGAGGGAATGCACCGTGAGAGGGTAAAGCTGCCTGAACCATCGCAGTTTCTCCATATGCAGCGCACACAGAGACTTCAGCACTGGGACTCTTTGATACAGCTGGAAATATACAAAAACACAACATTAGACGTCATTCCAGCCAATATATGTGACCCATGAGCACAACAGCAGTCATAAGGGTCAGTTTTTTAAAATTGAGATTTATACAACAGTAAGCTGAATAAATAAGTGTTTATTATACATTATTCATTGATGTATGGTTTGTTAGGATATGACAACATTTGGCTGAGATACAACTATTTGAAAATCTAGAATCTGATGGTGCCAAAAAAATCTAAATATTGAGAAAATCGCCTTTAAAGGAACACTCCACTTTTTTTGAAAATAGACTAATTTTCCAGCTCCCCTAGAGTTAAATAGATGAGTTTTACCGTTTTTGAATCCATTCAGCCGATCTTTGGGTCTGCTGTTAGCACTTTTAGCATAGTTTAGCATAAATCACTGAACTGAACCATTAGCATCTCATTCAAAAATGACCAAAGAGTATGGCATAGTATGGCAGCAAAGTTCCCTGGTTATTACGCCAGAATAAGAGTATAGTTCCTATCCATATCAGCCTTGAAAATTGCAACTTTCCATTTTTCTGTCTGTCTTGGTACATGATGTATCTACAGAGGAGTCAAGTTTTAAATAGGAAAAATATAGAAAATCTTTGGTCATTTTTGAACAAGATGCTAATGGTCTAGTCAGATTCAATGATTTATGCTAAGCTATGCTAAAAGTGCTACCGGCAGACCCGGAGATTGGCTGAATGGATTTAAAAACGGTAAAATTCATCTGTTTAGCTCTAGGGGAGTTGGAAAATGAGCCTATTTTCAAAAAAAGTGGAGTGTTCCTTTAAAGTTGTCCAA
The DNA here is from genome assembly GCA_033026305.1 of Cirrhinus molitorella. Taxonomy (NCBI): domain Eukaryota; kingdom Metazoa; phylum Chordata; class Actinopteri; order Cypriniformes; family Cyprinidae; genus Cirrhinus; species Cirrhinus molitorella. Next base: position 21,923,061 of record CM065123.1, on the reverse strand, counting down.
ATGAAGTTCTTAGCAATGCATATTACTAATCAATACTATATACTATATATATACAGGGGTTGGACAATGAAACTGAAACACTGGCCAATATAGTGTTGGAGGTTTCATGGCTATATTTGCACAGCCTGGTGGCCAATCTTCACTTATTACACATTCCACCAGTAAGAGCAACGTGTGAAGGTTGACTATGTGCACCCAATGGTTCAGACATTGTACCCTAAAGGTGGTGCCATGTATAAGGATGATAATGCACTAATAGCAAGACTGCTGACAGAGAGGTTTGATAAACATGAAAGTAAAATTGAACATCTCCCATGGCCTGCACAGTCACCAGATCTGAATATTATTGAGGCACTTTGGGATGTTTTGGAGGAGCGAGTCAGGAAACGTTTTTCTACACCAGAATCATATAGTGACCTGGCCACTGTTCTATAAAAGGAATGGCTCAAAATCCCTCTGGCTACTGAGCATGACATGTATTTGTCAATCCCAAAACAAAATGATGCTGTATTGGCCACAAAAGGAGGCCCAACACTGTACTAATTGTGGTCTAAAACCAAGTGTTTCAGTTTCATTGTCCAACCCCTGTGTATATATATATATATATAGAAAATGTCCATAATATCCTCATAAACATGATCTTTACTTAATATTTTAATGATTTTTGGCATAAAAAGAAAACTTTTTGAGCCATACAATGCATTGTTGGCTATTGCTACAAATATCCAGGGTCCAGGGTCACATATTTCTTTACTTTATGCACTGAAAACTTTCATCATTCCTTTTTCTCCAGTTACCTTATGCAGTAGGCTCTCCTGATTGTCTCTGAGCAGAATGTGACTTAGGGCAAGTTCCACATCTCTCCTTACTCTCTGCACTCGTTCTCTGTCTTCCAGACAGGGTCGATCTACTCAAAATGTAGAGAAAGAATCAGGGATGAAACCCATTCTTTAAACCCATACATTAAAGTCAGCGTTTCTGCACTAGCATGGTTTTGCTGTGCTCACCTGCATTGAGGAGGACCAGTGCAGTGAACACTGCCATCTGCTGTTCAGTAAGTCTCAGTGCACACAGATTGTGAGCAAAGTCAAATACAGCAGCTATAAGATCGCCACATGCTAAAGAACAAACATAAACAGAAACATTACAAACCCGGAAATCTATGGGGCGATTGCTGTTAATCAAAATACTCTTTTAACTCACAGAGAGATTTGAAAAGTTCTGTTCCTGCAAATTTGCCGTCAAAGAATACTGTGTTGTTTTCCGTGTTAAACATCCGGCTCATCCGGACCAGAACCACTTCCATGGATCCTAATAAGAAAGAGAGAAAGGCACGCACAGAAGAAGGCAGAGAGGAGAGAGCAACATACACAGAATTACAGAAAGAGGAATGAGACAGGACACAAAGGGAGAAAAGTGACAGGTTTTTGAGAGATAGAAACAGGACAGAGAGATGAGAATGGAGCTATAAACCTGTTCAGCCTTACCAGCCGTAATTGATTAACTAGTATGTTGTAGAGACAGTCTCACCACTCTTGAGGAGAGCAATTTGATCGTTCTGACAAAGCTGACGGAATCCTGGGATACGTTTAGCAAATTCCACCACGTACTGAACAGCATCGGTCAACCTCACCGCACAGTGCTGCCACATCTCATCGACTGACTACAGAGAGAGGAAGAGAGAAATAAAGAATGTGAGAAGGGAGGGAAACCTGAGAACGATTGGAGAGAATGTTTCATCTATTTCCACCAGTAAAAAGTTATTAAACAGTGTAATTTTTATTGTTTTCTTGTTTTATTTATTTGATCCAAAGTACAGCAAAAACAGTACAATTCTGTAATATTTGTACTATTTAAAACAACTGTTTTCTGTTTGAATATATTTTAGAATTACATTTATTCCTGTGATTTCAAGCTGAATTTTTAGCATCATTACTCTAGTCACATGATCTTTTAGAATGTTTCTGATTTGCTATTCAAAAAAATAAAAAAATAAAAAAATATATATAATAATAATAATAATAATAATAATAATTATTATATAAGTTTTTTTCAGGTTTCTTTGATGAATAGAAAATTCAGAGGAACAGTGTTTAGATTACAAACATTATAAATGTCTTTATCATCACTTTTGATCGATTTAAAACATCCTTGCTAAATAAAAGTATTATTTTCTTTTGGATCAAATAAATGCAGGCTTGGTGATCAGAAAAGTCTTCTTTTAAATACAAATATTACTGTTCTAAAACTTTTGACTGGTAGTGTATATTCATATGTCCATACACTACAAGCAATGTTGCCAAGTCTGTAGTTTTCCCACGGAATTGGGCTACTTTAATATTTTTCATGTCCATGGGTTAAGAAAGAAGTCCAATAAAGTGCATCCATCCAAAATAAAAAAAACTGTCTCACATTGGTTCAGAGGGTGAATAAAGGCCTCCTGTAGCAAATCGATAAATTTATGTAAGAAAAATATCCATATTTAAAATGTAATAATCACTTTTCTCTAGCTTGCGCTGTCATATGTGCAAGTTGTTCCAGGTGGATGACGTAGGACGTATACATAGCGCATGCACTGCTAATCTTGTGAAAAACAACGTTTGTTTACAGAAGCAAAGGAAGCAAAGCTTCCTCACTTTAGCAAAGGAAAAACTCTTGGCTTAGGTTCCATGAGAAGCAGTAGCTTTGTTGTTTTGCCAGTACCTCTTAAAATAAAACTGTTAATGTCAGTGGATGAGCACGTCTTCGACATTCAAAATAAAAGCGTGCCTTTTTATTTGATAATGTTGCTCTTCTTCATAGTAGGTGCATTTTAAAAATGTTTTCCCTAACGAATCCTGGACTCGTTACAACAATAAGCCGGCAAAGCTGTTATTCCATCCTGACGGATGAGAGCTATGAGATGAATCCTGGAAAATAACCAGGAAACTTTGACCAATGAAATAAATTTGGTCTTTTGCCGTGTAAATGTGAACCGCGCCAAGAATAAAAAGCAACATTTTAATCCCTGTTTCGGAACAAAGCAATCGATCTACAGGTGTGAAAGCACCCTTATTCACATCCCCAACTCCAGAGCTGTGTGAGGCACCTTTTATTATGAATGGATGCACTTTGTGGATATGATTTCACCAGTTCTAAATTCAGCACTCCATGTTTTTACATGTGTCTGATGGCAGTTCAAAGGGTGTTTAGCATTCAGATTGTCAATAGTAGGGTGACCATATTTTAGTTTTCAAAAAAGAGGACATAAGATGGGGGTTGGGGTCCTAAAGGTGGAAAAGACATCACACTTGAAAAAAAAAAAAAAAATCATATTAGATCAATACCAGTTCAAATGTGTTTCACAATCAGCTTGAAGTTTTCCACAAAATTTGTGCTGGCGAGTCATTTCAAACAACCAAAAAGTAATTCAAAAACATTGTTTTGCCAAAAAAAAAGAGAACCTAATTGGACCAATGGCCTTTCAAAAGATGTTTAACAGTCAATTTTCCAGAAGTTTTGCACTGGCGAGCTGTTTCAGACCACCAAAACCAACTCAAAACACATTGTTTGAAATGAAATCACACTCATTCAGCCTTCAATTTAGCTTGAAGTATATAACAAAATGCTAAGCTTTTTCTTAAAGGGATAGTTTACCCAAAAATTCTGTCATGAAATATTCACCCTCATGTTGTTTTAAACCCGTAAGACCTTTGTCAAAGGTGCAATAGGTTATTGTCTTCAGAAACATTTTATGTTATGCTGGTTGGAAGTCTCTTCACATCTCGATAGCAATCATTAAGTTAAGTGATCTAAATGTATTTGTATGCATTTTTTATATTCTGTGGAAGGCATAAGACCTAGAAATGTTCATCCAATTAAAATGTGTGGTCCGAGCGTTTTTATTGACTTTCCTACATGCCTGTCAATATATGTATTTGCATACCTCTGCACACTCGCGCAGACAGTTTCGTCATCGGCGCGTTCACGTAAGCTGTGCAGAGCGCGTGTCTGTACGTTCTGGAGAGGTAACTCGCTCTACCCACATCTGCCTCTCTTTACTTTATTTAGTTCCTTTCTGTTTGTGACCTGAGTTGGATGTATGCTTGTGTACATTCTTCCTCGCTCGATACTCATGTATGTGGATGAGTGTGTCGACGCGTGAGGCGTTTTATTCAACTCTGAAAATACGCCATTTTCTCGTCTCCCGTGTGTACTACTAAGTGTCACTAGGGGGCACTAATGTTTTAAGTAATGCAAGGCATTTGTGTTTGCAAAAGAAAACTATGCTCATCGCATGTGAAACTGTGTTCCTGTGTCGGTGATCTGTACTACAGATAAATGATACACCTTGCATTATTGGCACCACACAGTTTTCCTGTCTGAGCTGTTGAACATTTCAACTCTGTGTTAAAATGTATTGTAGTAATGCTTTTTGGATGAAATTCAAGAGCTTTCTGACCCTGCATAGACAGCAACGCGACTACCACATTCAAGCCCTAGATAAACCAAGATGCGCTGTGCCTTGTTTACAAGCAGAGGAAGACGCAAAACAGTCAAAACAGACAAAACAGACAAAACAGTCTTCGTAGAAATATCGGAAAATTCGACAGTTGCAATTTTTGCACAGCCTTACTTATTTAAACCAGAATATACAGACGATGAACTAACAGAGATGGACGTTCTATGTCAGAACGCTGGCTCCCGCGTCAGCAACAATGAACGTGCATCAAAAACTGACATGGAAGAGAAGAAACTGTAGAATAAAGTTATTTTTGTTTGTTTTGCACACAGAAAATATTCTCATAGCTTCATAACACTGCGGTTAAACCACTGATGTCACATGGACTATTTTATTGATGTCCTTACTAACTTTCCGGGCCTTGAACATGGTAGTTGCGTTGCTGTCTATACAGAGTCAGAAAGCTATTGTATTTTATCAAAAATATCTGAATGTAATAATTGGGTGAGGAATTAATGATAGAATTTTCATCCATCCCTTTTAATTAGAACTTTATTTCTCACAACCAAATAATTTATTTCTCATAATTGCAATTATTTCTGTCACTTTACTTGCAACCCTACATCTCACAATTGAGATTTTTAATTAATTAAAAGAACACTCCACTTTTTTTGAAAATAGGCTCATTTCCCAACTCCCCTAGAGTTAAACAGATGAGTTTTACCGTATTTGAATCCATTTAGCCAATCTCCAAGACTGCTGGTAGCACTTTTAGCATAGCTTAGCATAAATCATTGAATCTGATTAGACCGTTAACATCTCGTTCAAAAATGACCAAATATTTTTTTTGATTTTTCCTATTTAAAACTTGACTCTTGTAGTTACATTGTGTACTAAGAAAAATTTGCGATTTCCAGGCTGATATGGATATTTTGGCTTATTCTGGCGTAATAATCAGGGAACTTTGACATTACGCAGCACCTGAAAACAGTCCGCAGCTAGGTAACTTCCAACGTGACCAGCACTAAGCCACTAAGGTAAAAGCAAAATAGCTGGGGACTATATTCAGGCGCTGTGTAATATCATTGCGTCTGCTGCATCCATGGTATGGCAGCAAAGTTACTTGATTATTACGCCAGAATGAGAGTATAGTTCCTATCCATATCAGCTTGGAAAATCGCAACTTTTAATTTTCTGTCGGTCTTTGTACACAATGCAACTACAGAAGAATCAAGTTTTAAATAGTAAAAATATTGAAAATATTTGGTCATTTTTTAATGAGATTTCTAATGGTCTAATCTGATTCAGTGATTTATGTTAAGCTATGATAAAAGTGCTAACACGGCTGAATGGATTCAAAAACGGTAAAACTCATCTGTTTAACTCTAGGGGAGTTGGAAAATGAGCTTATTTTCGAGAAAAGTGGAGTGTTCCTTTAAACCAGAAAGAGGAATGTGTGATCAATGCCACACCGTTTCATATGATCATCAGTTACAGCTGTGCTAGCTACGTAAGAGTAAAGGACATGTACTTTGCTCTGGTAAGTGTGGATCTCCTCCCTGCTGAAGACCTTCCATCTGAGAGCCTGCAGCTCCTCCGGTCGATACTGAGTCGTCTCTCTGTGAGAACGTACGATACTTGCAGAGACCTCCTCTGTCAAAGAACAAACACACAAAGGGAAACATGTTAATCCAAAAGCAAAACCACACTGCTACAACAACACACAGCTCAACTCCTAAAAGGTGTGATCACATTAAACCACTTTATAGCACCACATAGCACACATGAATCTTTACACTTCTTGTGGTTCTCACCTATGTGCAGAGAGGTCGGATAAGAAAAGAACGAGCTCTCAGGGTCAAATGGACGAAACCCCATTTCACTGCCGCTCATGTTCAGAATAGCCTCTGGTGTAGACCTCGTGGGGTCAAATCCTTAAAAAGAGAGAGAGAAAACTATAAACCACAATATCATGAGATTTATCTACCAGATGAGAAGTACTTCCGTCAATGGAGAATTTCTCACCTCTCCCAGTTGACAAGCTGTTGCTCTCGCCTCTCCTGTGGGAGCCCCTGTAGGGCAGAGTCTGGGCCTCGCCTATGCGACAATCCAGGTATGGATGCACCTCTGGAGGGCATCCTTGCAGTTCAGGCTCTACAGAATAAGGGTAAGATGGAGGTAGAGGTGGGATGAGATGTGATGACTGTTCTCTGGACTCTTTGCCGGATCGGTAGGCAGGGAGAGTCTGGGGCTCTTGAACTGAGTTGGCCTGAAGACGCTGTTGCTGCCGATGTCTCTCGACTTCTGCAAACAGCGAATCTCTCTGACGTTTAGACATACGGCCAAACTTCACCGCTGAGGGAGACAAGAAAACATTACAGTTATGGGGTTGCATAAAATTATGATTGGATTAAATATTTGCTTCCATCCTTCTTACCATCGCGGCTCATTCCCTGAGCGACACATTTTTTGAGGCGGCAGCTCTGGCAGCGGTTACGGCTGGCACGGTCAATAGGGCAGTTGCTCTGTCTGGAACACGAGTACTGCACGCTGGAGGACTGACTTCTCCGGAAGAAGCCCTTTTGGGAAAGAGAGGGAGGCAGATGGTGTTTAGAACAATTATGTGTTATGCGCTAAGGAAGCAGTGTGCTAAGACTATATAATGAATATTTGATGCTGGTAATATACTTTTCTTTGTCTTACCTTGCAGCCCTCACAAGTGATAACTCCATAATGAACCCCTGATGACTTATCTCCACAGATCTTACATGGGATCACCTCAATCTGAGCTACAGACACAAACAGAACAATAACAAAACTAACTTTAAAGCCTTGATCATGTGCTTTACCACAAATGTGTAGAGCTGTCACAGCTGATTTAAATAACTGTCAATGCTATTAATCAGATTCAAATTATAGCCAGCAGAGGGCAGTACAGCCTAGAAAAAAATGTATCAATACTGCATATATATTATAGCTTTCATTATATTATTAGTTTATAGGATATACACTGCAGTTCAAAAGTTTGGGATCAGTAAATTTCTTTTTTTTTTTTTTAAAGAACTATTTTCTGCTTATCAAGGTTGTGTTTATTTGGTTAAAAATACAGAAAAAAACATAATATTGTAAAATACTGTTGCAATTTAAAATAGTGGTTTTCTATTTTAATATACTTTCGATTATAGATTATTTCTGTGATGTAAAGCTGAATTTTCATCATCATTATTCAAGTCTTCAGTGTCAAATGATCCTTCAGAAATCATTCTAATATGCTGATTTATTATTAACATTGGAAAGTTTTGTTTTTGAACCTGTAATACTTCTTTTCAAGATTCTTTGATAAATAAAATGTTAAACAGAACAGCATTTATTTCAAATATAAATATATAGCCTACCATTCAAAGTTTGGAGTTAGGATTTTTTCTCTTTATTTCTTTGAAAGAAATTAATACTTTTATTCAGCAAGGATGTGTTAAATTGATACAAAGTTATAGACTTAAATTGTTAGGAAAGATTTCTATTTTGAATAAATTCTGTAATTTTAAATATTTCATTCACCAAAGAATCCAAAAAAAGGATCACAGGTTTCAAAAAAATATTAAGTTTCTCACATTGACAGTAAATCAGAATAATGATTTTAAATAGGTTTAAACTGAAAGTATGAAAGGCATCTATAATGTCTATAATCTATAATCTATAATCTATCTATAATAACAAAAGATTTCTGTTTCAAATAAATGCTGTTATATTAAACTTCATATTAATATATTTAAGAATACCGAAAAAAATAGCACAAATGTTTTTAACATACATTGATAAAAAAAAAAATGTTTCTTGAGCAACAAATCAGTATACGAGAAAGATTTCTAAAAGATCATGTGACACTGAAAACTGGAGTAACGTCTGCTTTGAAAATCTATTAAAATAATAGGAGCTGTATTGATTTTTTTTATTTTTAATCAAATAAATGTAGCTTTGGTGAACATAGGTGACTTGCAAAAACATAAAAAATGTAGGTTTAAACAATATATATATATATATATATATATATATATATATATATGAAGATTACACATTTAAGTATGAAGATGAAGATTACACATTTTTGCTTATCCCTTTTAACATTTTTGCGTAAAATAAACTGAACCACTTATCAATAATTACATTTAATAAAAGCATACCAAGAAAATACAGTTTTTAAGTGGTTTACAATGTGCATTCATGTTTTCAGATGTTAAAATGATCAAATAAAAATAATACATTTTCCAAATAGATATTTTGTAATGGACTCCTTCTTTCTGTAGTATGTCCTTAAGTGTATTTGCTCAAAGTATAGATGTGTACAAGCTGAAATACACAGAAGTATAAATACACAAACCTGCTGAAACACGAACACACATTGGTTTTGTAACAGACTAAAGATAATCCCTGAAAGCCACATTAAGAAATCCTAATCTAATGAACTGAGAGAGAGAAGGGAAGGGGGAGGATGAATGAAAGGAAAGAGAGAGGTATGAATGAAGTGTAGCTCTACTGTTGTGCTATACATACACAACCGCACATGCACATATATGCATATTTTGTCATGTTGGGAACTTACCATTGCTTGTATACTAAGCCAATGATATTTTCTTTTCCCAAAACATTATTTGGTAAGTTTATTGAGTGTTTTTCTTTAAAATGACAGGTGACCGGTGCCTGAAATGTGCTTGATTTCAGGTTTTAGAGTGGGGATGAATAAGATTAATAACATGCATTTTGAAAATAGATAGGGGGAATTTTTATTTCATGTTACCTTATATATTGTGGTCTGGAGTCTTGTGGTTTTGTTGCATTTCTGGCATGTTTGAAAGCTTCCTAAGCTAAAACACAGTGTGTGTGTGTGTGTTTTTAGTCAAAATGACAGTAAATCTAACCTACTTATTTCTTGGAATTCAACAATGTGTGTGTGTGGCTAAGTGATGTGGTCACATCGTCCAGTACCAAGGAACATGACATTACACACACACACACACACACACATATATACACAGGTGGGAGGAAGTGTAGAATGAAGAAAGTGAATGAGAGGTTAAAGTTCATAAGTTTAAAGATACTTTCCACTGAGGCTTATTAAAAAAAAAAAAATTTAAAAAGGTTTTAATTGAGAGCTGAACTAACGGGATTACACTTGAAATTGTTAACCAAGGGTCGCATTAAATCCTAGCTTAATGTAACGCTATGAGTGGATTTTGTTCAGTGGTGAGGATATTTTGCACAACATCTTAACTGACATTTGTTGAAAAATGCTGTTTCTTTGCTGTTCAGTGGTGCTCTGCCATTCTGATACACATTCTTTTTTTCAGCAACATTTTTTTCTTATGGGAATTTTGTGCATTGTGGACAAATGAGCTTATAATGTAAATCTAAACAGAAAGCTCTCTGGATTTCTGTTCTCGCTGATGCTGCACAGTTCCACATATTTGTGAATGTAGCACAACAACATTGAGGTTATCATACAGGTTATCTCTCTGCAAGAGATCTGACTTTTATGCAAGTCCTCTCTTTGACCTTTGTGTTGGTAACTTATCTAATTTCTTTCTAACCTTATTTAGAATTTTTTCTTTGTAGAATTTTCAAAATACACTAAACATGAAGGTTCCATTTTATTGGCATGCAATCTAACTTATTTGTTCCATAAGAGCAGGTGCGGCCATTTGTAAATTTTTTGTCATTCACTTCCAGCTATTTTTAGCTGTACAAAACAGCTAGTTTTGCAGCTTGATGTTGCAAATTGGTGTGTCTTGCCATATTATTTTAATGTAGTAGCTTAGTTAGGATCACATTTGTAGTGCTCTAGTCCAGTCAGGTGTGCCGTAGAAAAATGATCCAAACCTCATATCTCTATTATATTTTGTTATTATCATTTTAAATCAGTGCTATTGGTCTTCCTTATGTCTGTTTGAGGGTTTTACAAATATTTAATCAATGAAAAGCATTCAAAAGAGCACAGCCTGGAGACAGATCTCCGCTTGTTCGCAATGCGAGGGTAAATAAATTACTGATGTTTGAATAAGTACAGCGCTTTCTTTAGTCTATGTCTGTAAATGCTAATGCTTTTTGTGTGTTTGAGGAGCGGAGAAGAGTCTTAGCATTTGCTGTCTATCAATATCCCTTTGTACATTTCAAATATCCTGTGCATATAGTGCTTCAATGTTTATATCATGAGATTTTGGCCAAGTGTATGAAACGTCAAGAAAAGCACAATAAATAACACACTGTAAAAAAAAAGTAAGCGTTCATGCTGCCTTAAAATTGTAAGTTTAGTCAACATTAAATGTTAAGTTGTACTACATGAAAACTTAGATATTTGAGTTGAGTTAACTTAAAATTGTAAGATAGCATGAACACTTACTTTTTTAAGTTGAAACAACTTAAAAAACAACTTTTTTTTTTTTTACAGTGCACATATGGCTACAATAAAAGTTATAACCTGTAAGTTGATGAAAGTGTGTAATACGATACACTTGATGCAGCCATTCTAATGCCAGACAAAACGCAAAATCTCTGTCATTTGCTGGTCAAAAACATTAACTCCATTTGAACTTGATTTTCAAGTGCAAGTGTCTGATAAAGCCACAATTCCAACTCTGACAACTCATTGTTTACTTATGGAAAAAAAAAACTTTTTTCCCTTTGTATCCCCTTATAGCACTGCCATACCCTATTCCGCATTGGAAAAATAACGTGGAAAAAACATTTTATGTCCTTCAAAAACCTTTCCTAAAAGAACCATTTTTTTTTTTATAGTGTGAAGATCATTTTAAGAATCAAAACAACCTTTTACCTCTATAAAGAGGCTTTTATGCAGTGGAAAGTTTCCAATGATGTCAAAGGTTCTTTGTGGAACCATAGATCTAAATACAAGAAAATCTAAATATTTCCTATTTTAATTATTATATTAAACTGTATTTACTGTAAGTATTTTAGTTATGTAAACAAGAGTTCTAATATCTGTAAATTGAAAGAACTGGTGTACATTATCCTCTTAAAAGGATAATTCACTCAAAAAAGTAAATTTTGTCATCATTTACTCACCCTTCTTGCTTCTGCAGAACACAAATGAAGATATTTTGAAGAATGTTGAAAAAAATACTATGGAACTCAATGGCTACAGTCAACTGAGCGATTCTTCAAAATTTCTGTTTGTGTTCAACCAAGGAAGGAAATTCATGTAGGTTTGAAAGTGGAAAGTGAGTAATTGATGACAGAAATTAAAAAATTGGGGTGAACTATCCCTTTAAGGTGGTCTTTGTGAGTGAGCGAGTGAGTGAGTGAGTGAGTGAGTGAGTGAGTGAGTGAGTGAGTGAGTGAGTGAGTGATCAAACAAACAAATTAATTAATTAATTAATATTTGACTTTTGTTTGATATATCTGAACAATATACAAATAATAAAAATTATAAAAAAATAAATAAAATATTAAAATAAAATCAATAAAAAAGTATTGTTCATTCTTACTTCATGTTAACTAATGAACATTATTGTAAAGTGTTACCAAATTAATAAACTAAAACAAAATAAAACTCCATCACTTCCTACCCTTTCAGTGATACTTTACTTCGCATTACTAATTCACAACTGTACCTCAGCGGTTCCCCTTCAAAAGCACCCATGTGAAATGCTTGAACCCAGTGTTAAAAATGGGCTTAACCTGGTGCTACAGAGAAAATTTATTGATTTAATATAGTGTGAACAGTCTAAAACAATGTTATTATGCTAAAATGCTCATATATAAATTCATCAAAAGATGAGCTAAAGTGGAACCTGAATGTGTCATGTCAGCCTGACCTTTTCATGTCAGAAATTAAAGCTTCTTTTGATGAGTTTTCCCATCTGGTCCATCAAAGCCCTAACAGTGGGTGAATCAAAGAATGGCATTCTTTCTCACAAAAACAACAAAATCAAATAACACGTCACAAGAAAACAGGGAGATTCACCGTGACTGGCTCAGACCGGGGGAATATCAAGTGTGAGGAGGTGGACGCAAAGGTGTCAACCTCAGAGTCTTTTTAAGTGGTTTACTGGCTTCTCTTTCACTCTGACTTTCCCTCTTTCATGCATTATCTCGCTCTTTCTTTCCCTCTCTCTGTCTCGCTCACAAAGGATGCGACTGCCAGTAATATGCTCTTTCATCTGTGTTTTTACTGCCAGGAATGTCCATCCCCCTCTTCACCCCGCCCCTCGCTTTCTCATCCTATCTTCTCCCAATCCAACCATCTCCCAAAGGAGGCTGGGTTAAAATATTAATCAGATACAGCACCCATTGAAATATTGTTTGAAATTGAATGCAATTTTAATGCAATATCATGCACATTTATAATGTGATATTATTAGTGATTTAATCAGCCATGTAAGGTCTGATATATGTAATGATATGAATAAAAAAATATTCATTCAAATTAAAATTCAATTGGTGTAATGTTTAGTTTTATGATCAAAAATGTGTGTTTTTTATTGTGGGGCAAAACAAATAATGCAATGCAATGCAATACCATGATCATTGAGAGATAAATAAATGTGTGTGCGTACAGTAATTCAAGTATGCATGTTTCTGTGTCAGTGTGTTTATGTCACTGTGTCAAGGTGTGTCTTGATTTAGGGCACAAAAGGAAACTCCTTGCAACAGTTTTTGCAAGAGTGTGGGTCTCATGTCAGAGTGTATGTGTCTGGAGAGAAGGTGTGAATGTGGGTTGACATCCTATCTACTGCATGTGACATTTGCGGATGCAATTTTAAAGCGGCCATGCTTGCTTGTGGACCCTGAATTCTCAACAGCCAGATTTTTAGCCAGTTGATAACCTAAATGCCGTACGACTAATATCTATGAAGCCAGGTAAATGACAGTATCACAATGATGACTGGCAGATAATACACATGCATTGTTTTTTTCACTATTGACTAACCTGAGCTGAAAGACAATATTTTACCAGTCCATTACAGTCATTCACAAGAACTAAAATCAGGTAAAATGTCTAACATATTTTGTGTTTTCTTTTTAATTTTAGTTAACATTATTTTATTTATTTTTTTTGCCATTTTTATTATTATTATTTTTTTTGGTCTATGCTGTTTTTATGCACATTTTAGTTATATTAGTACATGAACTTACAATGAACTTAAACTTTATGAAATTTTACATGAAATAATTTAATTTTGTGCTGTCTTCTCACTAAGCCTGCATTTATTTGATCAAAGTACAGCAAAAACAGAAAATTGTGAAATATTGTTACTTTGAATATATTTTAAGTAAGTAATTTATTCCTGTGATTTCAAGCTGAATTTTTAGCATCATTACTTCAGTCACATTCTTATATTCTGATTTGCTGCTCCAAAAATATTTATTATTATTATTATTATTATGCTGACAACAGCTGAGTAGAATTTGCTCAGGTTTCTTTGATGAATCGAAAGTTTAGAAGAAGAAGAGAATTTATCTGAAATAGAAATCTTTTGTAACATTATAAATGTCTTTATCATCGCTTGCGATCAATTTAAAATATCCTTGCTAATTAAAAGTATTAACTTCTATAATTTCTTTCCTCCCCAAAAATTATAGCTTCTGAATGGTATAGTGTATAATGTCAAAAAAGCTTTTTATTTCAGATAAATGCTGATCTTTGCATCTTTCTATTCATCTAAGAATCATGAAAAAAATACTCAACAGTTTTAAATATTGATAATAATAATAAAAAAAATTTCATGAACAGTAAATCAGCATATTAGAATAATTTCTGAAGAATCATGTGACACTGAAAAATGGAGTAATGATGCTGAAAATGTAGCTTTGATCACAGGTATAAATTAAATTTTTAAATATATTCAAGAAGAAAGCAGTTATTTTAAATAGTAAAATTATAAAAAAAAATTTTACTGTTTTGCTGTACTTTGGATCAAATAAATGCAGGCCTGGTGAGCAGAAGAGACTTCTTTAAAAAAACATTGAAAATCTTACTGTTCAAAAACTTTTGACTGGTAGTATATAAAATGTATTTTATTTTCAAGTGAAGTTTTGTAGTTATTTTTTTTACATTATATAACATTATATTATTATAAAAAAGACCATACAGTGACTTTTGAATAGCCGCTGATAGAAATGAATGAACAAATTAAATTTCCTGTTACTGTGTACTGAAATGTAAGCCAGTAGCAATAGACTTTTATCTCTTGCATCATTTTGTGTTTTTTCATTCCGTTCGTTTCTTCTGCACTCTAAGAAAAGTCAGTGAAATGGGGCACAATGTCCTGTATTACTATGAAGGAATGTTCTGTATTGATTTTTTGCAGGTTTTTAACTGTTTTAGGGTAGAAAACTGTTTTTTGACTTTTCTTTTCTTTTTTAGAGTGTAGAATCTAACTGGCACGCTCACATGGTACTCAACACTTTTAACATCTTCATGAGGGATTCTTTCACTAAGGTGGCCTCTCTCATACACAAGGCCTGTAATCTAAAATACAATCTCTTCCTACCTCTGTCTGCTTGTGTTTAAAAATACACTGATACCAACATGTTCACTTGCACACACAAACTCCAAATAAAGAGAAATATCCGCATAGAAACAAAACGCTTCTCACTCTCATTATATCTCTCTGAAACCACATGCTGATAAAGAGAACATTTCTCTTATTCTCTTCTCTGCTATCTGTTCAGCTAAACCACATGCTGATACTGACTGAAAAAAGCCTTCATGTTTCTCATCTGCTCTACTCAAATTGATGAGAAACTTACCAAAAAATAAAAAAGACAACAGCTTTGAATTCTGTAAGAGAATTATTACAGAAATCTGAATACTATTAGCAGTCATTAATCCAAGAGGTACTTACCACAGCTGACGATCAGCGTAAAGCATTGACGTATCCATACAAAAAATATTTGCAAAATTAAGCCAAATTTTCCCACGGAGAAAAATTTAAAAGCAGCACTATTTGAACTAAAACTGAACAAAGTAAAGTTCAGTTGTTCTTAAATTTGCACAATAACTGTGAGAGATTTCTATATGTATATCTCTCAGATCATACAGGTTTCCAGAAATGAAGATGCTATCTCACCTATATATATTGCTGCATGACTGTAGGTAAGATGTAAGTTGAGATATGTCGTAAACGATTATCTCTGATGTACCACTGATAGAGGAAAATTACATAAAACTGTACCACAGCTTTAGTATTTAGGTCTGAAAATGCCACTGCAAATGGTGCAGGTCCTCCTACTTTTGATGATTTAGTTTTTTTTAACTGCTAAAAAATATACAAAATACTGTAAATATTATTTCAATTCTTAAAAAAATCACCTACACAAACATGTTTCTAAAGTTTTCTTTTTGTTTTGTTTAAAACGGTTATCAATTTCTCTTTGTTACTCAGAGATTTTTTCTCAGTTTTAACATGCAGGTTTTGAAATCTCTTTGAGACACTCAACTAAAAATATTTTCTCACACTTCTCTTCATACAAAATAAAGACACTGAAACCATGCACAACAAGGTGTTGCAAATGCACAGTAGATATGCAAGAAATACAAGTTCTGTTTTTACTGTATGATATTAAGATGATTTAACACTTTTTTGAAGAGGTATGAAGGTTGGAAATATGATAACAGTGACATTAAAGGTTATTTTACTGTTTTATTTGTTCTCAGGACAGCAATGGTCTAATGAAATGTTTAATGTGGAGAAAGAAAGCAGAAACATACAGACAATCTACAAAATCTCATTTTAAGATGATAGTATGTGTTTAGCGGTTCTCTGTTCTTCTCTTGAAACAGCATTCTGCACTGTAAACTAGTGAAAAACCTCAAGGTTCCACTAACGGAAATCCTCGAGTTGAACACGAGAGTGCTGTGACAGGACAAAAAAACAGTCACCAAGAGAAAGAATGAAAGAGAGAAAAAGAGAGAGCCTGGAAACATCAAGAGCTTACAGCTTTCAAAGAAACAATATACAGATACTCATTAGACAAATGGGAATTCTACAAGATTCAGCACATTTGTTTAATGCACATCTAATTGAATGCTATATTGAATGCTAAGATTTGCTATTAAAGTGCTAAAACGATATAATCGCACTATAACAGCTCGATTTTGAAAATAAAAAATGACATTCTTTAATAAATTACTAATTATGTTTTGTAATTATACTGAGTGTGAAACTCATTTACTCATTTAAAAAAATATATATTAACGTAAGCCATTTTTGAAATAAAATACATCTATTTTTGTTTCTAAAATAAAACGTGAATTAGAAATTCAAGGATTACTTCTATAAAAAATAATTCACAAAGCAGCACAGCCACAAAACATCTTTTGTCACAGGAAAGTGCCAGAAGTTGAGATGAAATAAGCTGAGTTTGATAAGACTTTTGTGCTTAGCATGCGGTTTCAGACACACACACACACACACACACACACACACACACAAAACACATATATACACATATATATATTCTATTCATTGTCTAAATTAAGAATATATATTATCTCAGGTCTTGAAGGAACTGAATTATGTTATAAAACAGTATGAATGGAAAAGTTTTGTGAATTCAGGGGGAGAGAATTTCTCTTTGATTTTCGAGACTTTAGTCACTGAATGTATAAGTCATGATTTCAGAGTCTTTGAAGATTTCAAGACATTTAAGAACAAGACTGAAAAAAAGGAGTTGAAACCCCCATGAAAAAAGCGGTAAATTTATACACATATCAGTGTGCAGAGCACATTTGCGACTTTCAACTTTACTTTCGTAACATTTGGTTTCATGAGTGTTTGGTCTGTACGAAAACAAATTTCAGATTTCATTTATTTTTTACATTTCTTAACATTTTTTAAAAATATACATATACTTAAAAAATACTTTGACTACACTGTTTTACTTGGTAACGACGGCGAAAACAAGCCAAAATGTAGGTGATGGAAAAACAGCATTCAAACAAAAGCTCTGCACGCACACCTGTGCACATACACACATATGTGTGTGCCGACACACACACAGACTCACACACAGGGACTTGAACGGGTGACCACAGCGCAGAACAGACTTGCAGCTGGTGAAGCGTTCATTGGCAGTAAATTCAGAAAGTATGTGTGTGTGTGCATTTAGAATCTAGTGCAACGTTGCAAAATGCCTCACTCCGCATGTTTTCTAAATGTGCGTATAAAACCAAAAAGTGTATTCAATAAAATCCACCAATTTTCTTTCCGGTTGCGTTCATCAGATGAAGATCAAAACAGCTATCCCGGAAGGTCTTTCTGTTCACACTTTCCTTTCTGCCTCAGTTTGACTGACTTATCGCTGGGTTCCCAATGTCTATCATATATTAAAAACCCGGAACTTTGAGGCCTTTTTGTAACGCTTCTGATTCTGTTCTTAAATAACGCTAATTATTTAGCATATCCCCAAACCTTACTCTTTAAAGAAACCTTTTAACATTAGCTTTTAATAAAATATAAATCAGGTAAAACAAATGAACAAAAATTAGCGCTATGTACTGTCTTTATAAGACATTTTATTGTATTGAAAGTATTAATTATTACTAAATTCCATACAAAAAATACTAAAGTTACAAAAATATAAAGTAACATACGGAGGTACAGGAATTATGCAGTGACTAAAATATTAAATAAAACTTTTATTTTAGTTTCTACAAAGAAGAACGTTGAACTACTTTACAACTTTGATGCAACCTAGGATGTTTTTCCAACAGTATTTGCTTTGTATAAGTACTTTAGACGCAATATATATTTGTCCAGCTTTTACGCATTTTTTAGGTTCACGAGAAACAAATTAAAGTGCATACACAACAGAAAATTCATTTTTTAATGAAAATCAATGCAAGAGGTAGCACTCTCAATTGTGGTTGGAATCTGGAATTCTTTTCTGGTGTCTTAAGTACTTTTTTTAAATCACAAACACACACACACACAAAAACTCTCTCAGCAGGGTGCTGGACTAAAGCGAGAGCTTCTGTGCAAACTTGCATCAGATAACGCAAAGTGATAAGATACAGCTAAGCTGAGTTCAGCAAGTCCTGCTTGAATTGTAGCAATTTTGATGAGCAGATATTTAACCACATATGGGCTGCTATGGAAAATTCAGTTTTAGGGGACAGTACGAAAATGCCAGTTTGAGAGTCATTTCTGAACAATGTCCACAACCACAAGCCTCACAAACAAACGTCATCTCATGCTTTCAGGGTCCTCAGTCCCCTGTGTGGGTTTCAGGATAAAGTAAACAAAACTAGAGAATTAAAGATCGTCTTTTTTGTTTTAGCAGCTTCTTTGCGTTTATTCCGTTAAGGCCAGACACAGTGACTCAGAAGTGAGGATGTTATATTCTGAGGGTTTCTAAAAGCGAGGCATGTTACACCTGCTATCTGTAGGCTCTTAATCATATCTATAGTTGTGGTACTAATCATAACACCCACAGAACACAAGATAAACTAATAATCAACTGATCTGGCCATTAAACAATATTGTGGCTCAGATCTAGATTAGCTGTCACTGTCTCTACTATTTGTTGTGAGTTTATTGATCAATATAAAGTTAACATTTATAAAAGAAAATCTAAATAACTACCTGCCTTATTTTAATTAAAAAGCACAAAAGAACTGATAAATTTATAATTCACGTAGAATAATTTTGCTTTATTGCGCGGACTGCAATGTTTTTCATAGACAGAGCTTAAGCCATAGTCCAATTAAACTAACATTACTGGTATGAATCTTGCGACAAAACAAAGGAACTGATATGTTTTAAGATCAATCAAGGCAAGTTTCTTTCAGTTGAAACAGCTCAGACGTACATTTTAGCCTAGAACTAGGCCTAAGCCTTATCTATGAAACCGGGGGATTATGTTTATCTTAGCATAGGAAAGTCCTGTTATGTTAAATCATTTATAAAGACTTCATCCAAGTTCAAAGAAAGTACCAAGTTAAATCTAATTAAATCTGTTAAAAACGGTGCTTTCCATATCGATTTCCAGATTTTAGACTGATTACTAACTGATGTTGTGCTTTAGGCTCAAAGGCAAATTGTGGAAATGAAAACAGCATTTTTGATGTTGAATGTGTGAAAATCCCTATTACTAAACTCAGTGAGAATGTGTAGAGTCACACACCCACGCTGGACCACTTCACACACACACTACACATAAATCTACTATTAAAGCTATTAATAAATAACATGAATCTGATTATTTTAAGTGCATTACAAATTACAAAAGGCACATAGTCAGATAGTTATGTTCCGTGTTAACGCCATCTTACATTTTCATAAGGTCATCGGGTTCATCAGGCAACGCCAAGGCACTTATAAAGAAATTATAAATCAAATCATCCTGGTTTTAAAATCAAAGCACATTCCTACAAAATCCTGCATATCATCACACCTCATCCTTTAAGATGACCATCTCTGACTCAAGTGGTTCAAGAAGTCTCGGACATTTCATCTCCCTGCTAATATGGCGGAGTCATGTAAAACTACAAACAACACAGCAAAACTCCAAAAAGGCCAATCCTATCCGAGAGACTAAAAAGCAATGGAAATATAATCCATATGTCCTAAAGTGAGGCAGTAGAGCAATATGGACGCAAGTATTTCGCAACTTGTCTTTGGCAAAGTTGCACTAACCAAAACCAAAACCTGTTGAAAACCGTTACTTACAAACACACAAGGATGCAATGTGATGTAAACAAACATGTGTCACACACCCACACAAACTTTAGTAAAAATACATAGTTTCTAGGCCAGACACAAAACATAAATGCCTACCTCGCATCATCTTCACAGCATGTGTGAACTGCTGTCTTTCTGTGGTGAAAATCACTCAATATGGTTGACAGCTCGGTCTCACAGTTAATCAAACTTCTGAACAGATGCTGTCGCAGGGTGGGAGATGACAGAGAGATTAGGTGGTTTTCAGTCGGTAGGTGACAGAGAGTGTTTCTATCCGCGAGTGACAAAGAGGGGAGAGGGCCTGTCCCTTTCAAACAGAAGATAGGTACACCTCTCTCTGTCGCACACGCATGATGTCTCTTCTAAAGAACTTTATGTGCTGTTTCTCTGTCCGTCTATAGGTGGACCCTACTTTCTCTTTCTCTTTCCATTTCAGCAGAGAGCAGCTCACCTCTGTGTTTGTCTTCAGCGCATCCTTTTACCTGAAATCCTGAATTCCTCACTCTATCCTGCATACCTTTTCATCCTTTCTGTTCTTTGGTTTGGGTTCTCAGGATAAAAAGGTACACAAGATGTCACTGGCACGGCACGATGTATACTTTTATATCTTATTTACCCCTAAAGGGTGCATATTAGTACCTTGAAGGTTCATATTAGTACCTAAATGGTACATGTTAGTGTCTTTTGAAAGGATACTGCCCCAGTGGCAGCTTTTGAATTATGAAGTAGTGACTTGTTGGATATTATTTTTAATGAGGAACCGTTTCGAAAGGATGTGAGGCTGGTCTGATAAGCGGTAGAGGGTATTGGTGTAAACAACCTGGTTAAGATCGTCATGTGATATCGTTGCCGCAGCGTACGGCAGTGTTGTTATTGCTTGTCATTATGAATCATGGTCCAACCACGCTTTGCGTATTTTCTAATCCACCTACAGTCAAATTTGAATAAAGCCAGAACACTAATATAACACGAAACATACTATTTTTTTTTTCCTTTCATGGTTTCCTAACTTTTTATGAAGTGCATTTGACAGATAAGCAACTTTGAAAATGATTCGGAAGTTTAGTGGACATTACGCGAAGGTCAAATTTTAAACTAAAAATTTAAAGAAGAGGAGGAAGGAAATCAAGAAGAGAGATACTTAAACTATGCATGCGTGTAATCAAACACAAAGGTGGGAAGTTTTTTAAACAGCATCTTTTTTACCAAAATACTCTCTTAGATCTTATCTTCAATCAGATGCACACACCCATAGCTGTTGTGCACCTGTGCGCGTGTCTACGGTAGCTTTGCTCACCATTATACATACAGCTTTTGTGGCTAAAGTAAAAATATATGTGGATACAGGTGCATTGTGTGTGTGTTTGTTCTTTACAGGTGTAATAATGCACCGCTTTGCTACACTGATACACTGCTACAATGGCCCCCCTTCCTATAACCACAATGGAGGGGTTCTCTGATATGCAAAAAACAATATGCAGGGTGAAACTAGACAGCTCTCAAAGCACGCAAACACAGGCGCACACACTGGGAAACTGCTATTGTGCGTTACTATATACTTGCACAGCTACACAGAGTTTATATGATGAATTGCTGTACTTACTTAGATGGGATTTCTTGTGCACTGGATTTGCTAAAAGGGAAATACAAAACAATAGTTAGCCAATGAATATGTTAAATATAACTATATATGTTCTAATTACGTTGCATAAAAAATCCAACATTACATGAATAGTAACTAGATGCAAACTTGAAATGTTATTTTCGTTACATCGAAAGATTTAAATCACACCACGATGTAAAAATTTTGACATCATCTGTTCAATTTTTTTGTTGAAGTATATTCAATTACATTACAATGTTAAAAAAAAAAATCTAATTTAATTTTAATGACCAAAAATGTGCTATTGAACTTGCATTTGTTAAGCTTTCAACCCTGTTCATCAATAAACCACAATTATCAAACATACATTTTTCTTCTTATACAAGTTTATCAATAAATACTAGTGATGTAAGGGTCTTATTGATATCAGGGTATTTTGATAGCCAAACTATCTTGATATCTTCATGGTCACATGACAATATAAAACCAAAAAAAGTTCTTTAAAGTTGTGTTTTGAGCCATTATGCACTGGCACAGTATCTGTTAAATGAACTAAAACCAAAAGCGCAATTTGGCTTAATCCCTTCATTGAGTCAAAGCGAAACGCTCACTTCATTCAGGCGATCAGCAGTTTTCTGTGATCCAGTGTTTTCCGCACCTCAGAACAGCTCAGTTCACAGTGAATGCTGTGAGCTCGTTTGCAGTGAACGACAGATGATCACAGCATTTCACTAGATTTGTAGTGAGACGTGTTTTTGTAAGCCTGTTTTCACTGAAGCTGGAGTTTTCCATCAAAATATAAGCTTAAAAGTGCAGTATGAATTGCTGACAGCTAGTCTTTTAAAGGGGTAACGTTACTCCAAATTCAAAACATCTCTTTCAAGTGTAGAAATTAGGAAAGAAGTATTGTAATTCACTACTGTTGTGTAAAGCTAAAATAACATACATATGAAATATTAATTTGAATTTACTTTATTAGGGCAAAATATTAACTTAAAATTGTTGTTATTATTATTATATTGTAATTTGTTTGGCTTCCTAACACACCAGTGTGAATGTAATTTAGACTGAGACAGTTCAACCACAAATAAAAAGAAGGTTGAGTCTCCTTTAAAGTTTAGCTTTAAGTCGATTTACTGACTTTTTTTTCTGACTTAAGTTTTCTTAGTTAAGAACATGGTTTGGAGCTCTTAATTTTGAACTCTCAAAGTGCATTATAGAATAACTTAACTTTAAAATATACAAAATATCCATGTCTTCATTTGCCTTTTTTTTTTAATATTGCAATAAATATCGTATAGTGAGATTTTGATAGAACTACAAACCAAACTAACTAGACTCTATTACAGCTTAATTTATAGTAAATTAGCAACCTGTTGCCCTTTTTGAGTTTCTTATTTTTTATTTAAAATGTTGGTGTTTATTCAATGTTCATTGCAAAAAATAACAAATCACACAAATCTGCATTTAGGCATATCTCAAATTTGTTAACAGAAAAAAAACATAATATTTTGTGCAAATTTTAGTTTGACCTATTGAAGGCATAATATATATATATATATATATTTTTTTTTTTTTTTTGGTTGGTGACCAATACTAAATTTCTTCTTAATTTAATTTCAATTTTTTTTTTGTGTTTATTCAGTGTTCATTGTAAAAAATAACAAATCACACATAAACTGTATTTAGGCATGTCTCAAATTTGTTTGCAAAAAAAAAAAAAAAAAAAAAAGGATTGTTTTTAGTTACATTTTTAGTTTGACTTATTGAAGTTAAAGGAATAGTCCACACAAAAATTAAAATTCTGTCATCATTTACAAGTTGTTCCAAACCCGTATGAGTTTCTTTCTTCCATGGAACATACAAAAATATATATATTTTTTTTATTTGGTTGGTGACCTATTACCTGTACTGAATTTCTTCTTAATTTAACTTAATTTTGGTGTTTATTCAATGTTCATTGTAAAAAACAACAAATCAAAGTCAGGTTTTTAAACAGCATGTTTTAAATTTGTTTGGAAAAGTAATGTTTTTAGTTTGACCTATTAAAGTTAAAGGAATAGTAATTAAAATGAAAAAATATAAAATAAGTTGTTCACATATTTACAAACCTGTATGAGTTTCTTTCTTCTATGAAACATATTTTTTTTATTTGGTTGGTGACCAAACTGTTGATTTCCATATGGAAAAAAATTACTATGGAAGTGGGCTTATTTCATGGACCAGCAACTGTTTGGTTACCCACATTCTACAAAATATCTTATTTTGTGTTCATATTAACATTTTTAAGCACATCTTTTAAACATTTGTTTAAGAAAACTCAACATTTTTCAAGTTAAATCAGGGCTTAGTTAGAACCATGGAAAGTGTCAGTGTTATTCACACACCTACACATACTAAACAACTTAAACCTTAAAATGTATGCGTGTGTATGCACTAACACATGTACACAAACACACATGCATGCTTTTATTGGCATGAAAGCACATTATCATTCACATGAAAAGCCCCCCTTAACCCCCATCCCTGCCCACACACGAGCACAAACAGCAATCTCCGTTGTCTGACGTTTGACCACACTTTGAGAAAGTTCAGATTTGATGCTGTGTTGGCCGTTTCCGACGGGTATTTTTAGCAGTGTGTCTGTCTGAAGACACAGGGCAGGTACGATAAGCATCACTGGGAAGAACACTTAGCCTCTCTCTCTCTTACCTTCTCTGTCTGTCTCTCACTACGGCTGTCTCTCTCACTCTTTCTCTCCCTCTTTGAAGGGCTTTGTGGCTTTTAGAAAAAGTCACTTTTGCTTATGTAGCGGAACACACACAAATAGGTGCGTGGCGACTTGCAGACGCACTCGGAAACAAAGACTCTCAAAGTAGGTATTTCACAACTCCGTCTCACGGTTTGCCTAATAGCAAAAAAAAACAAAAAAAAAATGACCATGGCTGCTTTCGTTATGAGGTTTCAGGAAATGGGATGTTCAATTCTGTGGATATTCAGAATGTATGCATTTTTGAGTGTGTGCGTACATTTATAGGCGTAAAAGAGCAGCGATGTTCATCGCTTGATCGCAGATTAAAGGATTCTCTGTGGTACGTGAATGATCAGGGTGATTTAAGGCACTATGGTAACAGATCTAAATGCAGGTGGATAACACAGCCAAGCCCTGATTACACTACTTATCACTCCATTCTGGCCAACAGAGAGAAAGAAAGAGAGAGAGATTTAGTGTTTGAGTTAATGTCCTTTGAGGAAGAACAATTACACTTATTCCAACATGATCTCATCACAATTTGTATGTATTTTACGTTAAATGTGGTTCTCCAAAACGTTCATTTACTTATGTTTTTACAGACACTAAAAACGTACAACACTGATGTATTTACAGCATCTAAATATACAAATACTTGCATAATTTCAGCATTTAAACATACAATATTGAGGTACTGACAACACCTAAAAATTAGAGCCCTATGAAATCCATTTTATTTTTTCCCAAATTCAGTTTTATTTTATTTTTATTTTTTACAAAAAATTTTTTTACTCCTTTTTAATGGTTAAATAAAATCTTAACAAATAGAAAAAGCATGTCTAATTAATTAAAATCATGAAATTTATATAATTTAACATCAGTTTATTAAAGGTTTAACAAAAATGCCCTACACTTCACACTACCTTATGTTTTATTGTTACCAAATTCAGTTTTTAGCATGTCTAATTATTTGAATGCATAACAACTTTTATTTATTCTTACAATAGCCTTGTGAATTTTTATTCTCATAAATTCTGTTGTGTATTTAAATGTTTCTGGTTATCAACGCAAGGCATAAAAAATGAATTTCATTATTCTGTGATCTTTTAATTAAAAAAATATCCTTTTTTAGCAAGTAAAGGGGATTTACAATTATATATATATTATAATTATTTCTTTAAAAAAAGTTTTATTAATATTTCAACAATAGTAGTAGAAATAGTAGTAGTACTTACATTGTAAATATTAAAATGATATTTCTGTTGTATATGTCTTCGAGTTCAACCAAACTTTAATTTTGACGGGTTACCGTGAATACCTGTAACTGACACTGGTTGTGGCTAGATTGGATACAGCTGCTGCCGGAAACTAACAATACATTTTAGATGGAATGGTCAAATGCCAATGAAGTCCAGAGCAGTTCTGTAGCTGTTGTTCATGTATTTATGTCCTCATTCACTGAGACGCCAGATGCTGAAATCACCGTCAGCGTCATGCATGCATGCTTCAGTATGTGCATTAAGCAAAATTGCGAAAAGAGACACGCGGAACATGCAAGGTTCATATTTAAATAGTCTTTTTGCGTCTTAATATTTACAGATACTAGTCCATATCGAGATTAGATTTAATTTGATGACATACTTTTGATTAATTCTTCCGAACTTTGACAAATTCCGTGACATTCCGCATTAAACAGTAAATTCCATTTTTTCACATGGGGAAATCATGGGGCCCTACTAAAAATGCAAAATTGTTTACTCATTTACCCTTAAAATTAATAACATGTCTGCAATCGTTTAACTATTACTTATCATGTAATATTTACTTTGTTTGTCATGGGACACAAAAGGCGTTTTCTACAACATGCTGAGACTGAAAACAGAACCATAAAACCATAAAACCATAGAACCATAAAATACACCAAAAGTGCTGTAATCTAAATGTTTACAATGTGAGGAACAGTCACAAACTCAAGCCTTTATTCAGCGATCTTCATCTCCATCCTCAACAGCGACCGTAAGCATCAAAACCCACACTGATACACTCATTAAATTTAAAAATCACTGCTTCAAGAAATTTTGCGGTAGGAAAATCAAATGTCAACTGCTTCATCACTGTTTCTGGTGAGGTGTGTTTGAATGAGAAATGCGCACCTTCATGGAGCGGATCAGGATAATATTCTGGATAATATTTTAAATTTGACCTGCATATTTTAGTCAATTACGTTTTATATCTTTTTATATTCGCTATAAAATGGGTAGGTTTAGGTTTGGGGCTTGGTTAAGGGGTCTAAAAATCTAAACCACTTATCGATAAAATTATAATGAATGCATTAATACAAATATCTTAAAATGAAAATTTTGTCATTAATCATTTACCCCTATGTTGTTCCAAACCCGTAAAAGCTTTGTTCGTCTTCGGAACACAAGTTAATCTTCCATCAGTGGTTCAACCATAATTTTATGAAGATACGAGAATACTTGTTGTACGCAAAGAAAACACGACGTCACCGTAGCGCCATTTTGGAGAGTATCCATTGGACGCAAACAGCGTGCGCTGTTCTCTGTCAGCCGTTTTCTAAGTTTATTTATGCTTTGATTCGAATGGAAACAGCGTACAGAGAACAGCTTACGCTGTTTGCGTCCAGTGGATAATCTCCAAAATGCCGCTATGGTGACATAGAGGAGACAAATTGTTGAATAAAGTATTTTTTTTCTTTGCGTACAAAATGTATTCTTGCAGCTTCGTAAAATTATGGTTGAACCACTGATGGCAGATGGACTATTTTGATGTCGCCTTTCATACTTTTCTGGGCCTTGACAGTGTTATTTACTTGGCATTCAATGGGACAGCCACAAAGCTCCCACAATTGTATTCTGAAGACGAACAAAGCTTTTACGGGTTTGGAACGACTATGATTAATGACAAAATTTTCATTTTGTTAATGACAGAAAAGATACATAAATATTTAACCTTTTTAAAGATTTTTTTAAAAAATCCATAGCGATGTGTACATTTTAAATGTTGAAATACATCTAAAATTTTACATTTTCGCACCATTCAAAAATGTATGTTTTGTGCTTGTAAATATTACATATTAATACAAACAATGAGACAAGGCTGCTTATTCAGAACTCGCTATCATGCATGATCGCTAAAAACAGCATTTTCAAATGTCCATACAAATACAAACACATATCTACAAATTAGCAAATGAAGACATTAAAACAACAAAGTAACAGCTTAGACTCTGAAAAACACACAGATAGAGCAAACTGACATGTGGGCCTCTTTTATCAGTGCCTGACATAAACCTATTATCAGTCTTGCTTGCACTAAACAACAATTGTCAGGTGACAGCTACAATATCTATAATGAGTAATCTGCTCTCCTAAACATTTCATAGAGCTACAAAAAGAAACCATACTCAATTTAACTGAGATATATCCGCTTATCAAAAGTACTGTTTTGTTTTTACTTTCACATGATTTTGTAATTGTATTGTATCTCTTTCATGTGATTTCACCAGGAACTATGAAGACACTGAAGATTTTAAAGCATAAAAAAAGGTACAACTGTGAACATCCCCAGAGCTGAGTGTCTTGTGAAAGCAATACACCCAGACAATAAGACTAACAAAGGAGGAATATGAGAGAACTGTGCATGAACTTACAGCAACACTAGAGCATGTTAAAACCCTAAAAAATGTTGTCGATTGCCCTGGCTTCATGGTTCACTATACCAGTTTTGGTACCACTACAATTTAATCTCTTGGAAAAAAAAATTATTAACTAATTAAATGTGTTGAATGATACATTAAACCAACATAACTTCAACTATTTTACATAAGTAAACACTGCTCTTAATATCCGCATACTCCAAGATGTAATGCGCAGATCTATTTTGACATATCAGAATTTTTGTCCTGTACATTGCTATGATCATTTATGTTTCTGCCCTTGGGTGCTCAAACAAACCATACCCTCGCCCCACCCAAAAAAAAAGCTATTTTTTAAAATAAAACACGTTTTTACAACTTTTCCACGACTAAATAATAATAGGCAATACATTACAAATTTAATATTTTCAAATATTTAATTCTCATTTCTTAATAATTTACTATACTGTTGTTGTTTTTTTTCTAAAGTATACTCCGTGGAATGGTGCATTTGATAAATTCACTACACAAAATTTATCTTGCGAAGTGAAACACATACTGCAAATACATTATTTAGTAACCTACACACATTCTTTCTGTGAGGGCTGCGCTTCACTAAATAAAAAAATGTTATATATACCTGTTTACAATAAGCACTTATTCGCGCGTACACAGGACAAAGTTTGAGGGCACACAGCCGCAAATGTAATATCTGAGGAAGTGCAGAGCAATCTCTATATAGGAGAGCAAGCCCGCTGCAAGCCGAAATATTCGTGGTGGCACCCTCTGGTGCTGCTTCAAATAAACTTGTACAAGCTACAATCCACTTTTTATTGGTTAAAATGAAACGAGAATATCTCATGTTTTTCTCGAGCCCCGGAGCACCCACGGGATTGGTGCCTATGGCTATGATGATGACAGTGTCAACCACTTTGTTCGTAATAATGAAAGGATCTTACAGTACTCGTTGAACTCACGCTGTAAAAAATATGCTTTGATAGGTGTGGAGTGGATTCTGACTAACTTAGACACATCTGATTGGCCATTGTATTCATGTTCTTGACATGAATGTCTGTGATTGGCCTTAGTGCTCAATGCAAGTGTTTGAAAGCAGCACCTACTGTTAATTTTTTTTGTTTCAATGCCGACTTAGCAACACTAGCCCTGGCAAAAGATTCCTGTCAAACTTTAAAATTACAGTCTTAACAGATGCACATCTGAAGACTTGCCTAGAGAGTAAATGGTTGGAAACAAAGAAGTTCAGTAAATGGTCAATCACTCTTGGTGACAAAATGAATGTGTATGTCCATGCATTTGCGTAGATGTTTTCGTCTACTTTCAAATGAAGCACAAGTTGTGGGAATCTCCTCAACCGCCTAGATGATGCAATACCACCTATAATGCCCCAGAAAACGCAGAGTGTCCCCATTACTATTAGTACCCACATAGACCACAGGCCCCCTGTTGACTTCTCTAAAGGCTCCACCTCTGCAACCTGTATTTAAGATATGTCCAAGCGCCCTGCAACTCTTATATGTAAAGGGTCTTTATTGGAGCTATTTTTTAACATCCTTGAAAAATGTTTTTTCTATGGCATCAATGTAAAAACATCCTTTTGGAAGCTTAATTTTTAAAGGGTTAATTTACAAAAATTTTAATTAGTCCATTATTTAATCACACTCCAGGCATCCTAGGTGTTTATGACTTCCTTCTTTCAGACGAATCCAATTGGAATTATATTACAAATTATCCTGGCTCTTCCAAGCTTTATAATGCAATGGGTGGGTGTTTCTTTTCAACAGTCTAAAAGAAGTCCAATTAAGTGCATTATAAAGCTTGAGAGAGCCAGGATCATTCTTAATATAACTAGATTTGTCCGGGAAGTCATATATACCTACACTTTAAAAAACAAAAAACACAATTTGTTGAGTCAATTTAAAATAATTTGTTACCCTACTGCCTTAAAATTTTAAGTTCAGTCAACTTCAATAAGTTAAAAAGTTAAGTTGTACTAAGTGACAACTTAGATATTCAAGTTGACTGAACAAAAAATTTCAGCTGCCTTAAAATTGTAATTTAAATACAGTGCACAGCATAAATGAGTACACCCCCTCTGTATAAATACAAAATATGTATTTTCTTAATGATCACTATTATAATTCATGGAAAGATGGCAACATTAAAATGTATTAAACATACACTTCATAAACACAAAAAATATATGCTGATATTTTCTGTAAAATAAGTAAATTAGACAATTTTGTTTAAATTAAGGTTTGCAGAAATAAGTACACCCTAGATTTAATTCAGCAAATGTATAATTGTAGTACTTGGTATGTCCTCCAGAACTTTAAATATACTGCTCTGACCCTTGTTGGCACTGAGTGTACAAGTTCAAGACAAAATGCCACATCTGTCCTGTTTGACTCCTGGAAGACGACCTCTTTAAATGCCCTGGTTTTTAATGGGGAGCGTTGCTCAGATCATCTCTACAGAATCCCCCATAGCTGCTCAAGAGTGTTAAGATTGGTTGAAATACATGTCCACTGAAGTATTTTCACCTTGGGAGAATGAATATCTTCATTGTCATGCTGAAAAAATGCCCAACAATGCAGGGAATGAGGATTGGGTAGCATCTTCAGTTTCAGTTTTTTTGTACTACATCACACAGTGGTGTGTGAATTCATGACAGCGTTGATAAAGCACAACACCTTCAGCACTCATATATCCCAATATAAGAGCTTTACTACCGCTGAACGTCACTGTGGGAACCAGGCACTTCTCACTGTACTCCTCCTCTAGCAACACCAGAACATTTTAGATGCTTTTGGATCCGAAATTATTGACTTGGTCTCTTGAGACAAGAGTATGGATTCCAAAAAGTCTATATTTTGTAAATACAAGCCTTGGAAGAGGCTAAATGAATTTATTGTGCTTTGGCAACAGTAGGTAATTCTAGTGGTGACAACAACCATGAATGTCACTTCTGCAGGCTGTGTCATACTCTGTGAGGTAAATTGTCACTCTTTTCATAGCTTTTGCTGGCTCTAAGACACTTGCATGGTATTTCTCCTGCTCTTTTTCCAGCAAATAATCACTAATCACTAAATGAAAACTTAAAGTGAAGACTTGATTATTTCAGGAACCTTGTCACAAGTCCATTGTTTTTTAATGTCAGTGGTACTTCTGCTATATTTCCACACTTAAAACAATGATTTGGTATTCCTCTTGTACAATTGTCCTCTTTTATGCTAAGAAATACATCTCCTGGCAGTTCTCTCCCAAGTGGTTCCACTGTTGCCAGCATTAAGTCATCATTAAGTATGATTCAGTGGGCTATATAACACTTTTAATTGTCCGGAAATTACTTGTCTTTAAAAGTTTTGGTTCAATATACTTAACTGTTGAACAAGAATTGCTTTAAACCTACACTATTTATTTTATATTTTGTAACTTTCAGGGGGGTGTACTCAGTTTTGCACCACAAAATTGTATTGCCTTGATAAGAAAATATTATTTTCCTGAATAATTTTGACATTCTTCTTTGGTAAATGATCAAGCAGGCTTGTTGGAACATGATATCCCCAAAGAACCCTAACATGTCTTTAAGTAAAGAGTAATTGTCGACTAGTAGTCATTCATTTTAAGCATTAGTCGACTAATCGCATGTTTATTAATAAACAATTTAAATCTTTATAATGAGCCTTTAGTTGCCTACAAACCCTAATAAGGGCTGAAGCACACGCATAAAGCCTGCCCACAGTGCGCAACAGAAGTAATGATTATAAATGTGTCAAGTTCACAGAAAGATGACAGAAAGCGCATCCTGTTTGCTTTCATTACTTTACTAGGGCGCAATGTTTTGTTGTTATTTTGAGTGTACACAAATGTTTTTACAGATTCGAAAGATATTTTACTCTTACCCGTTTGCCCAAGAATGAGGGAGTAGGCTATTTAAGAGCAAATGACCGTACCGGCGCTTCCATTTTTTCTGCAGTAAGCGCGCGTCTTTTCAGCTTCCACACAGACACGGAACAGCGCACATTTCTCTATGTTAACATTAGATTAAGTCAGTCAGCTCATAAGGTAGCCTGATCAGAATCAGCTTATCATATTTCTCGGCCCGAGTATGAATTGAGTCCGTCTTTTTCCCCCTTCTCCCAGAATAGCTGTTTCAGCTAAAAATAATAGTTACATTTTGTATGTAATGGCAAAGTGATTATATTTCGTTTCGTTTTTTTATTAAGTTAATTTAGACATTTGGAGCATTTTTTGTTCATTAAATATAAGTTTTGTAATCTGTAAAGATTTCTTTGTAAAGGTGCGTTCAAAAAGGAGATTGCGAGCCAGGGTCTTTGCTACACTATCTCAGAATACACCAGTTTATTAATGGATCATTAAATATCTCCTTACTGTTTCCCTCGACACTTTTATTGTTAATAATTTTTGTAGATGCTTGTATATTTATCAATTTATTTATTTTTTTCTGCAACTAAGCGACTAATACAATTTTGGTCGACCAAGCCTTTTTTGGTCAACTAACGTTTAGTCGACTATTAGGGGGCAGCCCTACAACAAATGTTAAAAAGATGAGCTCTTTACATTACAGTGCAACAATACTCCTATAACTGCCTAATTTATTTATGCTACAATGCATGCTGGGAACTCACAAAGCCTTAACATTTCAATAACATGAAATTCTTTGTTCAGACAACTGTGTTTGACTAGTTGGGACAACATTTAGTGTAATTTTGTTGGTCTGACAAGGGTTTTAATATAGTTTCAAGAAAATTGCATTTTATTTGCATTTTAATTGCAATTGCAATTTTCATTTAGTAATGACCTTGATTATTGCTGTATGCCACCACAGCTGATCATCATTTATTTTTTTTAGTAGTAGTACACAGAGACACGCAAAACATAAGATTCATGTTTAAATTGTATTTTTGCAGCTTAATATTCACAGAAACGCATTTGATTTAAGTGTACTGACCTCATTTTGATTTATTAATTCAAAATTTGGCAAATTCCATGACAATTTCTTATTTTATGACTGGATTACGCAATTTTGTCCGTGTTTACAGCATCTCGGAAATCATAGGGCCCTAACTTTGCTGTAATAAAAAAAGTACAGCAATGCTCAAATATGAGCTCAGCCTAAGTCTGATGAATTGACAGACTGAACAAAACATGAAAATATTTCTGAAAAAGTACAGAGTGAGAACTGGAATTTTGATAATGAGGCAGTGCTAGAAGCAGCCAACTCATTGGGCAATGATACAAGAGGTCACCAATCCATGTACTAACCAGGCTTAACCCTGCTTAGCTTCAGTGGGTAACCAGTCAAGAACTGCCAGGTGTTAAGCTGCTGGAAACGTGAACTGTAAGGTGGCAGTTGTCCTCCGTTTTTCCACAACAAGAAGTCTCTGAGGACCCCTGTTGCTATAGAGAGAGTTGTACAAGAGAGTTGCTAAGAGAAATCAAGAAAGTCAACAACATCCTATAAAAACTAAAAACAGACCCATCCTAACTTCTAAAAAGAGCTTTGAACTCAATTAGCTCTGAATGAAAACAAACGTACATGAATAACTGTAAAGATACAACAAAGAGCATCAAGGTTTTTTCAGTTTTCAATTGACATCCATTGACATTATCATGAGTCTCAAGATTTGCCTCATCTATGTAGATTCACAAACCGCTATAAGGTAACACATGCCATATTGTCGTTGAGTGTTTCATTACTTTGTGGTTTCCTATTGTCTCTTCCTCTGCTCAGTCTTTAAAGTTCTTTCTCACTCCCACCTGTACAAAATCTCCCTTACGTTTAGTCAAATGTCACTGCCTTCGTAATCACAGTATACATATATTAGCTTGGGAAGAAACTGTGAAAACAGTGTTGCAATGTGTGTGAATGTATACACACATGTGTGAAAGCAGGTTTTCCGTGTAGTGGGGTAGTGGAGATAAGCTTTTGGATTTCAAATTAGCCAACCGGCTTCTGGAAATAGATCAGGAATCCAAAGACATTCTCTAAACACTAACCTTTCTTTTAATCCAGATTATGTCCATTCTTACCACACACAGAAGTATTTACAGTATTTCTGGCAAGGTGATGTTAGGGTAGGTTAGAGAGAGAAAAACTAGGGAAACACTGAATGAGAAATTAGCCTTAAGGTTAGTAACAGAGCCATCTAAGTGGTAAACAACAGAATGAGATTTCTGCATTCAGGAGTGGAAAACTGTGGACATGATATAGGTGATTAAACCCTTAATAACGTTTACATTCAAGTCCTAATTCTGCTCATTAAAGCAGAGTGTTTTGCTTTCTCATCAATCACTGCTGTTTTATTGATCACTGCCCAAGAAAACGTCAGGGAAACAATAGACTGATTATTTGATGACCGTGTAAAGGATAGATTTTACAATCATGTAGTCAAAGAGATGCAGAACCAAATAATTTACAGCTTGGTGCTGTGGAAAATGTATAAGCTTTATAAAGAACTATTTATTCTTTAGTTCTTCAGAAAATCATGTACAGTCAGGTGCTAAAGGATAGTTTAGAGTTCATAGGTTAAGCTTTATTAAAGCTTAGTTATGCCAATTTTTTAAAACAAATGTTAATTTCACGTACAGTACAGTAATTCATTTACAATGAACGTCTATGGAACAGAAGTGTGCTTAAAGAGATAATTTACCCTAATATTAAAATTCATTTTTGTGAAAACTATCTCTTAGTTACTGATGCTACTTTATACTGTAGCTTCTTCAGACCACTATATTGTATCAGGAGAAAAATGAAACCCTCCTGGGTAATGTCAGTAATATGCTGTTAATTACCAAAGATATTAATTTCAACAATAACTTTCAAACAAAAATGTTATTTAGGGGTCAAATTGTCTAATATTTAGCAGCGAGGCTTCTGTTGTAGATAATTGAACCCCTGCTTATGCATTAAAGATATAATTCCTCTGGGTCTGGGATATAACTTGAATAAGCAATACCACAATAGCCTCATTTAACACAAAATGTAACTATACTAGTTATACTAGTTTATTTACACTATATTGCCAAAAGTATTGGGACACCCCCTTCTAATGAACAGGTTTGACTACCTTAGTGATTTCCATGAGTACTAATCTTAATGTTTAAGCATATAATGATATTCTAGGGAATTGTGTCCTTCTTATTATATATCAAAAGTTTGGACAGGACCCTTTTTTATTCTAACACGACAATGCCTCTGTGACTGTGTGAAATGTTTAATTCAGTCAATGTGGAAGAACTTGACTGGTCTGCATAAAGCTGAGTTCTAATCCCTGTTGAACATCTCTGGTATGACTTTAAATGCAGACCTTGAGCCAAAAATGCATTTAAAGTCACACCAGAGGTGTTCAGTTTTTATGCAAACCAGTCAAGTTCTTCCACACTAACTGAATCAAACATTTCTCTATGAACCTTGCCTTATACACAGAGGCATTGTCATGTTAGAATAAAAAGGGTCCTGTCCAAACTTTTGCCATAAAATTAGAAGAACACAAACATGCTTAAACATTAGGATTAGTACTCATGGAAATTACTTCATGGAAGTAGTCAAACCTGTTCATTAGAAGGGGGTGTCCCAATACTTTTGGCAATATAGTGTATGTAATTCCGAAGTCTTGTCTGATGCCCTTTTATCGAGTATCGAGTATATCTCATAAATATGACTTAATAACTCGCAACTGTGTGTTATAAAGTCAGAACTGCGAGACATAAAGTTGCGATTCTGAGAAAAAAAGTCACAATTCTGACTTTATTTATGAGAATTGTCAGGGTTTTTTTTAGAATTGCTCTCCAAAGATCAATTTAACCATTTTAGGAAAAACAAATACAAAATAAAAAGAGTTCTTGAAAAAAAATGAAATAAAACCTTGATTTTAAAAGTGTAAAGGCCTGTGACTGAAAATATAAAGATGCTGACAAGCACTAGCGTGTGTACAGGTAAACACAGGGATGAGGCGTTGACTCAGAATGTGAAAGTTAGGTTTATGTGATGTACATGAGAGACATGAGGTGCAAGTACACAGGTGCGAGTGGGAGCTCATCAAAGAACAGAAGCAGACAGAACGGTACAGAAAGTGAATGTGGAGGAGTTCAAAACAGAGGGAAAGTGTGTTTAGATGATACAGTGAGAACAGCAGAAAAGGAGTGTCAGATAAGGGAAGTGTGAGAACGGGGATAAATATGTTTAGAAAGAGGGCTGCATGAAGAGAGAGTGACACTGATAAGACAGGCATGCAGTAAGAAGGCAGGAGGGTATATTTGGATATTTATAACAAGTCTTATATTTACTGTTTGTGTAAGCATTGTCTGCAAAGTCATCATCAAATATTAAAAAACAATCACAAATGCTGTTATATGTAATACAACACTGAGCAAAGTAATCTTGCAATATATTAACGTGCAGCAACCTTTTATACCATTTACACTGAATAATGGCATTAAAAACAACTAAGCATTGATTATGTGATATTATTTCAAATCATTATTCAATGAAACAACCCACTTCCCCTGTAACATTTTATCTGAGCACATATTGCATGAAAGTGGTCAATGGTTAAACTACACATCTGCGTTAACTTCCAGATTACACAGAAAAAGGTCACTGAACAAACTGATCTCAGCGAAAGAATGTCGTAAGAGTGAAATAGCCAAAAGTTCAACTTCAGATAACCCAATACACCAGTTTTCAATTAAAGCAATACTCTTTCAGGCCCTAAAGACACCTATTGGGTTGCAAGATCCTAATAAGACACCCTTGAGGGAATTTCATTTCAGTAACTAAAGTATAGTCTTATCTCTGTGCTACTTGGTCAATGGGTATCGCTTTCCTTTCCTTCTTTTCTCTTTTATTTCCCTGAGTTTTTGTTTCTTAACTCTCTCTGAGAAAGAAGTGAATCTACGATCCTGGTAATAGCCATATATTGTAAAACAACTGCACTGTCAAACAAAGCCGATGGCCTGAACGACGTGCATGCTTCACTTTGAAACGTGCAGCAAAAATGTCTTGATGAAGGGATTAAGCCATATTGTGCTTTTGGTTTTAGTTCATTTGACAGATACTGTGCCAAAGCATAATGGCCCAGAAAAAAAGTCTTTAAAGAACTTTTATGTTAGAATAAGTAGTTTAAATATATTTTAAAACACTTTTTGCCCAGAAGACCTATATCGTTTCATATCGTCATGTGACCATGATAATATTGAGACAGTTTTGGTATCGCAATACCACAATATTATAGTAGGAATGTAATATCGTTATTACATCCCTATATTTATATACATATATATATTGACAAATAAGCAACCAAAAATGCTTATTTTGTAAAAAAAAAAAAACATTTGTAATTTTTGAAGAAGAAATGTATACATTTATGTAGTGTGAAGTCTGATCTTTGAGAATATAAAGGGTCCCCAACTTCTTTCAGTATTTTGTTTAACATTTTTACTGAACTGTACCATAAATTTGCCTATGGTGTGACATTGCAAAAATATATATATATATAAAAAAAAAACTCTTAATAATATATAAATAGCATGAGAGAGATTTATCTTCATTGTTGGACACTTATTTTTATATAGTGTTATTTGAAATTCTAATTAACATAATTTTCCCCCATGACTTGGACTATTTCAAGACAAACTTTGCTGTCATCCGGTCAAAACTGTGGCAAGTTATGCCATTTTAACATGAGTGACATTTATATCTCCCCTATTGCAATACCCAACAGTTTTTTAAGATATTTTGAGATAAAAACAAATCTGTAGGACATTACATCACACTATTGGACAGAAATGGTGGTTATTAGAGTATTTCTATTTCATTTTAAACATGTTTCAGGAGAAAGAAAGCTTAATGTTGATACAAACAATATCAACATGTTTTTTTAAACAAAGCAAAATAATTTTTTATCAAAAAAAAAAAAAAAGTCAATCAGTATGTTACTGAAACTCTTCTAGCCCCCCACTGGATGTGCAGGACAGCTAAATATGATTGACATTAATGAAACAGCTAAATATTATTGATTTATGATTGAAACCACATGCATTTAAAATTATATGGCTATTCTTTTCAAGGCATCATTTTGATTCTATTTATGTTTTGCATTGTTCTCTTAGGATCTCCTCACTTCTGGTGGATCCCTGTTAGTTTTCTCTATATATTTCTGTGTCCTCTTTCTTACACTACTTTATCTCCCTGAATTCTTTCTGTTTCAAAAACAAAGTATCACATTTTATACTTATTTTCATGACACTTTACACTGTACAAGTTTTCTGCAAAAACATTAGAAAATTGTTTATTTAATATACAATTATTGCATTTAAGAACAATGAAAATGATCCAAAAAAAGAATAAAAAGGACAAATCTTATTTATTTAAAATGCTTCTTAAAGAGACCTTGTCCTCTGGTGTGACAGTACAGGACATTTTCTGTCACACCATAGGACGTTTCTACGGAGCCCCTAAAAGGACATGGTGGTAAAAAAAAAATTGGGGTGGGTGGAAAAAAACGAGGTGGGTGGAAAAAAAATCGAGTGGGAGGAAAAAAATATTTTTACATTTATTTTTGTGTTCTCTCGCAAAACCTTGCGTTCTCTTGCAAAGATGTTTGCGTTCCCTCGCAAAACTTTGCGTTCTCTCGCAAAGATGTTTGCGTTCCCTCGCAAAACTCTCTATAGCTTGCAGTGCTTCATACAGCTCCGTACGTTCACAATGGTGCGATTCATAAAGCTTTATTTTGATCTTGGACTCAAGTATAAAGAAATACAGTCAGTGCTAAGTTCAAGGCACGGTTTTGGGACATTCTAAACGCTTTATGTAAACTGTAGGACCAGTACACACCTTAAAGCATACAGAATATGAACAGAAAGCACTAAATTGCACATTAATGGTTTGCCTCCCATAAAGAATAGGAGGTTTAATGAAGATGGTGATTAAAAAAAGACCAAATACGCTATAGACGTTATTAAAATGTCTGTATTCATGATAAGCGTTTTCTTCCCCATAGAAAACCGCACTAACATGGCTTAATATAAGAAAACCGTAAAAAGCGCAAATTTTATATTGTATTAAAAATAAATAGGCTATGTACAGACAAACAATGCGGTAATCCATTAAGCCACGATAAGTTTTTAATGTTTTTCTACGGGGGAGAAAACATGTGAAACTTTGCGCGTTCCATTCATATTCTGGGCTCCTATGCTTTCCAGTGCATAATATATTAATAAACTGTGTACCAGCAAGCTGTAAAGAAATCAGGAAGTGTTTGAACTCAACTGGTTTTGCGAGGGAACGCAAAGTTTTGTGAGGGAACGCACACATCTTTGTGAGAGAATGCAAAAAAAAAAGTACAAATATTTTTTCCTCCCACCCGATTTTTTTCCACCCACCTCGATTTATTTTTTTCTACCACCGCATTTTTTTCCACCACCATGTCCTTTTAGGGGCTTCGTCATTTCAGCCTTTTTCAGTCAATTAATGACCTTGCAATTCTGAGCTAACCTGTCACAAGACACATTTGCATAACTTTCCAATGAATATGATTTTACATTTTTTTCCATGATTTCCAGTTTTTAATTAAAAATATAATTTAGAGATGTCACTCCAAAAGACAAAAAAAAAAAAAAAAAACGTAACACTTTTGCGGTGGTTCCAAAAAAGTTAAATATTTGAACAATTCTGAGACAAAAATGTACCATGTGCACTTGTCATGGGCTTCCCAGGGGGCTTCAGTAACATGATTATGAATGAGGTCCTTCAACTAATTAAGGTTTTCTCTGTAATTGGCCAGTTTAAAATCAGGATATGGTGTCACACCAGAGGACATGGTTTTCAGAGACAAAATGTATCAAGTTCCTACACTTTCAGAAATATATGGATGACAAAAATGACTGCCATTTGCTAAAACAGGCACTTGTACAATTATGCCGGAGGTATTTATTTAAATTTTTTGCTCCTAATTTTAATGTATAAAAGTTGTAACTTAGGAGAATTCACCATAGGAGAATTTTGACATTTGGCACAAAAAAAAAAAAAAAAATATATATATATATATATATATATAAATATCTCGACTATCACTCAAAAAAAAAGACGTCTTTCTTTAAAAAATGCTGATGCTGGGATTTTAGCAAGTTTGAAGTAAAAGTATTTGATGGCCGTATAATATGTGCCGAGAGTATACTCACTCAGTATCATTATCTCATTTTTGACCGAGATGGCTTTTAGGGGGTTTTGCATCTGAACTCTTCATATATAGAGGTTCCTATACGTGCTTTTGGAACCTTCATTTTGGGTTCTCAGCAGAACCTTTTGGAAACCATTTAAAATGGTCCATGGTTCTTCATGGAATCACTGATGCCAATAAAGCACCTTTATATTTAAGAATGTACAAAGAATTTACAAAGTCACACAGCAAAAAGTTTATAACATTACAAAAGTGACAACAGTCTGTAAAATAGACTTTTACACTCAACACTGCTGAGTATAAATGAAAGTGACACTGCACGTTCAACAAGAATAGATAAGACAGCACAACACACTCTTATGAATGCATGCTGGATCAGAGGGAGAAGTGACAGAGTCAAAGAGTTGTGGTTTGGCTGGCTCGCGTGGCACAGGCTTGGCACAAGCGCTGTGGGTTAGTGTAGGACTGCTGGCACACAGACAGGCACTTCTGTCACATAAGGGGTGTATTTTTAGAGTGCCACTGGTCTCATATCTATGACTGAATGTGTGTGCGAGTTTGTTCCACGTTTCACAAGTGTGTGAAACTCTCTCTCTCTTTAACACACACACAATCTAAGATGATTTCCCATTAATGCAACGTTGACGTTTGTAAAAGGTTAATGAAGGACACGCTTACCTCTTTTACTCTGAGTGTTGTCATGGTTCGGATCCGGCGATACGGGCTCATCATTTTCCATTACTTTCCTGTCAACACTCTCTCCGCCAACACACCTCTTCGCCGTTTGGTTGTGATTAGTGTTTTTGATTAAACTAAACTAGACTCATTAAACAAAATTTTAACTAAGAATAAAGAAAACAAGAGGTAAACAAAAAGACAACTGCTGAAACTTTAACGACCGGGACGCCTTAAACGTTTTAACAAACACATCGCCATTTTCAATTATTCCCTAAAAGTTGGCGCGTCTGGTCAGTAAACAAACAAGGTTTATGTCAACACGTCCCCCAGCTTCTCTGTCGTTTGAATCAAGCCAACATGCGTAACTGACATTTCAAAGGTAAAGAATATTCGTTGAGCGGTCCCGGAGAGAGTTGGAGAAATAGAGAAACGGACGGGCACTTGTTGGATAAATCAACCGAGTGGCCACTGGCGTGCGCAATGACTCTGTCCAGGCTCGCGCTGCGCTCGCGCTGTCCCGAGCCAGTACGGTGTTATGTCATCAATCATTATGTAATAGGTGCGGGAAGCGCGAGAATAATGCCTTCAGCGGACTTAGGAGCAGTTTATGAGGCTTCCTGTCCATTTCACTTTATTTTTATATGTATTATTAAAATCTACAATAACATCACACTAAACTAAAAGACTTATTTCTTTTTTTTACTAAAAATTGTTCTCTTGCATTTTATACACAGTAGCTACCTAACCATAGTAACTTATTTAACAATATTTAAACATTTTAATCTAACTCCTCAATTTATCTCTTGAGTTTATTATTCTTTTTTCTTTTAGAAACACAGGAGCTTTATTGGTTTAAGGCACAAGGCCAATAATCCTTCAGTGCTGTGTTATGTAATGTGAATTCAGCACTGAACTGTCACTAGATGACATAAGGCGACTATTGTCCACACACTATAACGTGTTCAACTGGTAATCAGCGAATAAATAATGATGATATTCCTGCACACTCTAATCCGTATCCACTTTCCCTAAACCTATTTTATAGGTTTAAAGTATAGAAATGTACAGTAGATCCCACATTACTGGTATTAATATAGCCTATTATCCACCTTATCTTTCCTGTAAGAGCGCATTCAGCTATTAGCTTTATAAAACAGCTAAATTTGCTGCTTGCTATTACAGACTGTGTGTCTTACCATATTATATTAATGTATTATCTCAATTCTGAGCACAATAGTTTGTAGTGCAAACAGTTTTACAGTTTACGGCACGTTATTCTTCTCATTATTTCCCTATAGCAGCTAATGAACCGGAAGTCTCACCCATAGGCTTACCTCCACATTCAAGAATAAAGATAGGGATAGTTCACTTAAAATGTACTCCCCTCAAGTTGTAAGCTGACAATAGCCATTGACTTCCATGGTATTTTTCCCTATATTTTGGAAGACAGTGGCTATTGTCAACTGAAGTTTGCTAAAATTCTTTAACATATTTTCTTTTGTGTTTAACAAAAGTTTTAATTTTGGGGTATTTTATCCCTTTAAGTCTATATAATATGAATGCATCTTCCTGACTTTTAAGTGGGGCCAGAGATCAGGACTTCAAACTATCATGGTCCTCCAAAACTGAGGCTACGTTTACACTAGTGTGTTTTACTTTAAAACGCATAACTTTTGCTGCACTGCAGACACTGTTTTAGTTAGAAAACTGCAGGGTTGCGTTTCAGGCTACATTTGCACTAGTGCATTTTCAGTTTAAAACGCATTTGCTACGGTTACGCCTGTCGTTTACACTACTCCGGCATTTTTGATCCTCGAAAACTGAGACTTTCAAAAAGGCTGCAGATCCCATTTTAGTTTGAAAACTCTGTGGTTGCGTCATCGTTTTCAAAAGTCTCTGCTTTGGTCCGTTTACACTGAAAAGCAACCACAGAGTTTTTAAACTAAAATGGGGTCTGCAGTGTTTTCGAGGGTTGAAAACGCCGGAATAGTGTAAACGGCAGGCGTAACTGTACCGAAAGTTATGTTTATGAAAGTTGTTTTGAAATGAAAACTCACTAGTGAAAACGTAGCCTGAGATTACAAATCCTCAGCACAAAATCCCATTCTAGGGGTGGAGAGAGTTTCCTCTGAAGGGAATCCCCTTCAGTAAAAATCACAGGGACTAATCGCCCTGAGTAGAAGTCATGGAGGCCCTCGAGAAGAATCTTTGTGGGCTTTCAGAGTTCTAAAGTTCTCCAGACAAAAAATGAGACAAACTCTATTTAAAACCAAGCAGCATTTTGTTGATCAATGCAGCAAATTTGTGTATCCAACTTGACCCTCATGCAAAATCTGCATGAGTGTCTTTCACCCTCAGGTGAATTTCCTGAGTACACAAATTCCTATTAAAAATAACTCTATTTCATGTTTGAAAATTTGCCAAACATCAGCAAATGTGA
The DNA here is from genome assembly GCA_033026305.1 of Cirrhinus molitorella. Taxonomy (NCBI): domain Eukaryota; kingdom Metazoa; phylum Chordata; class Actinopteri; order Cypriniformes; family Cyprinidae; genus Cirrhinus; species Cirrhinus molitorella. Next base: position 21,879,564 of record CM065123.1, on the reverse strand, counting down.
CCGCAACTTAAAGGGTCCTCAAGCAGGTGGTTGGTTATTTATTGTTCAGTTTATTAATTCAGAATTATTAACCATATAAAAAGCCGACATGTCTTGGCACAACCATGTAAAGGTTAGGTTTAGACAAAAACTTTTGAACTGCCAATAAAATGGATCTCAGCAAAGGCAATGGTGAGTTGATGGAAATGGCATTTTGGTCAGACCCAGGTTTGTACGTTAACACCACACATGGAAAATATCTCCCCGCAGTGCTAAGTTGAAGTGTTCCCACAGAAGCCATCACGCAAAGCCCACTTGACCAGACACTCAACAACTCTCCATAGATAGAAACCCACCTCAGACTGTGTCCTACATACATCATATGCGAGAGGCCTGTGGGAGACTGCATGGGCCACCACAGAGATGCAGGTTTAGCCTGCATCTCTGTTTAGCCTGATGTTTCTTTCTATGAAATTCATGTGAGGACAACAAGGCAAATGAGAAAAAAATTAAACATATATGTGTACAGCTCCAGCTTCACATGCCCAAGAGGCAGTAAGGCACAAAAGTCACACTGCACCGCATGACAGTATTTACACAAAGATGCTGAGTTTAAACTCTCTACATATGAATGTACAGTCCTCTGATGTGGACAATGTGTCATTCATTACCGTAACATTGCGGTATCAGTCAGTTCTCTTTACTGGAATATATGCAGCAATGTGGAAATGAATTTCATGAAAGCACAATATGGATATGACAGATATCCATCCTCCCTGCTTCTTGCTATGGGAAAACCAAGGTTCATAATGCATAGAGATACATACTGGTGCCATTCCACCTTAAAACATTATAAATATCAGTGTTCACACTTGTTTTCGTAGTAAATGCATTTAAAATATTGAGGCTAATAATGATTGGTTAATTATCTAAATGACTCATATATAGACAGCACTCAGAAAAATAAGAATTTTAAGAGTTCAGAGATCGAATTAAATTCTACAAAAATAAAAGTCACTCCTAATAATATAGCTTAAAAATAAATCTATTATTTTGTAATACTGTTAATACTTATAAAGAAGCCTCAAAAACTCATAATAATTAAATAAATCAACAAATAAATAAAGGTGCTATAATCGGTTTTAGCCATTTTGATAATAACAACTCTTCTAAAATAATAGCAATACAAATTAAAATCAAAAATAAATACATTATGCTGTTTAAATAAAAATATTTTGCTGTTTTTCAGTCTACACAGTCACAGGATACTTATTTCAGCCATAACTGCCAGATAGTGTGAATATTTACACGTTATTCTAGCGGAAATTCCATACAGCACTTTTAATACAACTTATATGGAAAAAAAATCACTTATTTTTCCAGAATATGAGTGAGCGGTTTTATAGAGAGGATTCTGTGTGCTTAGATGTGCACATTTCATAATACCTTATTTTCAGAGATTGGGTTAAAAATCAGCTAGATCAGTTGGTCATTGCACACACACACATACACACTTCACCTCAAACACACACCTGCGATCTCACTCACGTGTATAAAGATGTGTGCACATGCACATGCCTGTGGTGGATTTTTGGCTGCTTTCAGCGTTGTGCTCCAAATAAATAACCCAGTTTTATTGACACAAATAGAACTGCCAGGAGTGAAACAGGGGGAGAGAACGAGTGTGAGAAAAAAAAAGAGATAGATAGATAAGGTACAAGCTCAGTTTACTAGGTAAAATCCGCAGTGCATTTCCTCTAATGGGGCGTACAATGCAAACGTGTCAAAAGAGCGTATGTTCAGACTTATGAGCACAGAACAAATAGATAAGTGTGTATTAGGCAGAAATCTCTAATGGGAACAACCCATTAGGCAGGTGTGTCATGAGTTTACATGGGTGTGTGGATAAAGTGGTTTCGGTAGATTTGGTTGCATATTAATGCATATTTTCACACTTATTGCATAATTTTCTTACATAATGTAAACAGATATGAGAGTATGTTAACCTGCAACCTCAGTGTGGAGTTTAGACTCACTGGTGTGGGTCACTTCACAAGTGATGAAAGTTTTCTCATCACTTTCTTTCCTCTATTTGATCCTGAGTGCAGTGGATGAAAACCACTCTACAGAGGCAGTGGACTATACAGAAAGAACAGAGTTTAGGTCTCAACCCTGATGGCGATCCCTAAAACCACTCAAACCATTTAAAAAATAAGGGCAGCAAGATTTGCAGTCATTGTGTCAATCATGGTGGTTATGCCTCCTGTCAATAACTGCCACACAGGAAAATAATCTGACATCACTTCCTGTTCTAAAACATAACATGGGACTCCCCCATCCATCACAAATTAGGTAGGCTTCACTCGTCCTTCAAACTGTGAAATTGATAATTTGAACCACTAGCTTTGAGGGAAAGATGTTGAAAGCTCTATTATTTCAGAAGTAACACAACATGTTGATGACATGTTTTGATTTTTTACTTCAAGTCTAATAATACTAAGTGTGTAAAGAACTTCTTTACCTAAATGGTCCCTCCAGTAAATATCCCGCCTGAAACATACAGATGGCCGTTCTTGTGTTCTTAGCATTTCCGGTGTCACTCTCACACGGTAGGCCTACATAACAGTGGCTGTATTCTGTTTCTCTGGATGATAAATTCGTCTGAAGTCCCGGGGCTGAATTAAGAGCGGAAACAGCGACATCTTCTGGAAAAAAGCGAAATGGAAGATAGGTTCCTAAATGTTGAAATGCATTTATATAAGGCCATTTAGATTCTTCTCGCAGCCTGAAATACAATGCATTATTAAAAGTACTATAATATAAAACACAACATACAATGCAGTATATCAGGCCAGGACCCCAGAGCAGGTGCCTAAAGGAATTCTAGTTCCAGATCTCCCTGGCTTCCCCGGGCCTCAAGAAATATGTAAATGTATGCATATATATTGAACTGACCTAATTCTTAATAAAATGTAAACATGTTTTATTGTCCAATCTTTTAAATCTATGCAGCCCACTAAGAAGTAGGTAAGACGAAGAAGCAGGTAATGAAGACATCATAAAGGCAAGGCAAGATTTTTTATATAGCACATTTTATACACAATGGTAATTCGAAGTGCGTTACATAAATAATCATAAAAAAACAATTAAATTATTATAAATTTGATTTAAAATGAATTAAAACCATTAAGATTTTTTTTTTAGGAGAATGCATGAAATACAGTACAATCATTCTGACATAGCACAGAAAATAATCAGCAAATGCAGAGCTAAAAAGAATTTTTTTTAGCACATCTGACCTTTTCTGGAAGCTGGTTCCAGCTGGGTCCAATATTTGGATTTAAATGCAGTAATTGTTTCATCAGAGGTGGTGTAATATTTTAATGCAACAGGTTTGGGGGTATTGCCACTAGAGGGCACACATGTAGTAGCAGTAACAGATTTATTTAAAAAAAAATGTTGGGCTCCAGGGTCTCTGCAACCCTACAGAGTTTCTACCCCTCAAGGCTACCACTCGAGAGTCTCGCTCCATCATGGCTGCCACTCCAGAGTCTTTCCCCATCATGGCCTTGTCCCAGAGTCTTGTCATGCCAAAGTCCTCAGCCGTCATGACCACCATGGCAGTCTATAAAAAATATCTCTGGGCATGGGAGGTCCAGCGTGGGGGATCCACCGCTTATGTCGGTGCGAGTGGCCAGCATCTCTGTGGCCTCTGCACTCTCAAGCCCTGCAGAATCTAGTCCTGCCATGCAATGCCCGATGGTACCAGAGGTCCTTTTACCACTGGCTGCACTTTATGTGTGTGGACTGCTAACACTTCTCCTGATCCTCCTGAGGCAGCAGCAGCCAGCTCTGAACATGTTGCTTTTTCTGTCATGGCCATGGATGCTTCCCCTGAACCCCTTGTCTGTCCCGTTACAGCCATGGAGGCAGTCTCTGAACCCTCAGCCTTGTCTTTCCTGACATGGCCAAGGATGCTGTCCCTAAACTCTCAGTCTGCCCCATAGTGTCCAAGAAAGCCAACCCTGAACCCTTTGCCTGTCCTATAACGGCCATGAAGGCCATCTCTGAGTACCCTGCCTGTGCTCTAAACACTCTGCCTGTCCTGCCATGGTCACAGAAGCCATCTCTGAACCCTTTGCCATTCCTGTCATGTCCATGGAGGTCATTTCTAAACTCTCTGCCTGTCCTGTAATGACCACGGAGGCTGTTCCTGAACTCTCTGCCTGTCCTGTTACAGCCAATGAGGCCATCACTGAAGAATCTGCCTACCCTACCACAGCCAAAGAGGCCATCTCTGGACCCTTTGCCTGTTCTGCCATGGCCAAGGAGGCCATTTCTGAACTCTCTGCCTGTCTTGTAACAGCCATGGAGGCTGTCACTAAACCCTCTGCCTGTCCTGCTACAGCCAAGGAGGCCATCACTGAAGACTCTGCCTACCCTGCCACAGCCAAAGAGGCCATCTCTGAACTCAATGCCTGCCCTGTCACGGCCACAGAAGCCAATCTTTGGACCCTTTGCCTGTTCTGCCATGGCCAAAGAGGCCATTTATGAACTCTCTTTCTGCCCTGTCACAGCCACAGAAGCCATCTCTGGACCCTTTGCCTGTTCTGACATGGCCAAGGAAGCCATCCCTGAAGACTCTGCCTACCCTGCCACAGCCAAAGAGGCCGTCTCTGAACACTATGCCTGCCCTGTCACAGCCACAGAAGCCATCTCTGGACCCTTTGCCTGTTCTGACATGGCCAAGGAGGCCATCCCTGAAGACTCTGCCTACCCTGCCACAGCCAAAGAGGCCATCTCTGAACTCTTTGCCTATCCTGTCACGGCCACGGGGGCCATCTCTGAACACTATGCCTGCCCTGTCACGGCCACAGAAGCCATCTCTGGACCCTTTGGCTGTTCTGACACGGCCAAGGAGGCCATCACTGAAGACTCTGCCTACCCTGCCACAGCCAAAGAGGCCATCTCTGAACTCTTTGCCTGTCCTGTCACGGCCATTTCTAAACTCTCTGCCTGTCATGTAACGACCACAGAGGCTGTTCCCGAACTCTCTGCCTGTTGTGTTACAGTTACAGAGGGTGTTAATCTTTCTGTGCTTTCTGCTGCAGTTCTGCCATAGTAAGCTTCTAGTGGTCTCTAGTTTCGTAGTGGGCTTCTAGTGGTCTCTAGTTCTGCCTGATCTGCCTTGGTGATCTCTTGCAATGTCTGCCTGACGTTGGTGTTCTCCAGTTCCATCGGCTCTGCCTTGGTGGTCCTCATCTCTGTCTGCTCTGACTTGGTGATCGCCCACATCATCAGCTTCACCTTGGTGGTCTTCAGCTCCATGTGCTTTGCCCTGGTTGTTATCTGCTCCACCTTGTTGGTCTTCTGAGCTTCACACCTGTCTGCTCTGCTATGGTGTTCTTCTGCTTCACTCTAGGGATCTTTGATCCACCATGCCTCCATTTTCCACCTCTTTTTTCAGATCTGCTTCCACCTCACTGACCTGGCCCTCCACCCCTCCCTATGATTCACCTCTGCTCCACCTCCCTTTTGGACTTGTGTTTTTTTTTTACAAACATCTGAAAGCCGCTCCTTAAGGATTTCTGTCATAATTCCAGTTTATGTTCCCATGTCTTGTGTTTTGTATTCTTATTTTAAAATGTATTTCCCTATTGTTTCTGTGCTATCTTCCTATGTTCAGTGTCCCAGTTTGCCTTGCTTGTTACTATAACTACCCTTATTAGTTACCATGCCAACTAATTACCCACACCTTTCCCTTATCTGTTCCTTTGTTTCAGTTGTATTTTGACGGTCATTGTTCCTGTATGTGTTTTTCAAGTTGCTTCCGGCTCTGTGGATTGTACTTTTGTGTGGATTGTACTTTTGTTTTAGGTCTGGATTATTATGGTTCCAAGCGCAGAATGTGCCGAAACCCTATTGTTTTTGTACTGATTTTCTTGGTCTTCTGCCCTAAATGTGTCTGACCAGCCAAAACCATAACTGGAATGAGAAAATCGAATGGGCGTGTGAGTCCTAAATTTAGGACTCCTAAATTTTTGCTCTAAGAGTATTTCAGAAAGTGTTTAACACATAAAACTAGCTCCTAAATCTGTGAAACATTAGGAGTAGTGAAGAGGACTCCTAAGTCACTAAAACCAAATCCCAAATATTCTAAAATGGTTGTTGCTGACAATCTGCCTCATAACTTAAACTTTTTAGAAACTTTTTTTGCACACGTTTTCCCATGCAACTTTTTTTTGGTTTTGGAGGTAAACCCCAGATTTTTCCTTTGATTGTATCCTTGTTTTCATTAACAAGTTGGCAAGAAGTAACAGCTGTTCTTGCGTACAGTTTGGTTTTCATTTACGTTTGCATATCTTACTATCAGCCATGATTATTCTGTTCTGTTAATAAAATGGCTGTTTAAATGCATATCAGCTAATTGTTTATGAGAAGCACACATGTAAAAGGCTGACAATCAGCTGAACATATACTTATTTAAATAGTGACACTTAGCCTGCATTTTAAAAAATGTATCTGAATATGCCAACACTTTTTTTAAACTTTATTTGAATATGGCAACATAATATCTTGCTCTGCAATATTTCTATAAACAAATCTGTGACAGAGACTCCTCCCCTATCAGCCAATCACTGTGTGCATAGTTAGTAAGCATGCTGACATCATCCATAGCAACGAGGTCAACCCTGCCCTTACTCTCAGTTTAAGACTTCTCTCTATTCCTTAGTAAAAGTTTGTTTATAGGTTTTAAGAGAAAACTATTAGCTAAAAACTTTTACTGCTATATAGGAGAACTCTTAGTGGTAAGATAAAATGTTTTGTGAATACGGGCCCTGATGTCCTAGTAACTAACGTCAATATATAAAATGCCAGCCATTTATATCAATGAAAATGAGAAATGAAGGCCGTAATACTAATGTTGTCCACCAGAGAGAGGCACAAGACAACTAATTATTTTAGATCGCATAGTTCTGTGTGGAATTAAATCTTTGCTTGCATTTGGATTCTTGCTCCATCTCTTCCTGCTTACATTACTGTAGGTAAGTACAAAGACAACAGTGTATATATATATTGCACAGGCCCAAGGTCTATCTATCTATCATCTATGCATGCAGGGGCGTAGGTATTAGCTGAAAAGCAAAAGCAAAAGCATGCCACCACAGTTATAATGATTTATACACCCCTGAGTACATGCCAGATCACAATCACTTACTACAAAAATTGCAATAAATGAGTATGGCTCAAACAAAAGATTTAGTGAAAAGTATTGGATACTTTTAAATGTAAAACTAAAGACTGAAAAAGAGAAATTTTGTATCCATATTTCCTATATCACTGGAGACAATGATGCCTAGGATTGAATGCAGCGCTGCTGGAATTTAATGTAAAGTTATGGTCCTTAAAAGGACATTTTTTGAGCAAACTGTTAAAAGACAAGTGCCACATCCTGTCTGTCTTCAAAGGGAAATTATGCTAGTTCTGCTTCACGCAAGAAATTAATTTTACCTAAGTCTGGATAATTTCAGTATGAGAGGTTTATTTACAAACAAAAAATGGCCAGAAATCTGTATAGTATTGTATAGGATTCCCATGTTTAGCACACATCAGAAACAGTTCCTTCTTAGCAACTTGCTGGCACTGAACCATAAGAGGTGCCCATACCATCTCAAGCAGAGAAAAACAATGTTCAACCAGTCTTTTTATAATTATTATGTATTTATTTGTTTGTTTTTGGTTGTGTTATCACATTAACAGTTGAAATGCAAAATGATTTATCATGTTACATTTGGGGTTTATAGCTGTTGCGTACCGTAGCTATAAACTCAGTTTTATGTCAATAATATACATTATGTACAAATATACGTAGGTATAAAATAAAAATATATACTAGAGGTGTCCGTGGTCTAAAGTGCTAAAAAAAATACTTGTCGTTAAAACAACAGTGACACTCTGTTTACAAAGCTGCTAGAGAAGAAAAGAAACTTTGTGGTTAAAAGCAATGAACCGGATTCTGGTTAAGCTCACATGCAAACATCCACATAGTGAATTTCGGTGACATTACACAACACACTTAAGACAACAAGCACTGGAAAGTGAACAGCTGGCTTTGAATAAAACACCTTACAGCTACAGTTTTTTTATTGCTTTTTTACAGAATGTTTGTTCTGTGTTTAGAAGTTCAACATGGAGGCTGCAGAATTCTGGTATCATAAAACACTACCAATATATTCAGGTGAGCTACATTTTGTACATACAGTAAACAATGCTTATTGTACAGTATGTTTAAGCATATTAATGCACTTGTATATGTCTTACCTAAATTTGTTTGTAAGTATAACTTACAACTCTAACCTGCAAGTGTATTGCAGTGTTTTCTGCTCTTTCAAATTCTAAGTTTAAAAACAGTGTATTACATTTACCATTGAAACACTGTAACAGATAATATGGATCTTACCTAAGCTATATATATTTTGTTTACACATAAAAATGTAGCCTACATTTGCAGTATGATTTTAAAAGGTGCTATAATTTTGAAGATTTCTCTTTAGCGGCTAATGAACCGGAGGTCTCGCTCATAGGCTTACTTCCATGTTGACGAATATAGTGGATACAAAATTGTTTTCACTTTTCACTTTTTGTGTTTGGAAATATGATATGTTTTTTGGCGGTACATCAGTATTGAGCCATAACACTCACATTTACTATACATGTTATTACTTGTGTGAGAGAAATACTGTAGCTCTTACTTTAGGAAAGGCCACATCTGAGTGACTGTCTTTTATCTTTATGCAGAATCAGAGAGAATATTTCATTTACCTGAGTTGAGAATTGTGCTGCTGGGTGTTTCTGGTGTTGGAAAGAGTGCAACAGGAAATGTAATACTGGGCAGAAAGGCTTTTAAAGCGACTAGAACCAGAGTGAGTGAGATACAGAGAGGAAGAGTAGAAGACAGAATCATCTCAGTCATCGACACTCCAGGATTCTTCACCACTGAACAGACTGATGAAGACCTGCAGAATGAAATAAAAAGGAGTGTTTCTCTGTGTCAGCCTGGACCTCATGTATTCCTGCTGATGATTAACCTGAAGAACATGAAAGAAGAGAGGAACCTAGTGAAACAAATAGAACAGATCTTTGGACCACAGGCTTTTAAGTTCACCCTGGTTTTGTTTATTGGAAGAGAGCAAATGTCCATCAAAGAATGGATGGTCTTTATTCTTAGTACAAAATTTCAGGAGCTAGTCAGACACTGCAGAGATAAATATCATGCAATCAACAGTATAACTGAAATTAACCCAACTCACGTCACAAAGCTTCTACAGAAGATTGATGACATCGTCAAACAGAATGATGACCAGCATTACAAAACAGACATTTACTTAAAGTCCCCAACAAAGATAAAAAAAGTAAAGCAAAAACTGGAGGAAGAAAAAAAAGAGGAACCAAAAAAACATCGAGAAAAAGGCAAAACAAGAGAAAGTAAAACCATGTGGAAGACAATTAAAAGTGTAATCCAGGAAAACATAACACATACTGTGATCGATCCAGAAAAGGAAACTCTTCTTTCTCATGCAACAAAAACTCATGAAGAGGAAGATTTGTTTTTTCAAGAAAGCAAGAATGTGAGTGATAGTGGATCATTAATAAGATCAATAGAATTCTCATACAAACAAATGGCAGAAGTAAATGTGGTCAAGAAACTGACAGAAAACTGGAAAATAAGCAGAACAGGAAAATGGGACCAGAGAAGCACCCAAGCAGGTGAGAACCTAGAAACCTTTATTTTATTGCTGTCCATATTTTCCTCAAATGTCCCTTATAAATATGCCCCTTAAAGTAAACAAAGGGTGCTGTTTGATGAATAATTCACTGAGATTGAGTTTTTACCATTTTTATCGTATTTACATGCAAACAGATTTGTAAGAACATATTTATTAAATGTAAAAACTGAAATAGTACATTCCATAAGTATTCATACCCATAACGCTGTACTTACAGCCTTAAGTCTTTTTTGCAAATCTGCATTTGGCAATTATCCACCTTTCTTCTCATCACCTCTTCACCTCTGGTTTTTCATTAAGGCTATCTCTATATTTTGCTGTGTTAAGCTTTTGTCCTACTCTGATGAGTACCTCAGTCCCTGCCACTGAAAAACAGCCCCACAGCATGAGGCTGCTACCAGCACACTTTACTTTTGGGATGGTACTCTGCAGGTGATGAGCAGTGCCTGTTTTCCTCCAAACATGATGCTTGGAATTGAGGTTCATCACCAGAGAATTTTGTTTCGTACAATGTGAGTTTTTAATTAATTAATTAATAGTTAAGTTACCAATTCCAAGTAGATTATTATGTGTCTTCACTAAGGAGAGGATTGAGTTTAGCCACACCGCCATAAAGACCAGATTGGTGGAGTGTTGCAGTGATGTTTGTCCTTCTGTAGGTTTCTCCTATCTATATATAAACATGGAGCTCAATCAGACTGACTCTGTTCTCCATCAGTTGCTCAGTTTGGCCAGGAGGCCAGCTCTAATGGAGACTACATGCTTCTGTGAATCTTCAATGCAGCAGAATTTTTTTCTAAACTCTTCCCCGGATGTGTGGCTTGACACAATCTTGTCTCTGAGCTCTACAGGCAGTTCTTTTGATCTCAGGCCTCAGTTTTTGCTCTGATATACATTTTTCAGCTGTTAGATCTTTTATTGAGAGGTGTGCACCTTTCCAAATCATACTCAAATGTATCATATTCAAATGAATGTGCCACAGGCTAACTCCACTTTAAGTGTAGTACAAGGCATATAAATGCTCCTGAGCTAAATTTGAACCGTCCTAGATATAGGTATGAATACTTATGCAATGGAATCATTTCAGTTTTTATTTATTATTCTAATGCATTTGCAAAGTTGTTACAAGCCTGTTTTTTGCTTTGACATTATGGTGTATGGAGGTTAGATTGATGTGGGGAAAAAAGTTATTTTAAGCAGTTTAACATAAAGCTGCAATATAACAAAACATGAAAAAAGAATGGGTATGAATACTTTCGCAAGGCACTCTATATCTTGATCCAGAACCACACAATGTACTACTTATACTATGTATATCACAGCTATTCATAAAAATTGTATTGGTACAGTCATAGGTCATGTGACATCATATTTGACATTACTGAGGCAAATAAAACAATTTAAATAAATTAACTTAATAAAGACAACAGTGACTGCTGCTTAATACACAAAAGAAGTAAAAAAGCACTCTGCAAGCACCGGACATATAAAAATAGCAGGCAAATTAATTAATTATAAAGTACATTGCATTTATTTCAGATCTCAGAATTGTGATGGTGGGGAAAACTGGAGCTGGAAAGAGTGCAACAGGAAACACCATCCTGGGACAAAAAGATTTTATAGACAAAATGTGTTCTGAATCTGTGACTCGGAAATGCCAACAATCTCAGCAAAGGGTAGAAGGCAAAATTATCTCAGTGATTGACACTCCAGGGGTTTGTGACACATCAATGAGAAAACAAGAACTGAAGGATGAAATAGTGAGATGTGTAGAAATGTCTCTTCCTGGTCCTCATGCTTTTCTACTGGTCATTAGACTGGATGTGAGATTCACAGAGGAGGAGAAGAACACAGTGAAATGGATTCAGGAGAACTTTGGAGAAGATGCTTTGCATTACACCATCATTCTTTTTACTAGAGGAGATCTGTTGAAAACATCTATAGAGGAGTTTCTGACAACAAACAAGCAGATGAATGAGCTAATCAAACAGTGTAAGGCTGGTTATCATGTTTTCAATAACACAAAAGAAAATCAAGAACAGGTTAGTAAGCTGTTAAGGAAGATAGACACAATGGTGAAGAACAATGGAGGAGAACACTACACAAATCAAATGTACCAGGAAGCTCAGAGGAAAATTCAGGAAGAAGAAGAGAGGCAGAGAGAGGAGGACGAGAGATTAAGGCAAGAAGAGGAGATCAAGATAAGGAATGATGAGCAAAAGAAACTTGTCAAGAGTGCTAAAATGGGAGCCTTGGTGGGAGCAGGTGTAGGAGGAGTGATTGGAGGTGCAGCACTGGCTGTTGGAACTGGAGTGGCACTATCTGCAGTTATAATCACAGGAGGTGCATCTCTTGCAGGAGGAGCAGGTGCAAAAATTATCGCAGATACACTTAGCAGAAAGGAGAATAAAAAAGCAGCAAACAAAAAGACAGTTTCAGCTATTGCATCACCTTAATGATTTTATAATTTTAGGGGGTTTAAAACAGGGATGCAAGTATCACGCAGAAGGGGTGAAGAAATCTAAAGCAGCTTAAAGGGTTACTTCACCCAAAAATGAAAAAACTGTCATTAATTACTCACCCTCATGTCATTCCAAACCCGTAATACCTTTATTCATCTTCGGAACACAAATTAAGTCTGACAGCTCTCTAACCCTCCATAGACAGCAAGGGCCCTACCACGCTCAAGGCCCAGAAAAGTACCAAGAACATCAACAAAACAGTATTCATTGACAAAATAGCTTTAAACCGTAGATCAAAGCACGCACATGCATCATGGTACTCTCCAAAATGGCACATGGGTGACGCAGAGGAGAATAATTGTTGAATAAAGTTATTTTTGTTTTTTGCGCATAAAAGCTATTTTCATAGCTTCATAAAATTGCGGTTGGACCACTGATGTCACATTTCTTGGTACCTTTCTGGATCTTGAACGTGGTAGGACCCTTGCTGTCTAGGGAGGGTCAAAGAGCTTTTGAATTTCATCAAAAAATATCTTAATCTGTGTTATGAAGATGAAAGGTCTCACAGGCTTGGAATGACATGAGGGTGAGTAAAGACTTTATTTTTTATTTATTTATAAGAATTTAAAATTTTGGGTGAACTATCTCTTTGTGGCTAGTAAAGAGTGTGAGGATCTAGACAAGAGAATATCCTAGGTCAAACTTTCAGAAATCACTGATATGAGTAGTAGTAAAGTATTCTCAATAATGTATATGCTTAACTATGTACACTTAAAAAAAAAAAAAAAAAAAAAAAAGGTTCCAGAAGGGTCTTAGCAGGTAGGTGTAGGGAGGACTTTTTTGTTCCAATAAGGTGGCTTCCTTTTAATAATTTGAATTCAAATTATAATTTACACTAAATAAGTTATTATTGCATACTGTTTTATAATGTACTAGGTGCATATACAGTAATTGCCACTATTTGTAATAAGTAGTATAAATAGCAGAAAATCCTAGTATTTTAACATAGTGTGATTGCACTTAAAAAAATACTGCTATTGTCACTTAGTGTAAATAGCATATTGCAAAAAATACTGCTATTGTCAGTGTAAACAGAATCCATTGCTGTTTGCACTGAGAGTAAATAGCATCTATCACTTAGAAAATAAGCTATTTTCACTTAGTGTGAATAGCATCTATTGTAAATAGCCTGTATCACTATTTACACTTGAATTATTTTTTCCACTGAATTAAGAATGTCTAAAATCCAGGCAGAAATAGTGTAAAAAGAAGTACCTTTGATTTCATATTATTGTATTATAAAGCTTATTATGACCAGGCATTTGTAATGTTACCTATTATTGTATGTCATTGCTTTATGTAAATAGTTTTGTTGGTGTGTCTTTGGTACTTATTTTTTATGTCTATTAAGTTTTATAAGAAGTATTTACATTGCCTTTGTTTTGAAATAAAAATGCTTGGGTTCAAAAACTCTGTGTATAAGTCCCATTTAAATAAAATAAATAATATTAAAAGTTTAATCTCTCAGTCAGATTCAATCTATCCATTCTCCAAACAGTTTGTCTTCTGTGTTGCAGGCACAGCTGGATGATACGTTTTATATATTAAAAGCACATTCAGAGTAGATTTTGTGATTTTTGTGAATTATGACTTTTTTGCTGAATCATTTGCGGCACAAATAGCATATATAAAAATCTGTAGCAGATCATCTATATAGAACTTACAGTGAACAATACGATGTCCCGTCTCAAGGATTTTTTGAACTGATCGGTATCAGCTCTCCTCAGTCCGATCCTTATTTTATGCCAGCTGTCGTGCTAATGTTGTGCAGTAGCTGGCCTTATTTGCCTTCCAGTAGACTTGCCAACCGCCATTAAAAGGAAATGAAGACAAGAATGTGTTCAGTTGCCATTAAAACCAAAAATAAAAAGAAGTGCGTACGTGACGTGCAAGATGCAGTGAGGTCTAATACACCATGCCAAAAGTATTGGGAAACTCCCTTCTAATGAACTGGTTTGATCTGGTAATTTACATTAGTACTAATCTTAATGTTTAAGCAATGATATTCTAGGGAATTGTGTCCTAATTTTATAGCAAAAGTTTTCACAGGACCCTTTTTTATTCTAACATGACAATGCCTCTGTGTATAAAGCAAGGTTCTTAGAGAAATGTTTGATTCAGTCAGTGTGGAAGAACTTGACTGCTCTGCATAAAGCCAAGTCCTAATCCCAGCTGAACACCTCTGGTGTGGCTTTAAATGCAGACCTCGGACCAAACACCAATGACTTGTGCATATGGGTACAGTCATTTTAGACACTTCCAAAACTGAAGCAACAGAGATGGAAATACAATTTTAAATACATGAATTATGCTTCCATCTTTGTTCCATCTACAGTTTTGGAAGTGCCTTTTTCTCTTCTAAAGAAGGGGGTGTCCCAATAAACATTACGATTAGTACTCATGGAAATTACTAGTAGTCAAACCTGTTCATTAGAAGGGGGTGTCCCAATGCTTTTCGCAATATAGTGTATTAGGTAATGCAATTAATAATTAAATAAGTCATGAGATCTTACTGTTAAATGTGTTAAATAGTAGAGAAATAACCACCAGGTTAACACTTTATTAAGAGTGCTGGGATGTAAGCAGACGTATACTTTGGACATACATTAATTCTCAGACATTTGACTGGTTGTGGTCAATGTGATCTAAAGTAGGGGTGTCCAACCCTGCTCCTGAAGAGTCAACCTCCTGCAGAGTTTAGCTTCAACCAGGTCTAGCACACTTACCTAGACATCTTAGGCTGTATCCGAAATCAAATAGGGCACTATTTGAGGGGACAGCCATTTTTAGTGCTGTCCGAAACCATAGTGGACGTTCTCGAGTGCACTCATTCAATCGCACAATGCACAGCAAAAACGAGTGTACAACCGAAGTACCATCACTGGCAAGAGAATACCCATGATTCACTGTGAGAGTCGTGTGCCGGCAACCTCGCGCTCTCGCTCTTGAAACAATATGGAAGTGACTGAAGCTGCAGTTCATCGGCTGGCCGCTTGAGGCTGGCTCCAAAAGGGAGCAAATCCCCATAGATTCTCGTGTTAAAATGTTCAACTTTATGACAGATAAAAACAGGTGATCTTGGTTTTTACAGCTAGATTTGCCCTTCATGACAACTCTGAGGGGGGTGAATTTTTTTCTAACTCACCTGTTTAAATTATATTAAGCATTAAAATTCTGTATAATTAAGGGCGTGGCCACTTGATTGACAGGTGTCAGGCAGCCGTCACATTACCTCAGCTTATTCCAGCAGATGAACTTGGCATCTCAGCCATGTTATTGCGTTTGTTTTTTCTTAGGGTGTTACTTTATCAGGATCATTTTAATAAATGTAAAAATATGACATCTTAGCTCTCCGCCTCTTTGTCCATTTTCTATTTTCCTGGAGTGACGCGCGGTGACTCGCTTCCAAAATGGCGACGACAGGTCACGCCCAACTTTTGCTTCAAAAACGCTCTTCAGAAACCTACGGGTGACGTCACTGACACTATGTCCATGTTTTTTACATTCTAGTGCCAAATAAATTCCCTCTTTTCGCCAAAAGAACCAAATCATCCATTCATTCATTTTACAATGCGCTCGTCCACGGCATACAACACAGGTATAGCCTAATTAATTGTAAAATGATTATTTCATTGTTTAACTAGGGTTTATACATAATTTCCATTACAGAGTTCAAGATAAACCCTTTAATCTGAATACTGGAGCTGTTTGTTTGACAGTTTCAAATGATTATTATAAACAGCAAGCGCAAACTATGCAAGCGGCAGTCCTTGCGGTGCACTCAGTGTCCGAATTCACTCGTTTTTATTCACTCTTTCAAGTGAACCGAATGAATGGACTAATGTAGGGAATAGTGAATGAGGGTATAGGGGGTGATTCCAGATACAGCCTTAGTAATGCTCAAGACCTTGATTAGCAGGTTCATGCTTGTTTAATTACTATTGGAGCTGAACTCACAAGCAAGTGGCCCTCCAGGAGCAGGATTGGAGAGAAAATCACGCGTATGTTTGGCACGGAGTGATTTTTTGCTTCAGACTATTCATCTAGTCTGAGAATATCAAATGATAACTGCCGAACACAAAGATGTGTCAGTCCAGGGCTGCTGCCAAAGCCAATCCGGGCCTAATACAGTTCCTGTTCCACCTACAGATTCCTGGGGCAGGTGTGCTTGGAACCTTAAATGACTTATGATTCCAAAGCTGGTATACTAAGTTACTGTGTTCAAAAATTTTACTGACCATATTTGTAATAGCTGTATTATTAATATTCTGCTGAAAAATGTTTTATTTTAATGCTCCCACAAGAAACGTGCAGCCCACTAAGAAACAGATTAAAGAAACAGGCAATGAAGATAATATAAACAGAGAAATACTTTAATTCCTGCATCCTGCATTCATTTTGTTCATTTTCAGAATAATGACAAAGTATATTTCAAAGCACAACCACACAATTTTTGACTACTGGCTTTAATGGTGTAAATGAAGGCAGTTATAAATACAATATTATTCCCAATCAATAAAAATTAGATAATTTAAATGCACACCTTTCTATTTGTAACAATGTCAAATTTTCTTTAACACAATAAGTAATAGAGCACAGCTAAATGTATATTACAGAGGTTTTAATTTTGAACCATTACCATGATGATAGTTAGTAACAACATTTTTGTTCTGAAATAAAAGAAAAAGGAAATACTGTATCAATAAATATACAAGGCTAACAGATTTTCACTTTCAAAATAAAAATATGAGGCAGCCATATGTATGCATCACTCACATGCATACATTTTTGAATAGCTCATTCAGAGAGCTGAGGTAAAACATTAGCTTGATCTGTTGTTCATTGCGCACACACTCCACCTCAAAGGCACACTTGCAATCTCACTCACATGTGTACAGATATGCACACACACACACACACACACACACACACACTGTACATGTCTCAGTGGTCGTTCCCGGGTTGCTTTCAGTTTCGTGATCCAAATAAATGGCCCACACCTATTGAAACAAATAGAGCTGCAAGGCAAGAAAAAAAAAAAAAAAAAGAGTTTTATTCAGAAGATTCATTTTTGGTGAACTAACCCTTTAAATCACTATTTCATTTCTATCTTTGGTTTATTGTGCTATTATTTGTAATGTCTTACATGTCTTTAATAATGTCTGAAGTTCATATTAGTTAGGCTAGTAGTTTTAGTTGTATCAAAATTAACAACATAACATGATTAAAGTGATGAACAATCAGTAATATACTACAGAATAGTGTGATTTAGGTTAAACGAGCAGAAATGCATCATTTAATATGAGAAATGTGAAGAATGTGCTTTTTTGGAGAAAATGTTTTGGTGGAATGACACGAGGAGGTGCGCATGATGTGGTTTAAAAAGTTGATTGACATTTATGCATATTTTCACACTAGTTGCATTAGTGAAATAAGCTTGTTTTTTACATACTAATATACATATAGTTGAGGTCAGAAGTTTACATATACCTTGCAGAATCTGCAAAATGTTAATTATTTTACCAAAATAAAAGGGATCATACAAAATGCATGTTATTTTTTATTTAATACTGACCTGAATAAGATATTTCACATGAAAGACATTTACATTTAATCCACAACAGAAAATAAGTGTTAAATGTATAAAAATGACCTTGTTCAAAAGTTACGCTTGATTCTTAATGCCGTGTTGTTACCTGAATGATCCACAGCTGTGTTTTTTGTATAGTGATAGTTGTTCATGAGCCCCTTGTTTGTCCTAAACAGTTAACTGCCCACTTTATCCTTTAGGTCCCACAAATTCTTTGGTTTTTTCAGCATTTCTGTGTTCTGTGATACTTACATGTTTTCAAGAAGACAAAATGAGTTAAAGTTACCCTGATTAATGTCCCTTAATGCATTGTGTTATGAGTGCATATGAGTCCCTCAGTTGTCCTCAGTGTGAAAAGATAGATCTCAAAATCATACAGTCATTGTTGGTAAGGGTTCAAATACACAAAAATGCTGAAAAACCAAAGAATTTGTGGGACCTAAAGGATTTTTCTGAAGAACAACAGGCAGTTCAACTGTTCAGGACAAACAAGGGAAATGTGAACTATCACAACAAATCATCAACAAAAAAACAAAACAAAACCAAAAAAAAAACACAGCTGGGGATCATTTAGGTAACAACACAGTATTATGAATCAAGTGTATGCAAACTTTTGAAAAGTCAAGCTTTTTATGAATTTTGTGAATTATATGTAAACGTCTTTTATGTTAAATGGGTCATTCAAGCTGGAATCATCAAATTTTGGAAAAGTTCCCCACCTGACCTCCTCAGATTTGTCAGAAAAAAATCCATGTGATGGGTAATATGCCCAATAGATCATATACAAAATTTCAGATCTCTACTGCATACTTTTTTCCCAAAAAATCTGTAAAAAAGTTTGTTTTTTACCCCGTTTTGGCATCACAGTCTGAGTGACCATGTTTAGACTGAAATATCTCCAGAACTAGTTGTGCCAGGTCCATGAAATTTGGGCTAAGAGTCCTAGTCCAGAACTGCATGAATTACAACTCACAGCATTGTTACTGAATTTACACCTGAATGCTGGCCCTCTACTTTTCTTTGAAACTATTACTTTAAGGGTTTTCAGATGTTCATAGAAACCTCAATTTTCAATGTATAAGCATCAAACTTGGTAAATGGTGTGATATGTACCATGTCTTTCACATCTTTTGATATCAGACAATAGAGTCTGATCGATGTTGAGATATTAAGGTCCAAAATGGAAAAAAACTTATTTACACCAATGTTCAGAGCAATATTTCCCATGAATGACACTAGGTGTGAACATAAAATGTGTTTTTTTTTTAAAGAGCATATTGTTATTGATAAAATATAAAACAATTAGGATGGAGTTTTGCCTCATTTTTCTGTAATGAATTTTAAAAAAAAGATTAGGTACTTATGTTAGATTCCATTGAATGTCGGTAGTCGGTGAATCCGAGTCAGTTCTCCTGATGTCCGTCGTAAATGCGTTCCATTGTAACAGTTGGCAAAAATATGGATGCCTATGGATAATTCCAACCGACTCGGTCTGCACTGAACTGGCCCGAGTGTGTGTTTCGAACCCCAACTTAAGTGGCCCTTCCATTGCACTTTCCCGAGGTGGAGGTCGGATTTCCCCGAGTCCCGAGCACAATGGAATGCTGCGTTATAGCATTAATTTAGGCATTTAAGTTCAAAATAGCTGGTACTAGAGTAGTTGTGAATGTCACACAACAATGATTTTTTTAAAAAATTATTACAGAAAAATGAGGCAAAACCCCATCCCAATTTTTGGATATTTTATCAATAAGAACATGCTCTTTCAAAAAAAAAAAAAAGTTTCATGTTCACACCTGGTGTCATTCATGGGAAATATTGCTCTGAACATTGGTGTAAATGAGTTTTTTCAATTTTTGGACCTTAATATCTCAACATCCGTAAGACTCTATTGTCTGATGTCAAAGGATGTGAAAGACATGGTACATATCAGACCATTTACCAAGTTTGGTGCTTATACATAGAAAACTGAGGTTTCTATGGACATCTGAAAACCCTTAAAGTAATAGTTTCAAAGAAAAGTAGAGGGCCAGCATTCAGGTGTAAATTCAGTAACAATGCTGTGAGTTGTAATTCATGCAGTTCTGGACTAGGACTCTTAGCCCAGAAAATTTCATGGACCTGGCACAACTAGTTCTGGAGATATTTCAGTCTGAACATGGTCACTTAGACTGTGATGCCAAAACGGGGTAAAAACAAACTTTTTTTTTACATAAAAAGTATGCACAGTAGAGATCTGAAATTTTGTATATGATCTATTGGGCATATTACCCATCATATAGATTTTTTTCAGATAAATCTAAGGGGGTCAGGTGGGGACCATCTGATGATTCCAGCTGGAATTACTCAAATATCTTATTCAAATCAGTACTAAATAAAAAAATTAAATGCATTTTGTATGAACCTTTTTGTTTAGGTAAAAATAATTAACATTTGCAGATTCAGCAAGGTGTGTGTAAACTTTTGACCTCAACTGTAGGTTTGCATGTTTTTGTTCTCTACCTGTGGCTTCAGTGTAGAGTTTGGACTCATCAGTGCTGGTCACTTTGCAGGTGATGTAAGTTTTCTTCCTCTCTATTCGATCCAGAGCACTGTGGATTAAAACCACGCTACCCAGAGGCATTGGACTGTACAGGAGAATAAAGTTTAACAGGTGAGATCACAGATAATCAAAGCCAGTCTCAACTGGAAAAGATTCTGTGTTTGAATACATAAGTAGTGAAGCATTATCTCACCTCCGGTAGTCGATGTTGAGATTGGCAGTCATAATAGGTCCTGAGAGGAAACCGGCAAGAGTACCTGTCACTGTGTCAATTATGGTGGCTATGGCTCCACCATGCACATGCCTGCCACACAGAAAATAGGTTTAACATAATTTATGGTTCCCGAAATGTGGAATTCAATTTCAGTTATATTTTTAGGCACAGACCAGCTCCTTACCCAGGTGCACCTTCTAGTAAATGTCCTGCCTGAAACACACAAACGCATCTCTTCTCCTCCTTATTGACAAACACCACATACTCAAACGTTGCCCCTTGATCTTTAACATTTCTCGTGAAAAGTCGAGCTTTGGCCTGGATCAGTTTGCTGAGGTGTATGCCGGCTATGGAATAGAAACATTATGACATTTGGCTTTTACACTGCATTATCACACCCTATTACTGATAACACTAACTTGAAGTCACTACGCAAATACATATTAATCACTTACCAGTAGCATATTTAATGGAACGGTTGTAGCTTGGCAACTTCCTCCAAGGCCCCTTTTGTTTCTCACCATTTTCGCTGTCAGTGTCACACAGTCCAATATAGTCGTCGTAAACCTTGCGCATCTCTGGACTCCATGAGGAGTTGGGCTGGCTGAAGTCCCGCGGCTGAGATGAGAACGGCCACAGCGACGTCGTCTGGTCAAAAAGTGATATTCAAAATAGCTTTTAGTTTAGACCAGTGTTATCTAAAACCAAATGTATTAAAGGGAACATCAGGTAGAAGGACTTAATATAAAATAAGTGATGTCACTTATTGAAATATGTATTAGAAAACCCATTAAAGATTTATGTTATTTAAAACATCCACAATGTTTTAACATATTTAGCGCTTTTGCTGTAGTGTGTCAGTAGGAAATATCAGTTTACATTTCCAAACATTCATTCAGCCATTAATTGTAGTGAGATTTTTGTTTGCAAAAGGAGTCTGACAACAGCCAGTGCTCTACACAGAGATCTGATATCATCATCATCCAGTCTGTCTGGAATGACAAGAAGAAACAGAACAGACTAAATATAGAAGAACTGTTGCAATATCTGTGGCAAGATTCTTCAAGAGACCTACCTGCAAAGCTATAGTACTGTTAAAATTTTAGGCACATGTGTAAAAATGCTGCAAAATGAGGATGCTGTAAAAAATAATGTCATAAATGGATTTTATTTATCAATTAACTTCTATTAATTATATCAACATTTGGTGTGCCCATCCTTTACATTTAAAGCAGCTTCTGCCCTAGGTGCAGTTTTTTCAGGTAGCTTTGCAGGTAGTTCTCTTGAAGCATCTTGGAAATGTTGTCAGTTCTTCTGAATTTAGTCTGTCTCAGTTTGTTCAGTTTCTTAATGTAATTCCAGACAGACAGCACTGGCTGCAAACAAAAATCTCACTGGATTATTACAATTAATGGCAAAATGAATGTTTGGAAATGTAAACTGATATTTCCTACTGAAACACTACAGCAAAAGACAGAAATACCTGACATAAAACCATTTTTAACTGTTAAAAAAACTACTGTATAAATAATGCTAAAATGACACTGGAGGAGAGTACATTGGCCTGGTAAGATTGCTTTTATGCAGAATTTGTTGAAAATATAACAATATTTTGCCCAATTTGGCAGCACACAAAACACTACAGGTCCTTCTCAAAAAATTAGCATATTGTGATAAAGTTCATTATTTTCTGTAATGTACTGATAAACATTAGACTTTCATATATTTTAGATTCATTACACACAACTGAAGTAGTTCAAGCCTTTTTTTTGTTTTAATATTGATGATTTTGGCATACAGCTCATGAAAACCCAAAATTCCTATCTCAAAAAATTAGCATATCATGAAAAGGTTCTCTAAACGAGCTATTCACCTAATCATCTGAATCAATTAATTAACTCTAAACACCTGCAAAAGATTCCTGAGGCTTTTAAAAACTCCCAGCCTGGTTCATTACTCAAAACCGCAATCATGGGTAAGACTGCCGACCTGACTGCTGTCCAGAAGGCCATCATTGACACCCTCAAGCAAGAGGGTAAGACACAGAAAGAAATTTCTGAACAAATAGGCTGTTCCCAGAGTGCTGTATCAAGGCACCTCAGTGGGAAGTCTGTGGGAAGGAAAAAGTGTGGCAGAAAACGCTGCACAACGAGAGGGGGACCTGCGGAAGCAGTGGACTGAGTCTGGAGTAGAAACATCCAGAGCCACCGTGTACAGGCGTGTGCAGGAAATGGGCTACAGGTGCCGCATTCCCCAGGTCAAGCCACTTTTGAACCAGAAACAGCGGCAGAAACGCCTGACCTGGGCTACAGAGAAGCAGCACTGGACTGTTGCTCAGTGGTCCAAAGTACTTTTTTCGGATGAAAGCAAATTTTGCATGTCATTCGGAAATCAAGGTGCCAGAGTCTGGAGGAAGACTGAGGAGAGGGAAATGCCAAAATGCCTGAAGTCCAGTGTCAAGTACCCACAGTCAGTGATGGTCTGGGGTGCCATGTCAGCTGCTGGTGTTGGTCCACTGTGTTTTATCAAGGGCAGGGTCAATGCAGCTAGCTATCAGGAGATTTTGGAGCACTTCATGCTTCCATCTGCTGAAAAGCTTTATGGAGATGAAGATTTCATTTTTCAGCACGACCTGGCACCTGCTCACAGTGCCAAAACCACTGGTAAATGGTTTACTGACCATGGTATTACTGTGCTCAATTGGCCTGCCAACTCTCCTGACCTGAACCCCATAGAGAATCTGTGGGATATTGTGAAGAGAAAGTTGAGAGACGCAAGACCCAACACTCTGGATGAGCTTAAGGCCGCTATCGAAGCATCCTGGGCCTCCATAACACCTCAGCAGTGCCACAGGCTGATTGCCTCCATGCCACGCCGCATTGAAGCAGTCATTTCTGCAAAAGGATTCCCGACCAAGTATTGAGTGCATAACTGAACATAATTATTTGAAGGTTGACTTTTTTTGTATTAAAAACACTTTTCTTTTATTGGTCGGATGAAATATGCTAATTTTTTGAGATAGGAATTTTGGGTTTTCATGAGCTGTATACCAAAATCATCAATATTAAAACAAAAAAAAGGCTTGAACTACTTCAGTTGTGTGTAATGAATCTAAAATATATGAAAGTCTAATGTTTATCAGTACATTACAGAAAATAATGAACTTTATCACAATATGCTAATTTTTTGAGAAGGACCTGTACACACAAGACCTGACTATTAACATGACAACAGACTGAATCTGAATGAACAGCTTTTAAAACAAATGGGAAAAATACTTTACCGAGATTGGACTGATGGTCTCTAGTGAGGACTGCAGGTGTCTGTGGATCTCTTTAGAAAGCAGCTGGTCAGGACTGATTCCTTTCAGTCCATTAAAGATTTGCTGGCCGTGGAGGCTGCCAAGTCTTCTCGCTATGTGTCTTAACATGACTGTAAATCAGTCTTTTTTCAGAGAAATTATGTTGCTGTCACTTCAGACCAAATGTAGAAGATGTCTTATTCTTCTTGACAGGATTCTAAACGTCTAAATTCTACAAGTAAATATGACTTTCTTTTACATTATGCAATGAACTGAATGCTTTTCCACCTCCCTGTTTTCCAGTACAAGCGTTAGCCGCATAATTCTTTTTAATCTATAAACTGAAAAACGTTGAAAAACAATTCCTACATACGAAAGAAAGTCTTTATCAATTAATGAATTATAAAATATTGTATAAAACAAGAGCCGACTTTAAGGTGAAATTACAAGATCAGCCGGTGAACAGTGTGACTTTCAGATTCACGGATGCCATTGGTGATTGGCCAGTTCATGCACGCGGAGTGGAAACGCGTGTCATTCTAAACACGTGACGCTGATATGTACGTCTGATTGGTGGAATGAACTGTTACAACATCCTGTGTGTCTGTTGCCAAAGCAACTTCATGGTTCCCGTACTTTCAGCTTATTGCTGGAATTTAGGCTACTCTTTGTAATTTTACTTGTTTACTTGTTGCCTGTGATGCACAATGTTTCGCCGAGAGGCGCTGCGTTCAAAAAACAAGTTTGTGCAGAGAGAGAGGGACAGAATAAGGGTACAGAAATGCTGTTTATAGAAATGTTTTTAGAAATGCCTTTATCTTGTAAAACTGTACAATCTAAATGCTTAGTTATACTAGTAATAATAATGATACGCATTAAAAAGGACGCATTAAATTGGTCAGAAGTGACAGACATTTAGACTGTTACAAAAGACTGATATTTCGAATAAATTATGTACTTATATATATATATGTAACAAAAACATTAAACAGCACTACGTTTTCAGCTGTGATAATAAAAATAAATCTTTCTTAAGCACCAAATCACTATATTAGAATGCAGTAACTTGGAGAAAGTTACTTTAAAATACATTACAATAAAGTTACTCCATTAAAAAAAAGACTAAATGCATTATTTAGTTACTCTTTATGGAAAGTAATGTATTTCATTACTTTTGCGTTACATTTTGTCCCCTGGTTTGCGTTACATTTTGCTTGTTTGTTGTTGTTTTTATTTTATAAGTTACATTTTTTGGCAACTGTAAAGGACAAAGGTGAAATGAATAAGCCTCTGGCTTAAGGAAATGCCTCTTTCACTGCACCTCACTCCCATTTTTTCTCAACATGCGAGGTGTCAGTAAATATGAGAAAACTTAAAAACTTTTTTTTTAGTTTTTTTTATTTAAAAGTAGAGCATTAGTTGCTTATAGTTACTTGAAAAAGCGCTTGTAATGCGTTATTCCTAATGATTTTTGAAGGATCATGTGATACTGAAGACTGGAGTAATACTGCCGAAAATTCAACTTTGCCACCGCAGAAATAAATTACATTTCACATTGAAAAACATTGTTTTAAATCGTAATAATATTTTGCAATATCGCTATATTTGTTATCAAATTAACCCAGTCTGGTGATTTCTGTATGATATATCTTTCCCTGGAGTAGCCTACCTACCCAGATTCTCTCTCTCTTAAACCCCTTATACAATTACATGTGAATATTGCATATGCTTAACAGCTTTCTTTTTCTAATAGAAAGATGAAGAGATCGCTGACAGAACTGCTGATTTGAACAGGTGTGCTTAACCTGCTTCACAATCTTTATTTTGAAGATTTCAACAAATTTAAAATAACAAAACTAAATGACAAATTAAATTTAATTACTGCAGTGTTTCATGTATGGATTAATTAAACTTATATTTAGAGTTAAAGCAGTGAATATGCCCAGGACTGACACTATGTTCTTGTTTCAGAATCAAGAGTGTGATATTGAAGGCTGAATTTGAGTGTCTTGGCCTTAATTATTGTGAAAAAGCACTGAAACGCAGAGAGAGGACTCAACAGAGAGAGATGGAGCTATGGAACACCGCTGTCACTCTGGTCAGTACAGACATACAGCTCTAATGAGGCCTTCATGAGAATATCTACAGTTCATACGAAAGTTATAATAGGCTACAGGATGACTTTGTTTCTTCGGTTGCAATAACAGTATGTCACCAGTAGAGGGTAGTATAAGAACATGAGCGAATAAACGAATTGAAATGGAAAATACGATAGTTCTGTTGGAAATTCAAATATATGCTGAGTTCACACTGCAAGATGTTTAAAGTCATCGGATCACCGTTGTTTTCACACTGCACGACTATCTGGGGTAGCATTCAGTTGCTGCCGTGATCGGCGACAGGAGGTTACACACTGCATGACTTCAATAGGAAGAATCGCTGACAACTCTGTTCCGCAAACTACAGACAAACGCACACGAGAAGTGATAAGGAAATAACTCAAGATCACGCTGATATAACTCCTCCCCGAACACACAATACAAAGATGAATTCCTTGTTAACAGCACACTTCTGTTGGGAAATGATATATACATAGATTTAAGTATAATGTGTTTTATGTTGAGTAGGGTAGACCAGGTACAGTTTGGTATACTTGTTGCTTTTTCCTTTACCTCGCCAAAACTAGGGACATGACATTTCCTTTACTTGTCTGCCAAAATATTAATATTTATTAACATTCATAAGTAGGTCATATTTGCCACAATTAGCTCATGAACACAAGAAGCTTTTTGAAGCTTTTACAGTTGAAACAGTACCTACCCGAGTACAGTTGAGACACCCATCCGTAATGCTGTAAAGCTGCCTAACCAATTCATTGCAAATGTGAAATGCCTTTAAAAAATGAGAATTCAAAATGTTTCATTTCCATTTAGTATTTTATTTGTTTAGTTAAAAGTAGTTCATTTGTAAAACATTGTATTGAAATGTCAAACAGCGATACAATGTTTTCATTTCATTTTAAGGCGAGACACTGCAGGTGAATAGGGTAAAACATTAACTAATAGTTATCATCTGACTTACCCAGTAGATTGATTACACTGAAAATTGCAAACATTTTTTGTATTACAAGTTTTTTTTAAATGTTAGGTTTAAATATGCAAATGAGGAATTGTTTATTGAAATATGCAGTAATTTGCATACATTTCTAGTGCAAAAATCTAAACACTGGATGAAGTCAGTTTCAAAATTCTTGTTTAATTTTTTTTAGCATATTAGAGTCAAATGTTTTAACAGAGGGAATTTTGGGTATGTCATTTTGTCACTCCATAATTCAAAAAATACTTAGAACAGACAAAAAACAGCATTTTTATTTATTTATTTATTTATTTTACAATTTTGAGGAGAATAAAATGTTGCCTAATAAACCATAAAAACAAAACAAAGGTCATTCAGTCACCTAGGCTACACACTCATTCAATTACCTCTGTCACTTACAGTAGTGGCAAATGTAGTTTTGGCCTCCATCAGTGCATTCTACAAGTGGGCATCCTGCAACAGGCATAGCACACACACACATTAAATAGGTCTACAGGATATATACAGTTACAGTTTTATTCTCTAAAATGAACCCTGTACCCATTTACCACCTTGCATATTTTATAACATGCCCCAATAATCGTATGTCCTTCATGTTAGAAAATATGTCAGTAAGAAGTACGGTTTAAATATCACAAACATCAAATGTTGATTTAACTTGCTTTATACATTGTCTGAATGGGACTATTAACTTACATCTTACATCGTGCAACTAAACTGCGTGTTGCAATAGGATTCTAGGGCGGGTACAATTGATTGTGTCTGAACTGTACAACATCTGACCACCTTAAACATTTCTCTAGATTTTACGATGTCCTTGCATGACACAAAGTCATGCAATATGTCAGTTTTTAGTGCACAGGTTAAGGTTTACGAAAATGTAAGTTAACTTTAACAGTCATGTAAGGATGAGAAGTTATTCAATGTGGAAGAGATGTGGTGAAGTGAAAAATTTACCTTAGAAAAAAATCTTTCGCTGATATCTTCAGACTGGAGAAGCGCAAGTACTTAGAATTTCCCACGCTCAAAGAGGGCACTAATACGCATGTGCGAAAGAAATATCACACATCAGACTTGGTGCGCATGCAAGTTAAGGTGTTTTAGCTGTACCCCTGTACCAACTGTACACAGTCTACCCTATATTTCTTATATCCAGTGTTGTGGAAAGTTACTTTCAAGTAATGTATTACAATATTGCGTTACCCTCTAAAAAGTAACTAGATACGTTACTTAGTTACTTTTTATGGAAAGTAATGCGTTCCATTATTTTGCGTTACTTTTTAAAATCTGGGCAGGGCTTCCTTGTTTGCTTTTAATATAAAAAGTTTGATTTTTAGCAAATGTAAAAGCCCTTTCACAACAAAAAGTTAAATGAATAAGTCTGAAGGAAAAGTAAATTCATGTCTGTACAGTAGAACTATAGGAGAATGAAGTACAAATGTTAAAAGTATGTCTAAAGTAGGTTTTGCTTATTAGTATGGTTGAATTGGATCAACAAATGTCACCAGCAAAGACATTGGTTAATAAAATGGGATTAAATACATAAAGGAAACAAAAAGTAACTGAATATTATTTAAAATATTAACTATTATTAGGAAAAACCCTAGCCCCCTTTTAAAGTTTACTTTTTTTTATTTATTTTATGGAAGAAGAGTTTATTTGCATCTTCGTGTACCTGTTCTGTATTCTAATGCAGTGGTTTTCAAACCCTGGGTCTTAAAAATGGGTCGCCAGGATGATTTAAGGAAGATGTATGTATGTATGTATGTAACAAAGTTAAAGACTCAGGGAGAAGGATGCGGGAGGGTGCAAACGTAACTTTAATAACAAAACAAACATTAACAACAAAATGAAAGTAAGTGGCAGCTGCCTCACGCCAGGTCACAGATCAGTCAGTCAGAATCCACTCAAAACGTTTGACTTTTTGTTCAGTCCTGAGTTCTGCAAGCTAATTGATCCTCTCATTATAACAAAGCCTTGCAGACGCGCCTGTAGAATGCACGTTCAGTACCGCCGAGAGTTTCACGCGAAACGAAAGTAAAACGCGCACGCGCATTCAAAAGCAATTTTAATATCCCGCGTGTAAATTAGGCTACATAACATATCTAGGCTTTATAACAGGTCTAGCTCTGTATCATTCTTGAAAAAATTTGGTCTCTATACGCACTTTAAATATTGAGAGAGTAGCCTGCTTTGATTATGGCTGCATTTAATACGACTAAGACTGTACGAATAAGACTATACTGTTTTTATTTATATGTTCAGTATATATATATATATATATATATATATACCCCCCCATATACAGTGGGTACGGAATGTATTCAGACCCCCTTAAATTTTTCATTTAAGTTCATTTTTTTCCTCATTAATGTACACACAGCACCCCATATTGACAGAAAAACACAGAATTGTTGACATTTTTGCAGATTTATTAAAAAAGAAAAACTGAAATATCACATGGTCCTAAGTATTCAGACCCTTGTTGGACTAACGTAATTTAATTATGACACACATTTCCACACATTTGAATAGCTTTACCTCAAATTAATTTAGGCAATTTGAACCAAAGAGAAACATTAATTTTGAACCAATTAGATCAAATCATTTTGAACCAATGAGATCAAATCATTTTCCTTAGACCTATCTTGTGTCATTTACCTTTAAACAATTCAGTCTTGTTGAGTCAATTCATTTTAATCATTTAAATCAGACAACCAAAACTGTTAACTCTAAACATTGAGGTTTATTGCACAAATTTACATACTTTAAAGTGTTTAAATTTTACATACTTTTTAGCATTCAATAACATGAGGACTAATGTTACTTGTTTAGCATTCAACTGCATAGAATATTTCAACCACAGATAATGTAAAACTTATAATTCAAATTCAATATTGTAGTAAATAGGAAAACCACAACATGCATTTTGTTGCTTTATCTTACAACAAGATAGAAAATCCAAGATCCATTTCTAAGAACTGTTCAATCCATATACAATTCCATCCAGTTTGACAAATACTTTAGTAAATCGTACTCAGTATGCAATAAAATGAGAATTAACATTACAAATTTAATGTTATTGCATGAAATGCCTTACAACTACAGAAAATGTGAAAACTTCAATACTGTGAGAAGTAGGAAAGCACCAACATATGCTTTGTATTAACCTGCAATTTCAAAACTTTTTATCTTTGAACAAGAAAACAAACAAAAAAAACAAAAAACAAAAACTACAAAGGTTAGTTCCTTGCACATTAAAGGGATAGTTCACTTTGAAATTAAATTTTGATATGTTTTAGCTTACCCCAAGGGCATCCAAGATGTAGGTGTCTTTGTTTCCGCAGCAGTTTCAATTTTGATATTTTTAGGTCCAACCGTTCTTGTCTGTCAGTCATATAATGCATGCCTATGGTCACCTCACAAAAGAAAAAATGCACAGATTCAAATTAAACAGTCCAAATTAAACAATTCCCCACCGTAAGTGCACATTAATGACTTAAGACACGAAACGAGTGGTTTGTGTGAGAAGACAAACAGTATTTATATCGTTTTTACCTCTTGTAAACAATCACGTCCAAGTTGAAGGGGGCGCGTGTTCTTTGAACACCGCTACTCCCGGAAAGCGCCGGACGTGATCCATTGCGTGAGCACAAGTAATTCTTTTTTTTTTTTTTTTAAACGTACCTTTTTTAACCATTTCTTGTTTAAACATCCCAGATAAGCGCAAACGAGTACCATTTCTGTTAGCAGTCTTACCTACAATCTCTGTTCTGTGTAAACGATGAGTGATGTTCACGCGCGAGAGATCACTCCTGGAGCTTTCCGGGAGTAGCGCCGGCGCGCTCACAAGCGTGCGCACTTCAACTTGGACGTGGTTATTTACAAAAGGTAAAAAAAACGATTGTGCGTTTTCTCACACAAACCGCTCGTTTCGTGTATTAGGTCATCAATGTGTACTTACGGTGGGGATTTGTTTAATTTGGACTGTTTCATTTGAATCTGTGCGTTTTCTTTTGTGAGGTGACCATAGGCATGCATTATATGACTGACAGTCAAGAACGGTTGGACCTAAAAATATCAAAATTAACTGAAACTACTGTGGAAACAAAGACACCTACATCTTGGATGCCCTTGGGGTAAGCTAAAACATATCAAAATTTAATTTCAAAGTGAACTATCCCTTTAAGTGTTTTTTCCCAACTAAGGCAAATACTATAAGGAATGCAGAAGGCCATAGCTCCTACCTTTGCCATCAAGACTTAGTCTTTTCAGTTGCTACAGACAAGATACCTTACTCCAGCATCTTGTTCTTTAGGGCATGCACCTTTGGTGAAAGTTTGTGTCCATCCAGGTTGAAGAACACCTTTCTGGATTACTTCAAATGTTGCTTTGAGTTCACATAGGTAGCTGAGGTTCAAAGCATAAATAAGGCCAAATAACATGGCCAATGCTACAGCTACATTTCTCAAAGACCTGAAAACTTCAGTCCCTTGAATCACGACTCCGATGTCCACAGGCTCTTCTGCTGCATCAGATCCTTCGGGTCGAACAATGTAGATCACCATTACTGTCTGCTTCATGTTGTCTTTGGCCTTTAACCAGTCACAATTCTGTGCAAAACAAAAAACATAATTTTGAAGGCAAGCAACTTCAAGAATGGCAATACACATATGAAACACAGGAAAAAACAAACATGAAAGTAACAAAGCATTTGCTTACAAGGTACTCTCTAAAGAGCAGTACATGGTCCTCATTTAGGTATGCACACAATGCTTTGAGGATGCATTCTCTTTGCATGTCGATGCTGTTATTCTGTGAAAAAAGGACAAAGAAATGTTTTTGAAAAAAAAAAAAGAAACTAATTGTAGAATATTGATAATCAAATATAAAAATCTGCATAAAGTAAATAATTGTCTGACCAACCTATGAAAGAGGTTGCATGATATTTTTATGGTTCTGCCAGTGACTCCACCCTTACTCTGAAAAAACTTCAACTTTCTGAATACTGGTCAAGCATAGCCAGGAACTTAGACTCTAGTGGGGCAGTTGTGATTCTCATGAACTCAGTGTTGATCTGTTAAAAGGGGACAGAAAAGCAAAGAAAAAGCTAATTAAAAATTGGGTGGTCAGATTTCCCGGTTTTACATAAGCTCAAGTAAACTAGTATGTCTACTGACATAACTGACAAGTGAATGTCACTAATTCTGTTGATGTCTGTGATGATAATGTGTGGGCATGGTATACATGATTTAAAAGGCCACTCCACATACGGAAAGTACATGGGCAATGGCATAACAACATGGATACCACTGATTTCTACCATAGTGAACATGGCGTAATTTATAATGTTTTAATAATCTGTACCTGCTATGTTTCACATTCTTTACAGAGCCACATTCCAGTAACTAGAAAGGAAAAAAAATACAATCAATTGCAGACACAAGAAATTACAGATGATCTGCATGTATAACTATATTTCTAAGAAATAAGATTACACATTTTATATAAGTTAATAAACTTTTATTTTGACAAACTACTTACTACTGTAAAATTACTTAAGAACAGTACTTAATACAACTTACCAAATGAAAAAGTAGACGAAAAGCCGAGCATGGGATGCGGTTTATTGGGCTCTTGTAAAACCTGTAAAAATAAAATGAATTAATATGAGCTTTAGGGCATTCAATTAAAATACAATTATTGCTATTTCTAATCTTAAATGCATGTCTTAACCATCCTTCTTTCCCCTGTGCAACAATTTACAAAGAAGAAAACTATATTTTTCTTGACAGTATAAAAGTATTTCTTACACAACCATGCATTGTCAGAAGCATTAAAACTATTTAGACTTTTCTCTTATATTGAACTTGAACCTTGACTGATTTGCTAGGGGTATCAAATAGATGACAAGCTCTGCAGTGCTGAAAGAAATCATTCGTGAATCTACAAAAAGCCCCTAACATTCTACTGTTTATGTATTTAAAGCAGTGGTGTACTGGAGGGTATAACCCAGTTCTTTTTCAGGCGACTTGCGTATACCCACTTGTAATTCTCTCTGATGCAAATAATTCAGTCCTGCATTAGCCAAAATCACGACTGTCCTCCACACCCAGTCACATGTGAATAAATGCAAATGTTTGCTAAAACTGATGCGCCTGCGCCCGCTCCGTCTCCCGCCCCCCAGATGATGCATGTTCACCAGTACACCACTGATTTAAAGCCATTTCGCGATGTCAGTGATCATACATGCATACATTTGCATTGTTCGGGTCATTGTCTGTACGGAGATATCACATGCTCGGCAACAATCGCCCGAATTAAACGCGTATTTCATAACTGAAGCAATCTAGTGAAATAACGCTGTTAGAAGTGTTAAAATTAGCGAATGCTGTCGTAATATCAAATTCTGTGCATGCATGCATGTTTTACCCTTTACGGGCCTGTTTCATTGAGTATGAACACGTGACTAATAATTTATCGCAAATATTCCAATAAGCAGTAAAATATATGTTTATTGCTGAATTATGAATGTTTCACACGCTTTTAACTCAGATTCGGCGCTATACATAAAAGGATGATAAAAGATTTTTGTACTTACCAACAATATTCCAGTGCGTTATCACCTCCTGCAAATCTCCCACAGAGCGAACAACGTTTCCGTGAATGACGACAACACTTCCTGTCATCCGCGCATGCGCAGAAGTAGTAGTTGGCTCAAATTAATTCATTTTCACTGTTTTGACATAAATTAATCGAGCTCTTTCAATTTTGTTCTGGTTTAGTTCAGACTGATTTGAAATAAATGTGTTGATCCCTTAAATTGATTTGTTTAATTTGTTTCAAAATACTCTATTTATTTTAAACAAACAACACCCAGATTTCATTTTTTTGACTTTTGATCTAATACAGCCATGAGTCTTTTTGGGAAAGATGCAACAGGTTTTTCACACCTGGATTTGGGATCCTCTGCCATTCCTCCTTGCAGATCCTCTCCAGTTCTGTCAGGTTGGATGGTAAATGTTGGTGGACAGCCATTTTCAGGTCTCTCCAGAGATGCTCAATTGGGTTTAAGTCAGGGCTCTGGCTGGGCCATTCAAGAACAGTCACGGAGTTGTTGTAAAGCCACTCCTTCATTATTTTAGCTGTGTGCTTAGGGTCATTGTCTTGTTGGAAGGTGAACCTTCGGCCCAGTCTGAGGTCCTAAGCACTCTGGAGAAGGTTTTCGTCCACGATATCCCTGTACTTGGCCGCATTCATCTTTCCCTCGATTGCAACCAGTCGTCCTGTCTCTGCAGCTGAAAAACACCCCCACAGCATGATGCTGCCACCACCATGCTTCACTGTTGTGACTGTATTGGACAGGTGATGAGCAGTGCCTGGTTTTCTCCACACATACCGCTTTGAATTAAGGCCAAAAAGTTCTATCTTTGTCTCATCAGACCAGAGAATCTTATTTCTCACCATCTTGGAGTCCTTCATGCGGGCTTTCATGTGTCTTGCACTGAGTAGAGTCTTCCGTCGGGCCACTCTGCCATAAAGCCCCGACTGGTGGAGGGCTGCAGTGATGGTTGACTTTCTACAACTTTCTCCCATCTCCCGACTGCATCTCTGGAGCTCAGCCGCAGTGATCTTTGGGTTCTTCTTTACCTCTCTCACCAAGGCTCTTCTCCCCCAATAGCTCAGTTTGGCTGGACGGCCAGCTCTAGGAAGGGTTCTGGTCGTCCCAAACGTCTTCCATTTAAGGATTATGGAGGCCACTGTGCTCTTAGGAACCTTAAGTGCAGCAGAAATTTTTTTGTAACCTTGGCCAGATCTGTGCCTTGCCACAATTTTGTCTCTTGAGTTCTTCAGGCAGTTCCTTTGACCTCATGATTCTCATTTGCTCTGACATGCACTGTGAGCTGTAAGGTCTTTTATAGACAGGTGTGTGGCTTTCCTAATCAAGTCCAATCAGTATAATCAAACACAGCTGTACTCAAATGAAGGTGTAGAACCATCTCAAGGATGATCAGATGAAATGGACAGCACCTGAGTAAATATATGGGTGTCACAGCAAAGGGTCTGAATACTTAGGACCATGTAATATTTCAGTTTTTCTTTTTTAATAAATCTGCAAAAATGTCAACAATTCTGTGTTTTTCTGTCAATATGGGGTGCTGTGTGTACATTAATGAGGAAAAAAAAAAGAACTTTAAAAAAATAGATTTGCACTTAAAAAAAATGTACTGATATTCCCACATTGCTTGTACATGGCTAATTGCTTAATAAACTTTTTTTTTTTTAAAGCAACAAAAAAAAAAAAACCCTCCCCTGTATCTTGCTCTCTCATTGGTTGTAGGTCATCACCGATGTATGTTTCAGTCAGAACTCATTTTACACAGCAGGAATATTAGAACACTTGCCAAATATTTCACGGGCACCCACGATTCTCTCAGATCGCATCTTTGATGATTCACGCTGCGTGATTGTCACTCCTGAGAACAAGCACCGATTTGCCTTCGATTTCGGCCATTTATCGTTGATTTTGCCAAGCCTGTCGGCGAGTGAAAATCAGGATTACAATCATGCAATGTGAACTTGGCATTACGAAAGACAAATTTTGCCAAATTTGTTCAGCCTCAGGTTTCCTAATAATAATTTTCAGTGAGCAGGTTTCCCTGATAGCACAGACATCTATTTGACGCCTGCATTTACATTTGGTAGACATATTTGGTGTTTGCTCATCTGCAATACGTCTATAAGATGTTTCCTATCAGATGTCAAATAGATGTCTATTAGATGTCTTTAAAATGTTTACAATGGTTTATGGTTTACAATGTATGTAAAACTGACATCTTACAGGTGTCTGTCAGATGTTTGTACACAGCAGATGCTTTCCAGATCAAGAGATCTTTAACAAATTCAAACAGTTGCATAAGACAGCAGGTGTCAAATGAGTAATTACATTTGGAAAGAATTTTCATTTGAATATCAGAAGGAAGTTAAAGATAATCCTGATAGAGCCCTCAAATAGGTTGTGTTTCAATGCTTTTATATGCTTTTGATTCCATAACCAACAGCATTATCTTGAGGGCTCATCATTATTGTACCAATCTAACTCGTATGACAGCAAACTCACAAGGATAACTGAAAGAAGAGATAACTGAAACAAATAAAGCATAACAATGGTGACTGTGCCAAATTTCAGTGCTGTTAAAGCGTTGCTGTCTATTTTAAAGTTTTATGATAAATTTCCTTTCGAACTGAAAATATGTAGGCTAAATACATGCCAGTGAACAATATATAATATTGTAATATAATATTATTTAATAACTTGGTAAAGTCAAGCAGATAAAATCAAAGTAAATGTTTTTAATCTTTATTATGTGCTTTATTGTTTAATATTTGTTTCCCAGCATTCTAAAACCAACAGTCAGTTTATTGATGTCTAAAATGTTTGCATTTGTTGAGTTTGTTGTGAATCAGCCATTGTGCCATCCAGTTCTACCAGTGTTTCTCTGTGTTGACAAAAGCTCCATTATATGCCACACCTCCTCAGTACTTGTCTCAGCTTCTTGTGTGGTATTTGCTTTAAAAGAAGATTCAAATTTTGCTTTGACTTGTAAATGTTGTTGACAGTGATGGCAGCAGGAAAAGGTTGTTATGTCCTTTGTGGTGTTGTTACAGGTCCGGAGAGAAGCGTTACGCAGGATGCTGGAACAGGAGAGACAGCTGCACATCAGAGAGCTCAGCAAGATCGGTCTGGCCATTTATCAACAAAGAACATAAACCATAAACCATTAAAAACTCACACCAGTGCTAAGTGTACACATTCATTATTTTATATATGGGCCTTTCTACAGAACCAGTGCAAACTGCTGTCCCACAACCAAAATATTCTACTGTCTACTGTACTGACACTGGTCTCAAAATATTACTTGGGTTAGGCCGACAACATAGATACCAATTATGCCATAACTGGGTGAACTTCCTGTCCGCCATTTTGATTTTATGTTGAAAACCTACTTTTTCAAACTCATCCTAGACTGTTACTCCGATTTTCACCAAATTTGACTCAGATCATTTTCAGACTATGCTGGCAAAAAGTTATGGATTTCGTGTTGATATACGAAACGGTTTCCGTTTAGCGCATCAACGAATTTGCTAGAAAGATGCCAAACTGCATCTGGGGCTGTATCTCTGCAAAGCTTTGATATATTAACACCAAATTTTGTATGTGCCATTGTCACCTCACACTGACCACACCACATCATTTTGGTAACAGTGCCACCTATTTGTCAAGAGTAGTAAACCACTCATTAACCATTAATTATAAAATGCTAATAATTTTAGATTGCATTGTCTATTATAATGAAACTGGTCTCAAAATATTCCTTGGGTCATGCTGAAAACATAGATGCCACTTATGCCATAGTCGGTCAATCTTCCTGTCCGCCGTATTGATTTATGTTAAAAACCTACTTTTTCGAACTCCTCCTTAACCGTTGCTTTGATTTTCACCAAAATCAAGTCAGATCATCTTCAGACTTTGCTGACAAAAAAGTTAAAGCCATTAAATCATATTATCAGAGGTTGTATTTATGATTTTTTAGCTACTTCAGTTACAATCATCCTAAACTTGCTTCAATTACTCGTTGCAGTTGGTCTGTTGCTCCATTCCATGCTTAGCTCCTGATTTTGCCTCTGAGTAATTGCTGCTTGCAGCTATATTTATAATAATTACCATAAATTATTATTACAGTGTTTCAAAGAGGACAAATATTCCAAAACTTTGAGAATGAACTACACAATTACTAGAAATGTGTACCTTGGATATTATACAGTTTGCATACAATTTTTGGGAAAAAGACATTTTTTCCAATACCTTTCCAACTCTTTTTTCGACAAATTCTGTAGAATGTTCCATATCCATGAAGTGAAAACATTGACTGAAGGGGAAAATAGTGAAATCACCGACAATGAATGTAAAAGACTAGGCCAAATCCTGAGCAAACAGGAAATATGAACATTTCTATTTTTCAAACTGGAAACAATACGTCCATCTGAAAATGTTCCTTTTTTTTAATAATCGGGAATTACAGGTTCCTGTTGTGGTTGTTGAAGGGTATATTGTTGTGCATATTCTTTTAAAAGGGTGGGTAAACACTGTTCACATTAGAACACATTTGTGTGACCTGTTCTAACAATACACAGTTAAATTAGCTACCCTGAATAAAGATAGCATCATTTGTACTGTAAATATGCACAGGCTCCCACCTACAAGATCCTGCATTAACCAACATATTCAATCATAAAATTAAAAGGTATTTTTCAAAGAGCTTGTGACTTAAAGGCTTACATATAGAGACTGACTGGAAATGGCACGAATGCGGATAACAGGTTAACAAAACTGAGGACTGGGGCGATTTGGCATATAAACAAATACACAAACCTCCACTTAGTGATACTGCAAAGCTCACAATACAAGAAACTGCTTATAATTAAATAGAATCTGTCAAAAACATGACTAATGGTTGCTCAAACCGTTCAAACATTCAAGCAATTTTTTTAAAATGACCAGAACAGACACACCCCATCCTCAAACCCTCACACATCCAGTCTGGCCAATTCTCCAAAGAATCTTTAAAATCCCAGAGATAATTGCTCAAGTGAAATGATGCAATACAGGTTACGCACTCAAGGTCGAGTTACACAGTATAATGAACAAACAGACAATTCATTACATTTGTTTAAGCACATACAATGGAAGCACAAAATGAACAATGTAACGTAAAGAGAATAACCATGCAGGCATTTCTCTAAAAAAAGGTTAGCATTTTGCTAATGCGAAAAAAATGTTACAAACCACATCTGACTTCATTATGCTTTTATTTTGTGCATTGTGCAGGAAACATACCTGAAGTAATAATTTGATGAAATAACATATGTAACAAAGTCAAAAGAGGGGTGTGAGGAAAAAAAAAGCTATACACAGTTCCATTTAGAACACTTTTCCCGAGCACTCCAATGGAATTCAGAAGTTCCTTCACAAAGCTTCTTCAAAGCGCACCTGCACACAATTTCCTGTAAACAGACAAGCAAAAAGAAAAATTGTAAAATGTGTGACCTTTGACATTAAAAACAGCATAACTATAGGCCCTTTTCACATTTGGTTCTGATAAGTGGAAGTCATTATAGATCACTTCTATCCACCTGTTTGTTTGGCCATTTGTACATTTTTATAGGTCTGGCTTCCGGGCTCATCCGTGTCCAGCTATTTTTAGCTGTACAAAACAGCTTGTTTTTGCTGCTCGATATTGCAAATTGGTGTGTCTTACCATGTTATTTCAAAGCATTATCTTAATTATGAACAAACCGACTTTTAGTGCAAACAGTTTTACCGATAACTGCACTTTCTTATTCTGCTTGTTTTATCCCCATTGCGGATAATGAACCTGAGGTCTTACTTATAGGCTTATGTCCGTGTTGAAGAAAACAGTGGATAGTGGTGAATGGAAACAAAACAATAAATGTAACTGCAAGCAGCAGTTAAGGGGCCAAGTACTATGCAAGCAGGGCAGCAAGCATCAAAGCAACTGAAGCAATGAGTAATTGAATTTTCAAAATGGGTGAAAAATCATAAATACAACCACTAGTAGTATGATTTAATGGGCTATCCCTTTTGACTAATAGGTGGCGCTGTTATCAAATTGATGTGGTGTGTTCAGTGTGAGGCGACAATGACACACATAAAATTTGGTGTCAATATGTTAATGTTTTGCAGAGATACAGCCTCAGAGTCATTTCGGCATTATGGCTTAAATTTGTTGCAGCGCTATACAAAAATGGTTTCATCTATTGACACAAATCCAAAACTTTTTGCGAGCATGGTCCGAAGATGATCTGAATCAAATTTGGTGAAAATCGGACCAACAGTTTAGGAGGAGTTCGAAAAAGTAGGTTTTTAACATAAATCAAAATGGCGGACAGGAAGTTCGGCCGATTATGGCAAAATTTTTATCTATATTCTCGACATTAAGGAAATTTCATTATTGATGGTTAATGGATGGTTTAATAGGTGGCACTGTTACCAGATTGTGGTTTGGTCAGTGTGAGTTTGGTGTCAATATGCCAAATTCGTTGATGCGTTAAATGCTAACCATTTTGTAAATCAACACGAAATCTATAACTTTTTGCCAGCATGGTCTGAGGATGATCTGAATCAAATTTGGTGAAAATCGAACAGTTTAAGAGGAGTTTGAAAAAGTAACATAAATCAAAATGGCGAACAGGAAGTTCGGCCGATTATGGCAAAATTGGTATTCATTTCTCTGCATGGCCCAAAGAATATACTGAGACCAGTTTCACTACTATATGCCAATTTAATTTTGTACATTTCTTTCTAAATTTTGGCCACAAGGTGGCGCTTCCCAAAACCTTTTTGAGTACGGTCAGAGCATGGTGCTGAAGACGTATACTGAGTTTCATAATGATACGCCAATACTTTCGTAAAAAATATAGTGTTTTACTACAAAATTCTAAATGGCCGACGCCTAAAATTATTTTTTGCCACACCCTTCAGAAGTTATAAGCAAAAAAAATCTTGAGAGCTTCATTACTGTGGTTAGAAGAGAGAAAGATGCCAAATTGGTCGACACACCCTCAGCCATTGTATTAAGGTGTATTTACACACCCGAGTTGCTGTTGCTCTGTGCCTCCTTGGAATTCAGTTAAAGGCACAATGACGCATGAATGCAAGACTAAATTATGCCTGCTTAGACCCACTTAAGCCCCAAGTATTAAATCATACAGTTGTAATTGCAGTATAAATGAATTAATACCACCACAGTCTGTGTAAATACACCTAAATGCCACTTCAGAAGTGCTTCTGTGCCACCTTTGCAATGTAAAACTTTAGAAACACTTAAGTCTGATTTACATTGCAAAGGTGGCACAGACGCACTTCTTAAGTGGCATTTGGGTGTCTCTACACCAGGGGCGCAGAATTAGAAGGGGGGCGGCACGGGACATGTCCCTACCAATATCCAGCGACTGCCAAACTATCCCTAGCAATAATTTTACCCAAACAATTAAATGTATCTATATT
This sequence comes from Cirrhinus molitorella, assembly GCA_033026305.1. Classification (NCBI taxonomy): domain Eukaryota; kingdom Metazoa; phylum Chordata; class Actinopteri; order Cypriniformes; family Cyprinidae; genus Cirrhinus; species Cirrhinus molitorella. Next base: position 21,838,443 of record CM065123.1, on the reverse strand, counting down.
TTTTTGTAATTGCGGATGCATCTGAAATGTCACATCATTGACATATTACCTAAGAAGTTAAAGTAAATAGGCTACGTTAGGAAACTGCGCACTTTCAAGGACGCACATTTAATACATGGGCGGAATGTAGTTGCAAACCTGACGAGAAGTCCAACCTGTTTTGATTACTGTCAGAGCAAATTAGGGCTGTGCTGATACTCGGACGCAATATCATGCGCATCTCGTCAGTAATGCCGGTTCTGTGATTAGTCGTAAATCTCATTCACGTGTTCATTCATGCAGCTGCATTTACTACACAGAGCCGCAGTTCATTACTGATGAGATACGCATGATAATTACGTGCGAATATCGGCACAGCCCTACACAGCACGGTGCTGAAGCGTATAGACCTACCGAGTTTCGTAATGATACGCTAATGCGTTCGTAAAAGGTATAGCGTTTTACTACAAAATTCTAAATGGCCGACACCTAAAATGATTTTTTGCCACATCATTCAGAAATTCTAAGCAAATAGAGCCATCTCATATCTCCTGACCACTAGGTGGCACTGTACCAAAACTACACAGGCAGCCTCAGGTAATGCTAGTTATAACACACACCAAATTTGGTCTCATTACGGCAAATAGTTGCAGAGATACAGCCTCACATCCATTTTTGCATGCTCTTTGTCAAATTTGTGCGTTATTCGAGAACAGTTTGACTAATCAACTTGAATTGCATAACTGTTTGCCAGCATGGTCTAAAGATGATCTGTGCCACTTTTGGTGAAAATCAGACAAACTGTCTAGGATGAGTTCAAAAAAGTAGTTTTTTTGAATGATTAAAAATAGCAAAAACCTAAAACTTATGATTGTTAAATTTTGGTGTTCATTTGACTCGGCATGGATTAAGGATTCAGATTTCTTCTAAAGCTTATGGTTCAAAAGTAATTAGCATAAACATGACTGAAATTTTGGACAAGTGGTAGCGCTAGAGAGTTTGAGTTAGAGACTCTAAACTTGATATGGTTAATGTTGAGACTGTCTTCTAACTGTATGCCAAATTACACAACTTTTTTGCAAGCGGTTCTATGGGCTCAAGAGTGGAAGAAGAATGCCAAAATATAGACTTTCCAAAGGAGAAGAAAATCTTGAGAGCTTCATTACTGTGGTTAGAAGAGAGAAAGATGCCAAATTGGTCAGCACACCCTCAGCTACTGTACACACCTGAGTTACTGTTGCCATAAACATAATGACGCATGAATGCAACGCTAAATTATGCCTGCTTAGACCTTAAGCCCACTTAAGCCCCAAGTATGAAATCATACACCTAAATGCCACTTCAGAAGTGCTTCTGTGCCACCTTTGCAGTGTAAACTTTAGAAACACTTAAGTCTAATTTACATTGCAATGGTGGCACAGACGCAGTTAAGTCAAGTCTTAAGTGCCATTTGGGTGTCTTTACACCAGGGGCATAGAATTAGGGGCGGACACATGGGACATGTCCCTACCAATATCCAGCAACTGCCAAACTGCCCCTAGCAATAGTTTTAACCAAACAATTAAATGTAAATGTTTTTGTAATTTTGGATGCATCTGAAACGTCACATCATTGATATATTACATAAGAAGTTAAAGTAAATAGGCTACGTTAGAAAACTGCGCACTTTCAAGGACGTGCATTTAATACATGGGCGGAATGTAGTCGCAAAATGGTGAAAATGGTCTATTAGGGTTCTTAATTAATTAATTCTTAATTTAAATCAACCACTCTTACTTTGGCTCATCCAGTGTAATATCCACATGTTTGCAGATCTTTAAATCTCTCTCTAGAACTTGCTGTTTCAGACCCTCAATCTCCCCCTCAGCTTTCTTCCTCTCGGCTTCTTGGTCATCTGCAGAACAACATGGGAGAGCGTGAGACAAAAAATGATGACAATGAGCATTAATACCAACAAACTTTCCAATCAAACCCTAGAAATAAGAGAAACTCATATTTACCCTTTACTTTCTGAAGTGCATCTTTTGTGTCGATGCTCTGCTTCTCTAATTTACCCTGAGACAGAGAGAGACAGAGGAGGACTGTGGTGAGAACACTTACATGCTTAAGGGTACAGTATGGATGGACAAACCTGGAAAACAGGGCTCTGTTTAACAGAACACTGTAATACTTGATTTGCATGATTGCAGTCAAATGTACACTGAAGGAATGTAATACAATACTGTTATAGAATCCTTAAACATCACAGATTGACCGTTTCAAATATCACTTATGAAAAGCTGCAAAACTGGAAATACAATACAATTTTTAATCCTCTTCTGGTACAGTAAGTGCAAATTTTATATATCACGTACACAAGTTTATTTATATTTTTATTCAGCAAGGATGCATTCAATTGATCAAGAAGTGACAGTAGAGATATTCATAATACATTTTAAAAAAGGTCTACTCATTAAAGAATGCTGAAATGTTACAGTTTCCTCTAAAAAAAGGAGCACAAGTGTCTTCAACATTGATAATATTAGGAAATGTTTCTTGAGCAGCAAATCTGCATATTTGACACTGAAGACTTGAATAATGGGCTGGTGAAAATTCAGCATTGCCATTTCAAAAATATACAATATTTATAAAAATAAAGTAATTACTTTAAAAATACATTCAAATAGAAACAAGTTGTTTTAAATTGCAATACTATTTCACAATATTACAATTTTTATTGTAGGCTTGATCAAATAAATGCAGCCTTGGTGAGCAGGGGAAACTCCAAAGTATCATACACTACTGTGAAAATGTATACCTAAATGCAATGGAATATGCTATGATGCAATATGGAATCTAACATGACAAGCCTCAGGATATCAACTTCTCAAAAGTATTTTGTGTCACATACTCTTATATCAGACAAAAGAGCAAAAAAGAACCTGCTACGTGTAAAGGCAGAGAAAAAAAATCAGCACAAATGAATTATATCACGCTATGGAGTTTGTGGTCAATGTCAAATGAGAAAATATGAAAAGAAAATCACTGGACAGTTCTACTGCTTTGAGATTATTTACACTACCTTCTCAGCTTGGCAAGTGCCTAGTTCCTTTTCAGAATCAGCATTGCCTTTCTTGATGTCATCCTTCTGTTTTTTGAGTTGATCCCTCTGTGTGATCAGAGGATTAAGCTTTTTGTTCATCTCTTCCACTTTTGTCTTGGCTGCCACGATCCCATCCTCCTTTATCTTCACCTGTTCCCCGGAAACAGCAATGCGTGTTTTCAGGTTGCGGATGTTGAGCTCCTGCTGCATGGCCTGGTAGATTATAACCAGCAGCGCACATAAGGCCAGGAAAACCATTGCTGATATGGCTCTCATTCTGAGGGTGGAAGCAAAAGGTAGAGCAGATAAAAGAAGTTCCTCTGGGAAAAGTTGATTTTGTTTTCTTTCTCTTTCTCTCCCTCTACCAGGTTCTCATGGCAGAAGCGTCAACGCTGTTGACTGAAAGCGACTTGACTCCCTGTCCTGTCTTCCTGAAAAGCTACTGCTCTAAGACAGCTACAGGTAAGCCTGTCTTACCTGTACAACTGGATGTCTAGATTAAGCAAACAAGTGTGTCTGCGTGAGAGAGAGAGAGAGAGAGAGAGAGAGAGAGAGAGAGAGAGAGAGAGAGAGAGAGAGAGAGAGATTGCAACTTCCTTAATACTGTTGCTGTGATCTCTGACCAACATTTGCACTCTCCACCCACCTTTTTATCAAAGCAAGCAGGAAAACAATATGGTACAATACACACCCTCTCAGTATTTTTGGTGTTTGTTCCAATTAGAGAATATAACAAGCAGGCCTTCTTTATCTCTTACGCAAATAACTCAAATAGGAGACCTGAAGGTTTACAGGCGTGGCATTATAAAACTCATCAAAATTCGTCAATCATTATAACGTGGTTAAACAGGATGGACCGGGATATTCTAATTTGCATGACCAACCAACATGCAGTCAAAGTGCATGTCGTCAAAGCATCGAAACCCCTGTTTTTTCTCCCAGCCACGTTTAACAGGTGCTCACCTAGTACGTTGAGGTTTCAGAGCTCTACTGTGAAGGCTTGGCTCGACAGACGTGAAAATGATTTTGTCCATCATTGTACTTGGATTTCAATTCAAGTGACAGGTTACAAGCGTGGCTAAATGGAATTTCTAAAACATCTGACAATAGTGTCATAAGCGACGTGAACGTGCGTCGTGATGTAGAACCAGTTGGCATGCGCGCTATCGAGTCAACTGACTGGACCGACTCATTGAACGGAGAATCATCAGGTTAATAAATGACAACAACTACTTCTAGACCGAATGCGGTTGGCATAAAACTTTGATGACAGATGAGAACTCCACCTCGATACTATTTGCATACAACAAACACCAGTTAAAAAGTGTCTTTAACTTAAAATGAAAGAAAAGTTCTGAACCTGGCTTCAGCCCATGTTTAGATTTATAATAATGTCTCATTTGCAACTTACATTGTTTTAGAAAAGCAAACCATACTGTAGCCTGTGATAAAAGCATGGCGATGTCGTGATACGTATGGTGATATTCTTTGGTTAATTTTTTACCTAGTGTTAACATTTTTAACCAGATGTAAATCATAATCATATAGGCCAGGTTGTAAATGACGTAATATAATTTTTTAATGCGCTAAATCATAGCTTAACTGGCCGTATTAAATTACAACAGCATTAATACAAATATGTGACCGAAAACAAGTCTTAAGTAGCACGGGTATATTTTAGCAATAGGCAAAAATACATGGCTATCGGTCAAAATGATAATTTTTTATTTTCATTCTTTTATGCCAAAAATCCTTAGGATATTATGAAGATATTTTGTAAATGTCCTACCGTAAATATATCAAAACTTTATTCTTGATTAGTAATATGCATTGCTAAGAACTTCATTTGGACAACTTTAAAGACGATTTTCTCAATATTTTACACCATCAGATAGATTTTCAAATAGTTGTATCTCGGCCAAATATTGTCCTATCCTAACAAAAAAAATGTTTATTTAAAAAAAATTACCCTTATGCTCCAAGGTCACATATAATCTGTAACATATGGCTTTTGTAGTAAGCTAATAATGTAAAATAATTGCTGAATCATTTTTACCTTCTTTGAAATGAACGGTTCGAAAGAACCGAATCAGGGAAATGAGTCGGACGCACGTCGCACGTCTTAACAGTTTGACGTCACTGCAAGTGTACGCCAATGAGTTCGCGAGGTGGGCGTGGTTTTTTATAGGTGGGCTGTGTTACCTGCAGCGAAATCTCCATTCTGTTCAAGCACCACTCAGGTGAGTTACTGGGAAGGAATCAGGAAGGAAGCTGATTGAGGATACATTTATTAACCTACATTCTAGTTGGATTAAGGAATTAACTTGGTTTAGTGATAACATATTTAAAAATCTGTGTTAAGATCACGGAGAATAGCCTACAAAGCGTTTTGCTTCAACATAATGCTACTGTCGCGTGGGAGGGGCTAGGTTCAGCGACAGGTAACTCTGGTTGTCGGTACACCTGCATGCGAAAGACAGGTCGTCGGTCCAGCTTGCCCTTGAGTGCTCCAAAATGAAGTTTCCTGCACTGCTGTTGGCTTTTGTTTTGGTGTGTAGCCTGGGTATCGCTGGCTACATCCACACCAGACGTAAGCAGGAGACTCAGCTGAGTAAACAGGCTTCATTTCTAGACATTAAGTTCAGAGTGACCAGAGATGTTTTGGGAGAATACCAAGATCAGATGACCCAGTCCATCACACTAATGGAAAGGACTAAAAAAGAGGTGGATACTTTAACCAAAGACTTGTCCGTAGCCAAGACCTTCGTAGAGAAGAAGAAAAGTGACGTTGCTACATGTAGAGGAGACAGGGTGAGTAGTACAGTTTGAGAGGTTTAATGTTTTGTTTTTATATGCTCTCAACTATTAACATCCATCTTGCGTCATTTTATTACCGTTGTACTTATTGGTCCAGCAATTGTAACTGACTGCATGCCTTCAAATCCAGTGCCCCACATGTAGGCCTGTATGAAACTTGTGATTATTGTAACTTGTCTTCCCTTTTTTTCTTCAGAAACGATTAACGGATGAAATTGCTGCTGCAACTTCAGAAAATAAGCATATCCAGAGTGAGTTTACATCTTTTTATTTTCACTTTTAATAGGAAGACAGTTTGGACATTTGTAAAGGCCATACTGAGTTAAATGGAGGTCAAATAGACCTACTGTTTGTATTCCATTGTATCTCAGGTTGTCTAGATTTGTGAATTATAGTAAAGCCCATGAAAAAATACTGCCTCCCTGTGACAATAAATGCAAAACCAGTCAGTCATGCCTGGATAAATAGAGCTATTGATGTATATTGTTAGCATTGGAATTAACAACAACAGCTAGGGCGGAAGGAGCTGACAATACGGAATTACACTAGTTACACTTATTGTTTGCTGTCATTGCTTTTATTAATCTAATATTATATTTATTCATTAATATTATTATATTTAACCTGGTGGAGGGAGAGAAGGAAAACAAAATCAACTTTTCCCAGAAGAACTGCTTTAGACTGCTCTACCTCTTTCTTCCTCCCTCAGGAAAGGATAGCAAAATAAAGTCAATTGTGACATATTATACCCCAAAATTCTTCATACAGTGGACTACCAGTAAAATTAATACAAAATTTGGGACCAAAAATTTGATTTGACACTTTGTTATATACCTTTCTATCAAAGTTATCTGACATTTTCCAGATTATTTTGTTCTGACACAGTTTAACTCTTGAGTTCTTGTCTTATTTTATTATATTTTCTAAACTATAACAAATAATCTGTGATAATGTGATAAATGTTGAGGGTGTGTGAATAAACACGCATACTATTTTCTGTTTGCAGGTGAGTTCGTCAAAGAGAAGACTCAGTGGGCCTCAGAGCTTGCATCTCTAAAAAGACAATTGGAGCAGCAAAGCACACTTTGCAAGTACATCGACAAGAACTCTGAGGAAGGAAGGTGAGTACGGAGTACATTTGTAGAACTATTTGGTAGGGATGTCCAATCTCACTGAACGGTCAAATAAAGGTAGTTGTGGTTAAATGGGTGCACAACTTGTTGATTTGTCATTGACAGTGCAGTGTTCAGTGTAAGGCTGTAGGTTCATGTGTTAAAGGTCTGTTTATATAACCAGAAGCTTTTAAATGAGGATTTGGGTTCATTTATGCATTTCAACTTTAAAGCTGTAAAATTAAAACTCTCTTTTAAAATTGAACCATTAACGTTGCTTAACAATGCTCCTTTGTTTTTCCAAGGAAACTGTGTAACATAAGTGAAGAGCCACAGAAGCCAAAGCCTAATGAACCGAATGTGGAAAAACCCAAGGCAGAGGTACCAAAAGCTGAGGAACCAAAAGCTGAACAGCCGAAAAAAGATGTGGAGTGAAGAAAAATCAAGTGGATGAGTATGTGTGTGTTAGGGAAATGGGGAACAATGCCACGTCAGCATCCCCTGGAGAATAGTATTGGACAATTAACTAAACCTGAACATCTTGCTAGGGTTGATCTTCAGCATTCCTCAGGCATCCCTGAAATAAAAGACACACGTTTATTACTATGCAGTCAGACTTTGGGTTCAAGGTTTGACTGACACCACACTGACACGTGGTCTGTCATATTCCTGCTGTTTTCTGACAAATAAATGTATGGTTTATGCGTATATCAGCTATGTACCAGTGGCATTTTGATGTCCACTTTACCCACAGTTAAATTATGAAAAACCTGTATTTATTTCTTTTTCTTTCAGAAAAATGAGTGTTAGGTTTCTGTGCTTTTTCTGGGTGTGTTTGTCTTTGTACCCCCCCCCCCCACCCCCCGTAGTTTACCTTGCCCCCGTTACAGTGTCATTCTGACCCTCCCTCAGGCTCATGCATACGTCCCGCTTGTATCGACCAATGGGAAAACTCTGACCCTCTTACTGTCACTCCCAATCATGCTCACTCGGCTTACTATCGGTTACCATCATTGTGCAGTCCTCACAACAACCAATATGAGTCTTCAGTGGAGCAGAAATGTAGTTATGAAGTTGTAAGAGTTGATTACTCTTGCTTTTGTTGTACGTTTTGGTTTAATGTTGAAATATTGTGATGTTTGATGTAAAATAAACTTACAGTACCATTGGACACTTCTTTTTATATATTCTTCCAGTAAATGTACGTTTACCGCCCTGCAATGTAAAGCTATTTAAGATGCTTGTCTAGTCATTGTCTTAATCTGCTCCTTATCTTACTTAAACACAATGTATTGACAGTGTAATTTGCCATTCTAGGGTGTTTAACCAGTTTGATGGGTATATAAAAACCAGTTTGTTACTGTAGGTGTTTCATTTGCAATAAGGATTGAGACAAAATGCAGTAGCAATTTTAATATACTGTAGAGCACCACTTTCTGACAAATCCTTGATAGAATTTCTACAGTTAGTCTTTTTTTTAAGTTTTAAAGAATTACACTACCAGTAAAAAGTTTTTAAACGGTAAGATGTTTTTATGCTTTTTTTTTTTAAAGTCTCTTCTGCACACCAAGCCTGCATTTATTTGATCCAAAATACAGCAAAAACAGTACAATTTTGAATTTCTTTTACTGTTTAAAATAATTTGTTTTCTATTTGAATATATTTTAAAATGTAATTTATTCCGGTGAGTTTTTAGTATCATTACTCCAGTCACATGGTCCGTCAATCATTCTAATATGCTGATTTGCTGTTCAAGAAACATTATTATTATCAATATTTAAAACAGTTGAGTAAATTATTTTCAGGATTATTTGATGAATAAAAAGATTCAAAGATCAGCATTTACCTGAAACAAAAAGCTTGTGTAATATTATACCCTATATCGTTCAAAAACTTGGAGTCAGTATTATAAAAATGTATACTTTTATTTAGCAAAGATGCTTTAAATTGATCAAAAGTGATGATAAAAACATCAAAGAAACCTGACAAAATTCTATTCTGCAGTTTTCAACTAATAATAATAATAATAATTAATGTTTTTTGAGCAGCAAATCAGAATGTTAGAATAATTTCTGAAGGAGACTGATGTAATGATGCTAACAATTCAGCTTTGAAGTCACGGGAATTAATTACATTTTAAAATATATTCAAATAGGAAAAATATTTCTGAATTGTTTTTGCTGTACTTTGGATCAAATAAAAACTGGTTTAGTGAGCAGAAGAAATTTCTTTAAACAAAAATCTTACTGTGCAAAAACTTTTGACTGGTAGTGTATATTAGGTTCATTAGAATTTCAGTCAAGAGAACTTATAGATTTATTATCTTTTAATTTAACCAAAATTGAAAATTCTCTTTATTTACTCATCTCACTCCCAACCTGCATCACTGACTTACTTCTGTGAAATACAAAAGAACATATTGTGAGAAATATTTTATCTTTTTTGGTCCATATACTGAAAGTCTATATACTGGACTATAAGGAAATGGATGTTTTTGACCAACATACCAAAATATTTTGTGTTCTGCAGAAAAAATGCATACAGTTTTGGAATGACATGATGTTGGGAATTTTTATTTTGGTGTAAATATTGAATAACACTTTACAATAAGGTTGCATTTATTAACATTAGTTAACTATACATTAGTTAACATGAACTAACAATGAAAAATACTTTTAAAGCTTTATTAAAGCATTTACTAACGCATTATTAAACACAAAAGCTGTATCTGTTAAATTATCATTACCTGAACTGACATGAACTAACAGTGAATACGTTAACAAAGATTTAAAAAATACTGCTAACGAATGTATTTCTCACTGTTAGGTAACATTAGTCGGACCTTACTGTAAAGTGCAAATATCCATTCAAAACATTACGTTTATGGTTTACATTTTTATGCATCAAATCTGCACCCAAGTAAAACTGAATATAACTTAACACAGAAAATGTTAAATCACACTGTATAGGCTTTTGTATATAATAATAACAACTATACAATTATAACGTTTATGATTTTGGCCAGATTAGCTTTCCGGATTAGTTCCTCGCTGTAACCCAGATTGAGTTTTTTATAAAAGAAAGTATGTAAGAAAGAAAAGTGGAAATTAACTGCATATGAAAGTTTTTGAAACGGTTAAGATAGCGCCTCTTTTCCTGCTTTTTGACGTTAAATCTTACTACGTCAGAACTGACCATATGTGAACTTAATTGGCTTAGTATCTGCTCACATTGTGTGCGTACTTCCCCTCCCGTCTTTTTTTGTTTCTCTCTCCCTGTTTTCTCTTTGTTATCCCTCAGGCTCACAATTATAGGGGAAACAATTAGTGTCTCTCTTCCGCCTCATCTCATTCAGAAGGTCACCGCATACAGCGGGATTCAGGATGATCATAACATCAGCTTCACTTCGGATTCTCTGATGCACCACTATATTATTTTGGGTTTGTCTTATATAACCTAGTAAATGTGTTTGATGTGAAATTTAAGAAATGTAGAAAACAATGGTTATAGCTGCTTCAGCTACGGAACAATTGCATGCTTAGACGCCAGATATCAGTTTAAAAACAATAGAACAGATGGTAGTAATTGTATTTTTTTTTTAAATAGATACTGCTAAGGGAAGATATTTTTGTTGACGAATGTTACATTTAAAACATGATAAAATAGAATAATTTGTCTTTTTTGTAATGATACAGTTTCTAGGTATGAGTTAAACAAGAAGAGACCTTTTTCAATAGCAAACATCTCATATTCATAATTAAAATGAAAAAGATGATCTTTTCAATTAGTTTTTCTTAATTTCCATGAAATTACCTTGAATGTACACTACTAGTCAAGTTTGGACACACCCTCTCATTTATTGTTTTTAAAAGAAGTCTCTTATGCTCATCAAGGCTGCATTTATTTGATAAAAAATACAGAAAAAAAACAGTAATACTGCAAAATGTTATTACAATATAAAATAATGGTTTTTATTTTAATATACTTTACAGTTTAATTTATTCCTGTGATGCAAAGCTGAATTTTCATCAGCTGTTTCACCATTCTTAAGTGTCATGTGATCCTTCAGAAATCATTCTAATATATAGAATTATCAATGTTGGAAACAGTTGTGCTGCCAAATATTTCTTTGCAACCTGTGGTTCTTTTGTCAGGATTCTTTGATGAATAACAAGGTAAAAAGAACAGCCTTTAAAAATATAAATCTTTTCTAACAATGTAAATCTATGCTATCACTTTTTATTAATTTAGCACATCCTTGGTGAATAAAAGTATTAATTTCTTTCAAAAAAAGAAAGAATAAAAATTTACTGACCCCAAACTTTTGAACAGTAGTGTATATTGTTAGAAAACCTTCCTATTTTAAATAAATGCTGTTCTTTTTGAACCTTTTATTGATAAAAAAAAATCCTGAAAAAAAGTATTACAGGTTCCAATTAAAAAAAAAAAAAAAATATATATATATATATATATATATATTATGCAACTGTTTCCAGCACTGATAATAAATAAGCATATTATAATCATTTTTGAAGGATCATGTGACACTGAAGACTGGAGTAATGATTCTGGAAATTCAAATTTAATTACAGATATAAATTCAATTTTAATGTATATTAATATAGAAAAACATTGATTTACATCATAATAATATTTCACAATATTAATTTTTTTTCTGTATTTTTGATCAAGTGAAAACAGCCTTGATAAGCATAAGAAACTTCTTTAAAAAACATTAAATGAGAGGGTGTGTCCAGACTTTTGACTGGTAGTGTATATAAAATGTGTAAAGAAATATTAACTATATGACCAGGCAAAGAAAGAAAGTGAACTTGGGTTTTCAAAATATAAAAATACCCTTTAACTTCTCTCAGGTGTCTAACAAATGCATAAATAAACGTGGTAAAATGAAACATAAAATTCCAAATACCTCACAATTATTCATGGCTTTTTATTTATCAGACTTCTCAACAGATCATGTGAACTGAACAGATGGTTTCTTGGTAGGTTTGTAGAGAGCTGTGAATTGCATTGGGTCACCTTGAGAAGTTATGTCAGCGACAATGCAAATGAATGTCAAATTAGAGTGGACAGGACATTTAATGCTCCATGTTCAGGATCAGGTCAACAAAGGCAGCTTGGCTGACTATTGAATTTAGCTTTATGGGAACATTTAATTATAAAGGCAAACACAAAAATACTGAAAACTAAATGTCTTACACAAGCCAGATTGGCTTTGTGTTCAGTATTTGAATTTACACTCTGGTTTCCTGCGATTTGACAAATATAAAGTCTCTTAGTTTTATAAATACATTTACATTTATGCTTTTGATTACATTTATACATGCGTGTTTCAGTCTACAAATTTATATTCTATACACCACCGTTCAAAGATCAAAAATACAGTAGAAACACTGAAATAATATCAATTTAAAATAGTCTTCATTCAAAATAGAAATCATTCTAACAAGCTGAGAAGTTATGTCAGCAACTAATGCAAATGAATGTCAAATTAGAGTGGACAGGACATTTAATGCTCAATGTTCAGGGTCAGGTCTCAAATTTCTTATTGTTTTGTGTAAACCATGATAATTTGTTTAGGCCTCTTTGATGACTAAAAAGTTCAAAAGAACAGCATTTATCACGGTATTTTTTGCTCAGTTTAATGTGTCCTTGATGAATAAATGTATTGACTTAGAATCTTTTTGAATGGTAATTTACACTAGCAGTCAAAAGTTTTTGGACAGTAAGTTTAATGTTTAATATTTAATGTTTTGTTTTTTTTTTGTTTAAAGAAGTCTCTTCTGCTCACCATGCCTGCATTTATTTGATCCAAAGTACAACAAAAACAGTAAAATTATGAAATGTTGGTACTTTTTCTGTTTTTTTTTATTTTTTTATTCCTGATTTCAAAGCTGAATATTTTGAATCATTACTTTAGTCAAATGATCCTTCAGAAATCATATTTTGATTTGCTGCTCAAAAAACATTTATTATTATTATTTTATGTTGAAAACAGCCCAAGTACAATTTTTTTTCCAGGTTTCTTTGATAAATAGAAAGTTCAGAAGAACAGCATTTATCTAAAATAGAAATGTTTTGTAACATCATAAATGTCTTTATCGTCACTTTATCAATTTAAAGCACCCTTGCTAAATAAAAGTATTAATTTCTATCATTTCTTTCCCAATGTGCTCAACTGTTTTAAAAATTGATAATAATTATGTTTCTTGAAAAGCAAATCAGCATATTAGAATGATCTCTGAAGGATCATGTGACACTGAAGACTGGAGTAATGATGAAAATTGAGCTTTAATCAAATAAATAAATTACATTTTAAAATATATTCAAATAGAAAGCAATTGCTGTACTTTGGATCAAATAAATGCAGGTTTGGTGAGCGGAAGAGACTTCTTTAAAAAACATTACAAATATTATCATCCAAAAACATTTGACTAGTGTATATCATTTTAAATCTTAAATGTAACATTTTAAATGTAAGGCACACAAGTCACTTAGTTCAGACTGTAAGCCTTAATACTCAATTCCGATTTTCTGCTCAGATGATTTTTTGTTTTGCCTGTTCACATTGTTTTTAAAAATGTGGCTCATATCTAGGGCTGTGCAGATAATCGGACGCGATATCATGCGCATCTCATCAGTAATGCCAGTTCTGTGATTAGTCGTAAATCTCATTCACGTGTTCATTCATGCAACCGCGTTTACTACACAGAGCCGTAGATCACTGATAAGCTACGCAGTTTCGCGTGCATAATCGATATATAAGATATATAAAGGCGATATTTGCGTAGCTTGTCAGTGAACTACGGCTCTGTGTAGTAAACGCGGCTGCATGAATGAACACGTGAATGAGATTTACAACTAATCACAGAACCGGCATTACTGACGAGATACGCATGATAATTTGCGTCCAAATATCGCACAGCCCTGTCATATCCGATTCCTGTGTGAACTTATCATTGGCCTAAACTGAAACGCATGCGTACAACAACAGTAACGTAAGACGCTGTCGTAAGAAGTAAACATGAAGGCCACGAAAGTCTGTGTCAGCCGCAACACACGGATACATTTTCTGTTTATTTATGCTTTGATTCGAACAAAAACAGTGTATCTGTGTGACGCAGCTGACAAAGAACAGCGTACACTGTTTGCGTCCAATGGATACTCTCCAAAATGGCGCTACGGTGACATGGAAGAGACGAATTGTTGGATAAAATCATTATTTTTGTTTTCTTTGCGTACAAAAAGTATTTTCGTAGCTTTGTGAAATTATTGTTGAACCACTGATGGCAGATGGACTATTTTGACAACGTCTTTCATACTTTTCTGGGCCTTGACTGTGTTGTTTACTTGGCAGTCAATGGGACAGCCAAAAAGCTCCTGGTTTTCATCCAAAATATCTTAAATTGTGTTACGAAGGCAAACAAAGCTTTCACAGGTTTGGAATGACATGGGGGTAAGTGATTAATGACTAAATTTTCATTTTGGGGTGGAGTAACCCTTTAAAGCTGAGCGCATGAACTATCATCTGTTCACAGCTTTTGTTTGTCATAGCATGTTATTTTGATAGATGTGTGAAGCAGAACTTAGTATGTAGTTTGTTTGCAGATGTAATGCATGGTTGTCTGACTGCCCTCCCTGTTGCCCTTTGTGTGAGTGTATGTGTGAAATCACATCTATTGATCAGCCTAATGCAGGAGGAAGAGCCGGCGGCAAGGTGATCAATGCACTCTTAATTAACCCCTGTGAGAGAAAGCGTGTGTGTCTGTATGGAAGGGTGCTAAACTTTGGTCAGGGGTGTATAAATACACCCATCCCAGCTGAAACTTGACATTCATACACACTTTCTTACTTACAGGCTGCACTACATGACATGCTAACATACAAACACGTAGAGCTAAGCTGACAGTGAAGTAGATTACTTATATTTACTTTAAATTGCAACAACATTGTGGATCTGAAAGATTTCAGGCTGGAGTACAAAACAGTGAGTATTTTTGTGAGTGTCTGTGTGCTAATGCTAAAACTTCTGTATGTTTATGCATATGAAAATGTTCATGTTCGTTACATGAACAGCCCAAATGACTTCATTTTAGTTTATTTTACTCTTTAGAACCTTTTATTAACATACTAAAGATTTGAAAAGTAAAAAAAATGTTGGTTTGCAGATACACTGTAAAAAGTAAGTGTTCATGCTGCCTTAAAATTTTAAGTGTAGTCAACATGATATGTTAAGTTGTACTACATGAAATCGTAGATATTTGAGTTAAGTAAACTTAAAATTAGGGCAGCACAAACACTTGCTTTTTTAAGTAGTTTTTTTTTTTTAGTAACTGTCTTTAGCTGTTTAAATTTTGTCCGTTCCTTCTATCATATTATATCATATTCCTATTCTAACTTGAGTGCCATTTCAAACATCTGTTTTCTTTCAGACGCTGTATGAGTTGATGATGAGATTCTGATAGGTCTGGGACTGTGTGATATGTTTGATATTCGGTTGCTTTCCTTATATCATGTCAACTAAATATCAGACATATTCCTACAGACTCTGGCACAAATCTTCAACTTCTTGGCTTCTCTTCATTCACCATCTTTGGTTTATCGAAGACTTTGTTATTTATTATTTTCTTGATTGTTCCTTGAACACATTTATAGCATTTGAGCAACATATAAACATGTTAACATATTAACACATGCAATAACAAACTAATTTGTTGTGCTTTTCATGTCTTTGTTTTTATTTCTTTGCATGCTTCCAGTAAAACTTACTGTTCTGTTCAATTCTTTCTTTATAATATTGTTTCAAACAGTTTATGTGAAGTTTAGTTTAATCAACTAATTAATTACTATAACTTCATATTTGCAATTGTGCTGGTTTAATTGCTCAGCTATAATACAGTGTAAAAGCAGGCCGCAATGCTATTTTTAGGTTCTTTAAAGAACCATTCAGTGAACATTTCTTAAAAAAAAGAAAATTTAAAAAACAAAAAAATTATATATATATATATCGTCGCTGTCGGGCGGAAACCTCGTATGTCCAAATTTTGTACATTTCATATTTTTTCACAAATCGATGCTATTGGTCAGTGCCCACGTGGATCTGTCATTTTTACAAATTATTAACCAATCTAAAGTGTTGAAAATAGGTTGAGAGCAAATCTCTTAACTCATTTGAACACTTCAGCTGTCTGAGAAGAGCTCGTATCTCCACCTTTTCTTCACTCCGCTGGAGCGTCGGGGCATATGTCCCCTTCCATCTTCTTGTGACGAAGCACCGGCAAAAATAATTAGCATTGAATGTGTCGGTGGAAACAGTAAGGAGATATTTGAATGATCCATTAATAAACTAGTGTATTCTGAGATAATGTCGCAAAGACCCTGACTCTCAATCTCTTCTTTGGACGCAACTTTTGAAGGAAAGCATCTTTCCGGATTACATAATGAAAGCGTTTTTTTCTGATTTGTTTTATTTCGTTAAGTAATAATTTAAAGCTTTCTATTTATTTATTTATTTATTTGTCATGTTTGTGAGGCATGTAGCCTATTCGCTGAAAAATGTGATCGCGCTGACTCCTCATGTCCTGCAAAGCGATTTCAGCTTCTCCTCTTCAAAAACAATATTCACATAATAGCGCACATTTATCTAGGTTTAATGTTTAAACTAAAATTGTTCTATAGCTACTTTAACTGTTTTAGATCTATAGATTTTATTTTATGCAATTCGTAATGATTTAAAAGGCAAAAGTCTTCCGCTGGCCGCTGTTCGTAAAAAAAAACTAACAAACAAACTGATATTTAACGAACAAAAAAATGCTCCAAAAGTTTTTCTAAATTAACTTAATAAGAAAACGAAACGAAATATAACCACTTTGGCATTACATACAAAACGTAACTATGTTAATAGCTGAAACAGTAGTATAAGCTGCTTTTGGAAGAATTAAGGGGAAAAAAGACGGACTCAGTTTTTTTGTATTGCATCATAGCTCTTAAACCTTTAAAATAGAGTTTAGGAAGATGTATGTAACCACAGTCGTTAGCTCTGGTTAACTATTGAAGCCTTTTCTCTTGTCAAAAGGCTCAACGCGACCGCAGACTTTGATGAACACTGCTGGCAGCAGCGAAGTCTGTGTCTGTACCATTCTTATCAATGACAGCGTAAGCTCGTATCTCCCTGCTCCCAAGTCATAAAACCTCGTATCTCCGATAAAACATGATTTTGGGGAAATGTTGTCTTAATGTTGGTACACAACAGTGTATGATAGCAATATATGGTATAATACCAACTTTAACGATAAAATATTTAATAACTCAAAAAATATGCAGTTTTTTTTCATTTCCTGAAAAATGACGGTTTTGGAGATACGAGGATTCCGCCCGACAGCGACGATATATATATATATATATATATCTAAAGAACCTTCTCCACAACAAATAATCTTCTGTGGAATGGAAAGATTCCATGAATGTTATGAAGTTCTTCATGAAATCAATTTATGCCAATAAGACTTACATTTACTGACCAGTTATTATAGTCACATTTATGTCAGGCTATATATAAACAACTGTGCAACAGTTAAAATAAAATAAAATAAAATACCAGTGTTATAAAGCTTTTTTTTACTTGTCACAGAAGATATCCACCTACTAGGAAACTGGTCAACAGTCAGTTAAAACAGGCTTAGTCTAATTTAACAATACTCACACTATTGGCATCCACAAACTAACAGAAGCATTATCATGTACCAACACTCAATTTTAACAATATATATATTCTGACTCAGATCAAGGGTGGTGACTCTCCTTCGGACAATCTTTCTTTGGTTCTCAAATCATTTGAATCACTATCTGGCTTGGTTTGTATATGGTAAAACCAGTAGCCTTTGTGTGTGTGTGTGTGTGTGTGTGTGTGAAAAAGTACTGATGCTTGATTTTAATCTTTAACTCATTTAAATCTCATAACTCAAAAGCCAAAATCCATGTGCTCAAGTCTTTATGTTTTTGTAAAAAAACTGTGTATGATACACATCATGTATTCCATCTAGTGAAAAATGAAAATGCATGATGTAGAAAGTACCTAATTTGCCTTAAGCAAATTAGTTTGGTCATTGCTCTTTTTTGGGCATCAGAGATCAGTAAATATCAGGTGTCTTCACAAAAAATAGATTACAAATAATGATATGCACATGCACAGACAGCACGTTTAACCTTTTAGCAACAGACCTAATGTAAGAGAGGTTAGGTACAGTTGAATCAATATTCTTTTTGTTTAAAGGATACATAACATACACAGTTTCACCCAATCTCATGTTAATCCTGAGTACCTATAGAGTAGTACTGTATCCTTATTATCTCCAAAAGGTTTATCATATTTATAAAATAAAAATACAGCTTTCCGATTTTCTCCGGAAAAAGCCAAGCTTCTGGAGGCGCGCCGTGGGCGGAGCTAAGTTCGACGATTACTTGCGTTGGCATTGCCAATAAAACAGACATTTGATGTTGTTTCACTTACCATCTGCAGTTCTGAATCATGACCAGGATCTTTTATAGCTCGGACTGCTCCATCTTTCAGGATCAAACAATGTGCCGTGGGCACGCTTTTCCGGGAGGAATGCTCATATAAGGAGTTCCACCATTGTCTATGTCATTAAAGCCACAACTGAAAAAAACAACCGAAACTGAAGGTTTTCTGCAAAGAAATTCTCCGTCATTTGTCTAAATTACTTTTTAAAAACTTTGGCCATGTTTAGCATGAGAATTCAACTCTTTAACACTGTAAACAACTCTGAGGTTCAAATACTCACTGACGCTTCAGAAGGAAACACAATGCATTAAGAGCATAAGAGAATTTGAAGATCAAGGTAAATTTAACTTTTAATAATGTTGTCTGGGGAACATGTAAGTATCATCTGTAGCTTCTAAAGGGCAGTACTAAATAAAGAAAAACATGATAATTAGGCAAACTAAGAAAAATGTACACATCCTTATTCTGTTTAAAAGTTTACAACCCTCACTCTTAATGCTTTCTTTTTCCTTCTGGAGCATCAGTGAGTGTTTGAATCTTCTGTAATATTTGTAATATTTTTGTAATATTTTGTTGTCCTCAATGTGAAAAGATGGATCTCAAAATCATACAGTCATTGTTGGAAAGGGTTTAAATACACAAAAATGCTATAAAATCAAATAATTTGTGGGACCTGCAGGGCTTTTCTGAAGAACAGCAGGCAGTTTAACTGTTCAGGACAAACAAGGTACTCATGAACAATTATCACCAAAAAAAACAAAAAACAAAAAAACAACAAAAAAAAAACAGCTCTGGATCATTTAGGTAGCAATGCAATATTAAGAATCAAGTGTACATAAACTTTTGAACGGGGTAATTTTTATTATTTTCTTTTGTGGACTATATGTAAACGTCTTTTATATGAAATATCTTATCTAGGTCGGTACTAAATAAAAAGTACATGCATTTTCCATGATCCCTCTTATTTTGGTAAAATAATTAACATTTTGCAGATTCTGCAAGGTCTATGTAAACTTTTGACTTCAACTGTGCTGCATTAGACATGATTACATGTCCTAAAAAATTTCATTTAGATCTTTTAAATATATTCATAAAAGATTGTAAATACATGTTTGTACACAACTACTAGCACATTGTTCCAATTCACTGCTGATATACAAAAAAGAATGAGTATAGCTTGAAGGGCAAAAAATAAGTCCTCACAGATGTTTTCACGCAATTCGCATTCTCACCACAGTCACTCACAGATTAGTTTAATTACATTCACGATTACACCAATAAGATTGCACAAATATAAATTTTGACATGGAGATAAAATTGTCATGGCATGTTTAACAAGCCTTTTTTTGTGTTCATGTGCACAATTTATCCTGACAGCCACTGCTTGATACTTGTTTAACTAACTGAAAAAGGCTTTTTCTCTTATACCTTTATTTCCGCAACTTCTAGTTTAATGTTATCTGTGGATGAAAACACAAAAATAATATGCATTGTCTCTTGAAGCAACATAATTCAAATGAACTTCAATTAAAGGAAATATCTGTGTGTATAAAGTGTACAACATCATGCTTTATCTATACCTGTGTGTGTGCGCGTTTGTGTGTGTGTGTGTGTGTGTGTGTGTGTGTGTGTGTTTTGGTCACGTAGGAGGGTCAGTTGCATAGAAGGTATAAATATCAGACATCATGGAGCATTATCACAATAAAATTCAAGATACTCAAGAAAATCGAGAAAGAAACCACAGAAAACACCACACTGTACAAGACAAGATTCAGAGGAAAAGGTAAAATCTTTATTTACTTTCATCTAGTCTTATTTGCTGTTTTACATGTCTGAACATGCCCAAAATTGTTGAATTATTTCAATTAGTTAGGAAAAAAATGTCAGCAAAAAGGGTAAAATGAAAAATGTGTAATATAAAGATTTATGCAACATAAATTATCTAAAGCAATAACTGCAGTAATAATAATAATGATATAAATCATATAAAATATATAATAATAAAAACAAGATTTAGAGGTGAAACATATTATATTTTTACTGACCGTTCAGTAAAATGTTATTAATTGGGTTTAAATGTTAAATGTTTAACCCAAACTTCTGGACAGTTTTATTGAACTATTGTCATTTAAAAATCAAACACATAATTACTAAGCATCAGCAATAATGAACATTTACTAAGCAATTAAAAAAAAAAAAAGTTTATTATTTAAATAAACTTTTTATTAAATTATTAATGAATGTTCCTTTATTGCACATATTCATAACTGTTAATTTACAACCTATTTTGGGTTCATGTTCAGCAACAAATATAGTAATTTTTAAGCAATAGTTGAGTTAAATAAAACTACTCAGAAGGTTGTGTTAAACATTTAACAAAAAATATATATATATTTTACCCAGCACTGGGTTGTTTTTAACCCACTTTTTTCGTTTTTTTTTGTTTTGTTTTGTTTTTTTGAGTGAAACAGTCAGTTATGAATGTATAATATATTATTTTTGATTAACATCATACATGAATGTTGTTAATATACTGTGATGCTCAAAACAAGTACAATTGGGTCATTCCTGGGATTCAGTAATAAAGTGGTGGCTAACCAAAATGCATTGTTAGAAGCTTTTTACAAAACTTTGGCATGCCCTTTATCATGAATAAAAATAATTATTGCATTTTAATATTTTTTAGCATAAAATAATCTCTTATATCCATCTTAAACCAAGCACTTTGTCATGTCCCTAAAGCACTTCACTGAGTTTGTACTTAAAAGATTATTGACCAAATGTGCATAGTGTCTGTGATTTTTGGCAACAATTTAAGCATTTATTTGTGTTCCTTTCTTGTAATATTTTTCTCTAAAAAATTTTGCAAAATATTTTATATATATATATAAAAAACAGACTTTAAAGTTATGTCCCTCAGTATGAACTCAACCCTGTCACACTAACCATTTTACGCCCATAATAATTTAATTCCACTCTTATGTGACATAATTTATCAGAAATGACATCATCCATTTCTCTTTAATAACGGTGCAGAAAATGGTTAGTAAAATCATAATTTTTATTCATATTTTTGAGGCATGTTATAGTCAGGGAGGGTACTGTCACTTAACAATTCAACCCCATCACATAAAATTAAGACGGAAAATGATTACCTTTTCAACATTTTATTTTAAATCATATGTATATACAATGTACTTATTTTCTTGCTTCCATGGTCTACTCTGCTGCACTACATGAGGAGCAGTGGCCATTTTGAGTGAAAAACCACAACCCCGTCACAAATATATGTATTTATCATTGTTACGGGGTTGTAAACTTGTGACAGGGTTTAGTTATTTGCTTCATTTATTAATAATTTTAATGAAAAAATATAAAATAGTCATGGTTTCAGTAAATATATATACTTCAAAATCATTTTTTGATGTAATATGTCCGCTTAAACATTGACAAGCATTATAGATCAGAAATTGCACCCACATTTGCAGCAGAAAGACACTGGTGGCCATGCATATATGTTGACCCAGAAACAAGGGGATAATTTGAGAGAGAAACAAAAAAAATAAATAAAATAATTGAAGGCAATCTATCCCTTCAAATGTGTTACAGTCTTCAACCCCGTCACACTTGTCACATTAATATTTTTAGAAAAATATAGGGAAGACAATTAAGAACAAAAGTATTTCTTGCTGACTACCATTCGACATGTTAAGGGCTAAAACAATAGAAATGTGGTTTTAACTGAAATTTTAAATAAAAATTATTTTGTAGACCGTAGACACACAATTTGTATATTTTTAGCTTCAGTCCTATAAAAATGTGTAAATGATGATAAATGTTACATTTTTAGCATTAAATTGATATCAGGGACACATAAGCAGTAAGCACATGTCTGTTGTATAACAATTTCTGTGTAAAATCATTTTTAAACCAATCCCATTTTGTCCGTGACGAGGTTGAGAAAAAGGTGTCTAGAGCTGAAAACAACTGAAAATAATAAAAGGTCTTTAAGGTGGGAAAATATGATTTTTTGGAGGTATGATATGTGCCTAATGATGTGGGGTATTTAGAAGTTGAAAAAACATGTATATTCCAAGTTGAAAATGAACCAAATCCCAGATATGACCCAATGATAGTTCAATTATAAAAAAAAGAGACATCCACAGGATATAAACAAAGCACTGCATACAAACTTATTGTTCACTTCATATTATATGTAATATAGACTAAATAATACAATTTTACAGATGGGTTCAAATGTCCCCACCGGTCATATTTTACTGATTGCAGCCTGTCTGTTAAACACAGCTGCTCCAACTCTATCAGTGAACAGAGGAGAGTGCACATTTAACACCAAAGGTACATCATCGCACTTAAAATAAACGGCCTTACTTTATTAATGTGTGGCGCTAGTGTGCAAATACATTAATCATAAGTCTTTTTGTTATTTTTAGCCACTTGTGAATATCAAGGACAGGTCTTTGGCATCGGCGAGAGTTGGATTACTAAAGACTGCTACCAGTGTGTGTGTATGGAGCCATTCGGAGTGGGTTGCTGTGATCAGTAAGTGAAGTCCTTTTTTAAAACTATGTCGTAGAAGATTTTTATGAAAACTTTTGGACTATATACGTACATAAACATATACACACACACACACACACACACACACACACACACACACACACACACACACACAACACACTAACCTGCATATATTCAGTGTGTGTTTTCTCACCCTGACAGCAACTCCTTGCCAGTAGATTATCCTGAGTGGTGTGAAGTCATCAGAAAGCCCGACTCCTGCATCAGTGTAGCTGTGATGAGAGCCAATCACAAACTCCCTTGTCTTTATGGCAAGTGGGGCAGGATGGGACCTGAGACATGGAAGTCTGACAATGATTTACTGTTTTAAATAAAATGTCTACTTTAGGTTTGCAATAACTGTTTATTTTATTTTTTAGGAATTGTAAAGGGTCATTTTTGCCATTTGGTTTCAGAGAATTATTGGCATCTCTGCATCAACGTAATTCAGGTTTAGTGTTCAAACCTGATTTGTGTGTTGATAAGAATGAATAATGTCACTATAGAGTGTTTTCACAATGCGTCATCATAAACACCAATACCGAACAAAACTCGCACATTTTGCTGGTTATTGCTGCTGAAAATACTTAATTATTGTAATTTTTTGAATATTTAAATAATTAAACAATTGTTAATTTCATGGATTACATTTGTATAGTTTTTTTGTTTGTTTGTTTGCTTGTTTGTTTGTTTTTTAACTGATTTATTTTTTTATTTTACATGGAATTGCCAATAAAAATAAATAAAAACGTATGAAATATAGGGAATGTCTAAATACAGTTTAAAACATGTATTTGTGTGACTTTACAATATTACACGTTAAAAACAATCATTTACACTACCAGTCAAAAGTTTTTTTGTGATTTTTAAAGTCTCTTCTGCTTATTACCAAGCCTGCAATTATTTGATCCAAATTACAGTGAAAACAGTAACATTTTGAAACATGTTTATTATTTACTCCAGAAACATTACTCCAGACACATGATCCTTTAGAAATCATTCTAATATTCTGATTTGCTGCCCAGAATTTGTATTATTATTATTATTATTATCATCATCATTATAATTGTTGAAAACAGCTGAGTAGATTTTCAGGTTTCCTAGATGAATAGAAAGTTCAGAAGAACAGCATTTATCTGAAACAGAAATCTTTAAAGCATTTTTGAATGGTATAGTGTACAATGTTACAAAAGCTTTTTATTTCAGATAAATGCTGATCTTTGGATCTTTCTATTCATTAAAGAATCCTGCAAAAAAAAACAAAAAAAACAATTGTGATAAACTGTATTAAATATTGATAATAATAATAATAATAATAAATGTTTATTGAACAGTAATTTAGCATATTAGAATGTTTTCTGAAGGATCATATGACACTGAGTAGTGGAGTAAATTACATTTTAAAATATATTCAAATAGAATGCAGTTATTTTAAATAGTACAAATATTTCAAAATATTACTGCTTTATTTGGTTTAAATAAATGCAGGCTTGGTGAGTAGAAGATAATTCTTTAAAAATTAAACTGTTCTTTAAAAATTATACTGTTCAAAAACTTTTTTAACTAAAATTAAAAGTGTAGTTAGTGTAAATTAAATATTGGTCAATATACGCATACGAAATGCATAATATTTGGCCTAAAATAAAAAGCAAGTAGATTTCCAATAAACTAAAGGAAAAAAAAATTCAAGGTACAGCTTGACATTTAAGTCAACACAAAAAATAATAAACTGAGAAATACATTTTTGGCATTGATTAATATAAAAAGAAGAAGAATTTTAAAATGATCACATTGTTTTTCAATTGTTACATTTGGGCCAAAGGTGTACCGTATTGGTCGAAGGTACCCATTATTTTTGAATTGAGTCGGCTCCAGCATCAGACCTCTTTCGGTTTCCTCTCCTCTGTCAAGCAAGTGGTGAAATCTGATAGGGTGTCTGTGAGCTGCTGCCGATGGAGCGCCGTCGCAGGCCACAATAAACATGAACGTAAATCTAAAATCTAACGGTGGTAAACTCAACCTAGATAGAATGTTCGACCTTTGAGTTTCTAAAACCTCTCAAACACACACTGGAATGTAAAGCATTTAGTCAGGTGTATTTTTCAACCCTGAAGTCACATGATAAGCCTGAGCCATCACGTGTCAATGTTCAAGTTTCAGGAAAGTTTTCATTTCTAGTCGAAGAAACACCGCCCATCCCCCGCCCCTTCTGTATGACTATTGGTTCTTAATCAGCGATGTTCTTTTTGATAGGTCCAGGCTTACGTCACTCAAACTGCTGGCTCTCTAACCACGCCTCCTGCTTTAACCTGGTTTAGAGTAATTGATATCGTTTTCCAAAGCGAAGGACTTGAATTTCAGCTGCATGGACTTATAGATATGGTGTCCGAGCCTCAATAATATAAAGGTAAGTTGATAAATATGCTATAACCACAATAAATAATGGTTCGCTGGTGAAATTTACCGCTAAAAGGCCAAGTGTCAGTGCAAGCACAGGCAGACAGTGTTCAAGGTGTTTGCCGACGTCACTCAAAGTTTATTTGTGGAACATGAAAGTTAATTTTGTACTCTAGTTGTGCAGTAATGTTTTGAGTCTGAGAGACGTGTTCTTAATAGTGCTTTAAATGTGTGTGTGTGTGTGTGTGTGTGTGTGTTATGCACGTGTGTACAGTAGGTGACGAATTGAGGTGACGTTGTTTTTATATTAGCCTTTTAAATTATTTATTCACTAGCTTATTCACTTTTTAGAGTGACCTAGACTAGGATTGACAATAGAGAACTGTATTAAACCTGTACTTGCATATCTTTTAAGAACAAGCATTGTATTTGGCTGAGTTACAGATAATTTAACAACAAAAAAGTTAAGTTATATGATAGCTGACTATAAAGAAATACATTTTAGGTTGTGAAACAACTGGTTTTCTCACTTTATGTTTCACTTAGTCTTGCTGTTAATATGTGGTAATATAAGTGATTACATGACAAATTCTTACACTTTAAACTACCCTTTTTCTCCACAGAATGGACACCAAAACACCTCCAGACATGATCAGCGCAGAATAACCCCAATGACTTTAGTCAGTTTAGTTTTTGAGAATAAATGTGAAACAGAAAACGAGAAGCATGGAAGAGGAGGAATTAACTGGAAATACCATGTGGCTTAAGAAAACAGTTCTGCTTCTCCGGTAGCTATATATAAGAGTGAGAAGAGATGTTTTAGTAGATGTACATGCCGCCACTAACACACTACCATACTATTTTCATGCTTGTTTTAGTACACACTGAAACCATTTTAGGGTAGTGAAAACAGTGTGATAAAAAGGAAGAGGTTTGGGTTGAATAGCAAAGTTCAACAGCAAGACGGGGGGTACATTCAACTTAGTGATATTAAAAAAGCCAGCTGAATAAGCAAGCCAGAGCTGTGAATCATGGATTATGGTGAAAGTGCTCTTTGTGGAAGTGGAGAGCTGGAGCTGGATCCAGATATTGTGAGCGAGGAGGCGGGAAAACTGTACTCTGAGCTGCAGGTAACCAATCAAGAGTATCCACTTTTAGTCACTTACCAATCAAAATAACTTTAGGCCAAGGATCATGATAATGATAATGTTAAAAAAAAAAAAAATTATAATTCAATGAGAATAGGGAATTTCACACCACAACTATAACAATAATGATACAAAATAATAATAAATGATTATCTGCTGGTGTGAAGAATAATAAAGTTCTTCTAAAGTTGATCTTTATTGTGCAAATAGGCCTGTAGAGGCTTTTTTTTCATTTCCCACTTGCTTAGCCACACAGTATTGTGAAGTTCTTAAGAGCAGATGTTTTGCTGATTTTCATAGGGGAAGTGAACTGTAGTATTTTTTTCCCCCTTTGTAAGCACAAGTCATAAGTATTGCTCTTCCTGTGCAGCTGCCCACAAAGATAAGAGCATCACATGTAATGGGTGAACACCACTGAAACATCACAAGGAAACAAATACAATTCAGATTTTTTTTCTTTGTAGTTGGTGGTGGAGACTCATGGAGCTGGTGTGGTGGAGTCCCTACTGCCCATCCTCGTCTGGGTTCTGGAAGGGCTGGCGAGCTGCAGGGCTCAGCTGAGGGAGAGAGAGGAGGAGGCAGAGAAAGAAAAAGGAGAGAGAGAAGAACTGCTGGAGAGGTATCAGAATGAGAAAACACTGAGGAGAGAAAGCCAAGAGGTGAGAGACAGCTGTGTGATGAACTAGTCTTTTGTGAATTGCCTCTCTTGAGTTTCAAACATTTTTAATGTAACTATTTAAGAAATTATTTACAATATCAACTTTAAATGATTAGGTCACTTCCAGAAGAAGAATGTATAGATAATTCTCTCACCCTCATGTCATCCAAGATTTTCGTGATGAAAAAATATTTTTTTTGAGGAACACATTTCAAGAATTTTCTCCATATAGTGGAGTTCTATGGTGCCTGCAAGTTTAAACTTCCAAAATGCAGTTTAAATGTAGCTTCAAATGTAGCTTCTAAACAATCCCAGCTGAGGAAGAGGGGTCTTATCTAGCGAAAAAAATCAGTTTATACACTTTTTAACAACAAATGCTCATCTTGTCTAGCTCTTCAGTTTGCAAGCATACACTGTGCACTCCGTTTCAAGACAGTTAGGATATGTCAAAAATCTTGCAAAAATTTTCTCCTCCAACTTCAAAATCATCCAACATCACTGTTTTACCTTTTTTTTTTATAAAGGGCATTTGACCTTTCCACTTGCACTTTGTAAGCACTGGGAAAATGAGATGGTAGATTTTTGACATCCAAAATCGCATAGAGTATGTATGCGCAGAGCTAGACAAAATGAGCATTTGAGGTTAAAAAGTATATAAATTGTATTTTTTTGGGGTGGGGGGGGATAACCAATCGTTTCACTAGATAAGAGCCTTCTTCCTCAGCTGGGATTGTTTAAAGCCCTTTGAAGCTGCATTTAAACTTTAAACATTTAAAATTCTTGACATGTTTTCCTCAGAAAACTACTTATTTACAACTGAAGAAAGAAAGACATGAACATCTTGGATGACAAGGGGGTGAGTAAATAATCTGTAAATTTGTGTTCTGGAAGTTAACAGATTTTTTTTTTCCCCAAAATATTTAAACTTTAAGGGTGTTCACACTTGTAGTTTGGTTCGTTTGGTTCATTTGGTCTGGACCAAAAAGGAAAATAATACATTTGGTAATTTTTGACATGTTTGCTAAAGACACAGAATCTAAAGGCATAGTGATATGTTCACAATCTGATTGGTCGGGTTGAATGGCGTATATTTTTTGTCTGAACTCACCAAACACTCTGAACAAAAGGAAAAGGTGCATTTGAATTCAAGTGCTTTAAAGGATTAGTTCACTTTCAGAACAATAATTTACAAATAATGTACTCATTCCCTTGTCATCCAAGATGTTCATGTCTTTCTTTCTTCAGTTGTAAAGAAATTATGTTTTTTGAGGAAAACATTTCAGGATTTCTCTCCATATAATGGATATGTATGGTGCCCCCAAGGATGAACTTCCAAAATGCAGTTTAAATGCAGCTTGAAAGGGCTCTAAACGATTCCAGCCAAGGTAGAAGGGTCTTATCTAGCAAAACGATCAGTTACTTTTGGTACAAATTGACAATTTCTATACTTTTTAACCTCAAATGTGCGTCTTGTCTCGTCTCTGTGATGCGTAGTCTGTGTGATCCGGGTCAATACAGTTAGGGTATGTCAAAAAACTCCCATCTCGTTTTCTTCCCCAACTTCAAAGTTCTATATCACTGCAGAAGTACAGTGCTTACAAAGTTAACATACAAAGAAGATCAAATGGCCTTTACAAAAAAAAGGTAAAACACCGTAGGACGATTTGGAGTCGAAGACGAAAACGAGGTGGGAGTTTTTCGATATACCCTAACTGTATTGACCCAGATCACACAGACTACGCATGCGCATCGCAGAGACGAGACAAGACGAGCATTTGAAGTAATGAAGTATATACAGTGGGTACGGAAAGTATTCAGACCCCCTTAAATTTTTCACTCTTTGTTATATTGCAGCCATTTGCTAAAATCATTTAAGTTCATTTTTTTCCTCATTAATGTACACACAGCACCCCATATTGACAGAAAAACACAGAATTGTTGACATTTTTGCAGATTTATTAAAAAAGAAAAACTGAAATATCACATGGTCCTAAGTATTCAGACCCTTTGCTCAGTATTTAGTAGAAGCACCCTTTTGATCTAATACAGCCATGAGTCTTTTTGGGAAAGATGCAACAAGTTTTTCACACCTGGATTTGGGGATCCTCTGCCATTCCTCCTTGCAGATCCTCTCCAGTTCTGTCAGGTTGGATGGTAAACGTTGGTGGACCGTAATTTTCAGGTCTCTCCAGAGATGCTCAATTGGGTTTAAGTCAGGGTTCTGGCTGGGCCATTCAAGAACAGTCACGGAGTTGTTGTGGAGCCACTCCTTCGTTATTTTAGCTGTGTGCTTAGGGATATTGTCTTGTTAGAAGGTGAACCTTCGGCCCAGTCTGAGGTCCTGAGCACTCTGGAGAAGGTTTTCGTCCAGGATATCCCTGTACTTGGCCGCAATCATCTTTCCCTCAATTGCAACCAGTCGTCCTGTCCCTGCAGCTGAAAAACACCCCCACAGCATGATGCTGCCACCACCATGCTTCACTGTTGGGACTGTATTGGACAGGTGATGAGCAGTGCCTGGTTTTCTCCACACATACCGCTTAGAATTAAGGCCAAAAAGTTCTATCTTGGTCTCATCAGACCAGAGAATCTTATTTCTCACCATCTTGGAGTCCTTCAGGTGTTTTTTAGCAAACTCCATAGGGGCTTTCATGTGTCTTGCACTGA
This sequence comes from Cirrhinus molitorella, assembly GCA_033026305.1. Lineage (NCBI taxonomy): Eukaryota > Metazoa > Chordata > Actinopteri > Cypriniformes > Cyprinidae > Cirrhinus > Cirrhinus molitorella. Next base: position 21,808,460 of record CM065123.1, on the reverse strand, counting down.
GGAGAGGCTTCCGTCGGGCCACTCTGCCATAAAGCCCAGACTGGTGGAGGGCTGCAGTGATGGTTGACTTTCTACAACTTCTCCCATCTCCCGACTGCATCTCTGGAGCTCAGCCGCAGTGATCTTTGGGTTCTTCTTTACCTCTCTCACCAAGGCTCTTCTCCCCTAATAGCTCAGTTTGGCCGGACGGCCAGCTCTAGGAAGGGTTCTGGTCATCCCAAACGTCTTCCATTTAAGGATTATGGAGGCCATTGTGCTCTTAGGAACTTGAAGTGCAGCAGAACTTTTTTTTGTAACCTTGGCCAGATCTGTGCCTTGCCACAATTCTGTCTCTGAGCTCTTCAGGCAGTTTTTTTGACCTCATGATTCTCATTTGCTCTGACATGCACTGTGAGCTGTAAGGTCTTATATAGACAGGTGTGTGGCTCTCCTAATCAAGTCCAATTAGTATAATCAAACACAGCTGGACTCAAATGAAGGTGTAGAACCATCTCAAGGATGATCAGAAGAAATGAACAGCACCTGAGTTAAATATATGAGTGTCACAGCAAAGGGTCTGAATACTTAGGACCATGTGATATTTCAGTTTTTCTTTTTTAATAAATCTGCAAAAATGTCAACAATTCTGTGTTTTTCTGTCAATATGGGGTGCTGTGTGTACATTAATGAGGAAAAAAATGAACTTAAATGATCTTAGCAAATGGCTGCAATATAACAAAGAGTGAAAAATTTAAGGGGGTCTGAATACTTTCCGTACCCACTGTAAATTGTCAGTTTTCAAAACAATCGATTGTTTTGCTAGATAAGACCCTTCTTCCTTGGCTGGGATCGTTTAGAGCCCTTTGAAGCTGCTTTTACAATGCATTTTGGAAGTTCAAACTTGGGGCACCATAGAAGTCCATTATATGGTGAGAAATCCATAAATGTTTTCCTCAAAAAAGATAATTGCTTTACAACTAAAGAAAAAAAGACATTATCTGTACATTTTTGTTCTGAAAGTTAACTAATCCTTTAAGTTGAATACACCTAATGCTGTTTGCTGGACTAAGCACACTAATTGTTGATGTATATGATTTTATTTTCACCACCAGCAAATGAGGACTTTTTTTAATGAGGAAAGAAATTACTGAGTTGCACCTTTTAAATGTAAGAACCTTTAAAAATACAACTTTTCTATCATCAGCGCTATTTGGAGTTGGATGACCAGTTTGAGCAAGAGAGGAGGGCAATGCGTGCAAGAGAAAAGGAGAGAGAAAAGAGAGAAAGAGAACTGGAGAAGAAAGCTAGGGAACAAGCTGATCAATGTGAGTCTCTCTGAATAAAACCTTTCACCCTTCTGTGTGTCTAGACTGTTCACACATTGGCATGATGTATATAAATGTAAATTTTAATCTTATAGAAATTCTTTTTTTCGTAGTGATGGCTTTGGAAGAGCAGAAAGCAAATCTGACACGAGAGCTAAACTCAGTCAAACACACACATAACAAGGTCTGTCACCTCTCAAGTCTGTGCATCCGTTTTAGTTTTAGCTTGTTAATTGCTTTAAATTTATATATTTTTGTCTTAAAATCCAGCTAGTACTGACACATCAAAATCTGCTGGAAAAGAAAAAGGAGTGGGAGAATGAAGCCTTCACTTTGAGGTAACATACACATTTCTTAACAGCTTGTAGAAAAGACTATAATTTCCTCTGCTTTTGAAAAGTTGGGAAAAATCACATTGATGTAAATGTATCAGCAGAAAATTCTCTTTGTTTGCAGGAATCATGTGCACAGCAAACATTCAGAAGCTGTTTCTACCCGAGGTCAAACAGAATCCTCCAGCACTGAAGAGGTGAATTAATTTGTAATTCAGATGAACTACGCTGTTTCCAAACATTATTTTGCATATATTTGCCTTGATGCGTAGTATAAACAATATATATCTGTATTTTCAAAATAGCATCTTCCTCCCCCTCACTTGTTTCTGCAGCATGATCCAAAAGCTGGCAGTGACCCTGATTCCACTGTGTCAGAAATGACCGTTACCAATAACAGCAAAGTGACTGATCCTGAAGATAACCATAATAATGATCAGTCCTTTATCAGTGACATCATAAGCTCCACCCCTGAACTGGCTCATTTGAAGAGTTTTGTTGAAACAAGGTACAGAAATTTATGAGGAGAACCGTAATATGTTTTGCCTGAGACCAGCTGTTGCAGTTTTGGCACTGATAAATATGAATACTGTATGTGAAAGCTCAGCGTTGCTATGACAGGAAAGTTTACATTTTAAAATACATTAAAATAGAAAACATTTTTTTTTAGTTGTTTTCATACTATAGAATTGCTTTTTCTTTTTTATCTTTTGTCTTACTCATTCAGGAAGTGAGTGGGTGTTTGTATCTCTTAATGTATGTAACATCCTGTTGATGTTCTTTTATTTGGTTTATTTTTAAGTTATGTTAGATGATTCATTGTCATTTATTTTTTTTCCTTCACAGAAAAAAGGGAAGAATACAATCTGAGTTATATTTGATGATTTTTGCTTGTATTCTCTTATACAAATAATTAATCTTTTTCCTTCCCATAAACGTGTTATCTTTTTGTTGTCTTTTTCTGTTAATCGCTCTCTGTTTTACTCTCTTTAGCTCCCCCCTTTGTTCAAAGACAGTGACCTCTGACTTAAACTCCAGTTTGTTTGATGAAATGAAACAAGCCCAGGAGGATAAGAGAGAGGTGGATGAAGACCAGAAGGTGAAAGATGAAGAAAAAACAAAGGAGGATGAGGAAGAGATGGACAATGAATCTGATTCCTTGGAGTGGGAGTTGAGGAATACCGACTCTGTGTTTTCAGAGTTATCTGAACTCAGCAGGGAATTTGTGGAAAACGTCGACCAGGGGGCCAGTGTCAGAGGTACGAGCAGAGAAACTGATTATCAAATTTTAGCTTTTTGGAACAATTAATTCTCATTGGTCAAATGTGGAAATCTGTTATGGAAGCCCGTTTCCGCCACTGAATAAAAAATAAAAAAGGTAATTGCGACTTTTTATCTCACAATTCTGACTTTTTTTTTCTCTCTATTGTGAATTCTAAAGTCAGAATTGCGAGATATAAAGTCAGAATTGTGGGATATAATCTCAAAATTGCGAGGAAAAAAGTCTTTTTTTCACGCAATTGCAATTATTTCTCAGAATTGCGAGTTTGTATCACGCAATTCAGAGAAAAAAACTCAGAATTGTGAGATAAGTTGCAATAACAAGTATAGGGACCACTAAACCGTAAATTTGACACTGTACTAGTCTAATTTTTTAATGCTTGTAAATAAGCTTTAAAATGTATAATTAGCTGGTCATTTTTGTAAAATAAACCATTTAAGGATAATTTCAAGAGCCCTTATTTTTTGATAATAACCAGCTGACTATATATTTTGCTTTAATATTTTGACTATATTTTTGCGCTGCGTAGTATCATTGCGCCTGTGCACACATAGTACGGCAGCAAATTTTCTAGATTATTATGCCGGAACGAGAGTATAGTTCCTAGTCATATCAGCCTAGAAAATCGCAACTTTTATTTTTCTGCTGGTCTTAGTACACGATGTAACTACAGAAGAGCCAATATTTAAATAGGAAAAATATCGAAAGTCTTTGGTCGTTTTTGAGCGCGATGCTAATGGTCTAATCCGATTCAATGATTTATGCTAAGCTATGCTAAAAAAGCTACCGGGAGAACCGGAGATCGGCTGGATGGATTTGAAAACGGTAAAACTCATCTATTTAACTCTGGGGGAGTTGAAAAATGAGCCTATTTGCAAAAAAAGTGGAGTGTTCCTTTAAAGGAAAAGTTCACCATCAAGCCATCCTAGGTGTATATGACTTTCTTCTTTCAGATAAGTACAGTCGGAGATATAAAAAATGTTATGGCTCTTCCAAAATTTATAATGGCAATAAATGTAAAGTGTATCCATCTGTCATAAAAAGTACTCCACACGGCTCTGGCGAGTTATTAAAGGTCTTCTGAAGTGAATCAACATGTTTGTGTAGGAAAAATATCCATATTTAGTTATATTTAGTTTATTTTATTAAACTGTAATCTCTAGCGAAGAGAATGATTTGTAAAGAAAAATGGCAGAGGGTTTGGTTCTTGCAAGACTGGCATTTTTTTCCTGGAGCTTATGCTACATCTACTTATAACTTCATCAGCTGGAATGCCACCATTGTGTACACACATATGTCAGTTACTTAGTTATAAAGTTTTAAATATGGATATTTTCCTTACATAATCACATCAGGTTTCTTCAGAAGGCCTTTATTAACTCCCTGGAGCTGTGTGGAGTACTTTTTATGATACTTTTATGATGGATAGATGCACTTCATTGGACTTCTCAACAACCATTTTTAATGTAACTCCAGTTGTTTTTGTTTGAATGTGGAAAGTCATATAAACCTAAGATGGCATGATGATGAATTAATCATGGGGTAATTTTCATTTTTTGGTGAACTTTCCCTTTAATATACATTCATCACAGTCTAAATAATGGCTGACGTGTGTGGTTAAATATTTGTGCTTTTTGTTTTGTTTGCAGATAGCACAGACCAGTTTGAGCAGATTCTTTCTCAGTATGAAGAACTAAAACACACTCAGTAAGATAGAATACAATTTTATATATCAATCTGTTTATTGTCAAAGTTGAGCCTTGAATAAGGCTCTGAAAATGACCTATATTGTCTCTGTGCCTGTCTTTGTTTTTGTCTCAGTGAAATGGTGGATACTGCTCGCAAGGCCCTTATATCCCGAGTCGAGGAGCTGACCAATGAAAGGTCTTCCCTGAATATGGAACTTGATTCTTGCCATGAAACCATCAGCCGACTAGAAGGGAAAAACAAAGAGATGGAGGATGAAATCAAGCGGTAATGTGAATTATAGATTACATTAGGGGTGTGCGATATGGCGATTTTTGTTCGTGGACGATTAAAATGTCTCCACGATCTGTATTTGTTAAAATATCATAGTATACTGTACAACACAACATACATTCACTCATGGGACACTGCACTTATTTGCAATCACAAAAGTACATTATTTGCAAGTGCTTTAGCCTTGCGGGTTAAATAACATTATTTTGTCTGCACGCTGTTCTAGCATCTGAAGCATGCACACGCTAAAAGCCTGTTAAACAGCGCCTGATTACTGGACTAAGCTATCTTTCGCGTCTGATCGAATACTGTCGAAAACACTCAAGGATTACATATAAACACAGTTATGTCTAAAGTGAAGGTAAACGGTTGAGAGGAAAAGTTGAGAGTTTGGAATCTGATTGATTGATTGTGGACTGGTGTCTTTTATACAGGAAACAAACTGAGATTATGAGCACTCCCTTTAAGAAAAGTGGTCCTAATCTCAGCTCATTACCTTCTGTATAGAAGACACCTGGGAGCCGGAAATCTTGCTGATTGATAGGAGATCAAAATACATATTTCACTCATTAAAATGCAAATCAATTTCTAACTTTTTTTAAATGTGTTTTTCTGGATTTTTTTGTTATTCTGTCTCTCACTGTTCAAATTATACAATGTACAAAATTGACAGAGGATCAAATAATTGTTTTCCTCTCTGTATATATATATATATATATATATATATATATGTATATATGTATGTGCATATATATATATTTTCTTTTGCTTTGTTACTTTTAATAATTTAACATAATAGGCAGCAGTCTATTTTTTGCTTGTATGATTATAATTTTTTAATAAAATGTTTATGCTTTTTACATTTTAAAACAGGTTAAGAAAAGAGCTTGAGACAGTCCAGTCAGAGGACCCTGATGTAAGTCTTTATGATAGATTTCAGTTGTCATATATATGTCATATTCATAAACATTTCTGAAAAATCACTATTCTGGAACCTCTACTGTCCCCTCAGTCCCTAAGTCCTGTTTCATTCTCTCTTGCTCTCTCAAGGCCTTGCTGCCTACCTCCCTCCGTAGATTCTCTCGTTCTGAAATGGCCCGGGTCGTCATGGAAAAAAATCAGTACAAAGAGCGACTGTTCGAATTACAGGAAGCTCTGCGGCGTACTCAGCTTCAGAGGTGTGTTTAGCTACCTCTCCCAGGATGCAAATCTTAAGTCTTAAACATAAATGTTGAGAACGGTATACTGACTAATCTGTTAACCTTTATCGTAAGTGGTCAGTTATGAGTATTATTGATGCAACAAATCATGTGGCTTGTCTGTATATTTGCTATTTTGACGTAAGCCAGTAAATAGCTTCACAGAGCTTCAGAGTAATCTCATAACAATGTGCTAAAAATATAAATTTAGCAACCACATTGTGGCAAATACCCACAACACCCTAGGACTGTGGCAGTGACGTCTGCACTGAACAACACCACATTTTTACACAGAGCATTTAAAATTCTAGTATGCACACTGATTTATGTATTCGGTCTTCCTCTAGAGTTACAAAAGAAGAGCGACCCCCTGTGGAAGTGAAGGGTAGTGTCTGGAGCAGGTGAGTTTACTATACAACCTGTACAACCAGTCTCTAACCATCATTTTGTTCATGGTATTTCCTGCTGTGAACTTCCTTTTTTTTCTTGCAGATTTAATCGTTTTCTGGGTTTGACAAAGGGTCAGTTAGCTCCAGCCACAGCTGTGGCATTAACCATCTCTCCCACACCAGTTTCTGCACAAACACCATCGGGGTCTCCAAAGCAACTCTCTACAAAATCACCCCAAACAGAGTGAGTCCTCTTCCATTAGCAGTTTCAAATACCTGCTAAATGATAGTCTGCCTGCTAATTTTGCTGTATTGTATTACTATAATGGGGGGATTTCAGGTCTCTAAGATCATTGTTTCATCAACAAATAACTTGTGGGTCACTGACCGTTTTGCATCCACAATAAGAAAAAGTCTAGTTTCTACATGTGCCAAATTCTTAGAAATGTACTTTTTGTATTTATGTTGGTTTTATATAGTTCTTAGAAAATTGTAGCTTGCCTTAAATTATATTTTTAAAAACAGTGTTGCCAACTTCCAAAAAAGCACCTAGCGACAAGTCTGGCAACTTCTTTGACAAACCTTATTTAGTTTCTGAGACTCGTCGGTACTGCCGCACGAGTCTTGCTTTCCCAGTGCGCACACACACCTCTTTCTATCTGCGTCTGCTCTGTTCAGCAAGTTAAAATAGATATTGTGTTGCTTCTCTAATTTTACATGCAAATATAGCCAAAATCACTGCACAGACATTGTCTTTATCTTAAGTGTTATGTGTATTTTATTGCATCAGACGATGGGTCAGTTTTAAATCAGGATTTTTGTGCAGATTATCATATTGGAAGGGAGAGCTGGTTATGTAGTCTTAATGGGTTACAACACTTAATGGGTTTCAGTCACTATTTCATATTCATCCTGTTGTCTGACAACAGAAATGGTAAAATATGTAAATGAAAAGTTTTATTGAGAATTTGGCTGTATTAAAATACAGAATGTGAGAAAAGACAGGCAAACAAATGTAAAAGGCAAAGACATTGTGAATATGCTGACTGTTTTCAAGCTGGCTTTAGCTAGTTTCCTAAAGGAAGTTGGCAACACTTTTTGAAACGTGTTAATTTTGAGCCACAGTCAAGTATTAATAATCAGTGGAGGAATTTTAAAAATACTTTTCAGGTTTTTTAATGGAACAGAAAGTTTAAAGGAACAGCATTTCTTTGAATATTCTAATTCTAATTTTAGCTGGTTTTGCATCTGAACTCTTCATATATATTATCAGTTACTTGTGCTGTTCATTATTATAGTTCAAATAACGAATTATTATTATTATAATTTTTTTTTTTGTGCAGAAGTTCTCCATCTCCCAGGTTAAGGAAAAGAGAGTTGTACAGGGACATCCGTTCTCATGTGTGGGGTACTCTTGGTAAAAAACAGCTCCATGGTTGGAGCATGCCTCTCGGCATTACACACATGAAGGTAAACACACATCTCTGTCTTGGCAACAGGTATAGAGACATCTAAACCTCAAAGTACATCTAAAACATAGGCTGCATTGACACTGCATGGTTCAAGTGGCCCAATTACAATTTTTTCCTTCCATGTGGCACAGATCAGATATGGCCTACAACTGTGTAAGCAGGAAAAAATTCCATGGATTCCGATATTCTCAGATCGGTTTATATCTAAATCAAATACAAATCAGATAGGATCAGATATTTCCCTGTAAATACGCTCCTACGTCAGGGTTTTTTTTTACATTTTGCAGTACAGACATATCTGTAACAAAATCTCTAGATGAGTAGCAAAGTATTCATTTCGTTCGTTTGTGTTAAATAAAAGGCGATCTGATGCTGAAATGTGTTGTTTTTGAAGTGTTTTTTTGCCGTTGTTGTCAGTGACAGCGGCTTTTGCACACGCACAGACGAGCTCTTCAGTCCTGTTGTGGAGACTCTCCTGATTTGTTCATTGAAACCACAAAATAAAATGCACATAAACATGTCCCTGCCCATGATATACAATCACTGATGAACGCATTTGGTTTTAATGAGTAAAAAAAAACTGAAGATGTGATATGCTTAAAAAATCTACCACTTGATTCTTCCACTCAGTGGAGCTGTGTTCACAATCACTGTCCTACTGCATTAAAAAACGTTTCTATATGAATTCCATGTTAATAAATTAAACTCAGTGTTGATTGTGATGTCATATATGCAATCTTTGGTTTGTTTCACCAAGTGCAGCATTAAATGCACACGTCGGACACGGGTCACTTTTAAAAGAAATGTAAGCACATCGTCTAAAAAATCTGATATAGTAACAAAATAGGAATTGGACATCAAGACCTGCAGTGTAAATGTGGCTATAAATGCGTGCTAATAAACAATATCTATGTTATAAAAATGCTGGGTTAAAAACAGCCCCCTCTTGGCTTAAATATTGAAAAGAACACATGCTGTGTTATTTTAAAACTATTATTTTATTGTTAATTATTAATTATTAAATTAATATATTGCTGGATTAAAATCTGATATAGTAACAAAATAGTAATTGGACATCAAGACCTGCAGTGTAAATGCGGCTATAAATGCATGCTAATAAACAATATCTACGTTCTAAAAATGCTGGGTTAAAAACAGCCCCCTCTTGGGATATTTCGCTGGGTAAATATTGAAAAGAACACATGCTGGGTTATTTTAAAACTATTATTTTATTGTTAATTATTAATTATTAAATTAATATATTGCTGGATTAAAATGGGCTGGGAATTAAAAATCACAAACAAAATTATAGAGGCAACAGAAATAATCAAAAGATGAACATTTATTATTAAGCAAAAACACCAATGGAGTTTATTTACAATATCACATAGATAAAAAAAATGGAATATACAAGTATGCAGACCGTTACTGAGATTACAGAAAATGTTTTAACATCAAATTAAATTCAGTATTATAACAAATAAAATCAATTTATGTTATGCAAGGCAAAAGATGTTTTCTGTCATGCAAAACGACCCCTGCTGCCGCATCTGACTGACATCTCATCCTTGTATGTTGTGTTGTGTAAAATAACACAATTTACAGTAGAGTGAAGACTTTATAAATGAAATAAAATGTATACAAACCTTTACTTCACTAAAGAAGTGCCCCAAATCAGCGGCACTGAGAACCGCTCTCTCCCGTAGAGGATGCAAAAAGCCCACTCTCTGACTGTAACTCAGCAGCTGGGTTGTTGGTTTAAAAAACATAACCCAGCATTTTTAGAGTGCAGAAGAACTACCCAGCACCTGGGTAAAAATATAAAAAACAATCCAATAAAATGACCCAGCAGGCTGAACCCAGCATTTTTGTACAACTGTGTACAACTGTCCATGATGTATGCACATTTAATACTGCTTAACAGAAATCGGCTGAGTGGAATTATAAATCTGTTTGTCAGTTGATTTAGAAAGTGTGTGTTTGTGTGGAACAGGAGTCTGAACTTCCTCCTGAGCCCAAAGACGTGCCCGTCCTCATCCAACTGAGACTACTGGACCAGAGAAATGCTACAGCAAAGGTGAGAGTCCCTAACCAGTCATTCAGTGTTATTTTAGTATTATTTATATACTATTATAGTATTTATTTATTATTTCTAATTCTAGCCTTTTTATTTATTTATTTATTTTCTCTAATTTTAATTTCCTTCTGATATATTTTTATTAAGCTCTTATTTTAATATCAGTTTCAGTCTTACTAATTTTAATATTTCAACTTTATGAGATAGTTCACCCACAATTTAAGATTCTGTCATCATTCACTCACCCTCCATTTGTTCCAAACCTGTATGAGTTTGTTTTTTCAGCTGAACACAAAAGAAGATATTTTGAGGAATGTTGGTAACCAAAAAATTGACGGTAGCCATTGACTTTTTTTTTCACACTTTGGAAGTCAATGGCTACTATCAGCTTTGGTTTGGTTACCACCCTTCTTTTTAGAAGTTGTAAAAGAATAACTTCAGGGTGAGTAAATGACAGAATTTAAATTTTTGGATTTTTTAAATTTCTTTTTTTTTTTTTTTGTAATTATTTAATCTAAGGATTTCATCTAATATTGTTTTTTTGCTTTATTTAAATTATCGTAGATTTTTGATCGTTTCAATTAACAATGAATATATTTCACTTCATAAAGTTACACTCTGTCCCAAAGAGAAAGGCCGTCAGTAATGCTGATTGTGTTTCAAGTTGAACATGCTTAATGTCTGACCTCACCATAATTGATGTTTTACTTTGTGTTTATTTCCCAAGAGGAAGAGAAAATGATCTGCATTCCTCTGCTATGCGTCTACACTGATTTTATCCAGTGGAGAACAAGGGTCAGGGATTTATAGGCTGTTGATTTAATGAATGTTTAATCTTTCACAGCTCACATGTGCTGTCGCAGTTCCTCCAGAGATATCAGGAGAGCAGACGGTACGTTAAAAAAAAAAATCTTTTACAGCTAATTAACACGTACAGTGCAGGATTTCCACACCATCTGTTTTTCAAAAATAGTTTCACAATTAAAAAACATTGCAATTTTAGGACTGGAAATCCCAGAACAAGTTGTTTACTTGTACAGAAATGCATTTAACCACCACCTTCATCTAATTACCATGTCATTCATTGTTGTAAACATTTCACAACCACCTCCCATCCTCAGTGTTCTGTGTGGGCTGTCACTGGACCTGCTTCCAGCAGTGATGTCACAGTGATTGACCCAGCTCGCTCCAATACCATTCTGGATCAGTTCAGCCTTCCACCCACATCCCCTGCATTATGCATCTGTGCTGTGCCCTCTACTGGTCAGTCTGAACACTGCAGCATTATAGAATTTACACTGGTGTTCACACCTGGATCAGTAATTCACTATTATTGAAATGCAATACTCTTATGTCCTCAAGTGGAAAAAGAAATGCTGCTTTTCACACTTTGCAGTTTCAAAGTACCATTTGAAAGTGTGGGGTTGGTAAAATTTTTTTAATATATATATAAAATAAGCCTCTTTTATACCAAGGCTGCAATAATTTAATAAAAAATACAATTAAACATTAATATTGTGACACATTATTACACTAAAAAGGGTCACATGACCCTTCAGAAATCATGAGAGTATGCTGATTTGCTGCTAAAGAAACATTTGTGAATATTAGTGTTGAAAACAATTGTGCTGCTTTTAATTTTGTGGAAACTGATATACATTACTTTGTCGCTTTTGATCAATTTGCATCCTTTTTAAATAAAAGTATCAATTCTTTAAAGAATCTTACTGACCCCAAACTTTTTTAACAATAGTGTACATTTTCTAGGTCATTGTAATTTAAATTAAAAACTGATTAAATGGGTTTTAAAATTGTATTTATTTGTTATATATTTAACTCAACTTTAAAATACTTCAAAACAGTTAATGTAGATTATTTATTTTGCATAATTTTAGGAATTATTTCTAGTATCTTAGCAAGATTTTTTTTATATCCTTTTTTTCTACAGTTTACCCATACTAAAACTCAAAATTAGTCTATATTTTTACACCCCTGTTTGTAGTTGAGTAATTGAGCTGCGTTATTAACCTTTCATGCCATTTTTCTTAAAATCCTTGTCATAATAACTGGTCTTGCAACTGAGATACTGAGTGTCAATGTTGCTGTACTGAATGGTGTTTCAATTTTGTTTTATGTCCCTGCTTTTGTTAGGAGACACTGCGGGAACTGTGTGGATTGGAACACAGGATGGAGGGTGAGGACATGTCATTCTTATTAATTTTATATTATTTCAGTATATGGGTTTTTATCCCATATAACATTTATTAAACTTTTAATGCATAGTTCAATTTATGGAAGTGAATACTCTTTTAGTTTATTTTAAAATATATTTTAAAAATACAGTGTGGCTAAAATTGTTAGCATAATTAACACTAGTATTTTAACCAGCTAAAAATTGTTTTAAGCTATTTCTATCTTTTGCTGTAATGTGTCAGTAGGAAATGTCAGTTTACATTTTCAAACATTCATTTTGCCATTAATTGTAATAATCCAGTGAGATTTTCGATTGCACAAGGAGTCTGTCAACAGCCACACAGAGATCTGATCTCACCATCATCCAGTCTGTCTGGAATGACAAGAAGAAAAAGAACAAACTGAGACAGACTAAATCCAGAAGAACTGTGGCAACGTCTCCAAGATGGTTCAAGAAACCTACCTGCATAGCTACAGTACAATTAATAACTATGAATGTTTGGAAATGTAAAATGATATTTCCTACTGACACATTACAGCAAAAGATAGAAATAACTGACTCAACTAGTGAAAATACTAGTTTCCTAATAATTTTGGCCAACACTGTATGTTTAAATATATTTCCTACTGACACACTACAGCAATAGATAGAAATAACTGACTCAACTAATGAAAATACTAGTTTCCTAATAATTTTGGCCAACACTGTATGTTTAAATATATTTCCTACTGACACACTACAGCAAAAGATAGAAATAACTGACTCAACTAGTGAAAATACTAGTTTCCTAATAATTTTGGCCAACACTGTATGTTTAAATATATTTCCTACTGGCACACTACAGCAATAGATAGAAATAACTGACTCAACTAATGAAAATACTAGTTTCCTAATAATTTTGGCCAACACTGTATGTTTAAATATATTTCCTACTGACACACTACAGCAAAAGATAGAAATAACTGACTCAACTAGTGAAAATACTAGTTTCCTAATAATTTTGGCCAACACTGTATGTTTAAATATATTTCCTACTGACACACTACAGCAAAAGATAGAAATAACTGACTCAACTAGTGAAAATACTAGTTTCCTAATAATTTTGGCCAACACTGTATGTTTAAATATATTTCCTACTGACACACTACAGCAAAAGATAGAAATAACTGACTCAACTAGTGAAAATACTAGTTTCCTAATAATTTTGGCCAACACTGTATGTTTAAATATATTTCCTACTGACACACTACAGCAATAGATAGAAATAACTGACTCAACTAATGAAAATACTAGTTTCCTAATAATTTTGGCCAACACTGTATGTTTAAATATATTTCCTACTGACACACTACAGCAATAGATAGAAATAACTGACTCAACTAATGAAAATACTAGTTTCCTAATAATTTTGGCCAACACTGTATGTTTAAATATATTTCCTACTGACACACTACAGCAAAAGATAGAAATAACTGACTCAACTAGTGAAAATACTAGTTTCCTAATAATTTTGGCCAACACTGTATGTTTAAATATATTTCCTACTGGCACACTACAGCAATAGATAGAAATAACTGACTCAACTAATGAAAATACTAGTTTCCTAATAATTTTGGCCAACACTGTATGTTTAAATATATTTCCTACTGACACACTACAGCAAAAGATAGAAATAACTGACTCAACTAGTGAAAATACTAGTTTCCTAATAATTTTGGCCAACACTGTATGTTTAAATATATTTCCTACTGACACACTACAGCAAAAGATAGAAATAACTGACTCAACTAGTGAAAATACTAGTTTCCTAATAATTTTGGCCAACACTGTATGTTTAAATATATTTCCTACTGACACACTACAGCAATAGATAGAAATAACTGACTCAACTAATGAAAATACTAGTTTCCTAATAATTTTGGCCAACACTGTATGTTTAAATATATTTCCTACTGACACACTACAGCAATAGATAGAAATAACTGACTCAACTAATGAAAATACTAGTTTCCTAATAATTTTGGCCAACACTGTATGTTTAAATATATTTCCTACTGACACACTACAGCAAAAGATAGAAATAACTGACTCAACTAGTGAAAATACTAGTTTCCTAATAATTTTGGCCAACACTGTATGTTTAAATATATTTCCTACTGGCACACTACAGCAATAGATAGAAATAACTGACTCAACTAATGAAAATACTAGTTTCCTAATAATTTTGGCCAACACTGTATGTTTAAATATATTTCCTACTGACACACTACAGCAAAAGATAGAAATAACTGACTCAACTAGTGAAAATACTAGTTTCCTAATAATTTTGGCCAACACTGTATGTTTAAATATATTTCCTACTGACACACTACAGCAAAAGATAGAAATAACTGACTCAACTAGTGAAAATACTAGTTTCCTAATAATTTTGGCCAACACTGTATGTTTAAATATATTTCCTACTGACACACTACAGCAAAAGATAGAAATAACTGACTCAACTAGTGAAAATACTAGTTTCCTAATAATTTTGGCCAACACTGTATGTTTAAATATATTTCCTACTGACACACTACAGCAATAGATAGAAATAACTGACTCAACTAATGAAAATACTAGTTTCCTAATAATTTTGGCCAACACTGTATGTTTAAATATATTTCCTACTGACACACTACAGCAAAAGATAGAAATAACTGACTCAACTAGTGAAAATACTAGTTTCCTAATAATTTTGGCCAACACTGTATGTTTAAATATATGGGCCATTCTACAGAATTGGTGCAAGCTGCAGTCCCTCAACCAACAAACACATTTAAAAAGCATATAAGTATTCAAATTCTAGATGTTTACTAAAGATCCTCTATTACCCATTGAAACACACAATAATGTTTAAAATATTAGTAAGCACATATATATATATATATATATATATATCATATTTTATAGGGTACTTTCAACTGGGAGGCGGCTGTCCCGAAACCGAACTCCTAAAGTTCAACTTATGAAAATTAAATTAAGTCATTTTTGCATTTTATTCTATTGTTATTTAGAAAAATAATATATATATATATATATATATATATATATATATATATATATATATTATTATTATTATTATTATTATATATATTTTTTTTTTGAAGTTCAAAATTTTTTTTATTTCATATATTTTCTGTAATCCTGAAACTTTATGTAAAAAAATGTGTCCTGCATTTTCATGTCACTACCGAAACAGTGTATGTTTTTAGGCTGAGACAGATTTTAACTACACCCCTACATTTATGATCAAGAAATATTCATGTCATAGCTACATGGTGAGTAGATGGGTCTCACCATTTTGAGGTAAATGTGTTCAAGAGTCTGAAAATCTTTAAGGAACATCCCCTTTTTTCTGCAACATTTAGTTTTTATGTGTGTACAACTTTTCTGGTACTGAGCTAGTAACCATGTGCTGTTTAGCTAGGCTCAAAAGTATCTAAAATTGTAATTACCACTACCACAACATGTCATAATTGTTTCGGTAGTGACAAATGGGAACACCAAATCCTTTATTTAGAGGAAGTAAACAATTTTAGTACAGTTATTAGTATTTTAGTATGTTTTAGTAATGTATCAATATGCAAGGTAATGTGATGCAGTCACTAGAAATGTGCTGTCACGACCGAAACATAGGATATTTTGTCAAAAATAAAGTATACTGAATTATCAACCAAGATGTTATGATTCCTTAAGTAAAAATCCTTAAGTTTGAAAGCAGTATGATCAACTTTATGCCTTTTTACAAGGAAAGATTGGATTCAAAATACAACAAATCTCATAAAGACACTTAAAATATTGTTCAGATTGCAATTGTTATTGATTTACCTCTGAAAAATAGTTTTTTACATATGTTGCAAGCAAAATCTTAATAGGTCAATATAACCACCTTATTAAATTTATCAATTACTGTTTTGGTGGTGACAAATTTGGGGGGAGTACACATTTTTTTAAAACTTTCTGAAAATACAATATGAGAATTAACTGCACAATTACCAGATTTTATATATATATATATATATATATATATATATACAGGTCCTTCTCAAAAAATTAGCATATTGTGATAAAGTTCATTATTTTCTGTAATGTACTGATAAACATTAGACTTTCATATATTTTAGATTCATTACACACAACTCGAAGTAGTTCAAGCCTTTTATTGTTTTAATATTGATGATTTTGGCATACAGCTCATGAAAACTCAAAATTCCTATCTCAAAAAATTAGCATATCATGAAAAGGTTCTCTAAACGAGCTATTAACCTAATCATCTGAATCAACTAATTAACTCTAAACACCTGCAAAAGATTCCTGAGGCTTTTAAAAACTCCCAGCCTGGTTCATTACTCAAAACCGCAATCATGGGTAAGACTGCCGACCTGACTGCTGTCCAGAAGGCCATCATTGACACCCTCAAGCAAGAGGTCTGTGGGAAGGAAAAAGTGTGGCAGAAAACGCTGCACAACGAGAAGAGGTGACCGGACCCTGAGGAAGATTGTGGAGAAGGACCGATTCCAGACCTTGGGGGACCTGCGGAAGCAGTGGACTGAGTCTGGAGTAGAAACATCCAGAGCCACCGTGTACAGGCGTGTGCAGGAAATGGGCTACAGGTGCCGCATTCCCCAGGTCAAGCCACTTTTGAACCAGAAACAGCGGCAGAAGCGCCTGACCTGGGCTACAGAGAAGCAGCACTGGACTGTTGCTCAGTGGTCCAAAGTACTTTTTTCGGATGAAAGCAAATTTTGCATGTCATTCGGAAATCAAGGTGCCAGAGTCTGGAGGAAGACTGGGGAGAGGGAAATGCCAAAATGCCTGAAGTCCAGTGTCAAGTACCCACAGTCAGTGATGGTCTGGGGTGCCATGTCAGCTGCTGGTGTTGGTCCACTGTGTTTTATCAAGGGCAGGGTCAATGCAGCTAGCTATCAGGAGATTTTGGAGCACTTCATGCTTCCATCTGCTGAAAAGCTTTATGGAGATGAAGATTTCATTTTTCAGCACGACCTGGCACCTGCTCACAGTGCCAAAACCACTGGTAAATGGTTTACTGACCATGGTATTACTGTGCTCAATTGGCCTGCCAACTCTCCTGACCTGAACCCCATAGAGAATCTGTGGGATATTGTGAAGAGAAAGTTGAGAGACGCAAGACCCAACACTCTGGATGAGCTTAAGGCCGCTATCGAAGCATCCTGGGCCTCCATAACACCTCAGCAGTGCCACAGGCTGATTGCCTCCATGCCACGCCGCATTGAAGCAGTCATTTCTGCAAAAGGATTCCCGACCAAGTATTGAGTGCATAACTGAACATAATTATTTGAAGGTTGACTTTTTTTGTATTAAAAACACTTTTCTTTTATTGGTCGGATGAAATATGCTAATTTTTTGAGATAGGAATTTTGGGTTTTCATGAGCTGTATGCCAAAATCATCAATATTAAAACAATAAAAGGCTTGAACTACTTCGAGTTGTGTGTAATGAATCTAAAATATATGAAAGTCTAATGTTTATCAGTACATTACAGAAAATAATGAACTTTATCACAATATGCTAATTTTTTGAGAAGGACCTGTATATATATATATATATATATATATATATATATATATATATATATATAACTCCTAAATAGGATATATATATATATATATATATATATATATATATATATATATATATATATATATATATATATATATACATTTATATTTATATTTATATTTATATTTATATTTAAATAAAATTTATATTTATATATATTTATATTTATTTATTTATTATTATTTTTATTTTTTTTTGCTGTATGGGTTTCATCTACTCCTGTTGTCCTTTTGTAGTGTGCTCATTCATTCATCCTCCAGCTCCAGACGACGCTGTTTGCAGTCTGTCAGTCTTTCTGAGGGTGTTCACTCACTGACGTAAGTGTCTTTTGAATCACTGTCAGCATATGTCATGTTTGATGTAAATGAAATTCCTGAGGTTTCTAATAGAATTGCTCCTGTATGTGAAGGTATTCTCAGGGCGAGGTGATTGCTGGCTTGGCCAATGGGACGCTTGCATTCTTCACCCACAATTCAGGTATGCATTTGCATTTTAGTATGCTTGGGTGTGTTTTTTTAGATGTCAGTACTTATGGCTTGTAATTGTTATTTTTATAGGGATCTGGAATCTCCAGTCTCAAGAGGTGCTTTCATTTGGCACACCACCTTTGCAGCCCATTCGCTGCTGCCTGGCAAAGGAGGGCAGTCTTTGGGTGGGATACTGGAATAAAGTTTACATGATCAGTGTGAAAATGCGGAAAGTAGAGGTTGGTCTCAGGATGGAAAATGTGTCATTGATTGTTCATCTTATGTGTCACAATTGTCACTCTCACTTGTTACATTTCTCTTTCTGTCTATTTAGAAATCATTCACAGTGTCTGAGCGAAGTGAGCAGCAGGTGCGTTTTCTATGTGCAGCAGGAAGTGGCGTTTGGGCTGCCTGCCGCTTGGATCCCATTCTTAGGCTTTTTGATTGGACAACCGGCCGCCCACTACAGGAAGTAGATTTATCGTCCATAGTGAATAAAGCTTTAGGTATTTGAATTTTTTTTTTTTTTTAATTCATCATTATCTGTAATTTTATGGAATTTTACATGCATGTGTGTCTACCATTCAAAAGAATTTGTTTTATCTCAAGCAAGGATGCATTAAAGAGAATGAAAGTGACGATTATATTGTATGTCTTTTCATTTCACAGGCTCTGCATTCCTTTCTCTCTCTCCTCTTCAGATCACAGCTTTATCTGTGGTCAGTGGACGGCTGTGGGTGGGAACAGGAAGTGGGGCAATCTTCTCAGTTCCCCTGTCTCTCAGTGAGTGTTTTTCTGCCACTAAAATAAACTCTTCTTGAGCGGTTTTCCTTAATTTTCCTGATCTACATTTTGTTTTTTGGTAGGTTCAGAGTCCTGCTCTATCCCATACTGCTCTCTTGCTTCAGCTCAGCTCTGCTACCATGGCCATCGACAAGCAGTTAAATTCATAATTTCTGCTCCAGGTTCGACACTAATATTACCTACTTTCAGTAGATGAAAATAATCTTTGAAAAAAATGTCTTTTTTAACTACTTTTTTAATCAACACAGGCTGCCGTAGTTCCTCTAATTCACCAGATGGCACTGTTACTACCTCTCAGCTCATTCTCAGTGGCGGGGAAGGTTACATCAACTTCCGAATTGGTGAGACTTTCCTCCTGGCACAATTGACCCTACACAAAGTCCCACCCCTTTTTGTTACTGTTGCTGTGTCCGACAAGCCATGGCGCTCTCACGCCACACATCATGGTTTCACACGGTGAAAAATACTTTTGGTTCAAGTCCACCAACATTAAAGGGATAGAGTTCACCCAAAAATGAAACTTTTATGTTTATCTGCTTACCCCCAGGGCATCCAAGATGTAGGTGACTTTGTTTCTTCAGTAGAACGCAAACTAAGATTTTTAACTCAAACCGTTGCAGTCTGTCCGTCATTTAATGGCAATCAATGGCTACCAAATCTTTGAGAATAAAAGAAACGTACACAAACAAAACCAAATTAAACCGTGCGACTCGTGACGATACACTGATGTCCTATGACATGAAACGGTCGGTTTGTGTGAAAAACTGAACAGTATTTATATCATTTTTTACCTCTGATTCACCACAACATCCATCTGTCCTGAATGCATGCACAGCGGGTGATATGTGTACAAGCTTTAGTGTAGTATCCATGTTGAAAAATCCACGTTGTCTGATGCATGGGTGCCGATTTATGTTTCTGCCATGGGTGCTCAACACCATATCTCATATCTGTTTGCAATAAGCACTTATTCGCGTGTACACAGGACAAAGTTTGAGGGCGCACACTGCAAGCCGAGAAACTGTAATACGTGCACCCTCTCTCGTATTACAATCATGAACTATTGATATTTGTCATTAAAATAACTCCAAAACCTGCCTCAAATATAAACTATGAAAACGAGAATAAAGTCGTACAAGCTACAATACACTTCTGATTGGTTAGAATGAACCGAGAATATCTTGTGTTTTTCCGTGGGTGCTCGAGCCCATGAGCACACACATGATCAGCCTATGGTCTGATGATATATAAAAATCGTCTTCTATTGTGATGACCTGTACTTCTAAATATCTTTAGATCTTCACAGTGCCCCCGTGCGCTGTGTAAACAATGAGTGACGTATAAGCGCAGATTGCTTCTGGCGCTTGCGTGTACTATGCCAGAGCGCATACACGCCACGAGCCTGAGCTGTGCATGCGCTCAGGACAGATGGATGTTGTGGTGAATCAGAGGTAAAAAAATGATATAAATACTGCACAAACCAATCACTTTATGTATTAGGACATCAGTGTATCGTCACAAGCCACAGAGTTTAATTTGGTTTTGTTGGTGTGTTTTGTTTGTGTGTGTTTGTTGTTGTTTTTTTACTCTCAAAGATTTGGTAGCCATTGACTGCCATTCTATGTCTGACAGACATTTTTTAACAGTTTTAGTCATAGTCTTTTGACTAAAATGCCATTTAGTTTTAGTCATATTTTAGTCATCTGAATTGTTTTTAGTTTTAGTCGATGAAATATCATAAGATTTTAGTCGACTAAATTTACAATAAATGTAATCGACTAAAACTTATTGGGTTTAGTTACTGTGCAATGCATTTATTAAGAACTTCTCTAAAATTTCCAAACTCATTATATAGGTTTGATATTAAGGTTTTATCATGATAAACACACAATTTAATGGCGGTGATACACAACATGCCTTAATATTAAAATGAAATAAAACCACTTTTCATAAAGAACATGGTCTTCTTTTCAATGAAATACCAATGGTTATATAGGCTAATTATGCATTCTTTATAGTAACTTGTTAACCATATTCTTCATTCTTTCAAACAGACATATTTATTTCTATAAATTAATTTAGATTAATCTTTATGGCTACGTAAGTTATTCAGTTAAAAGCAGTGTGTGATTTTATTTATTTTTTTCTGTCTTTCTTTTGTTGCTTAGTTAACATCTATCTGTGACTCGGACAATAGCAACTAAATGTGGCTGCTATCCTTTTAAAAACGAATGCACGAATGCAATGGATGCAATGTACTGATACACTTTCTCCCTACTGTTTACGTTCATTTAAGACGTAATCGGCTGTGTTTACGTGAGTAGTCGTCAAAACGGACAATTCGAGATCAGTTTGCTTGTATTTCTCAGTTCATGCAAAGCGAAAGAGTGTGAGACCTGCTTTCTATGTGTATGCTTCGGTGTCTGCGCTCAGAAAACAAGACCGAATTGAGTTCTCTCTTGCGGTCAAATGTATCCATATGTCTGCACTTCTCCCACATATTGACATTTCTGAACGTTTTATAAGACGTGCAGGAAGTGTATTTTAGCTTGTGTCCCGCTGGTTTGTACGCATCTAACCTATACGCAACAGATTTTTGTGAATTAATCTCTTTCCAAATCGTCCCTCCCTAACTTTTTTTGTCTCGTTTTTATTCGTTGACAAAAACGCCAGTAGATTTTTGTCATAGTTTTTGTCATTCAAGAAGAATTTTAGTTCGTTATCGTTTCGTTTTCGTCTGTGAAAAAAATGTTGTTGACGAAGTTAATGACGAAAATTATTCGTCACCGAAATTAACACTGGTTAAAAATCTTCGATTATGTTCTACTGAAGAAACAAATTCACCTACATCTTGGATGTCCTGGGGGTAAGCAGATAAACATCAAATTTTCATTTTTGGGTGAACTATCCCTTTAATCTGTTTTTTTTTTTTTTTTTTTTTTTTTGTCCAATTTGTCAGAAAAAGGCGGTTTCTGCATTATGATTGGTCAGATTGCCTGTCTATCAAACTCCCTGTGAAGGGTTGATTGTCATACCACAACTTTATATTTTTTTAATCTACCATTGAGAATGTTTTATGAAGATAAGAATATAATTCACTATTTTATCCTTTTTAGGAGATGATGGAAGTGATGGGGCCAGTGAGTCTGTCCTACAGAGATCAGAACGAAGTCACATGATTATTTGGCAGAGCCCCACCCCCTGTGTACCAAGCCCCGCCCTATAAAAGCACTTCAGCTGTTCACTCAAACAGTCTTTGATCTCTATCAGGATAAGATTGCGTATACTACAAAGTACAATGCATTACTTTTCTTCTGTCTGTTTTCTATAGATGCTCCCAATGGGAATCAAAGGGCCTAAAGTCAAAAGCTTTAACAGTTACAAGAAATGTAATTTTGGACCTACAGTACAATTCCGCACTTTCATTTTAGTTGTTTTGGGGTGAACTGACTTTAAATGATATTGTATTTTTTTTTTAAGTCCCGTAACTGCTCAACGGGATCTCTCCAGTGTGCCTTAGTGTGTGTTTTCAAATTCTGCCTTGTATTTGACCTGTTGTTGTTGTTGTTGTTGTTGTACACAATCATCCTAAATACTGGAACAAAGACAGGCTGTGATTGTAATACTATGGCAGGAATTATTCATATTTCTTATTTTATTTTTATTTCAAATCATGAGATGATGCATTTAAACTGATATGCTGCTGGTCATGACATGAAGTATTGTCAAACAGTCTGCTGGTTGCTTGTTGTGCATCAGATCAACTGGAAACTTGCACAAAGTAAAAAAAAAAAACTTAAAACGACAAGAAACTGACGACCGATACACTACAGACATTTTGTGACCTTGACATCTATAGTGCTTATATCTCAATCTGAACAAAACATGTTTTTTTTAAGGTTTGGTGTTTACGGTGAGGTTTTATTTTGAATTTTTTTTATTGGTTGTTGGTTTCTAAGTTATTTGTTGTAAAATTAATGGAGGCTTCTGTATGCTGAATTTTTGCAGTATTTTTTGAATGGGGCAATTTGTGGCTCTGCCTATTTAATGAGTGAGAGAGAGAAACTGACAGTGTTTTGTAAACTGGAAAATGTTTTATGAAAATCTTTGTAAATACATTTTCACTATAATTACAAATTGTGTCGAGTTTTATTCTGGAAAGTGAT
Organism: Cirrhinus molitorella; assembly: GCA_033026305.1. NCBI lineage: Eukaryota > Metazoa > Chordata > Actinopteri > Cypriniformes > Cyprinidae > Cirrhinus > Cirrhinus molitorella. The sequence continues at coordinate 21,785,154 of CM065123.1, read as the reverse complement.
TCAGTATTTTTCAAATAAAGCACCGAAGCTGCATGTTTCATTTTTAAATGATAAAATGTATCAGTGTTTGATCTTTATTCACCCATGTTTTGCACAACAGAAGACATAAAAAAGTTTCACTGCAAAAAATATCAGTTCATAAGCTCATAAGTACAATTTTCAAAATGTATTCACTACAGAACAGGTATTAACAAATAACTGCAATTTCATACTTTTCTGTAGTAGTAAGTAGTAAACACCACATTGTAACAATTATACTGTAACCTTTATTTGTGTAAAACGTTCTTTATCGTTCCATTCTCCGTCTTTTCCAAATAAGACTTGTGCGTCGTATCCCAAGCTTTTTGTGCTCTCAGCTGTGCCCAGAAATCAGGATCTGCTGTGGCTGCGATGGGGTTTCTTTTTTATACGGCGACTCAGGGTACGAGCGAGCCGCTCCACAGCATTGCGTTTGTGTGTCACCTCATTCCCTGATATCAAACCCTCAATATTCCCACTGTACCACATGACCCAGCCACCCATAGACATCAACAGCAGCAGAGCCCCCGAATACAGCAACAGATCACCAAAGTCGCGACCCCCGATTTCAAGCGGGACAAAGACGCCGATCAGAAGCGCAGACACACCGAAAAGATCCATAAGGACTGCAAACACCAGGACAAACTTACAGTGGGTCAGTCCAACACCATCAGGTCTAGACATGGTGAACGCCCTTTTGACATGAGGAGGGAGAAGTATCCAAATTATTAAAGAATAATATTAAAAACGAATTCAAGTATAATCACTTTTCTAGTAGAAACAAATTTGATTTAACTGTGTTCATCTGAACAGAAATATATACTCTTTACCAATATGTATAGCCTTAGGCTACTTATTGTAAAGTAAAGCTCAAAGTATAGTGCTATACGTTTAATAAAACAAGATGTCTTCTAGGTGAGGGGGAAATGCTAGGAAAACAAACCTGTTGCACCTCTTTTGATTTACCAATAAATACTTAAAAAATAACCTAGTGCTTAAAACAAGTAAACATTGAAAGATGATCATTTAACTTACCTTTTATCACATTAATTATATTCGTTAGCAAGATTGTCAGGAAAGACTATTTCATTTAGAAGAAAAACATTTTTGTTCGATTGTGTTTTCCGGGATGCCACCTGAGCTGAAAACTGGCTGCGACGTCACGCAGGTGGTATCACATGACATCTCTCTCTCTCACTCACACACACACACACACTGAGCGTCACCCGTTTTCCGTTAAATTTCTCTGCAACCCTAACAAGCCATAAAACATTAGGATGTAACCGGATGTGACGTTGTTTTTTGGGTGCACTTTCCCTGAAAACTAGATAACGTTTCTCAAAACTAAAACCACAAACGCTGATTCACTGTAGGCTATAGACTTGAGGAATTCGTTGTATTTTCAGGAAATTTATCATAAAATAAGTCGCTTTTTGGAAATAAATAAACAAAGAAGTAAGCTTGTGAGACTTTAATTAGCCGCTTTAGGGAAATAATGAGAAGAATAGCAATGTGCAGTAAAACAGTTTGCACTTTACTCATTCTTGAGAAGTGGGACAAAACATGTCCAGCAATTATAATTGCTATTAGTTTTAAAAATAAAAATATTTTCAAATTGTAAATATTATGGGGATTAATAATAGAATGCATTTAACACAATTATCCCCTTTAGTTTAATTTTATCATTATTATGTGAAATCTATGAATTTTTTTTGTCTTTTCACTACATCTAAAACAGTGTGTCCACAGAGAAGGGTTCATTCATTCATATGCTATAAAATGGATAAAAATGTTTTTTTTAATGATGAAAAAGAGCTTGTTTTATCAAAAACAACACTTAATAATATATCATATCAAAGCAAGGTTGTTTTTCAATGATTTTTAATAAGGTTTCGAAATTGTGTCCTCACTTTTTGTCAGCACCGTCAGATATTAATTAAAATGTAATAAAATCAGGAAATATCATGGGCAGCTGTCACTCTAAAGTACCCCCTTGCCACAGTGCTTCTCTGCAGAGTACATCAGTGTCAGACAGGCTGTGCTAAGTTTTATAGTTTTAGAATATTTAAAATTCTAATGTTAATATTTCCTGTGTCACAACCATGATATGTCAACACCATCTTCCAATTTCTGAGGAAATTATTTGAAATATTTAGGTAATTTTATTCTCTCGAAGTAGATTCCATTAGCCTCTGCATCAACAGAAAAAACAAAAAACAAAATGGCTACTACATGAACTCTATTTGTTTTGTGAAAGAAATGGCAAATTTGTCAACACCGTCAGATATCACCACCATAAGATTTTCTGTTCCAATGATATATCAAACTACTTAAATGTGACTCTTGAATAGAAGCTTTATAAACAATAACATACTCACTGTTTGTTGTGTTTGTTTTAATACAGTAATTGATTGAGTCAATGCATTTGATAGTTAAACTGACTACAAATTCAGGTTTTGGTCACCACCGTCAGATGTGTCAACTCCATCAGATTTGTCACCTCCGTCAGATGAATATTTTATTATGATATTTTATATTTGTTGTTGAATTGTTGGTCACATGTGAAAGTGTAATCTGTCTACTAACTTGAGAATGTGTTTTGAAATGTTAAATACATCTAGAATGCTGTTAAAGATAAAGTTAAAATTATATTACACAGTCCAAGTTAAAAAGCACATTTTGTTAAAAAAAGAGAAAAGTTGGGAGGTTGTATCAAAGCACAACTCAGTAGCTTAGTACATATAAGATACATAAATGTGGTTTAATTTGTCTGAGTACATGGTTTTATTTTTTTTTTATTTTGCACCCTGTTTTGTCCCACTTCTCAGGAATAACTGACTTACAAACCAGTGTGTTCATAATTAAGATAATACTTTAAAATAATATGGCAAGACACACCAATTTGCGATATCAAACAAGCTGTTTTGTACAGCTAGAACTCAAACCATAAAATGTATAACATATGTTGCCTATCTATCTACTTTTATACTGAAAAACTCTGAGTCAAACTTCAAGATGTGTTACAGCACTAAATAACCTGTAGATTGATCATTACTGTGACACATTAACGAGAAACACAACACAACTAATTAGAAAAAAATTACCGCTTCCATAATTCGTCGCCTTAGAATTATAAGGTTCTATCTGACATTTTTGTCAAAATTGAGTTATTCACATATTCTTATTCTGTGACAACATATTTGCATTATGTGATGTTTCTTTTGTAAGCTGTGTACAGTTTGGGCCTTTTTTTTTTAGAAACAAGAGTGGTTATATCTACAGATGTCTATGGAATGCAAAAACTTTGAAGCTCAATATCTCAAAACTGCTCAGAATGCAGATAGAACCTTATAATTCTAAGGTGACGAATTTACTTCTTATACTGAAAAACTGCTTTCCGGACCTAACTACAATGACAAATGACAAAATCATGTGAATTTGTGAAATGACAAAACAATGACAAAATCATGTGATATTTCTCAGCTCCATCAATGGTTGCATGCTGAATGTGCTGCCATAGCTTGGAAAGCAAATGTAGTCAGAGCTCTGAGAAAATCGCTTTGTTACTTTCGTCCTACATTACTTTCGCCCCCACTCTCCCCCCTATCCTATAGTAATCATGAAGAACTTGATTAGCTTGTTCAGGTGTGTTTGATTAGGGCTGGAGCTAAATTCTACAGGAAAGAGGACCTTGAAAACCAGAGTTGAAATCCCCCGATTCAGAGTCCCAATCTAAGAAAAAAATATGCAGTTCGGTGCTTGTAATGTAAATAAATGACATCCTTAAAGGCACAATATGTAAGATTTTTTTTTAATAAAATATCCAAAAGCCACTAGAATAGTGTTATATATTTTATTTTACTTGTGTACTTACATTACTCCCAAATGTTTCCAAGAATATTTGCCAACAAACACCTTCGTTTTATTTTGTAGAAACATTGTCAATGTGTTTGAATGGGTTTAAGTAGGATAGACAGCAGTTTCACTATTTTTGCAGCAATTTCGAGTAATTATTAACACATAATATGCATTGATTGTGTTGACAGCTACTCTGTTTTACAATCGCATTTTATTCCAGGGAGTGATAAAGAGACAGCGTTAATATGTTCTCATACTCTTTGACAGTCAAACGTGACCAAACACCTCAAGTGTAACTTTTATTAAATTAAATAATTGTAATAAATAGTTCAGTTCTATTTAGTTAATATTTTGAGGAGTTTTTTGTACTAAATAATATGTGCAATAATGAGCTTGACCATTTAAAAGATAAAATTTTCTAATATAGTATTTATATTATTGTTAGTGTAGTATTTAGGGTTAAAAACATTTGAATGTGCATTTGGACATGATCAAACACTATTTTTTTTATAGGTTTCGATTTAACGATTTAATGTTAAATAAAAAAAAGTGAATTACTCGTGTAATTTTATGATATTCACATACACAGCATAAGCGAATATTACAAAACGCAAACAAATATGGCATTTAACATAATAGAAAAGTTTAAAATAATGTAATAAAAAACACAAGGCAACCTATCCCTAAAATATGGGAGTGTCGCAACTCTGTTTCTCAACAGCTCTGCTGCATACCTACCAGCCAAGTCAGAGTCCAGTATTCAGACAGACCATGGAATACTAAATCTTTAATACATTAGATCATCCCGTTGGATTGCATCAGGATGAAACTACCATGATCCCGCACTCAATCACGACACCATCAGACTATGCCTTTCATTGTTTGTTTTGAAAATGCTTTCCCTAGCAGCGAAAATGACATATTGTGCCTTTAATATGGGGGTAGAATTGTTGCATATTTCCAATAAATACATTATGATCCACAAATAAATGTAAAGAGATGAACAAAAATAAAACGTATAAATAAATAGAATGAGATCCACAAATAAATTGTAGAGTTTCACAAGCAAGAACTAAATTCACACAAAACATAAAAAGAGATTTGCAAATAAAAAACATATTCACAAAAATCTTTTTATGTCACAAACACAACTTCACCAAGCATTTATTTGTGAATCGCTTCCGGTGCATTTGTGGATCACTGTGTTCATTTGTGGATTTTGAAACATTTCTAGCCTCAAGCTGACGATCCACAAATGCGTGGACTCCACCCACCATTTACTCAAGCCAATCAGATAACAACCTCACTTCGCTGACCAATCATAGCACGTTCTCGCTATAACAATCAGTTTCGCTTTACAATCAGGGCAGTTTCATTTAGTCCTGAAATATATTCATCGGCATAAAAACTGGTACCAGTAAAAGATGTTTAAAATTATATTTCATTATACTGTGTAGTAAGCCAAGCCACAATATTATATTTTATTGCCTTAAAAATGCCAGAGAAACAACGCTTTTTTCAGGCAAGCTGTTTAACACTTAAACCGCTAGAGGTCGCCGTATACCTAAAAACCCCAGTGGGTAAAATTTACCATGTACATGACTACTGTTTTGATAGCTAAAAAACGTCAGTGTATTATGCCACTGTCTTCACAAAATTATGTCTAGAGTCATAAAATGAATCCGCTAGTCATCATAGTCATCAACATGTTTTTTTTTAGTTGTTTTAAGTTCATGGCTATTTTAAGCAGGCTAATCACTTCTTAATGGTGAATATGAACCAGCCTGCAATGACAATGAGAATGGCAAGAAAATAAAGACATGTTTGGGCGGTGTAATGTAATAATAAAATGTTTTAAGATAACCCATGTTATTTAACACTAGAACCGCCACGGGGTAAATTTTACCCGTACGTGTTTTTCAAATGTACATAACAGATTTTCATTAAAACACTCAAGTCTCCCAGTCATTGACTTTTACTAAAATTGTGTCATTTAAACTTCCCTGGTGTTAAAAAGTGTTTAGATAAAACCAGATCGTAAAACGGGGCATTTATACCTAAAAGCGCCAGCACGGGTCAAATTTACCCTCTATATAATACATGTATTTTCGCGCTGTCATTATCCTGCCGCTTATGTTGTAACATTGTACATTGCTAGGCAGTGACTTTTACTCACTGAATTAGTGGTTATTAGTTTCAAAAATAAAGACAAAATGAATAAAATGAAGGAGATTTATGGATGCCGAAGAGGTATTAGAAGCACTAAATACCATGATGGATTCGGAGAGTCTGGTGCGTCCTGGGTCGGCTCAGCATCTGACGGCTCATCTGACAGCGATCTCATTTTTAGATGTTTTAGCCTAACGTTAGCCCCACTTATATTGTTCAAACTCTGGACTAATTATTGAATTTTTGTTTTGCCATTTCTATTGTTTCATGTGTTGCTATTTATTCTAGTCTGCACGTTCCCTGAAAAAATAAAAATAAATAAAATAATCCAATCAATGTAATGAATACAACCTTTTTTTTTTGATTACCCGTAGTTTATTGGCGTTGTTCTCTTATTCAAATTATACTAAACAAATTAATAATTCATTAGGTGAAGCTGTACGTGTGCTTGAATTTGTCATCGCATCATCCTATGCAGTGTGGTGAATTATTACACATTTACTGTCTATAGGCTATTTTAGTCATTTAAATAAAATGAATTGTCTTAATATATTGATTAATGACAATGAATAATAATATTACAGCACCCAAATATGTAGTTACTTTGTTTTAATTATCTTCGTAAGTGCGGACTTGTTTAGCTTATGGACTGTAATGAAAACTGACTGTAGCTTGTATAAAAAGCCTTAAACATAAAATAACAGGACAAAAAATATAGTGGATGACTAGACATTCATTTTTTATGACTCCAGACACTTCTTTATGAAGACAGTGGCATAATACAGTGAAACAAAATGCTCTTTAGTCATATAAAACACTACTTATTTGCGTGGGTAAAATTTACCCGCATGGCGCTTTTAGGTATACAGCGACCCCCGGCGGTTCTAGTGTTAAATTACTAAAGTGCCCTAAATAGATTATAATGAGCAATAATAATTCACCACTCGCACTGCATAGGATGTACTGTATGATACAATGACAAATTAAAGGGCACAATTTCACATTCAATTTCATTAATTATTAATTTGTTTAGTTATATAATTTAGAATTTGAATAAGAGAACAACACCAATAAACTTGGGGTGATCATAAAAAAATTATTCATTAATACAATATAATAATAATATAATAAATGATAATAAAAAAAAATGTATAATTTTTTTTACTAATTAATTTAAGAATATTTTTTTTAACAACAGGGGATTGTAAATAACACAATTTTAGTCAATGAGTCAATAACTGGGAGACTATTAGGCTATGTAGGCTAGATTTGAAAAACAGCCATGGGTAAATTTTTACCCTGTGGCTGTTCTAGTGTTAAAATAGCCATGAACTTAAAACAACTGGACTCTAGACATAACTATTATACTTAACTGCAGGGGCGCCACTAGCAATTTTGGGCCCTATGAAAAAATATGAGGTTGGGCCCCCATCACACACATTTTGCACCAAACATACAAGCCAAGCTAGCTATCCAAAATCTTTGTCTGCAGTTTAGTCATAGTACTGACCTATATCTTTAATTATTGCTTTTGACTACCACATATCAGTATTTAGTCAGAGACCAACCATGGCTGTAGCTAGCAGATGATTTATTGTTCAAATCTAAATGTAATAATACAAAAATAAAGTACAGTAATCTTTGACTACTACATATCTGTAATTTTATTCACTGAAATTCAAATTCACTGAAAATGTAACATTATTAAACATCAATTTAAAAAAAGCAAAAATGTATAAACTATGTAAAAAAAAAATACACTAACAGTGACAACAGTCAATGAGGCACAACATAAATTAGAAAATTAGTTTAAAACTTAGATTAGCCCTGAACTTCTTACTGGCCAAATCTTCAATCAAATATATTAAAAACTTCTATAAAAAGAGTGAAAAGTGCAAAACACAGCAACAATGACTTAGAAATCAATTAGAAACAACACACATATTTTCAGTATTATTTTTATAATTTTTTGACACATAAAGTCAAATTTTCAGCTATGTGCATAAATTATACAATGTTTAAAATGTCAGAGATTAAAATCATAGTGAAATTGATGCTTAAAATCAGACTGCGATGCACACACGATTTTTAATGGCAGGATCTCAGTGACATAATGATTACCTGCTTCTTCAACTTGGAGACTAGTTGTGGGAACTTCGTGGGAAAGAGGAGGTGAGGGCGAGGCTGCATCTATGTATGAGGTGCACATACAGACCTCATTATTAGTGAACTAACTAGTTTTGCACTATAGCATAACATGGTGGTAGTTAGAAAAAGTCTGCTATAGTTTGCCAAACAAGAGAATGCTGGCAAGTAGCTACTAATTAAAAGGTTAGTTCGAACACACAGACGAACACATTCGGAGTTATTGTACATTTTCTCCCGGCACTGAAAGTAGCACACTAACATTACTGCAAAGGAAGCTTCGTGAATGAACAAACCTTTCTTTTCAAAAAACTGCGTCAGCAATTGTCGGCACTTTTTCTCTCTCTGCTTTTTTAAACCTCTCTCTTCGCTTTTGTAAGTTGTTTTTTTTTTAACGAATTCCATTATAATTTTTTGTTTTATAATTTTTCGGTTTCTTTGCCATTATAATTTGCATTTTATTTTATAATTTGCCTGTTTCTTAAATAAATTAGTTTTGGTTAGACTTATGTTGTATTTAACGAATTAGTTATAATTTGTGTGTTTTTTTTTTTTTTAGATTTTTTATGTTGTTTTTTAATGGCATTATAAATGATAATTTATTGTAGAATTTGTATATTTAAATACGTACTACAATTTTATAGCTGATCATAATTGTGCCCCCGTATGAAAACGAAATGCCCCCCATTGAAGATTTTCTGGCGACGGCCCTTGTGTTTCGCGGACATCTCTGCCTCGACCTGAGCGTTTACCGTCTGCTGATCAGCAGCGATCTCTATAGGCTACCATGGGACGGACAGAACCATGCAGCAAATGGGAGGAGGGGTGTGTGATTTGACAGGAGAGGCAGAAAGAAAGAAGCCAAAACTATACATTTATAGTTTCTATTATATTACTACTAATACTGTTATTACTAATAAAGCAAATCTCTGTGAGCCCCCCCCCATAAATAATGATAAATAATATCATATAAATTCGTCCCCGCACTTTTTCGGGCAAGTGTGTTATAGAGGCTTTCAAGGGCCGGTGTGAATAAATATAGATTTAAATTCAAAGAGACAGGATAGTCTGTGCATGACCTGTTGTTTTATTTATACCCAGAATGACGCTGTATGAACATCACAGATGCGCAGAAAGTCATACAAGGAAATCCCTAATATGGTCAAAAGCATCCAAAAGTAGGGCTGGGCGATATATATCGATCAATAAATTCATGTGCATCTTGTCAGTAAAGCCATTTTTTATTAGCAGTAAATCTCCATCACTTGTTTTCAAATGGAGCGCCAGTTAATACACAGTGCCATAGATCACTGAAAAGCTACCCCAATGAATCACCCGCGAAACTGAACCCTATATTGCATAGCTTGTCAGTGATCTACGGCTCTGTGTATTAACTGGCGCACCATTTGAAAACAGGTGATGGAGATTTACCGCTAATCAAAGAACAGGCTTCACTGATGAGATGCGCATAATATCGATCGATATTAGCCCTATCCAAAAGCCTCCAGCTATGGCTCTATGAAAATAGTTTTTTTCACAGAAAAACAGAAATGTTTGGAAACATGAAGACATTAAACACACAATTGCAACAATATATAGTTTATTTGTGTTTTTCAAGTAATATTCAGGTAATACAAATGCACGCAGTGATCTACAAATGCACTAGAAGAGATTCACAAATGAATGCTAGGCAAAGTTGTTTGTGACATAAAAATATATTTGTAAATATATTTTTTATGTTTTATAAAAAGATTTGAGAGTAAAAAGACACATACCAAGTCCTCACGGGGGACATCGTTATAATTATACTAATAAAATACTAGGCCTAATAAAAAGCAATAATACCAGTCAAAAGGCATACACAACAGGGTTTTCATCCAACTTTTGACCATGTTGATCATTTATAAACTCATTACTTTGTGCTTCATAAGGTTACAAACTTACAAGGTTACAAAAATAAAGGGAAAAAGTTCTCATATATTCTTACTCAGTCTCAAAACAATTGCATTTTTGCAAGAGGTACACACTGCTCATGCTAGACAGTGGCTGGAGGTAGACCTGTGTTTGCAATACTTCGGTTTAACTTTTTCTGAGGGAAACTAATGCTGCGTTCGATTTGTTATCGGCGGAAAGAAAATACGCAAGTGATTTTGGTTCATTTTCCGTGCGTTAAAGATCCCATAAAGACGCGTATACGCTGGCAGCTCGTTCTCTCATCTCTACGTCATTACAGTTTGCACAAATATTTCCTCGTGAACCTTCATCTGCTATCAAAATAGGCTACCCAGTAAAAGAGTCGCACGATGACGTGCGTCTTCACTCTGACACACGGTATTGGTTTTTACGGTATTATTTACGGTATTTGTCCTGCCAGTTGTTTACACAAGGCTCGTTACAGGACTGATCCCGACTATTCCTATAGATCCCCATCCTGTGAATGACGATTTCCAGAAATGTGTTCTTCATTGATACATGTGGTGATAATCTAACAGCAATAATAATAATAATAATAATAATAACAGTGAACAACAATAATACGCTTACATTTGTCTTGTGCGTTATCGGACAGAACTACAACACGTATTTCACGAAGTGCACATTTTAGAACATAATGTGGAACTTTGCAGTCACAGTCAGAACTGTTCAAGTCAAGCAGCTTGAAGTATAGCCTACCAGAGTAGTCTGGACGGTTTAAAAGATGTTCTGATGCAGCACAGCATCATATAGCCTACATTCAATTTTGATTTTTAATTAACTGTTCATTCAACTGTTCTCTTATTTCAGTTACAGTTATATTTAAAAGTCTTCTATTTATCTCTCACCACGTGTAATCCACGTTGTGAGATCTGAGTCACTTTTTTAGACTTTTTATTGTGTAACTTATACTTAGGCCATCTTGCCATCGCAATCACTTAAATAAAATAGATGAATAAATATACATTTCACCAACATAAAAGATGGTAAATTGATTTTAAACTGAACCAAGGGTTGTGTTAAGGAAAAATTAATTGATGACTGCACTAAATATTATTTTACTGTGATACTTTGAGCTCGGACATATTAAAATAACATGACTAATAATAAAAGCGAAGAAAAAATACAGCTGTTTGGGCGGCTTTAAAAAATGTTTTATTTTTTTCAAAGCAGCCCAAATTTGGTCTACCTGCCCAATGCGTTGTTCTCCTGTCCAAGACTATCAAAAGAAGCCCAATTGGGTGGCAACCCTCCCAATCTGGCAACACTGCCCGGGATGTGTTTGCGTTCACACAGAATGCACTCTGGCAACTTCATGGCAATAAACGCTTTGTGTGAAAGGGGACTATAATATAGAAAGAGTCTTTTTAAAGGGTAGACATTCCCATGAAATGCTATCGTAGAACTTTTTGCGGTATCCCGGCTGACATCCACAGACTGTGTTGTTTTGGGGTGTACATGGTGAAATCACCACCGCATCTGTCAAGAAAAAAGAAAAGGTAAGAGTGAACATCTCAACAAACTTGAGTTCATTACAGTTCATAACAGAAGCCATAAAAGGAAAATTAAACTGTAGCATATCAAAGGCCTGCTTACTCCGCTTTGTGCATCTCTCACATCTGAAGCAATTTGGGAAATAGTTCATCTTGTCTAGATATGTCCCTTCCGAACATCTCTCACATTGAGATGGCACATCATCAAAGCATTTCCTTGTCAGCTTATACCCTAAGGAATAAATACATGACATGTGAGGAGATTAATCAGTCTGCTTCTTAAAAAACTTGTTCCAAAAGTATTGTTTCAAAAGGTGGTGTACCTGGAGCACATTTGTCACAGCAGATGCCGCTCCCGTTGTTCCCGTCGTTCCTGTTGTTCCCGCCGTTCAAGTAGTATTCATTTTTGGAACAATCCTTTCTGCTGCTTACGCTGCGCTGCCCCGTCACAGCGCCTACGATCTGTGGTTAAAGTTCAGGCTGTTGAACTTATGACTTGGTATTGCTTAACTGGATGATGTCATTACTGGGCTAACCCTTGAAACTGTAGTTTAACCTCTTGTTTGTATGATTAATAACAGAATCATTCACATATTTGTGTAATGTAAAATCTTTCCAATGACTCACCAATAATAACAAAACGCATGGCAGGGGTTTCCTCATACATTGTCCTTGGATGCAAAACATTGTCCTTATAATGTGTGCAAAAATCCCTTCTGGAAAAAGAAGAATATTTAATATAGTAGCATGTATATTTCAGAAGATACCTGGATAATTGAAATTCTGAAAGAATAAAGACCAGTTAAATATGATTTTCATTTTCATACAAAATATACAAGACACATATTCAGATTGTACATAGTACAAATGTTTAAAACACACATCTAGAATTATAAATTTTTTATACGGTTAAATGTTACATTTTCTGTGAGATGTAGTTGTATATAACTGTATCTCAATATAATAGGAATATATTTGCAGAACTACAAAACTGACATAAAGAAAAACACTTTTACCTCTGTCCACCAGGATCTAATGTAGAGTCTCTTTTGTGCTCCTAGTGTTTCTGTCAAACTAAAAGAACGAATGGAATGGAAGTCCTTACAGGTTTTCTTATATAAGACGACAGTATTAGTCATCTTTTCACTTACTAATCCCACAACTATAAATTTCGCAATAACAAAACAAAACCAGTCCAGTCAGATCTAGTCATCACTAGCGTGGAACTCAGTGGGAAAATACCCTGCTGTTAAAAATGAGGAATTTAGTGTCTCGGCTCTAGTAATATACACATCCGGTGAAATACGTCCTGTTTTTATTTGACCTGAATTGCGTATAATGAAAACTAAGGCATGAGCCATCAAAAATGGTAAACCTTGTGATGTTCAATATTGTACCACATTGTTGCAGAACAAAGAATATTTCAATGAAGAACATGATACATGGCTGATCAATTACCAACTAATTAAATACCAATCGCTAAATTACTAAAGATATATAAATCAAGAGGTCATTTTTAATTTAGTTGTTCTTAATATGTTACTAATGTTGTGTATTGTCTTGTATGTGGTGTAAATACAAAAAATCTTATGCTGCAAAACAAATTGCCCCTAAGGGGGACAATAAAGTTTTTATAATTGCAATATATATGATTTTCTTCTTTGACCCCATTGATGGTTACTGGTAATGGCCTCAGAAGTTCCTGATGAGATTCCCAAAAATGCCATACATTTTCAATTCAGATTTTTTTTTATAAATTTCGGAAGGGAATGTACTGAATAAGCCATAAACGAACTGTCACTTATTACAGTAAACTAAAGGGAAGTTGATCTCTTGGTGATACCACACAACTTCCTGCTCAGAAATTATGACTTTTTTTTGTCAAGGCTTATTGGTTTAAATTCAAATTATAGGTAAATACTCATTTGTTTTAAACTAAAGCCAGATTTTGAGACATTGTGGATCATTGGACTCCATATTTTTCATGAAAATGTCAAAATTCATAATCAAATGTCTTCCCTTCATTGTGTAAATGAGTTCTTCACTGATAATGATGGACGAATCACATGTACCTGCATCTTTTCATTTATTTGTGGACCTCAAACTCACTTCATTCTTTATTTTACTGTTCAATCAAAATAGTAACATAGCTTATTAACTGACATTCTCTCCATTATCAAACATCAAATCGTGTTTTTACCATTGTGGCTTTGTATTGTGAAAGGTGCTATTAAAAAAAATTAACATCACAATGAAATGACAAGATTTAGTGTGATAAGTATAATTAAAATATAATTTTAGTATTTACTAATTTACCATTTTATAATGTAACAGGGTTGAGTTTTTAAATTACATGATGCTGAGCAAATTATGAAGACAAATTTAATTTTTTTTTGGCTGAAATATCTTTTTACACACATCAGTCATCTTCTTACTTTAAAATGGTACATTACTTGCTTGTTTCTGAAGTATTCTGTTTGCTAACTGCATGATGTCACTTCTGGTTTTATATATATATATATATATTAGTGGTGTCAGTCGATTAAAAAAAATTAACTAATTAATCGCACATTTTACCTGAAATTAATCGCGATTAATTCTACCTGACATTAAAGTTTTTAATTATACTTTTATATTGCAATAATTTCACTTTAATGCTTCAAATTAATGTAGAAACAACATAAAGAACATATATTTTTAATATTTGTTTAACGCCATCTTGTTTTAGGACTGAAGGCAAATATCACTGATTGATTTCCCCCCCCTAATACTTAACCATTGAATATATATATATATATATATATATATATGTATATATATAGCCTATATAATCATTCAACATTACAGTATCATTAAGAGCTATCACTTTAACATTTATTAGACTTTTAAAAAAATAACTAATAATAAAAATTTAAGTGAACTTGAAACAATCTTCACACAAACCCATTATAATAAATGTCATATATATATAGTAGCTACCTATGCCCTTCAGCAAGAAAATATAGCCTAAATTATATCAAATTCTAAATTATATAAAGATAAAACTTTATTGTAGTTATTAATTTCCTCTTTTTAATTTTGTTCCTTAATTAACAGACATCACAGCAACTGGTTATAAGGATATTTTGGCTGCTGTTACTATAAAGGTTGTCACTGCTGAACTTGATCTGACACTGCATTGACCTATAAATAATAAATTCTTACACGCACAGTTAAAGGCAGCTTTAATCGTTTTTTTTTTTTTTTTTTTTGTGAATTCATGTTTTACCTGACGATATAACTACGACTTTGCATGCTCGCAGTTTCATTTGGGTTTAATATAGCCTAATACAGCACGCGTCGGCACATTTGCGCGTGAACTTCAAGAGCGCGCGCTACAAGCAGAGTATATAGGCTGACAGGACAATTAAATTCGTTTTTACCGACATATGGCCTGACAGCATCTCATCTGACCGCAGTTCACTAACGTTTTACTTAAGCTCCCCGTCACCGGTACCGCTTCCGCGGTCGTTTGACTCGCGTCTGGTGCTGAAGTAAAGTTGGAGCGCGCATCTGAAAAGTCTCCAGTTTGATGTGTTCGTAAAGACGCTCTGCGTATTTAAATAAAAGCATTTCATAAGCAGTTGTGAGTGGGGTGGCCCCGCCCATGCGTTAATTGCGTTAAATATTTTGAACGCATTAAAATGAAAAAATTAATCTCCTGCGTTAACGCGCTAATTTTGACACCACTAATATATATATATATATATATATATATATATATATATATATATATATATATATATATATATATATATAAATGCAAGA
Organism: Cirrhinus molitorella; assembly: GCA_033026305.1. NCBI lineage: Eukaryota > Metazoa > Chordata > Actinopteri > Cypriniformes > Cyprinidae > Cirrhinus > Cirrhinus molitorella. The sequence goes on along the minus strand of CM065123.1, from coordinate 21,769,690 downwards.
ACTTAAACTCCCTTTGTACCCCTTGAGGAGTTACCTTACTAAATTCTGTAAAACTTGCCAATCTAGTAAAGTAAGTAGCAAACAAGACAGACTAGTAACGGTGACCTATGGAAAGAAACAGTGCAGTGCAAAGGTGGATTAATCACATTATCTCTGTACACCCATTTGGGCTTGACTCTGTTTGTTTTCCATGACCATGCCAAAATAGTAATTACTAAACCAGAATTATAATAACATAATGCATCATCTGGGTTAACTATTGCATCTAGATGTCATAAAAATTGTTGCTTTATGCAATATGTGTATTCTTTGTGAAATTATCTTATGACTGTTGCATTAACATATCTGTAGATTCTGTAGAACTGCATGGTTTTCGAAATGGATAACTAGTAAAATGAATTATTGAGTTACTGTGTGTGTGTGTGTGTGTGTGTGTGAGAGAGAGAGTAATTTGTGAAGAGAGCAAAAATTCATCTGTCAGTAAACATCCGAAGGAGGCAGAAAGTATTTTACATTAAAGTATGCCACGTGGGACTGTAAACAGAGACCTTATTATGGTAGAGACTAGCAAAATACTGTAATTTACACTGAAACTACAGTATATGAGTCATATGGTACAGTCAGACCATTTACTGTAATGATAACAAACTGTATTTGCTTAACTCCCTATGGTTTTGTCAACTTCATCATGCCTTTTGATAACACACTGGACCAGTCCCAGCACCAGGATATGTGACCCGCGCCAGAATTATTATAGTCAATGCAATTACATCAGAAGTAACTGTATCTAAATATTAAATTTGATAATAAAATAGGAGTAATCCCTTACTTTACTTTTTCAAGGGAAAAGCAATTAAATTACAGTAGTAATGCATTACAGACTATATATAGACTATATATTGCCAACTTCTGGGATTCTGTGATATTTAGCAATGCTATCTCATGAACGTATTTTATGTACGTATAATCTGTACATATTTTACGATGTAGCTTTGTACGTTTTCTGTGGAGGGTAGGTTTAGGTCATTCATATGAATTTCAGTGAATTTACCAGCCACCTTGTAAAATATATACGAATTGCTGTGAAATCGGGTTGAATATTTCAGCTTTGAATTTTTTTTTAACTACATATGTGACCCTGGACCACACATCGAATGGGTCAAAATTATTGAATTTTCTTTTATGGCACAAATCATTAGGATATTAAATAAAAGTCATGTTCCATTAAGATATTTTGTACATTTCCTACCGTAAATATATCAAAATGTCATTTTTAATTAGTAATATGCATTGCTAAGAACTTCATTTGGACAGCTTTAAAGGTGATTTTCTCAATATTTAGATTTTTTGCATCCTCATTTCAGATTTTCATATAGCTATATCACTGCCAAATACTGTCCTATCCTAACAAACCATACATCAACTGAAAGCTTATTCAGGGAAACGTAGCTTACAATTTTTATTTTCAGTTTTGTTTCTCATATTATTACTCATCTCATATCACCTACATATTATTGCACTTTTGTTGGTTTTGTTTGCTTCTATTGCCCTCATTTGTAAGTCACTTTTCGATAAAAGCGTCTTCTAAATGTCTCCTCATGCTGTTCCAAACACATAAAACCTTCTTTAATCTTCAGAACATAAATTAAGATATTTTTGATGAGTTTACTGACCCTCCATAGACAGGAAGGGTACTACCACGTTCCAGAAAGGTACTACCAAGGGCTAGAAAGGTAGTAAGGACATTGTTAAAATAATCCATGTGACATCAGAGGTTCAACATCATTTTATAAAGCTACGAGAATAAAAAATTAGGACTATATGAAATAATGGCAGAACTTTCATTTTGGTTCAACTATCCTAATACTAATTTGTTAAAATTATTGATAAATGAAGTGAATAACACAACCCTGTCACAAGTTTCTCATATATACATATATGTGACATGGCTGAGTGTTATGAGGTTGCGTTTTTTGATGAGAGTAGACCATATATGGCAGCAATAAAGTAAAAACATTGTATTTACTTATGGATTAAAATAAAATTTAGAAAAATAGTAATTTTCTATCTTAATTTTAAGAGATGGGGAGTCGTTAAACTACACAGTACCCCTATAATATGCCTGAGATTGCCTTAGGACTATAATATGAATAAAAAGAATAATACTATACTTACCATCTTCTGCACCACTATTAAAGAGACCTAAATGATGTAATTTCTGGTAAAGTTCTGAGTTCTGAAATGGCCAGCAATGAGTCCAGATCTGAATCCCATAGGACACCTGTGGAGAGATCTCAAAACAGCAGCAGTTTGCAAATAGAGAGTGGTATAAAATTCCAGTAGAGAGGTGTAAAAAACTCATTCATGGTTACAGGAAGCGATTGATTTCAGTTCTTTTTTTTCAAAGGGGCTGCTCAGATTTGACTTTTCTTTCCTGTTAGTTTGTGTTTTTCCAATGCAAACAAAATAAATAAATAAATAAACATGCAACAATTTTCTGAGAGAAGAGTTGCATTTTCTGACAGACTTGCAAGGGTGCCGATATTTTTGGCATGACTGTATATAGTACATAAAAAAAAAAAAAAAAAAAGAAGTATTATTTATTTATTTATTTTTTAGATTTAGACGCAAAAACAGAAACAGACTAAATGAGGTTGGTTTAAAAAAGGATTTTATACAGAACTTGTTATAAAACAAACATTTACCTACTTCTCATCTGATGTGTCGCTCTTTACAATTTACTGGCAAAAAAAATAAATATTTATGATAGTGCTGTCAAACGATTAATCGCGATTAATCGCATCCAAAATAAATGTTTACATACTATATATTTGTGTACTGTGTATATTTATTATGTATATATAAATACACACACATGCATGTATATTGAGGAAAAATATTTTAGATTCATATCTAAAATATTAATATTTATTTATGATCTATAAATATATATACATATAAATATTTTGTTATTATATATACATGTATGTGTGTGTATTTATATGTACATAATAAATATACAAAGTAAACACACATCTAGTATGTAAACACAAACTTTTATTTTGGATGCGATTAATCACGATTAATCGTTTGTCAGCCCTAATTTACGATAATTTTCACATTTTTATGGGACTGATAGACAAACTGTGTGTCCATGGTGTCTTTACTTTTGTAACAATTTGTATGTTTAAATAAAACCACAATTTTCTTGTCATATCAGGTGGTAATCAGCAAGAAATGCCTTTAATCTAAATTGTCTTCCATTCTTTTTCTCATAAAATATTATTGACAAGGCTAGGAATAGTGTGACGAGGTAGTGTAGTGTAGTGTAACACAGTTGTAGTGAGACATCGTCTTCAATTTTATTTTTCAGTTTTGTTTCTCTCATATTATTACTCGTATCAATTAATATTCTTGCTCTTTTGATTGCTTCAGTGTCCTCATTTAATTCTTAACAGTAAATCTAAATGACTCAATATAATGTAAATGTAATATTGTGCACTTCTTTCTGGGTAAGCATATCTGGATGTCTTTCTGCTGCTGAGTATCGAAACCATGACTATATCATTTTTTTGTCACAAGTTTTCAAACATTGAGAAATATACATATATGTGACTTGAATGTGATGGGGTTGTGGTTTATTGATCAAATTGTCAGCTGTTCCTTGTGTCGTGTAAAATAAAATTGTGAAAAATAGTCATCTTAATTTTATGATACCATCTTCTGCACCACTATTAAGGAGACCTGAATGATGTCATTTCTGGTAAATGGTATGGGTGTAGTCTACAAAATAAAATTATAGGTCTATAATGATAAGTGTGACAGGGTTGAGTTTAGACTGATGGCCATAACTATATAGTATTTTTCACAAGAAGGAATGCAAATAAATACTTACGTTATTGCCAAAAAGTATAGACACTGGGCGCATTTTGTCTTGTCATTGAGATAGAAATATAGAAATAAGACATTATTTTATGTTAACAATTATTTCAATACAATAAATTATGTACTAATACATTTATAGGCTACGTTATAATAGGCACACCAAACTATTGTAAAAAGCTTATTTTGGCGAACGTCCTTTTTAAAATGTCTGTGAGACTAAAATATTACCGAATTGCAGACATTACACACATTACTACTGTACATCTTGTGACTTAAAAAAATACCTCAAGGCTTTTATTTTGAACGTGCAGATTTGAAGGTGCCGTAATAGTCCCTTCCTTCACGTTGTTTTTAGCGTTGCTGCTGAGGGTGATTTAATTGTTATTGTTAGCAGGCTGATATTTCAGCATAACTACGCAAACAGATGAAAGTGCATTGAGACACTCCTCAACTACGTGACAGGGAAGCACGTTCACAAGTAAGCAACGGTTTGTACGTGTTTTGTGTCATCACGTGACAGAAACACCTTTATTTGGGTACATTCTGTCTGGAACGGTCGAAAGATTAGCCAGTTTGCTAGTCATCTCAGTGCAAATAAACAAATGGTTTATTATCCCTTCACACCAACCCCTGAATAGTCTGATTAATATTTTTGATTTGTAAGATTTTAAGTAACGTTACAGCTCATTTTATAACATGCGGTGTGTTTGGTATAAATGTTTTGGTTGTGAATGACTGGTGTTAGGGTGATTGTAAGATAGTGACCGTCAGTTTGACTGTTTTACTATTGTACGAGACTGTTGTGTACGAGAGAAGACGTGGATGCTAGTCATCTGACAACCGGTTTGATAATATTATTTATTTTATGTACATTTTGTGACGTGTCGCCGCATGCGCATCTGTATTAGATGCTCGACAGAGAAATAAATCAGATGTTGTGAGTATTTTGGGGTGAGTGACAGCCGCTCTCTGTGTCTCAAACCAGAACAAATCTGACAAAGCGGAAATATGAATGATGCGGATTCAGCCACAAGGAAGCATGCGAGTTCCCGAGAGCTACAGAGTGAGTGCACGCGCTCTAAGCACAGTTATAAATATTCTGGGGAGTTTATCGACACCTGTGAATTTCCCAGAAAAATAATCTGCCTCTTACGTGCGTCTGCGTCTTTAATCGTCTTTTCTCAGCTCCCAAGAATGAAGATGCTTACGAAATCTCCATTCCTTTTGAGGACAACAACTTTGATCAGCAGGGAGGTTTTTACAACCAGAGTGACCAGAACTTTGAAAGTCAGTTCAGTTTATTGTCATACTTTTCATTGTTTGTGTGTTTTAGCGAATGTTAAAGGTTTAGTTCACCCAAAAATAAAATTCTGTCAATTACTCATGTTTGCGATGTTCCAAACTCAAAAAGACCCGCTAACACAAAGAAGGATACCTTAATAACAGAGCTGGGTGCCTTACTTACAATATGTAAATCCGTTACTGATTCCAAATTACATGACAAAAATTGCAGTCAGTAACGTAATCCATTACATTACACATTTTAGGTAATATAATCAGATTACTTTTGACCTAACTCTTTTATCACATTGATTTAAACAGAATAATCTTGTACCATAATGATGTAAAAAATACAAAAAGTAAGAAAATATATTCCTTTCATTGTAACTGCCAACATGAAGTGCATTAAACATTATATTACATCAAGGTTTCCTAAATTAGGGTTAATAAAGGAACTGCAGGCGTGTTCTGAGTTTCTAATTAAATCATAAAAATGTCAAATGAAGATAAATCACTTTTAAATAACAATCAAAATAATTAACTAAAAAACAAGAAATATTTTGTTTACCTGTACACCATATGACTATTAACCAATGTCAGAGAACCGTGAACATGCAAATGTGATACTAACATCTCAGGGGTACTTTAGGAGTCATTAATTATGATTTCACTGTTTTGACTTTAGTTAGTGTGTAATGTTTATGCTCAAACAGCAACAACATCTGCAAAGTTACGATGCTCAGAGTGCAATGCAAAGGGAGATATTGTCCTTCACAGAATTGCTGATTGACCTCCCCTTTAAAGTAAATATATTAGCTGAAAGAGTTTCATATGACAACAAATTCTGAGAATGTCTACAAATAAGCAATAAGGGTTACACTTTACCTGAAGGGGTGTGCAAGACTGACATGACACCTTTATGATCATGACATGACACATGTCATGAATATGAAGGTTTTATGCATGTTTATGACAACTGTCATTAAGTGTCATTTCACTCAGTTATGTAGTTTTTGTAGATGACATTGTTTGAGATGTCTTTGTTGTGGGCTAGGGTAAGATGATGAATAATATGTAATCATGTAGTCAATAAAAAAGTAACTGTAGTCTAATTACGAGTATTTTAAAATTTAACTTACTCTAATAACAAGTAACTTAATTTTTGGAATCTGATTACATCATCCTGACTACAATCAGTTACTATGCAGCTCTGCTTAATAACTACATTAGCATCCACACCAACAGACAATAAGGGCTTGAATTAAAACAATTATCCACCTTATTCTTTAATGCGAAAGTAAGCATATGGGTAAGATATCCAGTTCATTAATCATTACAGGGAAATAAAGAGAAGAATAACAACGTGCAGTAAATGGTAAAACTGTTTGCGCTACCAACCAGTGTGTATATAATTAAGATGATACATTAAAATAATTTGGTAAGAACACAATGTGCAATATCAAGATGCAAAACAAGCTGTTTTGTACAGCTAAAAATAGCTGGGCACGAATGAGACCGGAAGCCAGACCCATAAAATTTACAATTGCCCACACTTACCAGAAAAATAATTCTAAAAATAAAAAATAAAACTAATTATACGCCCCTAGTTCTTGCGCATTAAGAATGCATAGTTGAGCTTCCATGTTTACCATATGTGACCCTGGACCACAAAACCAGTCATAAGGGTCCATTTTTGAAAATTGAGATTAATATACCATCTGAAATCGGAATAAATAAGCTTTCCATTGATTTACTGTTTGTTAGGATAGGACAATATTTGGCCGAGATACAACTATTTGAAAATCTGGAATCTGAGGGTGCAAAAAATAAAAAATATTGAGAAAATCGCCTTTAAAGTTGTCCAAATTAAGTTCTAGCAATGCATAATACTTCTTAAAAATATATGTTTTGATACATTTACAGTAGGAAATGTACAAAATATCTTCATGGAACATGATCTTTACTTGATATTCTAATGATTTTTGGCATAAAAGAAAAATCAATAATATTTTTGGCTATTGCTATAAATATACCCCAGCGACTTATGACTGGTTTTGTGGTTCAGGGTCACATATTTGATGTGCTCTGTGTATGTGCTTAAAAGCTTAAATTATTCTTTATTTAAAAAAGTTGTGTCCCTTGGATTTCTAAGACTTGTTTCCTGCTTGACTTTTGTGATACGTACTTTTTTGCGCCCTGAAGTTTCGAATTTTTTTTTTTTTTGTAGTGGATGTGCAAAATGATCAGAGAATATTAAAAATATGTAACCCTGGAACACAAAGCCTGTCTAAAGTAGCACGGGTATATTTGTAGCAAGAACCAAAAATACATTGTGTGAGTCAAAATTATCTATTTTTCTTTTATGTTTAGAATATTAAGTGAAGATCATGTTCCATGAAGATATTTTGTAAAATTCCTACCGTAAATATGCAAAAACTTAATTTTTGATAAGTAATATTCATTGCTAAGAACTTCATTTGGACAACTTTAAAGGCGATTTTTCTCAATATTTGGATTCCAGATTTTCAAATAGTTGCATCTAACAAACCATACATAAATGGAAAGCTTATAGCTTATGTATTTACAGAATCCGTTACCATTTTTGGGTGAACTATCCTTGTAAGCATTATTTATGTCAACATGTGTTGATATTTGCTTGTGTTCTAATACAGGTAGTGATCCGCCAGCACCGAGCAGCTCGTACCTGTTGATCACTAACTTGCGCACACAACTGCAGATCTCACTGGAGAAAAATTCATGGCTGCAGAAACGCATCGAGGACCTGGAGGAGGAGAGAGACTTCCTGCGCTGCCAGCTCGATCGGTTCATCTTCTCAACAAAAAGTCAGGAAAGCAACGGTGAGATGAGGACAGAAGAGACAGAGAGTGAGCGAACACTGATAATAAAGGATATTTAGTGACACAAGAAAAACAAGAAAAAAGTTAGTAGATCCGGTCAAAGGTCATTTGAGAAATAGAGGAATGTTTGGGAGAACCCATGTCATGTTTCATCTTAGTTTGTGCCTTTTCCCATAAATGCTGTTTCATTTACTTAGTTTCATCAATTAGTCATGCATACATGCATTGTGAAGTGAAAGACTTCTTATATGGGCAAATTCAGTAAACAATCTATTTCCAATCTACAATCCAGCTACTTATATCATGCTCCATTTCTATGCATATTAAGTGCATTATGAACTATGCAGTCCACATTTTTATTTTAAAATATGTATGTTCTCGTACAGTTTCTTATGATCATGGCTGCAGTAAATCGTCATATTATGCGGAACTCATGCTGGGTATTAATACAGATTTTCCAAAGACTGACAGGAAGACAAAAACTGAATTTCAGTTTTCCTTGCAGGTAATGATTCCAGGAGCTTTTCTTGGAGAAGGAGACGAGAAAATGATCGGGGTAAATTGATATTACTTTTTACATTTTTACATTAGACTCATGTGATGTACACTGCCATTCGAAAGTTTTGGGTCAGTAAGATATTTTTACATTTTTAAAAGAAGTTTCTTATGCTCATCAAGGCTGCATTTATTTGATCAAAAATATAAAAAAAACTGTAATATTGTGAAATATTCTTGCAATTTTAATGTACTTTAAAATATAATTTGTTTCTGATGCAAGCAAAATTTTCTTCAGTTATTACCCCAGTCTTCAGTGTCACATGATCCTTCAGAAATCATTCTGATATGCTGATTTATCAATGTTGAAAACAGCTTAATATTTTTTTTTTAGAACCTGTGAAACTTTTTTCAGGATTCTTTTATAAATAAATAAAAAGAACAGCATTTATTTAAAATAGAAATCTTTATTAACAGTATACACAGGTGGTATTTATTTATTTATTTTTTGATAGAAATTAATACTTTTATTCAGCAAAGATGAAAAAAAAAGTGATAGTAAAGTATCACACAGTTTCCAAAAAAATAAAATAAAAATAAAATAAGGAGATGTTTCCAACATTGATAATAAATCAGCATATTAGAGTGATTTCTGAAGGATCATGTGACACTGAAGACTGGAATAATGGTCACAGAAATGAATTATATTTTAAAGTATATTAAATACAATAATTTTACAATATTAATGGTTTCTTCCGTATTTTTGATCAAATAAATGCAGCCTTGATGGACAAAAGAGATTTCTTCACAAACATTAAAAAAATAATAATATTAATTATATAAATAATAATATTAATATTTATGAATTAGCACTTATTTTTTCATTTTCAGCTTTCATTTGAGTTAAATTTGTAGAAATTCTGATGTTTTTTAAAATGTACTTTTAATTTTAATTTGTTTATTTCTAATTAGTAATTTTTGTGTTTTAACCTATACTTGTTTCTGTTAAATGTCAAGGCAAGTTTTTTATCTAATATTTACATTTTTGTTTTATTTCAGTTAATTAAATGTTTGATCGCTTGATTTTTGTAATGGTAAAATAACCCTGTGCAGAACATTACAAAAATCCTAACTAAAACATCATACTTAAAGATTCCAGCCAAAGTCTGTGCTATGTTGTTTAAATATGATAAGGGTGAGAGTCCTTGATATGCAATATAAACTTAGCGACACTGTTAAGACTGTCTTAAGATTTAGTTTGACCAACTAGTAGTTACCCAAGCTTAAAGTGTCACATTTCATAATCAGGTTAGACCCATCAATAGTTTATACAACCTACTTAAAAAGATATGACCAGTCTAAAAAATATATTAGGTGATCAACCTTTAAGACTTATCTATGCCAAAGAATGAACTTTAATCATTAACGTTTCAGATCAACAAGTGGAGAGCCAGCGTGCAGCCAACCGTCAGTCATTCCAGCAGAGGCCAACTCAACAGACTTCAGCCAATTCCAAGGCACTAAGCTCTGTTCCTGGTCCAGTCAGTGCTCAGATAAATTCCATGTATGGATCTCCCCACCCTCAGCCTCTTTTGCAGGGCCACGGTGGAGGCAGCACCAGCAGCAGCTGTAGTAGCAACAACAGGTCCCTCAATGAACTGCAAGGTGGGTCTGAAAAGTTTTTTTTTTTTTTTTAACATACAGTCTAGTCCAAAAGTGTTGGCACCCTTGCAATTCTGTCAGAAAATTGTTGCAGTTGCACATGTTTAATTTTTTTGTTTGCATTGGAACAACACAAAAAAAACAGAAAAGAAAAGTCAAATCTGATACAATTCCACACAGAACCCAAAAAATGCACTGGACAAAAATAACGTTTTTTTTGACTATTATTTAACTTATCCAAGCACTTTGTTTGTAACCATTTTAAGTGCTTTTTGAAGTGTGTTTGGAAGACCCATGACCTCTGGTGGAGATGCAGCTTTCTGACACTGTCCACTACGTTTCGCCCCAAAATTCTTTGGTAATCATCAGATTTCATGATACCGTTCACACAGTCAAGGCATCCAGTGCCAGAAGCAGCAAAGCAACCCCAAAACATCTTTGAACCTCCACCATGTTTGACTGTAGGGACTGTTCTAATTTAATATTCTTTTTTCTGATTCTTTTTCGGTGTCTTGATGTCCTTTACCAAAAAGCTCTACTTTTCTCTCATCTGTCCACAGTATGTTCTCCCAGAAGCATTGTGGTTTTGTCACATAAGTTTTGGCAAACTTCAGTCTTGCTTTCTTATGCCTTTGTGTCAGCAGTGGTGTCCCTTTTCATTCAGATGGCAACAGATGCGAGCTGACACTGTTGTACCCTTTGTCTGCAGATCAGCTTGAATTTGTTTGGAAGTTAATCTGGGATCTTTATCCACCATTTGAACAATCCTTCGTTGTAATTTTTCATGAATTTTGCTCTTCCGTCCACTTCGAGGTTAGCTACAGTGCCATGGGCTGTAAACCTCTTGATGAGTTTGACCATGTTTTTCAACATTTTTTTTCTCTCAAATCCACAGACAGCTCTCCTTTTTTTCCCTCCATGCTTAGTGTGACACAACACAAAGGTTGAGTCAACTTTTTGCCATTTTAACTGGCTGCAAATGTGATTACTATATTGCCCACATCTATTACTTGCCACAGGTGTGTCTATATACAAAAAACAGGAGCATCACATGCTTGAAAAGCAGTTATTTCTTACAATTATGACATTTTTGGCTAACAGTATGTGCGCTACGTCGTCATTTTGGTTTAACTATTTAGTGTATGTCTACAACAAGCATATTTCATTTTTTTCATGCTGCCACAGAATCCCTCACTCTTCTGGGAGATGAAGATGAAGATGACTATCTTGAGGATAGCTACCTGGAGGAAGAGGAAATGATGTCAGGAGAGGATGTGATAACAGAAAACATGTCACTTCGGAATATCGGCACAGCTGGAAGACCCACCGGCAGTCATCCAGCTTTAAAAAGAAGGAGGGTTTTCCGAATCGCCAGAGGGAGAGAAAGACAGAGAGGTGAGTGTGACAGTTCATATGACAGGTGATTTTCTTCTCTTTTTGACAGCTTATTCATCTCTCCTTTTTGCTTTTTTTCTAGTGAAAGATGCAGCAGGAGTGTTGTTCCGCTATAAAAAGATTCTGGTAACATATCAGAGGTTAAAGAACATGTCCAAGGCCTTCCAGATCCACGGTGTAGATCGTAATACGGTGGCCTCTACCACACCCATCGCAGAGCTTCTGCTGGTGGCTCCAGAGAAGGTGGCTGAGGTGGGCGAGTTTGACCCATCTAAAGAAAAGCTTCTAGACTATGCCCGACGCTGTTATATCGCCCTCGACCCCCAGACTCTCAGCAAAGTGCAAGCTCTAAAGAAGAACAACCTCCTCCTTCCCATCTCATACAGGTATTAATACAAACATACATACAGAGATGCTTAGCAATCACTGTACCACTTCAATTCCTTTTTACTCTGTCACTTTTCCAGGCAGTGTTGCCAACTTAATGATTTTAGTGCTAGATTTAGTGACTTTCCAGACTACATTTGCTACTTTAAAATACAGTATCTGAGCACAAAGAGGCAAAAAAAAAAGCAGTATGTGAATATGCTAATTATGTATGACGTCATCTAGCAACATTCAGAAACTTTTTGAGGCTTTAGCTACTGTCCATTGAAAAAAGTTGGCAACAGTGTTTCCAGAACATTTTCCATAATCAGTCATTTTCCAAAATTAATAAGCTAAGCAGTTAAAGTTTATATGTACGGTTTCTTTATGTGTGCATCTGAAAAGATTAGGAGGCACTAATATTAAAGTTCTTGCCAACAGCGATAAGTTGGGAACTGGTGTTTTTCTCTGGAATTTTACAAATAAACAATACATTTATGCTATGAAAGATTGTATTTATTTAGAAATTATGCAAACCCCCAGAGACTGCAGTACTTTGCAAGCTTTTCTGAAGATCCTGGGGCCAGATTCACAAACATCTTCGTAGGAAATAAATTAAGCAAGTTCGTAAGAATGTTCTTAAGTGCAATTCTTGAAAAATTCTTAAGAAGTTCTCAAATATGTTCTTAAGAACATCTTCATTTTTTTCTTAAGAATAAAAAAATACATCTTTATCTGAGTGAATACATGGCTGAAGACACACTGATAACTTCGCACTTCAAGGATTGTCTTTTTGCGGTTTCTGCAGATTACCAGATTACCAGAATTCTGCAGATTAGATTACTATTTTCGTCACAACCGTGACTGGCGCTTGGCTTCACATTTTTAATGTGCCATGTTTTTAAACGGTTACTTTTAAAGAACCTGTCTCAAGCTGCAGCGATGTGTTTCATTCATTTTAGTGCTGTGTTTTTGCAGCTTCATCCGAATGAATGCTTCTGGTGCTACAGCAAACGCAACCTGCACATTCATATGCGCTAAATGCTGCCAAAGATTATGGCGAATTTACAGGCTAAATACTAGTGTTGTAGTCAAGACCACCTAAACCGAGACCAGAGTGTGTTGAGACCAAGACTTTAAGGGTTTGAGACCAAGACAAGACTAGAGCTATTATTTTTGTTGTCGACTAATCTATCAATTATTTTTTCGATTAGTCGACTAGTCTATGCTTACAGGTGAGATGCTTAAAATGTTGTTTTTACTCAGCAGATTAAAACATCTGCTTGAATTCATATCTGTAACGTTGGTGTGTAAATGCTACGCGATGGGTAGGATTAGGTCATTTTTGTTTTTATTTGGCGTACTATTTATATGCATTTTCATGAGACCGGGCTCGAATGAACAGCTGAAGTCACAACCGCATTCAGGAAACTAGAGAGATGGAATCATAACACCGGGAAGTTTTATCACAGTTGACACAGTTTTTAAATAAATGAGTCCAGTCGAGGCTTTTCCAATTCATCACACAGTCCACTAACAAGGACTTTAAATGCTTTGTTACCGAGTGGATTCTTTTCAAGAATTTGAATTCTTCTTAAATTTAGTCTTAAGAACAAGATAAGAAAAAGATAAGAATATTCTTAAGAATTTTTGGGAATACAAAATATTCTTAAAGGAAGACTCAAAAATTTTCAAAGCCACTAGAGTTAAACAGCTATACAACTTACATATGATCCTCAACAGTGGTGACAATAATTATTCATGCTGCAGAGCATGATGGGAGTTTTTACTGTGGTGTTACCCAGCATGCATTGCAGCATTTAGAATTTTGTTGATTGTCACCATTGTTGAGATTCATGTGCTGGTTCTTGATCTTTGTGTGTGACTAAATAGTACCAGAGTTCATTTTTTATTAACTTTACATATTCATTATAACAATTATGGCAATTCCTAGCATGTTGGTTTTTATAGGGTTGATTATACAAAACATATAAATTAAAAAACCTTAACATTTATAGTTAAATAAAAATGATGTGGTTATGCCAGCTAATGATGACCTCTCACAAAACAAATAGCTGCTCATTGTACATGTACAATGTGCATTGCTACAGAGAGATATCTAACAGAAGAAACAAAGACTCAAGAGTCCAACTAAATCAACCACTGATCTCAATGATGGTGGCATCATTTTGACCATTAAAACAGCATCTGTTCCTCTGTAATTCTCAATAACAGCAGGTGTTCATCACTAATGCACAATCACCATTTAATTAGTCACTGAATTATCTCATTAACTTTAACTCTTTGAGGACTTGGAATTTGACTTGAGACTTGCCTTGCTTGTGACTTGAAATAAATGACTTTGTCCCACCTAAAATATGGCAGGACTTTTACTTACTGACCGCTGGACTACCCACCTCTGCATATTAGTACCTTAGAGTAGTAAGTACCCTTAAGGTACTAATATGTACCTATTAGTTGTAAAAAAGGTACAAATATGTCCTTTTAAGGGTACTGCTCCAGCGACAAGCTCTTGTACCCCAAAAGGTACAATTCTGGCACCTTATTTTTCTGTGTGTATGCACGCAGTTGTTTGTTGTCTGACCTCCCCTCAGACGCCGTGCTGCAAATGGCGATCCTGCGCGCAATTCTCAAAACACCCACAAGATGGCGGCGTTCTGGTGAATCTGATATTACAAAACCGATATCCAATTTTGGCAAAATGCTTAAATATCTGGAAAAATATTGATAAATCGATGTATCGGTCGATCGCTAAACTAAATACATTAATCCTATGCATGTGCTGGAGTTCAGTAGCAAATATGGCAAAGTCAACAGAGCTCTCACAAAAGCTATAGAGAAGAAATAATTTTATTCTATTAGAAAGCTTTCCAAGATATTAAAAGTTCACAGAGGCACAGCAGAAAGTTTTATTCCTTAAGCTTAAAATGTGTTGTACCAGAAAACCTTTGAAGGTGTTGAATAAAAAAGCACAATATCATAAAATATTTGATCAAAGCAACTGAGAAAAACCTGCAATGCACAGCCAAAGACTTGCAAGATAACCGAATGAAAAGAGGAAAAACATTTTAATGCAGTGTATGAGAAGAACATTAGACAATGGCCTTTATGTTAAGACATCTTGTCGAATAACACTCTTGACCAAGAAGAACAAAAAGGCTGACTTGAACATGCTAAAATTCATTTTGATAGAATGTTTTATGGAGTGATGTGACCAAACTGGAACTTTTTGGATCCATGGATCTGCAGAATGTCTGGTACAAAAAAAAATAATAATAACAGGACTGGTGGGCCAGTGGAAATCATGAATGTATGAAAGACATCATGGATTTTTTTGTTAAGTATCAGGCCATTTTGGCAAGAATTGTAATGCCTTTGGTGCAAAGACTGAAGCTGATGATCAGTGGACTTTTTCCATTGATCTTAGATCCAAATCTACTTATGCTAGGTTCGGGGATCTGTTCAGTCTCCAGATTTAACTCTCATTGAAAATATTTGGATGCATTTGAAGAAAGCAGTGGCAATGTAAAACCCAAAGATTATTATTGATCTGAAAGCTTTTTCAGGCAAGGAATAGGCCAAGATTGCAGTAGAGAGGTGCTTCTAAGCACTTTCAAGCAGTGTAGTGCTGTCAAACGATTAATCGCGATTAATCACATCCAAAATAAGTTTATGTTTACATACTATATATTTGTGTACTGTGTATATTTATTATGTATATATAAATACACACACACATGCATGTATATATTAAGGAAAAATATTTATATCTAAAATATTTATATTATAATCTAAATTGTATACAGGTATAAATATATATACATATAAATATTTAGTTTTAATATATGCATGTATGTGTGTGTATTTATATGTACATAATATACAAAGTAAAAACACATAGTATGTTAACATAAACTTTTATTTTGGATGCGATTAATCACGATTAATCGTTTGACAGCCCTAAAGCAGTGTTAATTCGTGGTTTTAAAGAATAAAAGATTTTGCACCAGATTTGACTTTTGGGGGTTGAATAATTTTGAACAGGAATGTTTACTCCTTATGAAAGAGCTGTGTTTTATCAGTGGATTATAAACGATTTGGGTAAATCATCCATAATACCATTCTTACATAATCTGTTGCATTTGTTTCAATGTGGCAATTTAAATCAAAACTAATTTATGAGTAATTCAAAACTACACGTACACTTACATAAAGCACAAAATCTTGTATTGACAAACACTTCACACGCACACACAAAACTGACTGTTGGATTTTTTTTCTTTTTTTCAGGTTGAAAGGAACGGATAATCGATAATTGGAAGAATTAGTGGGGTGATTCTTATCCTGCTGTACGGTGAAACCCCTTCACTGTATTTTAATGTACCGTAGAACACACATCTCCCATCTCAACCCCCACGTTGTGCTGTTCAAATCCGCTGTACTCTGAACCGAGTCGACCATTACCTCTGTTCACTCACTCATAGAGCTGGACACTCAAAGCTGCGGGTGGGTTGCACAATTATGCTTTCAGGTTTGCCATTTTATGAGAACTTATTTCTCTAACTGATTTTACACCTTTCTTTCATAACGGACTTCTTAGTATTCTCTAATTGTTGCTCCGGTTAAAGCTCAAAAAATGTACATAGTTTAAATTGGTCAGAAATGTGCAGCAACTTTGTAATGTGTAGCTCTATAGCAATGTGTGTTGCTCAGAAGTTCTCTTTTGGGTCATTAGATCCTCTCAGTTGTCCCAAATGTCTGTCCTGGTTCTCCATATCTCATAGCACTTACTTGACAGACTTAAAAAGTTCACTTTTCTAAAAAGTGGTGCACGAATAGACCCATGCACTTCTCCTATTTCAACACTGTGCTACTCTTCGCAAGCGGCACCTGTACGTTCTCATTAGAACCTTGTTAGATTTGATTTGTGGAGTGTTTGTGCATGTGTCCCCCTTAATCATGGCCTGTCTCCTATTAGATGACACTGACTGTTCAGCATGTGCAAAGTTTCTATAGTGTAAATCAGTGATGATACATGTTAAAACAATTGGTAATAGTACTAGTCTAGTCTAGTACCGAATAGTGCAGATGATGTTATGTGAGGGAGTGAGTTCCTGTTCTACCTGGTGCTGAAGCTCTCATGAGTGTGTTTGTCGAATTTACCGCGTATGTCTGAGTGCATGTTCGGTGTTTGCTAGTATGCAGCGTGCTTGAGATCAGACTATTCATGGCTCCTTCAAGCACATATTGAAACCTCCAATTGGCTAATAAAAAAACAGCAAGCTTCTCTTACTGTACATCACAATTTCCTGCTTCCATACCATTAGATAATGTTTGTGGGAACACTACAAAAAGTTTTGGTTTGTTAACATTAGAGCTAATTCACACAAAAATGAAAATTCTGTCATTAATTACTCACCCTCATGTCATTCCAATACCATAAGACCTTCGTTCATCTTCTGAACACAAATTAACATATTTTTGATGAAATCCGAGAGTTTTATGACCTGCATAGACAGCAAGGGTTCTACCACGATCAAGGCACAGAAGCATTGAAGGACATTGTTAAAATAGTCTATGTAACGTCAGTGGTTCAACCTAAAATTTTATGAAGCTAAAAGAACACTTCTTGTAAGCAAAAAATACAAAAATAAGGATTCATAAAATTTCTGATGTCACTTGGTCCATTTTATCTATGTCCTTACTACCTTTTTGGGCCTTAAATGTGGTAGCTGCGTTGCTGTCTATGCAGCGTCAGAAAGCTCTCGGATTGCATTAAAAATCTCTTAATTTGTGTTCCAAAGATGAACAAAGGTCTTACATGTTTGGAGCAACATGAGGGTGAGTAATTAATAACAGAATTTTTATTTTTGGGTGAACTAACCCTTTAATACAATAGACGTCATGAACCAAAAATGAACAACATTACTATTGTTCATTGTTGATTTATTTTCATTCTTAATACAATATAATACATTTACAACTTTTTAGAAAATGAACACTAAATTTTCTTAAAATAATTTTTCAGTGTTAGTTAATGATACCTAATATAATAAGTAATGTTAACAAATTGAAACTAATTGCGAAGTGTTACTGTATTTGCATTATCTTGTACTTTTTAATGTAATTTTCCTGTCTGCTACAATTGATTACGGGTCAGTGCTAAAGTAGATTTCAGTTTCACCTCAGGAACCAATTATTTGTGGATATTTCAAATACCATTTAGTAGATCACAAAACCATTTTCCACTGTCATGTTTTTATTTCCATATTGGCAAGAAGCTGTTTATAGTCTGGTCTTTTTTGTCAAACTGAAAGAAACATTTATTAAATATTCATTGATTCTTCTTTTTGTAAATCACACTAAAGCATTTGATTTCCTGTTGAATCCTGTGCCACATTAATCTTTCACTTTGATTCTTCTTTAAGGTCTTGCTACCTAATGGCCTTCCCATAATTTTTTAAAGTGCACTTGATGAGACTAAAAATCCCATTTGCTAAACCATGAAATGTTCTTTCAGGAAACTAAACATCTGTTTATTTTGAAGGTATTTTACAGTTATATGCTAATCAGTTTGAACAGGAAGCAGAGATGGAATTGTTCCATGAAAACATAATACTTTTATGTTAAAAACCTATATTATGTACATTGTAGACAACCTTGGGTATTGTACACTTTTTGGTCTTAAAAAGTAGCCATCCATAATTGATGATCCTAAATAAAATTTGCACTTTGTTCAAGTCCACCGTTTTTCACAATTAGTAGTAATTTGTCCTTTTGTATTGTCCTTGTGTCCTGGAGCAAAACAAAAACTCCTCTTCAAACTGTATTCCCATCAGGCTACAGTATTTATATTCCACACTGAAAAGGATCTGATGTTTATAATTACCAGAGAACAAGTAGCTTTGGTGCACGCTGACTTAGATCCAGCTTATGTCTTACATCCAGCTGTCGCGGTTCCTCAGTGAGACGGCTTGCTCATAATGAGGACAAACTGTAGTCATAACTTCTGCCCAGGAGTGAGACTCCACTTTCAAATTAATAGCCAGTCTTACATAAACACTATGGAAGCTGCACAGATACTCATTTGGAACATGGACTGCATATGGCTGTGTTTGAACCATTTGGGATATCTGAAGAGTTCAGTTGCCGTAATTCAGAATCTTACCAGACCCTTTAGCAGGATGTGTAGTGGTACCCTGACATGGGTGAGGCCATAACACCCACATCACCCTTATCAGCTTGTGAATACACAAAATAAATACCCACTATTCCCACAACGTTGAGACATAAATCCTTAAAGTTCTTGAAGTGTCTTTTGCATAAGACTTTAAAGTAATACTAAAAAATTGTGGTTGAATAAGTCCACCTGAGAACCTTGAAGGCTGTACATATTGCTTCACATTGCAGCGGTTGCAATTTTCATAGCGTCCTGCAGGTTGCGCTTTCTTGCTTTGTCACTGACTATTGTCTCCAGGTGAGACTCGGGGGCCCAGCCACGTTGTCTGTCTGACAAACGAGTTCCTTCCACCCAACCTGAAAACAAAAACAGAATCTTGAATAGGATTTTGCACCATGTTTGTCAAAACATCCATTAGCAATTCTTGAATTCAGCTTGTAACATTATTAGTATCCACTAGGAACTTGGTGAATTGTGCCTGAGAACAGACTCAGAATATGCTAAATTTTTCAGCATTTATCAGCACTATGAAGTGTGTGGGAAAATATGCCTGTTTACATAAACTGTGGGACCTAGAAGTGAAATGCCCTAGTCATGAAGGAATGTTTATCAATTGTAAAAATCTCCATCTGTGCATTAAGAATACTGGTTCAAATAAGAAATATAGTCTATGCTGGTGCAGCTGGAACAGCCATCCAGAATATTTTTCTTAACCTAAAAGTGTAAAATCAATTTCATATCTGATGACAGAAGAACCCTCTAGGGCAAGTGACTAAGCAGCTTGATTTAGAGCCAAATCCAATTGCTTCTGAGTTTTACCATACATTCTACAATAGTAGTGTCCAATACTGCCACCTTCCAGCAGAGTTTAGTTCCAGTCCTAATTAAACACTCCAGAACTAGCTAAACAAGTCTTTGGGATCATAAGAAACTTCCAGAAAGCTGTGTCGGAGCTCCGCAGAAATTTGGCCCTCCATGATCAGGATTAGACACCCTTGTTCTACAGCAGGGTTTCTCAAATCCGGTCCTGGAGGGCCACTTTCCTGCAGAGCTCCAATACACCTTCCTGGAAGTTCTCAGATGTGTTTGATTAGGGTTGGAGCTAAACTCTGCAGGGTATTTGATTTGAGGAACCCTGTTCTACAGTGACCTAGATCAGGGTTCCCAACCCTGGACCTGGAGAACCCCCAAAACAAAACATTTTGTATGTCTCCTTAATCAAACACACCTGATTTAACTCATCAGTGCATTAGTAGACACCCCAAGACAGATGCCTTGTCCAAATACCCACACTTGCGGTCTTTGCACTTGACCACTTTACTACTTATATGACGTATTTCCTGTTGAAGTGAGGATGAAAACCTAAAGTGTGTGTCAAACTTTTCATTACCTGATGGGACAGACTTATAGTGTTGTTAAAAAAAAAAAAAAAAAAAAAAATCAGAGTTTTTCAAAACTTCTAAGTGTCTGTTCAGTAGTCCCTATAACAGATTAATCAATTTATTGCTGCTTATAATTAGGTGATGAAAAGCAGTTGTAAATGTTGTACAAAATAAATATCACCACTACTCATCTTTGCATGAATAAAATGTGCAACACTTTGTTTTTCTACAATTACACATTACAGTGGAAAGGTTTCCATGACTTCTCGTGAGATCTCGGCAAAAAGTCTCATGAGTTGTTTCCAGAACATGATGCATGATGGGATACACTAAGCCTCAAATTCAAGATAGTGTGGATTTAGTGTGCGTTAAGGGCACTGCACTTTGGCGTGTTTAAGACCTTTTACAGTCTTGCACAGCACTTCCTGTGCACTTCCGCTCTCAGGTGGCCAAAACCGCAAGTGTGGGTATTTGGACAAGGCAAGAGGTGCCCAACCCTGTTCCTGGAGATCTACCTTCCCGCATAGGTCCGTTCCAACCCTGATCAAACACATCTGTCTGTAATTATCAAGTGCTCCTTCAGATCCTAATTAGCTGGTTCAGTTGTGTTTGATCAGGGTTTGAGCTGAACTCTGCAGGAAGGTAGATCTCCAGGAACAGGGTTGGGCACCCCTGCTCTAAGACAAGGGAGATACCCATGATATGTACTTTTGGGGTTACTCCAGGACCAAGGTTAATGAACACTGACTTAGGGTATGTTCACACAACAATGACTGTGCTTTCCGGCAGAATTTAGCTACAACCTGCATTAAACACAACTATGTGCAACTTTATGGTAATCATGAAGACCTTGATTAGCTTGTTCAGTGTTTGATTAAGGTTGGATCTCGAGGTCCAAAGTTGACGACCCCTGCTTTATAAAGAAATACTGTACACCTGCATGCATACCCACTTCTGTAGACCGAACAACTTGTGAAACCCTGACATAAAGCAACAAGCTGTGCTGTGTGAAAGAACATTCAATTCAACTGGTGGAGCAGGGAAATGAAATGCATGAGGCTAAATAGCAGAATTAGGTAAATTGACTCTCAAATACAGGTACAATATAACAATGGCACAAAAACAACAACTCCTGTGTGGGTGACTGACACATTTCCTGATACATCACTCCTTCACTACCTCTTTTGGAAGAACTCATCTACAAGTTGTCAACTCTTCTCACCATTACTTATTTTAAATCATCTGTTTTTGTCAATCAGGTGAGGTAAGAAGCAATGAACCTTTGCCAGTGTTGTGGGAACTTTGTTCCCTTTTCCACGAGCAGGAACTGGGTGCTAGTTCAAAGGTAGTGCTATTGCTGGTTCAGTGTTTGTTCAACGTGCGAGCCTTCTAAGAACTAGTTTGCTTTTCCATGGGCTAGAGAGCCAGGTCTTGCGTCAATGAATATGTCTCATCTTCCCCAGCAATGCTAGTATAGCAGTGCCAAACACAAACATACCAAGCTTGCTCTGCAAACCGCCCGGCATACAACACCAAAGTACCGCAAGATCGATTGGAGAGTAGTCGGGCATGTGGTACAAGTCGTAGCTCTCGGAAGACTCCCAGTTCACAAGTTGTAATTATGAAGATGTGAACACTTTACAAGTTGGAATCTCGTAATTACAAGAATTTCCGATATGGCGTGAATGCACCTTTTCCTTTAGACCAACAATGTTTTGGCGCTACTTACGAACCACTTTTCCTGGTCCGAGCTTGTGCTTTAGGTTTTGAAAGACAAAGAACCGATTTGAAACTAGGCTCTGGCTCCGAACCAGCACTCAAACTGCCTTGGTTGAAATGGGGTATAATAAAATTATCTCAACTATTCTGAAACCATTCTCCAGACCGCAATCTTGAGGTCTTTAGTAGATGTCTTTAGTACATCTAAGCCAAAAAAAAAAATGTCAACTGCAGGAGCCCCGCCTGGTCCAAGTTGACCTACTGGAGTTTGCTTACCAAATACACAGTATGGATGATGTCATGATCTACAGTACCTTACATGCAACTCAGAACGAGAAGAAAAGTTGTAGGAGGTTCTTGAATCATAGACTACCACCAGGTTTCAATTCCGTGTCTGTTAGAAATGGTGGTAAGAAAACCTAAAAAAGCATCACATCTCTCTTTTTATTACACTGCAGAATACCAGTCCAGCTCTGTCTTGATCTACCTCCAAAAGTTCTCCAAGAGCTCTTTCATTGTATGCTGCATTAACAATAAAAATGAGTCTTATAAACTGGGCGTTAACACAACAGAACTTGTTGGTTATTTCTAGTCTACCACATATGCCTAAGATCTCTAAGTGAATGTGGGCTTGGTGCAGTCATGCAAGTTCCTAAACTAGTCAAACAATAAATGTACTATACAAAAAGGTCAACATAGACTCTACTTCATAAGGTGACTACTTGTTTCTATTGGTCAGGGTGTTTACCAGGTGTCAGGTATTTTTTTTAAGGCTAGGGCAGGTCCTGTTCCTCAAGATCTACCTTCCTGCAAAGTTTAGCTCAAACCCTGATCAAACAACTGAACCAGCTAATTAAAATCTTCAGGAGCCCTTAATAATTACAGACAGGTGTGCTGGATCAGAGTTAGATCTAACCTCTACAGGTAGGCAGATCTTCAGGAACAGGATTTGGCACCCTTAGGCAAGGGTGACTCATACAACGTGAACAAACCTTGGCTTTCCTGGAAGCAGTGGCAGAGTTCTTAGCACTTTTCTTAAAATGTCCTGGTAATTTACTCATCCCTGTGTCAGCCAAGATGTTTGTGTCTTTCTTTCTTCATTCGAAAAAGAAATGAAGATTGTTGAGGAAAACATTCCAGGATTTTTCTCCATATAGTGGACTAAAATGGTAATCAACAGGTTGAAGGTCCAAATTGCAGTTTCAATGCAACTTCAAAGGGCTCTACATAATTCCAGCTGAGTAATAAAGGTCTTATCTAGTGAAACAATCAAAAAAAACAATCCATTTTCAAAAAAAAAAAAAAGTATTAAATGTATAATGTATATACTTTTTAACCACAAATGCTCGTCTTGCACTATTTCTGTGGCCATGACTTCATGTATTAGGTAGTCACATTGGAAAGGTCATGTGTGACATAGGCAAAAATACAGATCCAGTGTTTACAAAGTGAATGTGCAAAGAAAGTCAAACACCCTTTACATAAAAGGTAAAACAACGATTTTGAAGTTTGAGAAGAAAATAAGATGGCTCTACCCTACCTTTTTAAACCAGAGTACATGGACAAAGAATTAACCACGTGTGACCTTTCCAACATGATTATGTAATGCGTAAAGTAGACGTGCATCGCAGAGCTAGTGGAAGACGAGCATTTGTGGTTAAAACATATATACATTTTTATTTTTTGTAGAAAATTACTGATTGTTTTGCTAGACAAGACCTCAGGTGGGATTGTGTAGAGCCCTTCATAGCTGCAATGAAACTGCAATTTAGACTTTCAACCCACTGATCCTCATTGAAGTTCACTATATGGAGAAAAATCCTGAAATGTTTTCCTCAAAAAACTTTATTTTTGAATGAAGAAATAAAGACATGAACATCTTGGATGACATTGACCCTTAAGTAAAAAAAATCAACCACAGGTTGCTCCTAAAGGACTGTTCCTGTAACTAAAGTGATTTAAGAAGTAGTTCAATAGTGACATTGTGCATGTGGCAGAAACCAAACTGAAGTGGCCTTAGGTATAACGATAGAAAAAATAAATAAATGTGTTCATGTAATTAGTTTTAACTCACCATCACTACTCTGTTGGTGAACTAAAAGGACATCAGCTTTCTCTAAACTTAGCTCATCTGGTTCATGGGCTACATATGCCCTGATGCACTGCATTTGTGGAACATCTGCAAATGGTAAAAAAGAAAAATATAAATTATTAGCAATGGAATTGAAACATCAGTTTCTTTTAAAGCAGGAAGTGCACATACCCTGAGCTGCACCGAAGTCAATCTCAGGATAAGGACGTGAGATTGCTGATATCCAGCGCAATTTATTGGCTCTAAGAGATGATGAAAATGAGAGATTTATTTAACGCAACATTATGTACAACCAGATCACAAAACACAAGATTGCCAGGCCAAACTGAATTAATGCTGTCCGATATGGCTTTACAAATGACAAAATCTGCAAACGGGGAAAAGCTATTGTTTAATCCCGCTCCAAGTTTAGATCTAACACACCTGCCTCAGCTGCCTGGAAGTATCTACTGATACTGAAGTGCTAGTTCATGTGTCTTTAATTAAAGGAACACTCCACTTTTTTCAAAAATAGGCTCATTTTCCAACTCCCCTAGAGTTAAACATGAGTTTTACTGCTTTTGAATCCATTCAGTCGATCTCTGGGTCTGCCGTTAACACTTTTAGCATAGCTTAGCATAAATCACTGAATCAAGGCCATTAGAATCTCGTTCAAAAATGACCAAAGATTTTCAATATTTTTCCTATTTAAAACTTGACTCTTGTGTAGTTACATCGTGTGCAAAGACTGACAGAAAATAAAAAGTTGTGATTTTCCAAGCTGATACGGATAGGAACTATACTCTCATCAGATTCAATTATTTATGCTAAGCTATGCTAAAAGTGCTACAGGCAGATCCGGAGATCGGCTGAATGGATTAAAAAACGGTAAAACTCATCTGTTTAACTCTAGGGGAGTTGGAAAATGAGCCTATTTTCAAAAAAGTAGAGTGTTCCTTTAAGGCTAGGGTTAAAGGGGACCTATAATTCCAATAAATCATTAAGTCTCTCCGAAAACGCAATTCCAGATTTCTTCCAATCTCATCCATTTGTCTCTTTTGTCTCCTAAATAAACACACAAAGACATACTTACTGGGTTTCTGCCCGCAAGAGCAGGGCTTTTTGTGGCATGTGCAGACGGAACAGGTTTTTTTGTAAGGAATGCAGTTTGAACCTGCAGTTCTCAATCTTCAGTTCTGACACAGGTGCATGGTCGATAACTGTAAACCTACCCCCTCTGCAAACAGGAAGTAAAGCTTTAATTGCACCATAAAACATTAGGGATCACTTACATTAAAGTAAACAAAGAAAAACCCAATTATTTATCAAATAATAACAATGACAGTTGAAGAAAGCCAAACATACTCTTTCCGCAAAGAGACCAGGAGATAGTCATTAAAAAGGTGCATATAAACATTTCTCTCTTCTTCCCTGTCTTTCAGAGAAAAGTCTCTCAGTTCAGTCACATGCCCCTCTCGTACCAGTCTGCGGGACTGACTGATCAATGGAAGAGTCTAAGAGGCACAAAATAAGTCATTATACATTTTGAATATTATTCAGATTAGGTTCACAAGCATGTGTCATGCTCACCCTGCACTCAAAGTCAACTTTGGCATTGAGGGTCACAAGTGACTCAATGTTCTTCATTTGAGAGATACTTTCATTACTGTCCTGGATCATCTGTTAAGAAGCAAGGAAACAATAGGACAGTGGTGAGAGAGAAAACTGATAAGAAATTCCAATGCAGAGATGAGGGTGACATAACAACATTGTTGTAAGTACATAAAAAAAAGTCTCACTTTCTCAAGTAGTTTCATGGCCTTAATGGCTTGTGCCTCATCCTTGGTTTTTGGAGCAGTTCTCTTTACAATATTCTACCAACAAAGATGAGAAAAGAGAGCATTTAAAAGCAGCATGCCATATTTTTTGAAACAGGATATGGATGACATCTAATATCAATATTAACGCCATTGGCCAAGAATGCAGGGCACACATTTCTGAGATCGAAGGGAAATTAGAGAATGTGTCATTAAAAACTGTGAGAGTTAAAATAAAACAGGATCGAGGAAGACAGTACCTGCACAAGCAGTTTGAGGCGTGTGATTCTTTGAAAAGGCAGAATGAGGAAAGACCGTAGAGGCAGTCGCTGACAAACCGGGTTGCGCTCTAACTTTTCCACAACTCTGCGGAATTCCTGACTCTCATCCCTATGAAAGATGGTGGAATAAAACAAAGAAATCACATGGGCAACAATACAAAATGAAAAGCACATTTTTAATTTCAGACCAGTGCAAACAAATACTCACATTAATCTTTGATAAGTCTTGTCCTGATATGATTGGTTGGTAAGGTATGGCACATAAACATTTCGGAATCGTGGACAGTGTTTGATAATTATGTCACAGACGGTAAAGTGCATCATGTCTTTCTCCACTGCTTCTTCCAGCTGAGACAGAAAACTAAATAAAAAGAAAGAAATATTACTGACAGAAATTCAGAAAGCAGACATTTTAACCGACTCCAGAATGTTAAATTAAAGCATGATTGGCTAAAGGTGAATTTAATACATATTTAAGGAGTTTTACAGGGATAGTTCTTCCAAAAATGAGAAAATGTGAACAACTGATATCACAGAGTATTTTATCAATGACCTTACTACCTTTCTAGGCCTTGAACGTGGTATTACTAGTATTGCAGGGTCAGAAAGCTTTCGGATTTCATCAAAAATATCTTCATTTGTGTTCCAAAGATGAAAGAAGGTATTACAGCATGACGGTGAGTAATTGAAGAGTTTAGATGCAAAAGCTTTGAAATCCATTTGACATTTTTCTTAAAAAAAAAGCATTTTTATCAGGCTCCGATGTATAGGTTTCTATATAAGTACTGGTACTTCTGTTTTGGCTGAGGGTGGGATTTGAGCGAGTTTGAAGTAAAATTATTGGATGGATGTATATTATGTGTTGAGAGCATTCACTCAGTGTCATAATCTCATTTTTGACCAAGATGGCTTTTAGCTGGTTTTGCATCTGAACTCTTCAATTATTGACAGGATTTTTATTTTTTGGTGAACTATCCCTTTAAAGTTATCTTATGGTGTCAGCAGCACACATGGCAGAAATGAGGATCAAAAAATTCTTTGTTAAATCTCAAATGTATTTTTCTTCACTAATTCTGTTTGTTTAAAGATATGATTCCAACCTGTGGCTGACGGCTCTAACATCATTTAGCCTGGAGAACAGCCAGTTTTTGTCTTGTGAAGATAAGATAACGTTGAGCTGTTTGGACATGACAAAGTTCTCCACTACGATGTCCAAACTGCGGCAGTATGACGCCTCAGAGGTCACGACCTCAAACCTCACCTGAAAAAGACAGAGACTCTTCAACACACTGTCCTTACTAATAAAAACAAATACCTTTTGAAGCACAGCATCTGTTTATTGCAAGATAATTCATAGCTATTAGGACTGCAATATACCATAAAAACCTGTTTCCATCTCAGTTAAAAAACAAAGGTAATTGTGACATTTTTCACAATTACAACCTTAATTGCGACTTAATATGGTGCAGTGTTTGAGACATACAGTTGAAGTCAAAAGTTTACATACACCTTGCAGAATCTGCAAAATGTTTATTATTTTACCAAAATAAGAGGGATCATACAAAATGCATGTCATTTTTTTATTTAGTACTGACCTGAATAAGATATTTCACATAAAGATGTTTACACTTGATTCTTAATACTGTTGTTACCTGAATGATCCACAGCAGTGTTTTTTTTTTTTTTTTTTTAGTGATAGTTGTTCATGAGTCCCTTCTTCAGAAAAATCCTTCTGGTCTCACAAATTCTTTGTTTTTTCAGATTTATTTGTGTATTTGAACCCTTTCCAATAATGACTGTATGATTTTAAGACCCATCTTTTCACACTGAGGACAACTGAGGGATTCAGTGCAACTATTACAGAAGGTTCAAACACTCACTAATGCTTCAGAAGGAAACAGATTACACATAAGCGCATTAAGAGCTGGGGGGTGAAAACTTTTTGAATTTGAAAATCAACTTATTTTGTCTTCTGGGAAACTGAATGTAAGTACCTTCTGCAGCTTCTGAAGGGCAGTACTAAGTGAAAAAAATATGACATTTAGGCAAAATAAGAAAAATTTACTTTTTAAATTTAATTTAGAATCTTCATTCTGTTCAAAAGTTTACCCCCCTGGCTGTTAATGCATCGTTTTTCCTTCTGAAGCATTTGAACTTTCTGTAATATGTGCGTACGAGTCCCTCAGTTGTCCTCAGTATGAAAAGATGCTGAAAAATCAAAGAATTTGTGGGATCCTGAAGGATTTTTCTGAAAACAGCAGGCAGTTTAACTATAGGACAAACAAGGGACTCATAAACAACTATCACTAAACAAAAACACAACTGTGAATCAATTAGGTAACAACACAATATTAAGAATCAAGTGTATGTAAACTGTTGAACGGGGTCATTTTTATAAATTCAACTATTATTTTCTCTTGACACCAACTGTATCTCAAAACAAGACTTAAAATCTTGCACTGAAGACTCGGTTGTCATTTTATATCTCACACTTGTTGCTTTACATTTCCCAACGCACTTTTTATCTCAAAATGTGACTTTAAATGTTGAATTTCTTTTATTTGTGACTTTACAGTGACGTTATTCTTACATTTGCAAATATATTTCCCAATTGTGGTTTTATATATTGCAATGTGACTTTACAACTTATTGTTAAACTTTTTTTACACAATTACCTGCATGCGTACACCCATAATGAAAAAAAAATGTATACTATGTAAATACAGTGGACACTTCAGCCAAATTTTTAAAATGTACACATTTCATTTCAGTTGATAACAAAATATCAGTCAAAGTGGATTTAACATACTATTCTGTAAAGTGGCAGACCTTTTCTAACTTCACTTTTCACATTTTCACAATTACTTCCAGCCACCAAGATCCTTTTTAGTAGATGTATGATATGTTAGTTCCCCCTTAAGTTAATTGTTTTGTCATTCTAAAATGTTTTGTTAAAAGTGAGCTTGAGCTGTTTTTCTTTAACATAAAAGACTGGAATGTTTGCTTTGGAATGTTATTATCTGGTACAATGAGATATATCATACATTTTTAAGTTTATGGCTTTAGTATTCAATGTTTAGTATGGGATAACTGTACCTCCTGCAGACGTCTCTCATCCTCAGTAAGTTCCCCCAACTCTGAGCTGCTCCTGACTCCAGGGAGATCCTGCCACAGTGTAGGTGAAACAGCAGAGATGGATAGGCGAGGAGATGGAGGCCTGTTTATGGATTGCTGTGGCACATTTAGACTTTTAAAGGAGTTGGTTTGGGACAGAGTGTGGGGGTGTAGGGCGACTTGTTGAGGGAGAGGTGGGAGAGGTCTACGTGATGGCTTAGGGGAATGATTTGGAGAAGAAGATGAATTTATTAAAAGAGACTCAGAATGAGACAGCTGGATCTCTCGGTTCTGAACCACCTCATTGTACTCCTGATACAACTGAGAGTCTGCAAGAAAAAGAGAAAGAGAGATCATCAATATGGATATAGAGCACTGGATACAAGGAACCAAAATAGTTTAGAACACAAAACTAAACAATGTCCTTGAAATCAAACAATAACATTAATTAATATTGGCAGGAACTACATAAGCAACAGTAATAAACATTGTGGTTGGCAGAAACCAAATATGTTTACTCTGACTGCAGGTGATCCCGTATTTAATGTAGACTGGGTCATATTTTCTATTACCTTTAAGGTTTGTTCATGGTTTTAGAGAATAAGTTGCATATGCTCGTACCCATGTAATTTGGCTAGGTTTGACCAAAAAACTGCTGAATTTGCTTCAAAACCAGCAAATAGTTTTCTCTTCCTTTTAAAAATGTACTAATTTACTATATATTACTATTTATTTTATCTAACTATGCATGACTTAATCATACCTTATACATTTGTATAAATAGATTTGTAAGGTTAGGTAAAGCAAAAACAGCAGAAAAGTAGCTAAGATTAGAAAAATGACAAGAGTCAGAGAGATCAGACAGAGATCAAGTCAGAAAGACAAAGAAAGCAAACAAGTACAGCAGGTCAGTGAATCAACAGGGCAAAAAAAGAAGTACAAGCATGAACATCCACGAAAGCGGTTTTGAAACTAAGTGAGCATTCGCAGCTGTTTATCTGCAGTTCCGAATGATGTGCAAGCACAAACCTGTTTTTTGCCTGGAGGACTAGCAAAGTAGCATAGTCAAGAATGACAAAACTTTCTCTGCTCACGGCTGAACTGTAACCACCCATGTATTTCAACCACGTATTTCATATATTTAATGTTTTAATGCATTTTAATAAGCTGTCTGTTATAGCCATATATAGGTTCATGTAAAGATCACTCATGTGTTACAGATGAAGACAATTAGGTGACTTACTAAAGAATTTAGAATTCCTATTTCTTGTCCTCCCAAGTTTCCTAAAAGTGAGAGAGAGAGAGAGAGAGAACAAATGACAGCTGTAATATAAGTCATTTGTAAGATTGCATATAACGTCAAACCGAAAAGAAAAGCTGTTGTCATGCTATTGTTTTCAACTTTTTGTTCTTTGAGATATTATACCCCTTATAACTCCAAAATTCACAAACATTCCACCTAAAAACATATACATCCTGATATTTGCACATTTTTAAATGGGAATCATAGAGTCATTGTGGAAATTCACTAGTCCGCCACAATTAATTCAAGCCTCCAAAAATATCTACCCACCTGCTCTATGTAAAATAAAAACAGCTTTTATTAAGCTTGATACATCTGGAGTTGTCAACTAATGTGAGTGTAACATTTGATTAAAAGTACAGTTAATTCCTTTACATGGAAATCTTTTGACCCTGGACTACAAAACCAGTCATACGGGTAAATGTGTACATCAACGAAGCTTTCCATTGATGTATGGTTTGTTAGGATAGGACAATATTTGGCTGAGATACAACTATTTGAAAACCTGGAATCTAATGGGGGGGAAAAAAGATGGGATGTTTAATGGTCTTTTCATTCTTTAAAGTGTCCAAGTTCTTATCAATGCATATTACTAATCAATAATTAAGTTTGGATATATTTACGGTAGGAAATGTACAAAATATCTTCATGGAACATAATATTTACTTAATATTAGGGGTGTAACGATACATGGCTTTCGGTTCGGTATGCATTACAAACCAAACGATTTGATTCGTTGGACTAATCCTATTACATTTGGTAAATAAAATAACTTACAGTGTGTTAAATATAATGTTTTCAGTGCCACTGTACTCAACAAGGCAGCCCAAACGACATAACAGACAAACTGATGTCAAAAATGACAAATATAGGCTATAAGCCTATTATAAAATAACAAATAACATACACAAGGTTTAAATATAAAACACTGGAGATCAGCAAATGGTGGAAGCTTTCAAAATCATCTTAGATAAACAGCAAAAGTCTGAAATATTTTTAAAGCAGGCACTTTTGCATTTAGTTTTGAAAATAAATATTATTTCGTCAACTTCTTGTTTTTCTCACCAGCTTGACTCACTCTCCTCATGTGATGTATGAAATCTGACTCTTGCCGCTGATCTGAGATACTTTATGATGTTAGTTTATGATTTTTTTTTTCAATCGTTACACCCCTACTTAATATCCTAAAGACTTTTGGCATAAAAGAAAGAAATTGATCATTTTGACCCATACAATGTATACTACTTATGACTGGTTTTGTGGTCTAGTGTCACAAATGTGGTTGTGTTTTATACAGTATATGCTGTAAAGTCTGGTTCTCCTACCTTAGATCCATTTCACTCCAGGTAAAACTTAATTCATCCTCTTCACCATCTATACAACCAAAACACAGAGAAATCAGCACACATCACAAAGTTGTTTTTTAGCACCTTAAACTTCCCTTAACCAAGATAAGATCAGAATTTAAGCGACCTAAATCTAGTAACACATCATCTTAAGCAAAACAGATGGGGATGATTCTGTATGGGAACTGCCTCAAGCTTTCCAGTGAATAAACCTCTTGGTATGGAGCAACTCAGTAGCTCTCAAGAAATTTGTGGCAATACATAAAAATAAAACCCTAATGCAATGAAAAATATAAAGGAAGTTAAAAAAAAAACACAGGAAAATGTATTGGGGGAGGACTTGTTATGAATGAATAAGAATGGTTTAGTTTGTGAAACAAAGGAAATCTGGCAGCTCAAATTTGTCTCTCTTCCAAGAAATGCTGCTGTTTAAGGAGTCTTCAGCGGTCATGATTCCAACCCCCACAAGAATCCTCACGAGCCCTCTAGAGCTTCCAGACTATTAAAATGAGACTTCCAAAAAAAAAAAAAAAAAAAACACTGCTGGGGGAATACATTATTAGTTACTCCTGCGGTATGAGAACCTAAAGTCTACTGTTTGTGTGGTTTCAGATTTCATTAAAGTGCTGAGAATGGGTCTCTTTAATAAATAACTTTTTGATTTAAATATTTACTTACTGTAGAAAGGTAAATAAACAGATGTAAAAAATTTTAGGACTGTTCAGAATATCATGTCGTTATGTTGACGTTAAATCGCTGAGATGTTTAACGCTCTTTTCATTCTTTAGAGTGTCCATTTGAACATAAAACACCAATTGGCACCCAACTGTATCAGATTTTATAGAAAAATAGTACTGTATATACTCTAACCATTTAGGTTATAAAGGTGATCAAGAAAGTTACTTCTGAAGTACAATGAGCAATTGCATATTAATCAACATTATAATGACAAACATTTCTGATATTATTCCATGGCTGAGATTATAAATAATGATCTCACAATTCCAAAGCTGTCAGTGATTAGTTTTAACTGCTTATTACTGTTCAAATGCTAGGAACACTCAAATAATACACTCAAATAAATTTTAATGCCCATATTGACACGTTTTAGAGGAAGATGACTCATGGGATTCTGTGTTACATTCTTGCGTAAGCACATTTCGTTTCTCTACATGAGATTACACCACTGGTATATTAAATTTGACTTTAAATTTAAATAGGTTCAATAGACATCTCAAGACGTATTTACAGTTGATGTCAAAAGTTTACATACACCTTGCAGAATCTGCAAAATGTTCATCAGTTTACCAAAATTAAATGGACCATACAGAATGCATGTTACTGACCTGAATAAGATATTTCACATATAAGATATTTACATAGTCCACAAGAGAAGATAATAGTTGAATTTATAAATTCAAAAGTTTACATTCTTAATACTGTGTTGTTACCTGAATGATTCTGCTGTTTTTTTTAAGTTGCTTGTTTGTACTAAACCAGTAAACCTCCTGCTGTTCTTCAGAAAAATCCTTCAGCTCCCACAGAATCT
The DNA here is from genome assembly GCA_033026305.1 of Cirrhinus molitorella. NCBI lineage: Eukaryota > Metazoa > Chordata > Actinopteri > Cypriniformes > Cyprinidae > Cirrhinus > Cirrhinus molitorella. Next base: position 21,735,965 of record CM065123.1, on the reverse strand, counting down.
TTGTTTTTTCAGCATTTTGTGTATTTGAACCATTTCCAACAATGACTTATGTGATTTTGAGATCCATCTTTTCACACTGAGGACAACTGAGGAACTCATATGCAACTATTACAGAAGGTTCAAACATTCACTTATGCTTCAGAAGGAAAAACTATGCATTAAGAGCCATGGGGGGATGAGGATGTGTACATTTTTCTTATTTTGGCTAAAAAAAATTTTTTTATTTATTTAGTAGTGCCCCTCAGAAGCCACAGAAGATACTTACATGTTCCCCAGAAGACAAAATAAGTAAATTTTACCCTGATCTTCAAATTCAAAAAGTGTGTAAAAAGATGGATCTCAAATCATACAGTCATTTTTGGAAAGAGTTCAAATACACAAAAATGCTCAAAAAACAAAGAATCTGTGGGACCTGAAGGACTTTTCTGAAGAACAGCAGGAAGCAAAAAAAAAAAAAAAAAAGCACAGCTATAGATCATTCAGGTAACAACACAGTATTAAGAATCAAGTGTATGTAAACTTTTGAACAGGGTAATTTTTATAAATTCAACTATTATTTTGTTTTGTGGACTATAAATGTCTTTATGTGAAATATCTTATTCAGGTCAGTACTAAATAAAAAAGGCATTTTGTATGATCCCTCTTATATTGGTACAATAATTAACATTTTGCATGTTCTGCAAAGGTGTATGTAAACTTTTGACTTCAGCTGTAGGGTATCAAAGGGTCACTGAATATCCATTTCAGCCTTCTTATGTTTGTCTTCCTCTCACCTGATTTGGTGAATATTCGTGTCCTGCGGTCCCTTCCAACTCCCTCTTCCTCTTCCTCTTCCTCATCCTCTTCCTCTTCCTCTTCTTTGGACTTGTCTGCTGTCTTTCGGAACCCTCGCCTCCTGATGCGAGCCTCATTTCCCAAATCTCGAAAACTACTAGAGCTTAGAACGTCTTCCGCTGTGTCATCTTTCTTTTTAGATACTACCTCTACCTTCCTGTCTGCCTCTCCTTCTGAGGAAACCAACTGGTTAGAACTAGGATCCTGCCAGTCATGGTTTTCATTCAACCCACTCTCCATCCCTCCCTCTGTTATTTCTACCTCTTTCACTGACATGTCCATTTCTCTCTCACCCTCTGTTTGTGTGTTGGTTTGTGTGTCTATGTGTGTCACACTACCTCTTGTATTTTCTGTGTCCACCGTCTTCGAACCCAGGATCTCTTTCACCACATTCTTGGCCCATCTAAGATGAGGAGCAGTAGAGCATCGCTTTCGTTCCTCAGATGCGCTCCATGTGTCATCTGAACCAGAATGCTCCACAGTGTCTCCGGCAGGTTCTTGTTCTCCTCTTTGTATGGTCTCTTTGCTATGAGTCTCTGTAGACCCATGACCATTATCCTTGCATGGCCCTGAAGGGTCAGAAGGTTCTGGTTGGGCGACTTGTTCTGATTGCTCACTGGGAGGAATCATTTGGTCTTCCAGTGATGTTACACCTTCTATTGCCTGGTCATTACTTTCTGCTTCTTTCCCTTTGTCTTCATTAGGAGAAAGACTGAGGTCATCCATGGCTCTTTCAATGACCTGTTCATAGTGTTCAACCTTTTCTAATGGTTCTTTTACATTTACAGTGCTCATTTCATCTTGGTTGTCTATGTTATGACCTGAAATCTGATTGGCTGCCTCTTCTACAGTAGGATGTACATATGAATTCTCATTGGTTTGTGATGTGGGAAGGGTTTGACCAATCACACAAAAGACTGTTAGGGGTCCTTTTGGAGTCATACAATCTGCTCCCTCATTCACTGTTTGGTTTTCCAGTTCTTTATTTGTCCCATTCTCTCTATCCTGAGTAACTCCTGAGTGTCCAGTGACAGCTTCGGGAACTCCACCTTCCCAGAATTCTTTGCAGTCTTCAAAATCTTCTTCCTCTGCATCATCCCCTCCACTGGAGACCGTTACAAATCCATCGTCTGCTGACGTCATTCTGTTCTTCTCTGCTTCCGATTCTCCCTCACTTCCTTCCTCATTCTCCAAGTAGTCATAGCTATTGTTGCTTGTCTGTTCATTTCTGTCATTCTTTTTTTCCATTTGCCTCTCTGGTTCCATTGCTTCTTCATCATAAGCCATGTCCTCGTCCATCCTCTTCTCCTCCCTTTCTACAACCACATCCATCATGAACTCCCCTGCCCTTTCAAGTTCTCTAAACTTGTCTTCAAGACTTTTGCTCTTTCTTGCTTTCCTTCTTTCAGGTTCTTCTTCATTCCCAGTCATCATGCTTTCTTTGTATCTTTGGATGTACCTCTCTCTTGCTCTCTCTCTTTCTGTGTACTCCTCATTTACACAAGATTCTTTTCTCTCACTTCGAGGTTCGAGCCACATTTTCCTTATCCTGTTCATAGGTTTCTTTGTAACTTTTTCCTCAGCAGCAAAGCTTTCACTTTTCTCTTCTTCCCTCTGTGTACTCCTTACTTCCTGCTCTTCCTCTGTTCTTCCCTTCACTCTCTCTTTATCAATCTCGGATGTGTTTTCTCTGTCTCTGTCCTCTCTTATTGCCCTCCTTTGTTCATTCTCGAGATCACTTGCTAAAATCCTCTCTCCACTACTTTGTCCACTCCTCTCCGTCTTACTACTCCCTGTCTCTCTGTTTTCTTTCCTCCGCCTCTCCCTCTTTTCAATCTCTCTTTCAGAATACCTATCCCTCTCTCTTATCCTTTCTCCATCTCTGTATCTTCCTCTTTCAGCTGTGTATAAGTAAGCATCTCTGTCCATTCTTCTCTCTTTGGGTCTATCTCTTGCTTTATCTGTTTCTCTAAGTCTTTCCAAATTGTCCCCTTTTGGATCATGATAACCTGTCTCCCGGTAATCTCTTTCTCTAGGTATTGCCGTTTCTCGCCATCTTTCTGCTTCTCTTTCCCTACGTCTCACTCTTTCTACCCGTCGTTCTACATCGCTGTCTCCTTCACTCTTGTAGAGTTTGTGTCTAAGTCTAGCATCTTCTTCTCTCTTCCTTTCCTTTCCCCTGTCTCCATCACTGTCTCCTTCGCTTTTTGTATCTCTCTTCCTAGATCTCTCCCCCTCTCTCGGTCTCTCAGTCCTCCTTTCCCTATCTGAGAAACTCTCTGTCTCTCTTTCCATAAGTCGAGGATAGTATCTGCCATCTCTGTCTCTTTGTCGATGTCTGTCTCTGTCTATGTCTGTCTCTCTTTCCCTAATGCCTGAAAGGTCATTGCCCCCTGAATAACTTTCTCTCCTTCTATCTCTCATTCCTGAGTCAAACTCCTTCTCTCGTTCCCTCTGTCTATCTGGCTCCTCCCTTATTGGCCTTCTCATTTCATTTCTCAACTCCTCTCTGTATCTTGTAATTTCTCTTTCATTCTGCATGTCCACGTCTCTGTATCTCCTCCTTTCCTTTTCTCTTTCATTTTCAAATAGTTTGTCCTTCGGTCTTCCCATGTGACGCTCACTTTCATAGTCTGGAAGTGGCATTCTTCTGTCTCTCACTCTGGGTGGTTTTGACATCCTTGGAAAAGTGTCCCCTTTTCTCCTCTCATCATCTCGGCCTCCATATTCACCCTGCTCTGACATCGATGAGCTTCCATTTGCACGTCGATCTCCATTTCTCCGCCTCTCTCTTTCTTTCCTGTCCATCTCTTCATCTCTTCTTCTGGTTGCAGGAAATCTCTCCCTCTCCCTAACCCCATCACACGAGTCTGGCTCCATTTCTTTTTCTCTTGTTTTGTCCATCTTTCGGTGTTTTCAAGTCTCTTCTTCACCCAAGTCACCTTCGCCAATCAGCTCAAGGACTTGATTGACAACCTGTCTAGTGCACCTTAAGAGAACTGTATCTGCACAGTGTCTTGAATGGCCCAATTAATATACCTGGTTTCCATGGCAGCACAGAGAACCTATAAGGGAAGCCAGAATTCCAAGTCAATAAATCAATTAATCAACCATTCACAATTCATATTCCAAAAAGGAATAGAGTCAAATATATTCAGAGAAATCTTTAAAACTTTGGAATATCTTGTTGAAACATGTTAGGTATATGCCTTGGCAGCTTAAACAGTTGTGATTAATATAGGCTTTCTTTTTAAAAAATGTGTCAAGTCCAATGACTAACATTATTTAATTGGGCAGATTCAAAGTATACATTTTATCAGATTTTTATTCTCAGACAACTGAAGGCATAACCTTAGTGTTTCTTGTACTATACTTCACCAGATAATACACGTCGCATTTATATTTTTTTTTATTTATACGGTTTGTGTAGCCTGTTCTTCAGTTCATCAAAATAAAAAGTTAAGTAATTTACAAAGAATGCAGTTCAACCAACCACTGCCCTATGCTATTCTTATATCTTGTTCAGAGGCATTTCAAGTAATTCATGCCTAGGAAGAACCGAAGCACTATTAAGAGGGGTTGAAGGAACAAGTCTTCAACATAGTTGACTCATATCAAGATGTACATTAACATTAACAAATTCATTAGAAAACAACTGTGCTTGAATAGCATAAACAGAAACATGTTCTCAAGCATGACAATGCAATGTTTGCCTGTGGGCATGTTTGTTTACAGGAATTGCTTGGTTTACTAAAGTTACAACATGAAGAAAAGAATGAAAAGTTTTGGGAATAATGCAAAGGACTCACCTGAGAAGTGTCTTGCAGGACGCTTCTCTGTCTCTCTCCAAATTTGTCTTTGCTTTCTTGACAAAGTGAAGCTAACAGGAATTGCACAACTCACAGACATTCCACATATCAGTGTTTGCCCATTGAGAGAACCAAAGTTGAGTGAGATAAATGCTCTACTAAAAACACTGATTTAATTATCCAGCCTGCCTCTGTCCTCTGTCCTACTTAATGTGTTCATGTAAGCAAAAATTGTTTTCAACAAAGTTAAAAGATTCTCACAGTGTTCCTCTCTCTCTTTCTCTCTCTCTCTCGTCCCCTCCTCCCGCCCTTCTCAAATTCCCAAACAAGTTTGAACAGATTGACACTTATCTTCCTCCCTCCTTCTGTTTCTGTTTCTGTTTTCCTTATACTTTCCCCCTCCAGCACTGTCTTAAAGTGGAGTCCAAAAGTAACCGTCTGTTCAAGCTCACACGCAGCTTTTCTTCACTTCTCATAAACTCAATAGACTCACAGTGATTGCGCTACAGCTTGTTCCAGTAATTCAGCCTTTCACTCACCTCACCCTCACTGGCACTGCATGCTTCTGTCTCGCAGAAACAGGAAGTGCTCAATCTGCACTGTGATTGGTAGAGTTGAAGATGATGGGTGTGACTGTGTTCTCAGGTAAAGACATGAGAAAGAGTGAGAGCAAAGGGGGAGGTGCGAACAAGTATCAGTGTGTCCATACACAGTAATGTCGTCTGCAGCTTACGTAACACAAAAGTTCTCAGAAAAAGCTGTAAAAGCCAGTGGGAAGCACAGATGACACATTTGCACATTAGGAAGGGTACATTGAAAAACACACTGAACAATGTTTGTGTTTAAACTTTACAAAGCTCTTTACAAACTCTACTCCTTGTAGATATTTTGTGCAAAGCCTTTCAAAGTTTAGCTTTGTGTATGTCTTGTACAAACATTAAGTTTAAAATCAAAATGTTCTTAAATGATGAGCAGATTTCAAAATGAAGCATTTCCTTTGTAATCCAAATGTTTTGATTGATAATTTTTTATTGTCTGCTGTTATAAATAGCCAAGTTTCCTGTCCTCTTATTGAACCAGCTGAATAAACTTAACTCCAGAGTGTGCTGTTATCTGAACACAAACAAGTATAACATAATAATCTAAACAAAACTGACAGAGTCAATGTAATGTCCTGGACAAAGGTTAGGAGAAATGATCAATCATCTACAAGCACGTTCTACAGTATGAAAGGCAAGAAAGGACTTGGGAAGACTGCAATAATCTAATCAGATACTTTCAATGTAATTACAGAGATAACGGGTATCCTAAGATCTTAAAGGGGGAAAAGAAGTGCTAGCATCATGGCCTTGGTTAGTTAGCTAACTAGAAACCTATCACAAAACCTCACTGCAAGAGAACATATATAAAACACATGTAATAGCAAAACACATCTCACAAAACACTGCACTTAAAGGAAGTGTTCACCCAAAAATGAAAATGCTGTGATCATTTACTCACCCTCATGCCGTTTCAAACATGTATACTTTTGTTTCTTGTGTTGAACACAAAATAATATATTTTGAATAATTTTACAGAACCAAACAGTAGTTGGGCCCCACTGACTTCCATAGTAGGGAAAGAAATACTATGGAAGACAATAGGGACCATTAACTCTTTGATTACCAGCAATCTTTAAAATATCTTTTTTTATGTTCAACATAAGAAAGAAACTCATACTCAACATGAGGTTGAGTAAATGAATTTTTGGGTGAACTATCCCTTTAAATTATTTTGTTATTTATACAAAACTGATGCAAAAACTGACTGAATTAATATTGTCCTGTCTTGTGAAAACAATAGAGGGTTTGCACTTATGTCACCGTTTGGTCAGTTACCTGGAAGCACGACCATATTGGAGATACTCGGATGTAAACAACAGCATAGATTGCATGGTTATATAATATGTTGTTCTGCTAATTTATGCTGTCTAAACCATGGAAAAAATGTGTTCAAGCTGCCAAATCATATAGAGAATGACTTAGTAAGCAGGAAAGGGCGTAATATTTTGACAAACTAAAACTAATAGGTGGCAAAAATACATACATGCAGTATTAATTAAGATATTAGCTTAATATTTCACCTCCCTGACTGGAAATGATAAGAACAAACACAAATGTAGTCAAGATTCTTGCTCTGGAAATCCTGGTTCAGTTTGGCAAACCACAAACGGTCCTCAGTAGGCTTACTACGATAGTCGGTTGACGGTGATACCGGTGTGAGTCCACAGCACCGGTTTAGTTACTTGTTCACTGTGACATCGCCCCCACCGTCGTTTAGATTATTTTTATAGAAATAAAAATAATTTAGTTCCGTTAGAACATTTAGAACAGACAATACAATTAACTGAGCGCGGCTGCTGAATTTTTACATCGCGTCTACGTTGTTATAATGAGATGATTCGTGCTGAACACAAATAACGTTACCTTCTAACTTAAACGTCTCTGATTCAAGAAATCAACAGATAGGCCATGTGATTGCTACATTGCTCAACGCAACAAAAACACATTGAAACAGAAACCGTTCACCAGATAGTCGCACTGGATAGTTTGCTAAATCTGTAATGATTTGCCATTATTACAGCTTTAACTGAAGGTGCTATTTGATTTCGTTTGAGGGTATGCTACTAAGCACCCTCTAGCACCCCCGTAGAACCGGGCCTGACTGACAAGAAGAGAGAGGTGAGAAGAACAAGACGATGGCGGAATAGTTTCATAACGAAATGCAAAAGCGCCTGTTTTAAAAATATTTTGGATTTTGAAAAGCCTGTTGACTTTTGCCATTTATCTAAGGTGATAGTGGAATTTTCATATTTATTTGGTTCCACAGTGTTTACTGATTTTTTAGTTTTGTATACCCATTTAAACGTTGTGTAAGTTATTTGTTATTTTATATTAGGCATGTAATGTGGTGTATTTTTATTCGTTTTGTTAATAAAAGTTCATTACATTACGTTAATGCCGCAAATATAAAAGTGAAAGTAAAATGCCATGGCGCTTTTACAAGCATTTAAAAGCGAAGGAAAGCGAGGAAAGAGGGAAAACTCAAAGGAACTAAAACAAACAGTTGCTATACACTAAATTGCTACCAATTAGAAAGTAAAAGGAAAACTCAAAGGACTCCCCAACTACCCACGGTGATACCGGTATTACCGGTGTTGTCACACGTCACAACCGTAGTCCGCAGACAATTTTTTTCTACTCTTCTCCTTGATTTGTTATTATTTTTGTCAGTCTATAGGCCTACTCCAAATGTTTTTTTCCAGTCTGACCGATAGTACAACCCAAAACATAACAATAACTGACCATTTTCAGCATCAATAATCAGCAAAATATGTGAGTTTTTTTAGTTTCATGCCATTGTTTACGTTCAGTGCAGCCAATATGGCCGACTGACGATGTTGTGAAAACACTCTATACTATTGAAGTCAATAGGGAACAGTTTGATTACCTGCATTCTTCAAAATATCTTCTTTTTTGTTCAACATAAGAAAGAAAACGCATACAGCAGGGCTGCCCAAACTCAGTCCTGGAGGGCTGGTGTCCTGCAGAGTTTAGCTCCAATTCTAATTAGACACAAGAAACTTCCTAAGATGCAAGTTTGAGCTAAACTCTGCAGGACACCCTGGCCCTCCAGGAGTTTGGGCTCTTGGAATGACATGAGGGTGAGTAAATTAGTGATGGGTCATTCTTGAATGATTTGTTCATTTTTAACTAATCTTTAATGTGACTCTGGAAGAATGAGTCATTTGTTCATCTTATGGGGCAGTCACATGATGAACCCGAAGACACAAGAGATGAACTAATCAATTCTCTTTCCAGCTCAGACTGCATAGGTTAAGCTTATGGCACTGCCACGTGATGAACAAACGTCTCTAACCCGAAAACTCGAGAGATTAACTAATCAATTCTCTTTCTTGCTCAGACTGCATTGGTTAAGTTTATGGGGCTGTCACGTGATGAATGAACGACCCAAACCCAAAGACTTGAGAGATGAACTAATCAATTCTCTTTCCATCTCAGACTGCACTGGTTAAGCTTATAGGGCTGTCATATGATGAACGAACGACTCAAACCTGAAAACTTGTCAAATAAGAGGTGAGGTGAGCTAATTAGCAAAAGCTAATTATCGTTTTCTTGTTTGTAGTGTGATCAACATTTGTGTAAGCAGTAGATGTGTTAGGGAAGTAACACGTAACATTTTAATTATATTTTACTAAAATTAACTAAATGACTCGAAAAAAGATTTGTTCATTTTGCTGATCGAGACTCAAAGGTCCGAGTTGGTAAAATGATCTGAACTTCCCATCATTAGAGTAAATTATGACAAAAACTTCATTTTTGGGTGAACTATCCCTTTAAATTATTTTGTTATTACTTAATTAATTATTAATATAGTTTAAACTGATGTAAAAACTGACTGAATAAACTATGTGGTGTCTTGTGAAAGCCAGAATAAAAACCGGAACTCATACTATGTAAAGAATGTCACCAAATTCAGCTGGAGAATGAAAAACATGCCCCATATAGTACACAGCTGCAAGATGTGTTCTGTTTAAGATCTCTTGATCTGGAAAGAATTTGCTGTGTACAAATGTCTGGCAGGCATCTTTCAGATGTCAGTTTTCCATACATTCTAAATCATACACATCTTAATAGACATCTGTTTGGCATCTGATAGAAAAAGTATTGCAGACTTTTGCAGATGAGCAAACAATCTAAAAAATATGTCTTGCAAACATCAAATAGACATCTCCAAGATGTACGTGTGTTATAAGGGGTAATTTTTCAGTAAATGTTCACAAAACAGGGACTAAAATTTTCTTTCATTTTTGGTTTGCACCTATGTCACTTACGTTTGCTTAGTTACCTGGATGCGCAGCTATATTGAATATACTTGGATGTAAACATCTGCACTGATTGCATGGTTAATGTACTACTGAATACATTTTTCTGCTAATTTATGTCTATACCACATCTAAACCACAGAGAAAACATGTAAAAGCTGCTAAATCATATAGAGAAGAACTTAGTAAGCAAAAATGGGTGCAATAGTTGGATGAACTAAAGTTAACAGGTGGTAAAAAACACATACATGCAGTATTAATTAAGATATTAGCCTAATATTTTACCTACCTGACTGGAAATCATATGAACAAACACGAATGTTGTCAACATTCTTGCCCTGGAAATCCTGGTTTAGTTTGGTCAACCACAAAACATCAGACAGTTTTTGTACTCTTCTCCTTGATTTGTTATTACTTTTTGCAGTTTACGGTACTCCAAATGTTTTTCCTGATCTGACCGATTAGTACAGCCCAAAACATGACAATAATTGACCATTTTCAGCAGCAATAATCAGCAAAATGTGTAAGTTTCAGTTGCATTACATTCAGTGCTGCCAATATGGCCGATTGATAATGTGTAGTGAAAACACTCTATTTAAATAGACAAATGCCTAAAATGAAAAAAGTGGGATTTTTTTATTTTATAATTATCTATGGATTACCAAACACATCTAATAGTTATCATGACAAAAATAATTTTTCATATATACAGTAATATGTATAAAACATACTGCCCTGCTGGTTTTCAAATTACATGTAGTCAGCAACTATAAGCTATGGATGCTCAGTCACAGAGGTAGCAGTGAAAACACTGACTAAACATTTACAGTTTTGTCGTGCAGTTTACTTCCTCGAGAACCTCTACGTCGAACAGGACAGTTGACTGAGGCTTATCAAGAAAAACACGTCTTGTTTGATGATGAACTAGATCTTCAACACTAGACTGTAAATAAGCCTGAACTCACACTTGTTTGAGCAGCACTCAATATCCCATGTTCACGTGCAGCACCTCAGCTTCCGCCTTATGCACAGTCACATGTGGCGCCTGTTTAGTTTCACTTCCGCGTCTGAACAGAGACAATTAATTCCTTTAAATAATGCAAGCGTTTTAACGCGAATATAGTCAGAAGTTTGTTTATTCAATGTGTGATAATCGATACCAGCGGATATTTTGACGTAATGTCGTTAAGTGTTGTTTAAAAACATTAGTGCGACAGTTTGGGCAAGAGAAGATCCCCAGGCTGGGTGGACACAACTAGACAGCTAATTAAGACCTTTACTTTTATTTATCTACACTAAACACGGTCACAGGAATTCCGAAAGGTGCGTTTGTGATCAACTTTATGCATTTTTTTTAATTTCATGCATTTTAAAGATGACAGGATATGCTTACAGCATGTTTGTCTGGTTTCCTAACTAAAGTTCTTCATTACCGTTTGCTAACTTGAACTTGGATGCATGCAGTATAACTTTTGTGATGTCTTTTCTTTACTCTTTTCAGTCATAAAATAAACATCACACCGTTTTGTCATTACAACCAGGCTTTTGTACAGTTTTGGCAACAATTTGTAAACATGCACAATAACAGCATTTTCAGCGAGTTTTATAAAAAAAATATATTTTAAAAGTCTCTACAAATTTGTTTATATTTGAAGAGCCAGTGGTGACTTTTCACCTTTCTTATAAAATGTGATAAAAATACCAAATGTGATTAGAATTAACCGGGAAAAGGGACACAGTTTGTCCAATTTGTTTCCCAGAGTTCTTCACCAATCATAAAATATTGTGCATAGTGAGTCTGTGTAGTATTATATGTATCTCTTGCCCTTTTCACATCAGGTGTCACCTCTGCAAGCCATGTTGCTGTCTCTAAGAATAATCACTCCTCTTTTCGTACTGCTTGCTGGTGTGCAAGCTGAGTTCATCACAGACAACTGCAAGCTGATTTCAGAGAGCGAGACTGAGCGAAATGCGCTCCGTTTATTGGAGCCTCTCACCAATCAATCGTAAGACAGGTTTTTTTCATCTTAATCTAGCATTTATTCAGTTTTCAGGTTGTGCTGGTCTTGTTAACATTAATAACTGTTTTCATATTCACTCTGAACAGCTTCATCGTGGAAGAAAAGGAATATTCCTATATTTTTCAGGTGTGTGGAGATGCTGGCGGAATGAAAGGAGCAGGTCTTGTGCAGCAAGAGAAAAAAGATGGAAAGCAGGTTCAAATTGGGAGCTACACCAAAACACGAGCTATTAAAGGAAGTATGTGACGTTGCTTGACCTTTAGCTTCAATCCATTCTGTTGCTTCTTTTTGCTACAGGGGGATTTTTCTGAACCAATTATAGTTTTCGCTATCTCTTTGAATTAGTAGTTAAATTGGTTAACATTTTTAATTCAGTTATCAATGTTAATTTATAAAAATGACTGCAAATTTTTTGTTATTTATTCTTCTGTTCTGAGGATTGTGGCTTTTGTGTGGTTTAGTTGTGTAGTAGCAGTTGACAAGGATGCATTGCAAGAGAACATTGTAAATACAACCCACGTAAAAAAAACACACATCAGAACTTTGTCCAGGTGTCACAGAAAGCCTTGTTAAGCATTTTTAACTGTAGTTCTTCTTTTGGTGCAGGTGACTGGATTCTTCTCTTCTATGAGGAGGGAGATAAATACGACACCCACTGTTCAAAAGAGTCAAGAAGAGCTATGATTATGATTTCATGCAGTACAAGTACTAAGGTATGAACTTTTTAATGACTTTTTTTACTTAAATAAAAATGAATCTGAAAGAGTTAAAAAAGAATATCACCGATCCTCATAACCAGTGATGGTGGGAAAGCATTGTAAGAAATGCAAGTTACATAATCAAATTACTTTTTTCAAGTAACTAGTAATGCATTACTTTTTAACTTTTTTTAACTTTTTCAAATAAGTAATGCAGTTTACTTTGATTTCCCATGTATTGACTGACAGCTGTCCTGTCCGCATGTTGAGAGAAATCAGGAGTAAGTGCAGAGGCATTGTGTGCACTGTGAAAACATGGTGGTTACTGTAGTTTTAGAGTAAATAAGTCTGTGAATATGCATTTACAGTGAAATGCAAACTTAATTAAATCTCATTTGCTCAAAAACAGATTCAGTATTTCTCAAAATGAATACAAGTAGTGAAATGCAAACTTTGAATATGACACAAACCTTCAAGCGCGTAGCGCTGAAACACTTTTGTAATTGTTAGAGTGGCCAAGAATCAGCGGCCTCCGTTTAAAATTGAGTGGACAGACTAAACCCTGTCATAGAGACTTGAAACTTGGAGACCCGCCCCAATCGGCCAGATGGGCGCACTACAGCGATCTAAAGTATGAAAGCCCTCATAACTCCTAAAATGTGCAAAATTTTCAGGTATTTTGCATTTTTTGAAAAACCTACTTTTGTGAACTAATCTTAGGTTTTCCACCCGATCAAAACCAAACCAGTGTAGGAAGATTCTCTGGAGAGTGAATATCAGTAATTATCCAAAAATGTTGAACTTTCCACTCTCTGTGGCAAAGGAATGCCAAAACATTTGAAAGGGGCATGGCTGCCTTTACTAAAATGGCTATTACTTTTGAATGGAATGTCTTCTGCAAACTCACAATGCATATGTAAGAGCTCAATCTGAGGTCACATAAAAAAGCCATTGAGCTTGGCCACTTGGTGGCACTGTAAGAAGGAAAAAACATAAAAAAAACAAAAACAAAGTCCTATCGATTTGAAAATTGGTTTGCTCGGTCTTGGTCCACAGTGCCAAAAGTGACTATAAGAACGTCTGTGTATCGCAAAGAAACATGGCCGCTATAGGCCAATTAATTTTGAGCACCTATTAGACAAGGTTAATGGAAGTTGATCGAAACAAAACTCTCTGGGCCTGTTTGACTGGGTGGAGGAAGGCATTGCATTTTCAAGGGTGTAAACAATTGTATATTGCGTTTTTTTTTTCCCACACACATTCACTTTTTGCATGATATTCATATCATATGATAGAACTTTCTGAAGAAATTTGCCTCTAGAACCACTGCTTCCAATTAAATTTTATTAAAATGATTGAGAAAATTTAAAAGACCTAAAATGTCCTAGGTTTTCGCCCTATCGGAACCAAACCAGTGCCACCAAGAAGATTTCTGGAGAGTGAATATCAATAATTATCCAAAAATGTTGAACTTTCCACCCTCTGTGGCAAAGGAATGCCAAAACGTTTGAAAGGGGCATGGCTGCCTTTACTAAAATGGCTATTACTTTTGAATGGAATGTCTTCTGCAAACTCACAATGCATATGTAAGAGCTCAATCTGAGGTCACATAAAAAAGCCATTGAGCTTGGCCACTTGGTGGCACTGTAAGAAGGAAAAAACATAAAAAAAACAAAAACAAAGTCCTATCGATTTGAAAATTGGTTTGCTCGGTCTTGGTCCACAGTGCCAAAAGTGACTATAAGAACGTCTGTGTATCGCAAAGAAACATGGCCGCTATAGGCCAATTAATTTTGAGCACCTATTAGACAAGGTTAATGGAAGTTGATCGAAACAAAACTCTCTGGGCCTGTTTGACTGGGTGGAGGAAGGCATTGCATTTTCAAGGGTGTAAACAATTGTATATTGCGTTTTTTTTTCCCACACACATTCACTTTTTGCATGATATTCATATCATATGATAGAACTTTCTGAAGAAATTTGCCTCTAGAACCACTGCTTCCAATTAAATTTTATTAAAATGATTGAGAAAATTTAAAAGACCTAAAATGTCCTAGGTTTTCGCCCTATCGGAACCAAACCAGTGCCACCAAGAAGATTTCTGGAGAGTGAATATCAATAATTATCCAAAAATGTTGAACTTTCCACCCTCTGTGGCAAAGGAATGCCAAAACGTTTGAAAGGGGCATGGCTGCCTTTACTAAAATGGCTATTACTTTTGAACGGAATGTCTTTGGCAAACTCACAATGCATATGTAAGAGCTCAATCTGAAGTCACTAAAAAAGCTGTTGAGCTTGGCCACTGTAAGAGAGGAATAAACATAAAAACGACAATAACTATGCAATCGTTTGTCCTATTAACATGAAAATCGGTCTTGGTCCACAGTGCCACAAGTGGCTATAAGGACATTTGTGTATATCAAAAACATGGCCGCCATAGGCCGATGAGCTTTGAGTACCTATTAGACAAGGTTAATGAAGTTTGTTCGGAACGAAACTGGGTGAGCCTGTTTGAAATTTGAAAAAAATGGCTAATGTGTGGGGTGTGGGGGGGGGGGGGGGGTGTATAGCATTTTTCGAGGGCGTAAACGATTGTATATTGTGTGCTTTTTCACACGTGTGCACAATATTCGTATCATACGAATCAACTTTGTCTCTAAGAAGCACTGCTTTCTCAATAATTTGAGAAAATGTAAAAAAAAAAAACTACTAGTCCTAGGTTTTTAGCTCAATCTGGAAAAAAAACACTGCAGTACAATTATCTGGACTCTCAATAATTATCAAAGATTGAAATTGACTCTTTGGGAAGCTGTAACAGTGTCATTTAGAAATGGGGTCTGTCTAAATATACCCAAAAGCCAATAAAGCCTAAACAAATTCTGGTGAGCATACGCAACAGGTGATTCTAAACAAGAAAGCAAAGCTTTAAGGAAATCGGACAACAGCTGATGCTATAAAAGTCATAAATGTTAAAAAAAAAAAACATCATATTTCTATGGTAAATTACCTGGATTTGCCAAAAATGCTGGTTTTGATCATTGATATATATGGTTACAGGCTTGCTACATGCATGTCTTTTTTCATATGTACTTAAATGTCTTAAAGCACTTGAACCTCGATAATTGCTGCTTGCAGCTATATTTAATTTGTGTGTGTGTGTGTGTGTGTGTGTGTGTTTTGTTAGAATACATTTTCAGTGGTTTTGGAGGACAATCAGAAGCAGCAGGACTGTTATTACCTCTTTGAGCTGGACTCCAAAGTAGTCTGTCCTGTAATCCCATCCAAACTCAGTGCTGGCTCCATACTCCTTATTGTGTGAGTGCTTTAAAATTCTCACAGGGATTGTCACACCATTAGAGACAATTAAGGAGAAACATTAATGTCTTTTGCTCATGTTTTACATGCAATTATGTTCCTGTTTGTTTGTCCTTAGTGTATTCTGCTGCCTGGCTGTATATCTTACTGGTGGATTCCTCTATCAGCGACTGGTAGTTGGAGCCAAGGGAGTTGAACAGTTTCCCAACTATGCCTTTTGGTCAGAGATTGGCAACTTATCTGCTGTAAGTAAAATTACGTATACATTTATGACCCTGGAGTACAAAACATAAGGGTCATAAGGGTATTTTTAAATTGAAAGCTGGATAAATAAGCTTTCCATTGATGTATGGTTTGTTAGGATAGAACAATATTTTGCAGAGATACAACTATTTGAAAATCTGGAATCTGAGGGTGCAAAAAAAATCCAAATATTGAGAAAATCACCTTTAAAGTTGTCCAAATTAAGTTCTTAGCAATGTATAGTTTTGATATATTTACAGTAGGAAATTTACAAAATATCTTCATGGAACATGGAAGAAAAATCCCATACAATGTATTTTTGGCTATTGCTACAAATATATCCGTGCTACTTAAAGAATTAGTTCCCTTTCAGAACAAAAATGTACAGATAATGTACTCACCCGCTTGTCATCCAAGATGTTCATGTCTTTCTTTCTTCAGTCGTAAAGAAATTATGTTTTTTGCAGAAAACATTTCAGGATTTCTCTTCATATAATGGATATATATGGTTGCCCCTGAGTTTGAACTTCCATAATGCAGTTTAAATGCAGCTTCAAAGGTTTCTAAACAATCCTAGCCGAGGAAGAAGGGTCTTATCTAGCAAAACAATCTGTCATTTTCAAAACAAATTGACAATTTATATACTTTTTAACCTTAAATGCTCTTCTTGTCTTGTCTCTGCGACGCGCACGCGTAGTCTGTGTGATCCGGGTCAATACAATTAGGGTATGTCGAAAAACTCCCATTTCGTTTTCTTGCCCGACTTCAAAATTGCCCTACATCACTGCAGAAGTACCAACCCAGTGTTTACAAAGTCAGCATATAAAGAAGATCAAACGCCCTTTACAAAAAAAGGTGAAACAGCATTGACGATTTTGAAGTTGAAGACGAAAACAAGATGGGATCACACAGACTACGCATGTGCATCGCAGAGTCGAGAAAAGATGAGCATTCGAGGTTAAAAAAGTATATAAATTGTCAATTTGTTTAAAAAATAACCAACATTTTTCTCGGCTTATCTTCTGTTTTAGTCTTTATGAACTATATATATGTGTGTATATATATATATATATATATATATATGTACAGACCTGGGTAGAGTACTTGCAAATTGTAATCAGGTACAGATTCCATGACAAAAATTGTAGTCAGTAATGTAATCAGTTACATTACATATTTTAGGTAATCTAATCAGATTACTTTTGGATTACTTTTAGATTACTTTTAACTTAACTCATTTATCACATTGATTTAAATAGGAATATCTTGTACCATAATGATGAAGAAAATGTTACATTCATTGTAATTTACAACAATTAAACACAAGGTTTCCCAAATTAGGGTTCGTTAAGGGAACTGCAGGGGGTTTGTAAGTTTAATGAAAAGCTAACAATTAATTAAATCATAAACGATTAAAGTAAAAATAAATCATTTTAAAACAAAGTCCCTTTCAAAAATATTCTGTACACTCAGCGGCCATTTTTCCAACACTTCCGGCACCTCATACAAGACCAAGTCTTAATGAATGGGTGAATCCTGAAATCTCAAAATCTGCTTCCTGAACTCACAATTAAAATACATATGTCAAATCAGCAACAAAAATCAGAAATTAATTGTTCCATGAATGTTGTTTCTTATGCTCAAATAGCATTTAAAAAGCTTATTTTTAAAAAATCGTAGAGGTAGTTAATATATATAATATAGTAAATATTAGCTGTGTCAATCAATAAAACCAAAACGAATTAATCACACATTTTTCCTAAAATGAATCGTGATTAATCCTACCTGACATTAAAGTTTTTAATTATAATTTAATAGTGCAATAATTTCACATTCATGCTTCAAATTAATGTAGAAACAATATAAAGAACGCATATATAACATTTGTTTAATGCCATATTTTTTAATTACTGAAGGCAAGTATCACTAATTCCAACTGTGGTGTGAATGTCCACAAAACTGGACTTTCTGAATGTATATAAGTAAAAACTTAGGGGGAATAAATGAGTTACGAATAATTTATTGCTATTTTGTGAATAATATGTAATTATGTAATCTATAAAAAAGTAACTGTACTCTGATTACGAGTACTTTAAAATGTAACTTACTCTGATTACAAGTACTTAATTTTTGGAATCTGATTACGTAATCCAGATTACATGTAATCAGTTACTACCCAGCTCTGTATGTGTATATATATATATATACATATACACACATTATATATATACATTTTCTTTTATCCTTACAGGACGGATGTGATTTTGTCTGTCGCTCCCGTGGCAACAGAGAAGAGCCGCCCACATATAGAGGCGTGGCTACTGAAGCTCTAGGGGAGGAGCCAGAGGAAAGGGATGACCATTTACTCCCCATGTGACCAAATCATAACAACCAATGAGAAAAGTGGCTGGACAGTTATTACGGTTTTGTAACCCAAAGAGATATGTTCAGTTCAGCAGGCGTGTTCCTAGTTCAGAAGTGCTGTTTGTCTTTGTTTTGTTTTTTTAACTTCCAATAGCATTTATTCTCTATGTATCCCTTAAAATGTTTATTTGGTATTTGTTAAATGTAAAATTTTGCGAACTAGTTTACAAAAATCCAAAGACCCACGAATATATTTAATAATTTGGTATTTATGACAAAATATCATCATCAAATGCAACACTGTCCCTGTTTTCTCTTTTCATAGGAATTAAAAGACATCAGCGCTGCTTGGCTGCATTACTTGTAGTTTGGTACAAGTACTTAATTTGTTTCGAACGGTTAAATCAAGTTTTATTTGCTGGATGAACCCATGTTTGATAAAACTCAAATTAATTTTTAAGCTTATTCTTCACTTGCTTATGCTCAGAATTGTCACAAATTAACTAATATTGATTATTTGACAAATTGGACTTACAAATTTGCTCTGTTTTACATTCCAAATTAGCTGTTTGTTATGAAATATTGTTAGTATGAGAAAGTTACAAGGATCTGATGAGGCTTACCTTTTCAGCCTGTTACAGTCTGTATGCAATGTTTCCGAATGATGTTATAAATATTGTAAAGTTTAAAATATGATACATTTGAAGAAAACAATGCTTTCTAGAAGATACCCGTTTGTGACATGTTACTGTTGACAACACTTAACAGTTAAAGTGAGACAACATGAATGGAAATCCATTTGGTTGATTTTTTTTTTTTTTTACTTTGGCTGCTTGATATTGCAAATGTTTATGATTCTTTTACTGTGGGATCTGTTTCATACAGTATAAATGACTGTAAATCCTCACTGGAAACCACAGGACAAATTCCAGACTATGAAAGAGCAGCATTGTTTTGTTTATTTTTTCACCGCGTTTGTTTAAAGGGTTACTCCACCTCAAAATGAACATTTTCTCATTAATTACTTACCCCAATGTTGTTCCAAACCCGTAAAAGCTTAATTCGTCTTCGGAACACAATTTAAGATGAAAACTGTGAGGTTTTTGACTGTCCCATTGACTGCCAAGTAAATAACACTTGAAAAGTGTTTCATACCCAGAAAAGTATGAAAGACATCGCCAAAATAGTCCATCTGCCATCAGTGGTTCAACCACAATTTTACGAAGCTACGGTGATGCAGAGGAGACAGTTGTTGAATAAAATTTATTTTTGTGCATACAGAAAGTATTCTCGTAGCTTCGTAAAATTATGGTTGAACCACTGATGGCAGATGGACTATTTTGGCGATGTCTTTCATACTTTTCTGGGCCTTGGCAGTCAATGGGACAGTGACAAACCTCCTGATTTTCATCCAAAATATCTTCAATTGCGTTCCGAAGACGAACAAAGCTTTCACGGGTTTTGAACAATGTGATTAATGACAAAAATTCATTTTGGAGTGGAGTAACCCTTCAAGTACTGTGTGTTTGAATGCACTGAAGCTTTTTTTGTTTTTAGTGGAGTCATATATTTACTCTAAACATAACCATGTTCTTGGGGAGCCAAGATTATGGCTGAGCATAAACACTCCTGTTTTTGAGGTATATAGATCATAGCCTTATAACTCTTCACAGAATCAGGAGAAAGAGAGTTGATGGTTATAAACCCAAGCCATACAGGTGCTCTATTGCTATGTATCACTTAAATTTTGGTCTGTGTATAAAGATCAGTTAGAGGCTCCTTGAAAATCACTTATTTTCATCAGTTTGAAAATGCTGGTGTCTGCTTTAATAACTAGAGTCCATATTAATAGCAGAAAGTACGATGCATTTGCCTGGATTCTGATACAAGCTTGTGCAAAGAGGTGACTTCACTGTTCTTGCTACTGCTTTGTTCTTTACAATTTTAGTGTGAAAATATTAATTTAGTTTGCTTTGGAATTATTGAGGGGAAAGTGTGAATAAAGTGTTACCGGTGATTACCGGTGTGTGTGCACTTGTGTAATATTCTTTATTCTGCAACAGTGTAATGTTTTTTGATGGCTCAGGACTGGATTTTCCCATTTAAAGTCAAATCAGAACTAGACGGTTAAATGACTAATTAACTCATTAAAAGTTACATGACTAGCTGCGTCAGGGAATCTATGACACTACTATCGTGTGTCATCTTGTATAAAAAATACCCTGTAGGGATCTCCATTCTAAATGTTCTTTCGGTTTGATGGAAACGTCATTTAGGAGCGTCTCTCGACATTAGATCCTGGTGGACAGAGTTAAAGTCATGTGCTCCTCTTTATGTCAGTCCTATAGTTCTACAATTATATTAAAATATAGTTATATAGAACTACAACAACGTAACATTTAGCTAGCTGGATAAACAATTCTACACTGCTGTAAAAAACAATACATTATATTGCAATAAAATTGTGGCAAGAGATTACAAGCAATATTAAATTCATCAAGAATTGAGTTATACATTTTTTAACCTTTAAACAGTGTGTGCACGTGCACACACAATAAGTAAAATTGGAACAAAATATTGTGTTCATTGGACAAAAATAAATACTACTTACTAATACTAATTAATGAAATTATTTTTAGAATAATAATAATTATTATTATTATTTTTAAAAATTAATAACTTTGAGTGGATTAATTAAAATAAAATAATAATGCCATTATGTACTTTTGAAACTATTTTTTGCAAGATTTTATAAATGAGGCCCAGGAAAAAAGTTTAGTGTAATTTAGTGTAAATTAATACCAGATCTGGGTAGTAACTGATTACATGTAATCTAGATTATGTAATCAGATTCCAAAAATGAATTACTTGTAATTAGATTAAATCACATTTGAAATAAACTCGCAACCAGACTACAGTTACTTTTTTAAGGATTACGTGTTTACATATTATATACACAATAGCAATAAATTATTCATTTTCATCTTTTAAATGTTCCCTTTTAAATGCTTTCCAATTTTGTGGACATTCACACAGAGACCAGTCACTAGTCATGTGGCGACACAGCATTTGAGCATTGGATTTGCAATATATAAATAGGGTACAAGATTATCCTATTCAAATCATTGCAATAAACGAGATAGGTCAAAAGTAATCTAAAAATAATCTGATTATATTACCTAAAATGTGTAATGTAAAGGATTACATTAATAATTACAATTTTTGACATGTAATTTGAAATCACTCTGAGTAATACTTAGTAATAATAATTAATAACAACTTATAATACAGTACATCAAGAAATAAAGTATCTATCTATCTATCTATCTATCTATCTATCTATCTATCTATCTATCTATCATCTCTCTCTCTCTCTCTCTCTCTCTCTCTCTCTGTGTGTGTGTGTGTGTGTGTGTTTCGTTTGTTATAAATGTTGTCTTCTGGCTAATCTATATCATTTAAAAGTCTCCAGTTGGGCTCTTGCCTCCCTGTATTGATATTTAATGATCATTTTAAATCAGGGAAGCACTAAATGAATTGTCACATTCTTAATTCTTTTATAAACTTAATAATATCATCAAATATCCTGTTAGCTGTTTCCCCAATAAACCTGATCAAGAGAAGTCATGCTGGTTAACTTTCTTCATTGACTGAATAAGGCGATATCTCTCACTGTTGTATCTTATACATTAAAGTAGTACATGTTCAACTGTTTCTTGTTGATTACAGTGCATACATTCCCCAGTTGGGTGCCTGCCAATTCTATATAATGTACTATTTAGTCCAGTATGTCCAATTCTAAGTCGTGTAATGTTATTTCCTTCCCTTTGATTCCTACTCTCCTTTCTCCCAGCATCAGCTGCTTTTTGTATATTATACAGGTGTCTACCTGTTATATGGTCATCCCAATATATCTGCCAAACTGTTTGTGTGTTTGCTTTAATGCATACTGTAGCTTCTGCTTTACTTAATGGAATATGTAGATGTACTTGCTTTATTCTTAGAGTTGTTTAGCCAGAATGTCCACCTTCTCATTTCCCTTCACACCAGTATGAGCAGGAACCCAAATGAATTGTGTACACGTACCCTTAACTTTCAAATCATGCATCTTACAGAATATGTTATTGACAATATCCATCCTAACAGATGACCTGCCAGATTTTGTACTTTCAAGTGCTGAAAAATCAGATGCAGTGACAGTGTTATTTATTTCCTTCTCTCCTATCCATTGTAGGGCCAATAATATTCCCAATAGCTTTGCATATTCTGACAAAAGGTTGGTTACTCTTTTCTTTTTATTTTAATATAAAATTCACACTTTGGAATATACTGCTGCTCCTGCATGTCCTGTATCGGGATCCTTGGATCTATCTGTAAATAAAATGCTTTTGGACTATATACCATATCGGAAGTTGTTTAGAATTGTCTTTCAGCTCCTGCTGTATACTAAGGTCAACAGTTGGCAAAGGGAATAACCAGGGATGAATAGAGGAAAGTGAGACTGTATTACTGTACTGTAATTGAAGTAATCCTATATTTCTTGCTTTCGTATCACTTATCCACCCAAAACATGTAAAATTTGCTTCATTATGTTTTGACAGGATGTTTTCCATTTTGTCCTTGGAGATTGACCCAGTATGCCATCATTAATTTTACTCTACTAATTCTTAATGGCATTTTTTCCCGTTTCCACCGGCATTGATGACACCGGAGATTATTTGAATGCCCCACTACAGATTCTCAGAGCCCTCGAGGTTTGATTCTGATTCTGCTGCTGACATGTAAGCTATACATCCATAATCAAGAAGAGATCTCATGAGTGCCCAATATATGTTTTGCAAAGATGTTTGCAAAGATTTTATTCAGATGAACTTTCCATTTCATTTGTCTGTCACATTGCTATTACACAAATTTCAAATTTCAAATAAGTGGATAAAACATAGACACCCACCCCTTTAGTGGGCGGTCGGGGTGCGATAGGCTGCTCCTCACGTCAATCAATCTTCATACACAATGCTATTGGCTGTCCAGCTCCATCATCACCCGCGGAAGTTTGTACAGGGAGAGTCGGACTACTGTCAGTTATTTTAAAAAGATACATTTCTCGCCACAAATCCAGGTGGTCCGCGTGTTGCCTCGAGAACGAAGACGAAAAATAAAATGAATTTTAAAAGGATCAATTTTGCGTCGACAACAACAAAGCTCGCATGAAGTGCTAGCACCTGACAGCTAATAGTATTGTGCACCTCGTTAATGCAGTTTGTTTTTTTTTATCGGTCGCTTGATAAACAGACTAGGAAAGGATCAAAAAACGATTTGAGCTGCAGTTTAGCAGCTGGCCTGCTTTTATGCTGAAGTTAATGTCAGTAGTGTCTTATACTGACAGTTGTTTATTTTTGTTTTGATTAGCATGCTAAGCTAGTTTGCGGAGCGATCTGGCATTCATCATTTTGGATTTACATCAAATCAGCATCACCCTTCATTCATCTTCATCATCATTATAGTGCCATCTTTACACAGCAGGGATTGAAACACAACAGGTAAAGTGAACCTTGTAGGCGTTTTAACTTGTTGACACTAAGGACACTGTGTGGAGGCATGCAGATCACTCGACCCTCCTTACCTGTCTTTGTGTTTGTGGTGAAGGTTTTGAAATCATGAACATAGACTATAAGGTCGTTTTCAAAATGAAAAGAAAACCGTAATACATTTTATTTTATAAACAACATTTGTTTTATAAATTATACACAAACGAGTATACACACAAACACTAAGTTACCAGTCAAAAGTTTTTGTGCAGTAGCCTAAGTCTTTTCTGCTCACCAAGCCTAGTAAAACAGTAAAAATGATTGAAATAGTTTTTACTATATAAAATAACTGATTTATTCTTGTGATTTCAAAGCTGAATTTTTAGCATCATTACTCCTGTCACATGATCCTTCAGAAATTATTCTAATATTCTGATTTGCTACTCAAAAAACATTTATTATTATTATTATTATGTTGAAAACCGCTGAGTATAATTGTTTCAGGTTTCTCTGATGAATAGATAGTTCAGAAGAACAGCATTTAGCTGAAATAGAAAAGTTTTGTAACATTATAAATGTCTTGATCATCACTTTTGAAATATCAATAATAATAATGTTTCTGGAACAGCAAATCAGCATATTAAAATGATTTCTGAAGGATCACGTGACACTGAAGACTGGAGTAATGATGCTGAAAATTTAGCTTTGATCACAGGAATAAATCAAATTTTCAAATGCTCAAATAGAAAACAGTTATTTTAAATAGTACAAATATTTCAGCATTTTTACTGTTTTTACAGTACTTTGGATTAAAATAATGCAGGGTTGGTGAGTAAAAGAGATAAAAATAAATTAATTAAAAATCTTTTGACCAGTAGTATAAACATTTAATATTATATCATACAAATATTTTCAAAATTCTGACATTCAATTCCATATTCTGTAAATATCTATAATTTTACTATTTTAGCTATTATAGTTTTTTTATTATAAAATAAGAATTTTATATAACCTGTTTGTTACAACAGGTGTGTTTTATAACTGTTATGTCTGTCATTTCTTTCCTTCTTTAAACTCAGAGGTTCATCATGCTGGGTGATTGTGGCATGAAAGACTGGCAGAGACTAGCACTCAGGAGGAACTCTGTCACAATTCTGCAGGACTTAGTGGTGGATGATCTACTGGTCCAGTGTCTGCAACAAGATGGAATCCTTACAGAAAACATGGCAGAAACCATTATGGTATGTGTATTAGCTAAGTATTAGTTATACATTAGATAGATCCACATGTAGTTTATATATAAAAACAAAAAAAAATTATTAACAGGCATAATTAAAGTATTTATTCTTTAGTTTAAAAAAAATACAGTTGTAGTAAGTGTGTGAAGCCTCATGAATAGCGCCTTGATCATTTTTAACCATGGGAAAATTTGAATCCTTTCAGGCTAAACCAACATCCCAGGGCAAAAGTCGTCAGTTGTTGATTCTTTTGCCTAAACGTGGCCCTCGAGCATTCAGCAGCTTCTGTGCTGCACTTACGGCGACAGAGCAACAGCACCTCTGCAGACTGCTCATGGACTTCACAGAGAAAGACGTGAGTTGGAGCCTTTACTTCAGAATCACACCCAGTTAGACTGACTTGACAGGTTTCTGTAAGAACGTAATGGTTGCTGTGATCATGCAGTGAGGGCCCGGAAAAGTCTTCTTAAGCAATGACATCACATCTGATGACAACCAGGCAGTTTTAACAGATGTGCTGTATTCACTGGGGAAAAAAACAACAACTTTGTGCATTATTCTAAATCATTTTCCTTACAAAGCGGTTTACTGTCCTGCACTTAATGTAAGGAATATTTGCTTTCTTTACAATTAAAGTCTTATATTGTTTTCTTTACAATTAAAGTTTTATACTGTTTTCCAGACACTATATATAACTGTATTAAACTATATCCAAAAAACTACATTTTCTCAAGACAGTAAGTGGCAGGAACAGTTGTGGTATTAGTCTTATGACCATAGAGATGTATAGAAATCACACCACCCACAGAGGTCAGAGCTGGGTCAGTGGAATAAAAGAGAGGGAGAGAGAGTAGGACTAAAGGGAAGTTACAATGCAGCAGCGTCAATGTTATGCAGCAGTTTACCACACCCAAACTACACTGATTGTTTCAAAAATACCAAACAGACAAGTCAAAACTGTTGTTTCCTTTGAAATAGTGGGTAATGAACTGACTGTAACTGTCAGCGTTGTGTATATTCTCACAGAAAGTAATATCAGTGCAGAGAAGTGATTTTGTGATGTTTTTTTTTGTCTTTACAGAAAAGTTTTTCAGAGCCCTCGCTGTCTCTTCCAACTCAGGAATGTGTTATACCTGCAAAAAGAGCCCGGACTCATGGTGAGCACTTAAAAAAATAAAATAGTTAATCACAGATTTTTCTGTAATTCTGATTCATTGTGATCAATCCCATCTAACATTCAAGTTTTTACACATTCAATCTTCAAATTGATGTAGCACAACATAAGAACAGTGTGTTTTTAATATTTGTTTAAGGTGAGACGCTGCAGGTGAATATGGTAAAAAATTAACTAATAACTTATCGCTTTACTTACCCAGTTGATTGATTACATTGATAATTGCAAATGTTTTGGCCATATACACACTGCAAGTTTCAGGAGTGACAACCGCATTTAAATGCGGGAGTAAGTCCCGTAAATTATCGTTCCATGTGTGTACTCCCACATTTGTAACCATAGCAACATTTTGCCGTCTTGCAGAATTGAATAAGAATTTAGCCGTTAAGTATCTGCCATTTTTTATTTTTTATTTTTTTTGTTGTCTAAAGACTCGTCCCGCGATTATAACTATTTCAATACGTCATTAACAACTAATTCAGTTCCTTACACACTGCATAGAATTTCTGTAAATGCGGTTGTCACTACCTGTATTTTTCGTGAGTTAATGCGGTTGTCAAATGCGGTTGTCACTCCTGTATTTTAGTGAATTATGTGTGTACAGAACGGATTAAGAAGTTAAAGGTGAACTGACACCAAATTTAGCTGCAGTGTGTACGTGGCCTTTTTGTATCACAAGTTTTCTAAAATGTTAGATTTAAATACGCAAATAATGCATTATTTAATTAAATATGCGCTAATTTGCATACATTTCTAGTACACAAATCTAAACACTGGATGAAGTCAGTTTCAAAATTTGTTTAATTTTTTTTGACATATTAGTGTGAAATGTTTTTACAGAGAGATTTGTGTGTATCTCGTTTTGTCACTCCATAATTCAGAAAATACTTTTTTTTTTTTTTTTACAATTTTGGGGGAATAAAATGTTGTATATAATCAGGCAAATTATATATCAACAAATCCCTCTGTAAAAACTTTCAGAATATAGACAGGAATAAAAATGTAAAATGTGGTGTGTAAGTGCTACTGAAGTGGAGATTTATGGCTCAGTGTAAGAGAAAAAAAAACTAATTTTGAGAACAGCCTTAAAAATATGTATTGTAATTGAACTCTATTGACAAATAGATAAAGTGCTATAAAATAAACAGACAAACTTAGAATTCTCTTGGATATTTCTTTCCACACATCTGAACTATTTATGAAAAAAAACAAAATCTCAAACTTAACAGGTACATGAAAAAACTGTTTTTGCCTTCAGTGTTTCCCCTGTCCCGCGATTATAACTATTTTTATAACTGAATGTGAATATCACTAGCGATATCACTGATGTCTCTAGGAAATTGTTATTTTTTCGCTAATATTTAACCATTGACTATAGCTATTCAACAGTAGAGTAGAAGTGAGAGCTATTAATTTTAGCATTTATTAGTCAAAAAAAAAAACACAACTTCTAATTTAAGTGAGCTTAATAAAATTTTCACATAAACCGGAGATTAAAAATTGAAATTGGAAAAAAATAGAAGCAGCAGTTATGTATGGGGTGGCCAACTCTAGCTCTGCCCCTTCATTAACTTCTTTAAATATTTTTAATGCCATTAAACTAGAAAAATGAGTTGCCTGTGTTAACATGCTAATTTTGACAACACTTTTTAAAAAAGCCATGTTTTGGTGGTAGCAATATTAACTTTACATTAACTGTTACAGAATTGTATTGCTTTTGGCCAATCAAATTAGAGTACCGGAACTAACTGTTATTGATGAAAGTACAATACATAAAAGATAATTGTTATGTGAGATAAGCCTAATATTTAAATTTTGAGTTAAATGTGTGTTTTAGAGTCCATGGAGATGTGTTTGGATGCCGACTCTCCTGTGACCACAGCTGTTCTTCCCTGCACACCGGAATTTTACCAGTCCCATAGATCCCTGGTACAAGGACACAAACTCTATTACTTTGCACACTCACACCCGCTCATTTTATTTGCATATATTTTCCGCTGTTTTGGCATGGTGTAACTTCTATGCAAATGTCTTTAAAGGCTTACCCGATGCGCTCCTGCCCGCGAGGATTGGCCCTGGTACTGAGTAACGTAAGGTTTGACTCAGCTAACACTGATTTAGACGTCCGGAGGGGGGGAGAGGTGGATGAGGAGACGCTGAGGAGACTTTTTATGGAGCTGGATTTCACAGTCAGCCTGCACAAAGACCTAACGGCAGAGGTGAGTTAGTCACGCTGCTGAGTCAGACTGCCCTGCAAAGCAAAGTTATTTATTAAGTTTTTGATTTGTGTTTTTCAGGCAATGCGCAGGTGCCTAGAAGAGTTTGCCCAGCGGCAGGAACATGCAGAGTATGACTGCACTGTTGTGTGTTTACTCTCACATGGAGTTGAGGGATGTGTCTATGGCACTGATGGACAGCTGCTGGAGGTGTGCTTGATTTTTAATACTTAAGTCTTAGTAATGCACCAAAAGTTTGGCAACTGAAAATTGTGGAAAAAGTGGCATTTGATTTGCCTTGTACTGAAGGCGCATGTTGACTGCATCTATTTCAAGCAAACGACGTGCATAAACTACAAGTTAAACAGATCAAATGTGTGACACTAGTGCTAGAACAGGGGTCGGCAACCTTTTTGGTATGAAGTGCCATTTTTAATGTTTCCGTGGTTGTGGATAACCGCTGAGCCAATACACCCCCGTGTATATACAGTACATAAACTTTTTCAAATGATAAGATAAATTGATTTACATTACAGTTTGTAAAGATATAGATTTTTTTCATATTTAGTTTTTTAAACGTTTCAAAAGTTTCATTTTCATTAATAACAGATATATAATGTGACAGTACTGAACACCACTGTATGTGTGTGTGACAAGGCCAATGCGTTAAAACCGTCCTGTTTAATCACAGTTCTTTATTAATGCGCTGCTTTAATTGACACGTGTACACACCACTCGCACACACTTCGGAGATCGTGCTGTGCAAAAAGTAACATTCAGAAGCTTATAAACTTGTCAGCGCTTCCCCGCAACTTTTATTAATCGATACTGAATCACTACAGTATATATCTCGGCAAAAAGGGTGCTTTTTAAGTAACTAAACTCTGCAGATACATCAAAACGCAATTCACACACCTCTTTCTCTCAAATTAGCCATATTTGCCATGTCCATATTTGAGAAAAAAAGTCGAATAGTTTGCATCACTGCATACAGCTGTTGGTCAGTTAACTTTTCTGTTGTAAAACAGTTGACTAGCCTAATATTAAATGATTTTCATCTTACCTCGCTCTCTTTCAACAATTACGCATCACGCTCTACTTTTGTGATCAGTGAACCCTACCTACTTCGATTTGACTGGTCATCTCAGTCATTTTGACATTGACGAACGCTGTGAGACTGCTGAGGCATTGACCACTGTTGACATGCGTGGCATAGGTTGCCGACCCCTGTGCTACAATAACAGTATCGATTTCTTATTTTTAGTCAATATTGATATCTATTCTTAAATCTCAAGATCAAGCATTTAGTCTATAGTGTTTTCTGTTGATGCATAAACTTCACATTATTTGTAGCTCACCTGCCGTCCGATAATTACAATAAGCTTTGCATTTTGAAACGTAGTCTCATATTTAATTTTAATTGTTATAGAAATTCTAATTTTTATTGTGAAATAGGTTTTGACTGTCTTTAATGTAGCATGACACATGGTTTTAACCAATCATCTTTTCCTATTTACTGTTAGTCATAGCACAAAATAAACATCAGAAGATATGTTGAAAGTAACAGTTCAACTGAAATGTCTCATAATTGCTTATTATGTGTTTCAAATGTGGAAAGACATCAAACAGTCTGTAAACAATATTGTATCTAAGTGTTATATTTACACTACCATTCAAAAGTTTGGGATCAGAACGATTTTTTTTTTATTTTATTTAAGAAATGTCCTATGCTCATCAAGGCATCTATTTGATAAAAAAATATGGAAAACAAATGTGATATTGTGAAATAATATTATGATGTAAAATAACATTTTTCTATTTTAATATGCATTAAACTCTCTACATTAAAATTTTCAGCATCATTTCTCCAGTCTTTAGTGTCACATGATCCTTCAGAAATCACTCTAATATGCTGATTTATTATCAGTGTTGAAAACAGATTTGCTGTTTTATATTTTTTAAATATAGGAAAACAGATAGGAGTCTAAATGTCAATCAAAAATATTTTCAATACACAAATATCAAAGAAAGAATTTTATTTCACTATTTACAGGGTATCTGCAGAATTTTTAAATATCAATTTAAGGCAATTTATGACCCTTTTTATAAGCTGCACAAGTAAAATGAACACAGTATGAGTGGGGTTGGACAATGTATGATAGCATATTGAGCCATGAAATTATGTTAGTCTTAATTGTTTACATTTTTAGAAGGTACATTAACTTTTACATTTACAACTCTGTGTTTGCTGCATGGGTCGATGTTTGCAATAATCTGACCAAAAATGATTGGAAATGCAAATTCATTCTCTGCCACGAGTTGGCGCTTTAGGAGTGCTGAAATATTACGGTTTCCATAGAAACGGCTGTACACAAAGCGGCACCGTGCTCATTAACGCTGTTTTATCAGGCATTATAGGTAAGATGAAATGACAATGCAAAGGACACGTTTCTAAAGACAGTCGTTTCCCTTCAGATACATTTGACTTTGAAACGGGCAGCCCGCATATTTATTCAGTGACATCATTGCCTTTTGAAGTTAAATCCAGCCCTATCGCGATTTTCCGTCCCCAACTGTAAGACCTCTTAACATTATGATTAAAAGACTTTTCTTGTTACTATTTAACATATGGAAAACTTTTTATGGCCTTCAATTTTATACAACTAAATTGAGGAGTATTTAAGGACCTGCAGGAGCCCTTTACTTTAAAATAAGTGTAAAATTTTGGTAGCCCGACTGGAAAACACAATAGCCCCGGGACGTCGGGCTAGCGATTTTGCGAGCCCTGGCTGCTTAATAACAATATGCACTCCTGTTCAAAAATGGGGGGTCAGTGAATTTCTTTTTTTTTTTGAAGAAGAAGAAATTAATATTTTTATTCAGCAAGGATGTTAAGTTGGTCAGAAGTGATAGCAAAGACTGTTATATTTATATTTTGAATAAATGCTGTTCTTTTTAACTTTTTATTCATTAAAGAATCCTGAAAAAGTATCACAGGTTCCAAAAATAATATTTGGCAGCACAACTGTTGCCAACATAGATAATTCTAATAATAAATCAGCATATTAGAATGCTTTTGTCCAAGTGCATCCTGAATTGTAGAAGCCTGTTTCTACCACTGATTAAAAAAGAAAACGTAATTATGACTTTTTATCTCACAGTTCTGACTTTTTTTTTCAATTCTGAGAAGTGAGGTCAGAACTGTGTGACTTTATGTGAGTTTATATCTTAAAATTCTGAGAAAAAAGTCAGAATTGCGAGATACAGACTTGCAATTGCGAGAAAAAATTCAGAATTTCCTGCAATTGCAAGTTTATATCTCACAATTCTGACTTGATAGCTCACAATTGTGAGTTAAAATCATTCTGACTTTATAACTTGAAATTGTGAGTTTGCATCATGCAAAACTTCATAACTCGCAATGGCAAATTTATATAATGCAATTAAAAGTTTGTATCTGCAATTCTGACAGTGTAACTGTTTTTTTGTCTCACAATTCTGAGAAATGTGAGATAAAAAGTCACAGTAACATTTTATTTTTATTCTGTGGTGGAAACAGCCTTCCTTATTTGCAGTTCTGAATTTTTATTTTGGTGCATTACTACTAATTCTTAGTTATACATACAGATGTGATTTTAGCTGTATGTGAGTTCCATATAAAAGAAATGTATTGCTTTGTAAAGATTCCTTTAGACATCAGAGTTTTAAATGTCTCTCTCTGTCTTTTAGTTGGACTGGGTGTTTGAGGTTTTTGATAACGCCCGCTGCCCTCTGCTCCAGAATAAGCCAAAGATGTTTTTCATTCAGGCCTGTCGAGGAGGTGAGTTACTGGGATTTAACCAGTCATTTTTAATATATTTTTGAACATACACTACCAGTCAAAGATGTGACTGCTATTCTTGTACATTCTTTGGTTACATCACGTTTAGATTATTGCAATTCTTTACTCTTTGGTCTCACTCAACTCTTACATAAGCTGCGGTTGGTACAGAATTCAGCAGCACAAATTATTTGTTTTTTTATACCATTATTGTATTTTAAACAAAATTACTTTCTGTTTCAGAGGAGATGGACAACGGCGTAGACCAGTTGGATGGTCAGGAACGGACTCAATCTCCAGGCTGTGAACAGAGGGATGCTGGCAGAGAGGGGGAGAGAGATGACAAAGAGAGGGAGGAGAAAGATAGGGAGAGACTGAGAGTCAAACTACCCCAGAGATCCGACATGATCTGCGGTTTTGCCACCCTCAAAGGTTTCAGTGTGTACACGTTGTTGTATCTTCATCTGATTCTCTTAATATTCATCATGTTATATGTCGAAGGCCTTGCAGATTGCTGATTTTTTCTGTTTTGTGCTTGTTTTGTGTTTCAGGCACCGCTGCAATGAGAAACACCAAGAAAGGGTCCTGGTTCATTCAGGAACTGAACAGCGCAATCAGACAGAGAGCCAACGACACACACCTGGCAGACATACTTGTGCAGGTAAAACATTTTAGCCCACTGTGTTTTTGGAATGCACTGATTATGGACATTGGGTCTCATTTATGATTTCTATGATTTTATGATATATGTTTTGACATTGAACACTTATATTAAATTATTGAACATTATATAATAAGAAAGAATTTGTATATAAAATGTTACATTAGGCTTTATCCACCTAACAGGCCATAGGCTTACTTCTGTGTCAAAGAATAAGGTGGTTAAAATGTATTTTGCTCTCTCTGTTGTTCTCTATAGGTGAATGGCCAAATTAAAAGCAGAGAGGGATACGCACCTGGTTCAGCCCATCATCGCTGTAAAGAGATGTCAGAGTTCACCAGTTCGCTCTGTAAAGACCTCTACCTCTTCCCTAAGTACTACCCCAGCAACTAGACACAAGCACACACTCCCTAGGCACGAAGCACATGCTGAACACACTGCCCTCAGAACTGATTTTGATGCAGTAGCGTACATCCATCACCTGCTGTAAGCTCGGCACACAGCACACAGAGTCATGTAAATCTACTTATACCCATTCCATGTGTCATCTGTTTCACATTCCTCAGCACAATGACAGGTTCATTATGATGCGTGTGTGCATTATTTACAAAGAATTTGCCATGATAAATCAGTTTTTAGATCAGAGGGGGTTTTTATTTTCTAGGGTGCACTTGGAAAATGTTTTTTTTTTTAACAAATGAAATTGTTAAGGAAAGAGTGTAGAGTATATGTGAAAAAAATTCTTTTCATAGGAAGAGATTGGGGTTAAAAATAAGTCAGAAAATGAAATATATTTTTTTATTCCAAAATGTTTTTGTTTTTTTTATTCAACAGCTGTATAAAAGTTGCCACATAGTTACCCTTTTTTAGCCAAAGTCAACATTTTATCAGTCTTTTGTTTAATCAGATTTATTGTTCTTTTTCACTTTACTCTGTACAGTTTTTTTCCTCAGTAATTCACGTTCTGTATGTTTTGTCATTGTGGAACCTTTTTATAGCCAAACTGTAAACTTGTTGGTACATTCAGAGCAGCTTATTGACATAGCCTCTGGATCTGTCACACATACATGGTTGTATGCATAGATTGTGCCAGTAGTAGTACCATACTAAACTCCGTATCATTTCAGTAACTAGGTTGGAGCAGAGCAGATCTGCTTATCATAGATTTCCTCGGTGCAGCTTTACAGACATTTTATCCACATCAGTACAACTTTAAATGACTGTTTTCTCGAAGTACTGTGGCATGACATCTGTTTGTTTTCTTTAGTTATCCTGTATGCACCATGGCAGCTTTTTTTTAACTTTAATAGGGCTTCCTGACTCAGTTAAACTATTTCTACTTCATAGTTGGTATATAATAGTTATCTAAGATGCATATCAATGCATCATTCTAAATCATTCTGCAGATATTTGTGCAATTCCAGATTCCAGTTGCATTCCAAATGGTGTTTCTAATCATTTTTCATGCAAAGTATTGTCAAAATTTGTGTGTATATAATATATACAGTTAAAGTCAAAAGTTTATGCAGAATCTGCAAAATTATTTTAGCAAAATAAGAGGGATCATGCAAAATGCATGTTATTTTTTTATTTTTATCTGACCTGAATAAGATATTTAAAATAAAAGACAGTCACATATTGTCCACAAGAAAATATAATGGTTGAATTTATAAAAATGACCACGTTCAAAAGTTTACATATGCTTGATTCTTAATGCTGTGTTGTTACCTGAATGATCCACAGCTGTTTTTTTTTTTTTTGTTTAGTTATAGATGTTCATGAGTCTCTTGTTTGTCCTGAACAGTTAAACTGCCTGCTGTTCTTCAGAAAAAATCCATCAGATCCCACAAATTCTTTGTTTTTTCAGCATTTTTGTGTATTTGAACCCTTTCCAACAATGCCTGTATGATTTTGAGATCCATCTTTTCACACTGAGGACAACTGAGGGACTCCTATGCAACTATTAGAGAAGGTTGAAACACTCACTGATGCGCCAGAAGGAAAAACTATGCTGTAAGAGTCAGGGAGTAAAAACTTTTTGAATTTGAAGATAATGGTAAATTTAACCAATTTTGTCTTCTTGGAAACATGCAAGTATCTTCTGTAGGGCAGCACTAAGTAAAACAAAAAAAACAAAATTTAGGCAAAATAAGAAAAATGCACACAAATTCATTCTGTTCAAAAGTTTACACCCCTAGCTCATAATGCATGTTTTTTCCTTCTGGAGCATCAGTGAGCGTTTGAACCTTCTGTAATAGTTTCATATGAGTCCCTCAGTTGTCCTTAGTGTGAAAAGATGGATCTCAAAATCATACAGTCATTGTTGGAAAGGGTTCAAATCCACAAAAATGCTGAAAAACCAAAGAATTTGTGGGACCTGAAGGATTTTTCTAAAAAAACAGCAGGCAGTTTAACTGTTCAGGACAAACAAGGGACTCATGAACAATTATCACTAAACAAAAAAGACAGCTGTGGATCATTCAGGTAACAGCACAGTATTAAGAATCAAAACTAAACTTTTGAACAACTTTGGAACATTCAACTATTATTTCCTCTTGAGGACTATATGTAAATGTCTTTTATGGAAAAAATCTTATTCAGGTCAGTACTAAATAAAAAATAACATGCATTTTGTATGATCGCTGTTATTTTGCTAAAATAATTAACATTTTGAAGATTCTGCAAGGTGTATGTAAACTTTTGACTTCAACTGTGTATATATATATTTTGTAATTATGCCTGTACATATGCGTATTTCTCTTACTCTTGCACATTTCTTTTCACTTAAAACATTCTGTGTGCCAACGAATGCACATATAGACTGAAAGTATGTTGTCTTAAACAAAAAAAAAGCCTATAGGTGGCAGTAGAGAGCTTTTGTGCTTCATCAGCTCACCTTGTCATGTAGAGGTTTCAGGGTTTAGACACAGTCTTCCTGTTCTGCACACAACATTATTCAACATTATTATAAGGTCGGAACCTTTGAACTTTTGACACTGCCAATGGCATCCCTCAAACCTTCTTCTACATTTCACACTTGTCACCTTTACCATGGGTTGTTACTCAACGTGATTATATTACTGTATTTCCTTTTATTTTTACTGTTTTAGCAGACAAAATGTTTTATGTAGATTTACACTGTTCATGCTGGTATTGCTTTCAAGCAACTGTTGCTTTTTTGAGTTTCTATTTTGATTTTTAACTAATAAGCTTCTTTGAACTGGGAGAATAATATGGGCATAGGTTCGTTTTAATTTAAATAAGCATTAAAATCCTAAATATAAAATGTTTTTGAACAGTAAGATTTTTTTATGTTTTTTAAATAATACTTTTCTGCTCACCAAACCTGCATTTATTTGATCTAAAATACAGCAAAAGCAGTAATATTGTGAAATATTTTTACTATGTAAAATAACAGCTTTCTATTTTAATATGTTTTAAAATGTAATTTATTCCTATGGTCAAAGCTAAATTTTCAGCATCATTTCTCCAGTCTTTAATGTCGCATGATCCCAGAAATCATTCTAATATGCTGATTTGCTGTTCAAGAAAGATTTTTTTTATTATTATTGTCATCAATATTTAAAACAGGTTTCTTTGGTGAATGTAAAAAATAAAAAGCTTTTGTAACATCATACACTATACCATTGAAAAGCCTGGAGTCAATATAATTTTATTAAAATTATAATTATAAAAGTTAACATTATGTATCAAGGATGCTTTAAATTGAAATCAAAAGTGATGATAAAGACATTTATAATATCACAAAAGATTTTAATTTCAGATCTGAACTTACTATTTATCAAGAAAACTTAAATTCTAACAATACATATTTTTTGAGCAGCAAATCAAAATATTAGAATGATTTCTGAATGATCATGTGACTGGAGTATGACGCTAAAAAAAATCACTCCGTTTAAAATCACAGGAACAAATTACAATTTAAAATATATTCAAATAAAAAAGTTATTTTAAATAGTACAAATATTTTGTTTTTGCTGTACTTTGGATCAAATAAATGCAGGCTTGGTGAGCAGAAATCTAAATTTAAAAACCATTACGATTAATTTAACTATTCTAAAATTTTTGTCAGGTAGTGTAAGTTATAAAAGATTACTTTCATAATGGAAAAAGTGCCATGATAATTTAGATGAAAGTATTGAAGTATTTAAACACTGGGTATTTGATGAAATGCTAGAAGCTATTTTCATGAGTCACATGTTGTTTTAAAGTAAGAAACAAAAAATGTATATGCTAGCAAAATGTATTCATTTTATACCCACAGTTTTACTGTGTCTCTAAGTATTTTTTTAATGATGCTGAGTGTACGCCAGCACATTTATCTTCTCCAAAACCTGTATTTCTACATTTTAATCAATGTATTTCTCAGACTGTGTTCACCTGCTTTTGGATGTGTTCTGGAATTGTATTGGTGAAAGCGTTCTCAGTGATAACAAATGTTTAAAAGTTCCCCTATGAAGGTATTAAAACCACAACGGACTTAAATACATATTATATAATCCAGTTTAGTTGCTTCCCACCTGACTGTGCCAGATGAGTGCCTAGCAAACTTGATATGAAATGGTTTATTCACTGCCTTTGTCATCTGTACTAACCAGCTATAAAGGGTGCTTAAAGAAACTATAGGGAAACTCATTTTTGTATTTTTGTAATGCAAAAGCTGCCATGTAATAAAGAAATACTGTTCCAAAGAGCCTTGACTTGTGTTGTGTGTTTCTTTCTACAGTTGTTAGCAAGGATAAATGCATTAGTTGTTGTGCGTTTGAGTTGGAGTGTATTGTCTGGTTGGTTATAATAGCCTTGTTGGATGTTATGTTCTGTATCGCGTTGTTTAGTATTAGATGTCTCTCACTCCCTCTCCCTGTTTTTCAGAGTTGTCCTCGGCTTCCGTGGTGATGCATTTTTATCCGTGCGCTCGGGTTTCTCTGTCCTGCCGTGGCTGCAGGAACGGCCGTCATTGTACGCTCCCGTAACACGTACCCATCTGACCTGTTAGCGTGACTCCAGCGCCAAAGCCTTCGCCGCAAGGCCCAGATGGTATGTATATAAATGCGTGGAGGATTACTTTAATCACTTTATTTATTTAAAAGCTCTATTTAGTTGTCCACCAAGATGTTTTCAAGGTATATCCTGACCAGTCGATGCCAGGCCCCAGTTGTGACCACATATGCAATGCTTTTCAGATCCACTTGAAGCCATGTCAGAACATTTGTGAAGTTTTGCAGTTTGGATGCTTCACTCGGACGTCTCTCTAGGGTAATGGCTGTAAACACTTCGGACTCTAGAAGCTATGAGTTGGCAGAGAGTTTACACGTTCATCAGCCCGTTAATCAGAGCAGTGGTTGAATCACCGAAAGTGTGTTGTATTTTAAGACTGTGCAGGGTATCTGAGTTTCCTCGCTGCTGTTGTATTGGGTCACGTTGCCCCCTCCTACCCCCCCGCCCCAGCTCCTTCCAAATCGCATACTCACTCATCATGTTACACGGGTGCCCCCGAGGGGGTGGTGTCCTGTCAAAAAACACCCATGCTCGCCAGAAGGAACAAAAACAAGAAGAGGTGGAAGTAAAACAGAAATCCAGCTGGGAGGGGTTCGAGCCCGCAGATAGATGGGGAGGCATGTTGCCGCTAGTAACGGCTGAGAGTGGGGATGTCGTTAATGTGAGATGAGGCGGCGATTAGCCCTGTGCCGCAGCTAAGAAAAGACAAGCAAATCTGGACCTGTATTATCTATTTAACACAAAACACAAGTGCACTCATTTGGGCTCATCTGTTTCAGTCACTCTCTTCGCCAGCTCTCTGGTTGAGTCTTGGAGTTTTTACTTGCTACGCTACACTTTCTAGTGGTATTTTTAAAACAATTTTTCATGCCATCTTCACAAAAAAATTATACATGTTTATTTCCTATCATGACAGTGCTTATTCTAGGGTTTGGATTTTATGTTTCATGTTGATTACAGAATTGTGTAGATAAAAATGAATGGTCGCCTAACAAGAATTTACAATGGTAAGCAAAGCTTCCTTCAGAGTGGAAGTTATTATTAATATTGCTAAACTATATATATATAAAAAAATCTTAATGTTTCTAGGTTTTACAAATTATGAAATACCTGGAGATATTAGCGGATTTCAAAAATGTCTTTTACAGCACTGGAAAAGTTCTAGAGTCTTTCATTTTCAAATCTAATATGTGAAACAAAACATATTGTATACATAACATTAAAACCATCATTTTTGTTTTACAAAACCAGAACTATATAACAGAGGAGAGAAAATGGAGGAAAAAAAGCATGCAACTCAGAACTTTATTTAGCTGTATTAATCATTAATATAAAATCTATAAATAATTTGTCTTTGCAATAAGAGAGTTTTTTTTTTCAGCCAAAAGTGTGAAATACTTTTTATGATGAGATGAATCGAATAACTCAGTATCCCATAATGTCATTCTAGGATAAATCAATTATATAAATTCTAGGATATATTAATTGCAGTTGAAGTCAAAAGTTTACATACACCTTACAGAATCTGCAAAATGTTAATTCTTTTAGCAAAATAAGAGGAATCATGCAAAATGCATGTTATTTTGAATAACCTGAATAAGATATTTCAAATAAAAGATGTTCATATATAGTCCACAAAAAAATATAATGGTTGAATTTATAAAAATTACCATGCTCAAAAGTTTACATACACTTTATTCTGAATGATTCACAGCTGCGCTGCTTTTTTGTTTAGTGATAGTTGTTCATGAGTCCCTTATTCATCCTGAACAGTTAAACTGCCCGCTGTTCTTCAGAAAAAAATCTTTAGGTATCATGTTTTTCAGCATTTCTGTGTATTTGAACCCTTTCCAACAATGGCTGTATGATTTTGAGATCCATCTTTTCACACTGAGGACAATATGCAACTATTACACAAGGTTCAAATGCTCACTGATGCTCCAGAAGGAAAAACCATGTATTAAGAGCTGGGGGTGAAAACTTTTTGAATTTGAAGATCATGGTAAAATAAGCTAATTTTGTCTTCTTGGAAACATGCAAGTATCTTCTGTAGCTTCTGAAGGGCAGGACTAAATGAAAAAAAATATGCTATTTAGGCAAAATAAGAAAAATGCACACATCTTCATTCTGTTCAAAAGTTTACACCCATAGTTCATAATGCATAGTTTTTCTTTCCAGAGCATCAGTGAGTGTTTGAACCTTCTGTAATAGTTGCATATGAGTCCCTCAGTTGTCCTCAGTGTGAAAAGATGGGTTTCAAAATCATACAGTCATTGTTGGAAAGGGTTCAAATACACAAAAATGCTGAAAAACCAAAGAATTTGTGCAACCTGGATGATTTTTCTGAAGGACAGCAGGCAGTTTAACTGTTCAGGACAAACAAGGGACTCATAAACAACTATCACTAAACAAAAAGGACAGCTGTGGTCTTTCTGGTAACAACACAGTATTTAGAATCAAGTGTATGTAAACTTGAACATGGTCATTTTTATAAATTCAACTATTATTTTCTCTTGTGGACTATATGTGAACATCGTTTATGTGAAATATCTTATTCAGGTCAGTACTAAATAAAAAATAACATGCATTTTGTATGATCTCTCTTATTTTGCTAAAAGAATGAACATTTTGCAGATTCTGCAAGGTGTATGTAAACTTTTGACTTCAACTGTATATATCCCAAAAGTTGTTCAATACAGGTTAATTCTAAGTTCTATAATCTTTTATGAGATAAAAATAGTCTTCGAATTTGATATGTAAAAATATTTTGGTAACACATTACAGTAATTTATTATTTTTTTTAAACATTAGTTAACTATGTTATTTAATGTGAGGTAACAATAACAAATACTTTTGAAGCATTTATTAATATTTGTTAGTAATTTCAACAGTTATACATTATTAATATCAAAAACTATCTGTTAATATTTAATAGGCTAACTTGAACGCAGTTTTATTTTTATTAACAAATGTTGACAAAAATGTTCTGGTATTATAATGTAACTACATGAGGTGGGGTTAGGTTTAGGTAATACCAGGGTTAGTACAAGATGCTTAAAGCGCTTGAAGTTCTTGAATTTTTCTTTTTAAAATTTAAGGCCTGGGAAATCCTTGAAAATAGCAGTATTCCTGAACAGGTACTTGAAAAGTGCTTGAATTATTAAAGACAATGTGTCTATAAAAATGTTCAATCATTTCAAAAAACACATATTTTTTCACACACTTTAATTAATCGTACTTTTTTTTTTTTTTTTGGTCATCACGGTGCGGTCACTTAAAACACTCCATCATTTCTGGTCATATAGATAAAAGTAATACTTGCTTTAAGTAAAATGTGCGTTTTGGCATCTCAGTCTCTGTGAACTTGAGCGTGAAACTTTGAAACTCCATGAAATGTCTACTTTCAAATTAACCAGTTCAAATAGAAAACAAATATTCTCAGATTATGTAATCCATATAAAACAATCAGACAGGCTCATCAGATGACAAGTCAGTGTTGGCGACTTCATCTTTTAAGCCGAAAACAAGAAAGCACTAGTTTATCAATAAATTATTAAAACGTTAATGCAGTCTCCTTCTCTGACACATCTATAATTATTATACCTGCTGGTGCACTGTGGCAAGCTTTTTTTTTTCGGTGTGCGGTTGCACTTATTAGGCTATGTAGGCAATTAAGGCTAATTGTTATGATTTATATGGTTTATTAATAAACATGCGACTAATAGTCGACTAATGCTTAAAATAAACGACTACTGGTAGACCAGAAAAATCATTAATCCTTGGCAGCCATAACTCATTGCTAAGTACATAGTATGTACATGAGAAACAGGACTTTAAAATAAAGTGCTACCATAGTAAAATGTCATTGTAATTTCTGACAGAACTCTTAAGTCTGAAGTATTTCATTGCTCTTTGTGAGTGCAGTCTCTATAAAGTAATGTAAAATCCTTGCGCCGTACTCTAGGATGGAAAAAGTTCTGGAAACTCATAGCTCAAAATGATTGAGAACCCTGACCTTTTTGGC
Organism: Cirrhinus molitorella; assembly: GCA_033026305.1. Taxonomy (NCBI): domain Eukaryota; kingdom Metazoa; phylum Chordata; class Actinopteri; order Cypriniformes; family Cyprinidae; genus Cirrhinus; species Cirrhinus molitorella. The sequence goes on along the minus strand of CM065123.1, from coordinate 21,694,116 downwards.
AATATGGTAATATTTTGTAAGAATTGTGAACATCTGCATGTGATGCATTTGTGTTCTCTCCACCTCCGTAAGTGGTGTTGGTGCAGTGTATTACAGGTAGGCCAACACTTTGACAGTTTGTGGATGGTGTGTTCCAGCATATCTAATTGAAGAATCACACGTCTCAGCATTTTTCCTGCAAGTGTGTGTTGCGGGTACTGTAACATAAGAGTGAGACAGCGTGTGTATCTCGCGCTTTGAGCGGGTGGTGTGTGTAACTGAATAAATGGGTAAGAGTCGGTGTATGTGTTTCATATGCTGTAACACAGGAGTGAGACTGTGTGTGTTTATTTTTGGCTCAGTGCGAGCGTGTCGATGGCTGCCGATGCGTCGCAAAGGAAAGCTCTGAGATACCAGCAAACCCTGGTCAGTCACTGTCTTTCTGTGCCTCTTTCTCTCTCCCGCTGTTTTCTTGTCTTGCGCTGAGGCGTTTCGCTGTCTTGCTTTTGGTGGGTTGCTTGCTGAGGTTTGTCGTGGTCAGTCTGGTCTGTTCTAACCTAGAAACGCTTGTCTGCCCAAAATATGACTCTTTAAATAATGGGTCTCAAAGTCTTTCACTTCACTAGCCTCGGCTTTAATTGATTTTCCATTCTATTCTTAGTGGTGGCGACACACATGGAGCTCACTGGGCTGTTCTAACACAACTCATGAGTAGGTATGAGAATTGTCGTAACCTGTGTCAACACCCTGCTGATTAAAGACAATCTGTCTCGTAAACTTATGTTAGAGTCAGTGTAATGGATTTGTGCTTCCTTATCAGATGCTTATTGGGAGAGAACTGTGTTGGCGTGTTCTGCCTTCCACCTTCTTGCTTTTTCAATGCTTGTCAGTCATTTTGTGACTACTTCAGGCAGCTTCACTTGCAGCATTTTCTGTCTGAAATTTGTTTACTGGAGTCATTTGGACTAGAAAGAGTTTCAGATTTCTGAAGATTCTGTAAAACATCTCGTATGCCCTTGAGGATTATGTGCAATGTCATAGACTTGCTGAACTAAGCAGATGTGTGGACCAAACCTCGTGCTTTGTGCGCATTCGTGCTAACCTACGCACTCCACCTCTGCTGCTATATGCTAGCAGAAACCTGAGCATGCAGGTTAAATATACGCCTAGCCCTGCTGCTCTCGATGGCCGCTATACAGCCGAGAGGAACGTATGGTCAGCTGGTCAGGTGCATTGAGCTATTTGTTAGAGTTTTGCTTCTGTTGGACAGCTTATTAGGAAGGCCCGAGGGTTGTATTAAAGCAAAAGGAAATAAATTGTACGCAAAAGGTCAAGTGTCAAAAGAAAGCGCGAGAAAATAGTCGTAAATTTGGTGTGGGAGAAAGTGAGACGAGGGGGCGAAAGAGCGTCAATTCTTTAGCTGTCAGTTTTGCACTGTCACAAGTCATTAAGTTCCCACACACAAGCTCCTCTCAACCTTCCATTTCTCCACCTGTCTTCCTCTCTTCTCTCGCTCGCGAGTTCCCACATTGATTTTCCTCTCCTGCCGCACAATATGGGAAGATCGCCAGGGCCGGGAGCTTTTTTTAACCTCTGTAAATTTTACGCATAAACGCATTACTGCCCCTGCCGTCCCCTTTCTGTCTGTCTCGCACACGCAGGAGATTCCTGTAGGGAAAGGATCCAGTCAGAGAACAAACTCGATCAGTAGTCTTATTCATAGGCTTTATGTGAATATTTACCTCTTTGAAATCAGATTTATTACACTTTGTTGCTGCTGAAAGAGTGTTTTTTTTTCTTTACTCAAGACATTATCAAGTGTGCGTGTGGTCAGAATTTGCCAACTTAAAGGGATAGTTCATCCGAAGAAGAACATTCTGTCATTACTCACCCACTTTGTCATCTTAAGATGTTCATGTCTTTCTTTTTTCAGTCGTAAAGGAATTGTTGTTTGAGGAAAATATTTCAGGATTTCTCTCCGTATAGTGGACTTCTGTTGTGCCTGTGAGTTTGAACTTCCAAAATGCAGTTTAAATGCAGCTTCAAAAGGCTCTAAACAATTCCAGCTTATCTAGCGAAACGATCGGTCATTTTCTAAACAAATTGACAATTTGTATACTTTTTAACCTTAAATGCTCATCTTGTCTAGCTCTGCATCAACTCTGTGTATTCTGGTTCAAGACAGTTAGGATATGTCAAACTCCCATTTCATTTTCTCTTCCAACTTCAAAATCACCGTACATCGCTGCAGAAGTACTGACCCAGTGTTTACAAAGTGAATGTGCAAAGATGATCTCAAAAGCCCTTTACAAAAAAAGGTAAAACAGCGATGTCAGTTGAGTTACACACTGCCTACGAAACTTTGTCCATTATCAAAGATTCAGATCAGGTTAGATTTTCTGCGTTTTTCACATCTGTAGCAAGCATTTTGATAGAAAAGGATTACGAATGGCAAAAAAAAAATTCGGAATCAGTGTGTGCAATGACTTTAACTGTCTTGAACCGGAATACAACAGAGTAGGTCAAAAAGTATATGAATTGTATTTTTTTTTTTTTTTAAGAAAAACAGGTCGTTTTGCTAGATAAGACCCTTCTTCCTAGGCTGGAATTGTTTAGAGCCCTTTGAAGCTGCATTTAAATTGCATTTTGGAAGTTCAAACTCACAGACACCATAGACGTCCACTATATGGAGAGAAATCCTGAAATGTTTTCCTCAAAAAATTATTTCTTAATGACTGAAGAAAGAAAGACATTAACACCTTGGATGATAAGGGGGTGAGTAAATGTATCTGTGAATTTTTGTTCTGGATGTCAAAATACATGAGGGTGAGTAATTAATGACAGAATTTTTGGGTAAACTATACCTTTAAAAGGATAATTGACCTTTTGCAAAAAGCTTGATTGACAGGTGATTTGACCAGTCATAACGCGGAATATGCTGGACTTTGTGTGTATTGATGTCTTTCTGCGGTTGAAATAACATGCATTCTGATGTTCATTCATGATTTTTTGTGCTTTAAGCAGGGCTTGACATTACGCCTTGACATGTGCTTGTCCTTCGGACAAGTAAATCAGTCATTCACTTGTCAGAGTAAAAAAGTTACTTGTCCAGGGCAAAAAATGCCTTTTTTGGTTTGGCTTTAATATATTCCATTTGGAATTCTCATCAATGCTCTATGAGGTCTTACTTTAATCAGCATATTTGTGATATTTGCCTTAAACTGATTTCTAGGAAACTTTTTTAAAGTTTCACCCAATCTCATGTTAGTCATGAGTACCTATAGAGTAGTACTGCATTCTTTATATCTCCAAAAAGCCTTTAGTTTTATCATAGTTATAAAAGAAAGATACACGATTCACGAAAGCTTTACAATTCATTCTGAAAAAAGCTGAGCATTCGAGGCGTGCCATGGGCGTTCTAAGTTCGACGAGCACTTGCGCTCGGATTGCCAATAAAACACAGACATTTGATGCCGTTTCACTTACCATCTGCAGTTCTGAATCATGACCGGAATCTTTTATAGCTGGGACTGCTCCATCTTTCAGTATCAAACAGTGTGTATATCCAGCGTTGAACTGGGCCTCGTTTATAAAATGTTAACTACGTCAACAAACACACTTGCAAAACCATTGCTCCCCCAGAAAAACGAACCGTGTCCACTGTTCTCTGGGAAGCTGAGCAAAGTTATCCTTGCCTTACAACCAAAACCACACTTCTTTTGAGACATTCTTCCAGAGTGAATCCCTTGCAGCAGTGCAGCCGAATGAAGCATGTTGATATTTAGCGCGGTCTCGCTCTCCTCTGGTTAACGTGTGCGTGGGCGTGAAAAAAAAACAGCCGAAACTTGTGCCAACCCGGAAGTAAGATTTTCGGCACAGAAATTCTGTCATTCGTCCAAATTATTTTTTAAAACTTTGTCCATGTTTATCATGAGAATCCAACTCTTTAACACTGTAAACAATTCGGAATACACAAAACACCACTGTACCCCCCCCCCCCTTAACTTCATGAGGCGCAATATTTTTCTAAATGCCCTAAATGTTCCTAAATGTGTTCCTAAAAGTGACATTGTTTATGTCAAATTCTTACATTTTATCAATACATTCAGAATAGTTAGACTATGTATGGTTGTTACCATTCACATTAAATCAGTATCAACAAACTCCACTGCAGAGGAAACACTGAAGCTGCATCGAAAGTGCCATTTAGATGCATTTACTGTTTAATGAAGATAAAATGTTGCATAAATGCATTTACACAGTAAAATTGCAAATGCAAAAATAAAGTTATAAGATTAATGTTTTACTTTTTTAACATATAAATCTGAAATGTTGGGAAAAGGCAATGATACTTTTTAAATATAAAACTAAACCACCAGTAGGTGACGGAATGGCTCACTGAATAATAACTCAACAACCCGATTCATTTAAAAATGCTGAATCATTCAGTAATGAAACACCGCTGTGTGTTTTTCTGAGATTTGCTACTGTTCTGATGTGGCTTTCCTAAGAACTATTTTGGCAAGCAAAAACGGTCATTGATATCTTTTAAAATATAAGTCAGTTAATATTTACTACTTGTTTATTGAATTACTGCTGTTTAAAATCAATGTCACATTTGCAGTCATGCTGGCTTGGGCATGTGATGTTGCTTACCTATATCATATATTATATACAATTTTTTTTTTTTTTCTACCACAGTATGTTTGTTCATGTTTGTTTCTTTGTGTGTTGCTGTTGTGCCTATTAGTTTTGATTTTCCATAAATCAGATATGGCTGCACGAGCCTCAGCTGACACAACTTTGATACTGTCCATTATCAGTCACCGTTTACATTGAAAGTTATAAAATGAGAATCATTTCCACCAAAATGTCAGTGCTGCCCTAGTTATTGTTTGTTTTTGATGTTTTAATCAGGTTAATTGTTCAGTTGGGGAAGTAAAATTCTCTTTCACTTGCCCCTTCACAAAATCCACTTGTGCCGGACAAGCGTTAATGTCGAGCCCTGCTTTAAGTAAAGAAAAAAAGACGATCGGTTCACGTGTCATTGATCTAATAAGGTAATACACCAATCTGTCTCTACACATTAAAAAGGCACAAAACAGTATTTATTGTTTGAATTTCTTAAAAAATTACAACTAAGACCTTGTTTCATACTACAAGTAAACTGCTCTGTTTTGTCTGTCGGCGTGTTGTCAGTTTCCTCTTTGCTTCACAATGTATTTTTCACTGCGTAAGAACATGACTTGTGTGAGAGCAGCATTGATTTCGGACATAGCAGTAATAACTAAGCAGACATTGAGACATTTTGGTTGCAATTTATTTTACAGTATATGTAATTACAGAGTACTTACATGAGAAAGTACTGGGTAATTCAAGATAACTACATGGGCTAAAGCTTTAGTCGGATCAGTTAGTCGCTGATAGTCGCTACAGTGCACAGCATAAAAAAGATGTATTTTCATAATGATCAGTAATATAATTCATAAAAAGATGGCAAAATTAAAATGTATTAAACATATTCTTAATAAAAACAGAGAAATATATGCCACTGATATCTGTAAAATAAGTAATTTGGCCAATTTTGTTTAAATTAGGGATTGCAAAAATGAGTACACCCTAGATTTAATTGAACAAAGTGTAATATTCTAGTACTTAATATGTCCTCCATAACTCAAAGTACACTGCCCTAGCCCTTCTTGGCACTGAGTGTACAAGTTAATGACAAATTTTCACATCTGTCCTGTTTAACTCCTGGAGAACGACCTCCTTAAATGGATTTCCCTAAGGGGACAAATAAAAGTTACCTTACCTATTTAAGAGCTTACTACCAGTGAACATCACTGTGGGAACCAGACACTTCTCACTGTACTCCTCCTCTAGCAACACTATAACATTTTACATGCTGAAAGATCCCAAATAAATGACTTGGTATCATGAGACTAGAGTATAGATTCCCAGAAGTCTTTATTTTGCACATATGGGCCTTGGAAAAAGCTAAATGAGTTTATTGTCCTTTGGCTGGAGAAGGTCGTTCTGGTTTGGATAAACAACCATGCATGTCACTTCTGCAGGCTGCATCTTACTCTGTCAGATAAAGTGTTGCTCTTTTCGTAGCTTTTGCCGGCTCCGACAATTTCTTGGTGTTTCTACACCTTTTTCTAGCAAAAACTCACTCATCACTAAATAAAAGCTTAAAGTGAAGACCTAATTGTTTCAGGGGCCTTTTCACTTTTGCTATATTTTCATACTTAAAACAATAATTTGGTATTCTTCGTATACCATTGTCCTCTCTTATGCTCAGAAATAGATCTCCTGACAGTTCTCTCTCAAGTGGTTTCATTGTTGTCAGGATTAAGTCTGAGTATGATTCAGTGAGCTATATAACACTTTTAATTGTCAAGAAGTTGCTTATCTTTAGTAGTTTTGTTTCAACATATCTGTTGATCAAAACTTGCCTTAAAGTTATACCAGAAATTTTATTTGCGAGATTGTATCTCACAATTCAGTTTTTTTCTTTGAATTGTGAGATATAAACTCACAATTGTGAGTTATAAAGTCAGATTTTGAGGGGGAAAAACATGTTCTCAGAATTGTGAGTTTTGTGTAGATTGAATTTTTACTATGGACAAAATCTAGTCCTCTTTGAAGAGACTTTTTTTTATGGAAGACTGTTTCCGCCACCAAACCAAAAAAAAAAGGTCGTTGCGACTTTTTATCTCACAGTTCTGATGATAACAATTCAGAATTGTGAGAGATAAACTTGCAGTTGCGAGTTATAAATTAATTGTTTAATTATGTTGTGATTTTTTTTTTTTTTTTCTTCGTAGCTTCATAACATTACTGTTGAACCACTAATGTCACATGGACTATTTTATTGATGTCTTTACTACCTTTCAGGGTTTTTTTCGTGCTTTAAGTAAAGAAGAAAAGATTATCTGTTTACTTGTAATTGATCTAATAAGGTACACTAAGAGGCTCAAAACATTCTGAATTGCAAGATATAATCTTTTTTTGTCAAAATTGCGTGATATAAACTCGCAATTGGAGTTATAAAGTCAGAATTCTGCATTTTTTGTTGATCAAAACTTGCCTTAAAGTTTTATACCAGAATTTTTTATTTGGTTTTATTTAGTAACTTCCAGGAGGGTGCACTCATTTTTGCAACACAACATTTTATCAATTTGATAAGAAAATTGTATTTTCCTGAGTAATTTTAACATTCTTCTTTGGTAACTGATCAAGCAGACTTGCTGGAATATCATATCTTAAAAGGACCAAAAGAGAAAGTTTATCGGCTCAACCCTAGAACACGCTATTTGGCCATCAACTGTAGTCCGGTTTGTTCTAGTGCAGCAGTCGGCTTTTCACAGCGCTAAATTTCTTGGCGTCCGTTTTGAGGTACATTTGGGTACAGTACAGATTCATAACCCAGTTATTGTAATTATAACTATGTAAGTACTTAGTATGTCCCACCGACATTTCTCAGAATTTCTATTCCACTCTTCTGTTCCACTGAAGAAAGTAAGTCATACAGTTTTGACATGAGTAAACGATGATATAGTTTTTTGGGTTCACTATCCCCAGGAAATATGAATGTAATTTCCAACCTGTATGGCTTTCTTCTGTGGAGCAGAAAACACATTGGCCCCCTGTGAATTTTATACTGTCGACCAAAACTACTTTTGATCCACAAAAGAAAGAAAGTCATAAAGTTTTGGGACAAATGAAGGTGAGTAAATCATTTTGTTTTTGAGCACACTATCCCTAAAAATGCTGAGTGGTTCCTGTGAGAGTCAGGTTTTAGCATTGAAGGATGGAAATTATAATTAGTTTGGTGTGAAACAAAAAAGTCAGTGGAAAGTTTCCACCATGATGGAAAAACTAATGCATGTGTATGGTCTTAGATAACCGATGTACTCGTTTACAGCAGTGTTTGCTTATACTAATGTTAAACAGCTCCGCATGTTGTTTTTAATGGTCACAGTTAAGTGATTTCACTTCCAGGTCAGGCAGCTGCTGATGACCTCTTCTTTAGCACAGAGGCCTCTGGGAGTCTGACTGCTGAATGACAGCAATGAACAGACTGAGAGTCAAATGGAGAGAGTGTGCGGGAGATAAAAGGGTTGTTGCGTTTGAACTTTCACTTCATTATTGGGCAGAAATGCAAATAATAATGTTTTGAGGATGAATTAGCATATTCCTGGGGTCTTGTGAACTGCAGACTGCTGCAATATCGAAATTCAAGCAAGTTTGTTTACCAACTCTTTTTGCTTAAGGTTGTGTGTGTCCTGTTTTTCTTGGTTAACACTTTAGTAACTTTACACAATTATTGATAAGTAGTAAATGCATAACTAATCAGTAGTTCATGTACTTTCAAATATAGGCATGCTGTGTGAAAATATGCAAAAACTAATCTAATGATAACATTACTGTTGAACCACTAATGTCAAATGGACTATTTTATCGATGTCTTTACTACCTTTCAGGTTTTTTTTTTTGTGCTTTAAGTAAAGAAGAAAAGATGATCTGTTTGTGTAATTGATCTAACAAGGTAATACACTGATCTGCCCCGACAGTGAGCATTAAAGAGGCACAAAACGGTCTGAATTGCAAGATATAATCTTTTTTCTCAAAATTGCATCATATGAACTCGCAATTGCTGTGATTGTTATATAAACCCACAATTCTGACCTTTTTCTCACAAATGCAAGTTTGTATCTTGCAATTATGACACTTTTTCTGCAATTCTGACTTTTTTTTTTTTTAAAATTGTAAGGTATAAACTTGCAATTGCGAGTTAAAAAGTCCAATGTTGAGGTAAAATAAAAAAACTGATATGTTCTCAGAATTGAGTTTATATCTCGCAATTCTGACTTTATAACTCGCAATTGTGAGTTTTTATCATACAATTCTGACTGTAACTCATACTAAATTATGACTTTATTTCTCAGAATTGTGAGTTTATATCATAATTCTGAGGAAAAAAGCTGAAATTGCAAGATGCAAGCTTGGAATTGTGAGAAAAAGCCAGAATTGTGAGATGTAAAAAAGTAACAATTACCTTTTTATTTTTTACTCAGTGGCAGAAACGGGCTTACTTGGTAAATTGTTGATAGGCAGTGTTAAACTTTTTTTTTTTTGTCTTACAGAAAACACTGTAAATTTTCCTAAATGTGTATTAACTTCATAATCAGAATATGTGTCCAAAAGTTATAGTAATAAAGTTTATTTCAAAGATTTATTTCAAGAAAAAATCTGAATGTGCAATTTTTTTTACATTTATTTATTTTAAAACTTTTTTTTTTCCACACAAAGCATTAGCACAGCCCCACACTCCTCAAAAAGTAAAAAATAAATAAATGAAATGTATAAAATGTACACATTTAGTATGAACATAATTAAATATGCAATTCTGTGAATTTTTTTCTCATTTAACATCCTTCAGATTTAATGCCATTAACCCTGCATGGCTGTAACTTGGCAAACTTTGGCAAATTCAGTAGATTGTTCTTCCCCAAAGCATAACATGGATCGACAAAAATGTATCTAACTATTTGTATTTGGAAGTTGTATAATTCCCGAATTGTTCAGCCAAATTAGAGCTATATAGTTGTTTATGTGTCCCATGTTTGTCCTGAAAAGTTAAGCTGCCCGCTGTGCTTCAGTAAAATCCTTCAGGTCTCACCAAATGCTTCAGAAGGAAATACAATGCATAAGGGGGGTGAAAACTTGTTGAATTTGAAGATCAGGGTAAATTTAACTTAATATCTGTTTTGGGAAACATGTAAGTACTGTATATTCTGTAGATTCTAAAAAAGCAGTACTAAATGAAAAATAAATTATATTTAGACAAAATAAGAAAAATTTATCTTTATTCTGTTTAAAAGTTTACACTCCTGACTCCTAATGCATAGTTTTTCCTTCTGGAGCATCAGTGAGCATTTGAACCTTCTGTAATAATTGCAAATGAGTCCCTCAGTTGTCCTCACTGTGAAAAGATGGATCTCAAAATCCTACAGTTGGGTTCAAATACGCAAAAATGCAGAAAAACCTTAGAATTTGTGAGACCTAAAGGATTTTTCTGAAGAACAGCAGGCAGTTTAACTGTTCAGGACAAACCAGGGACTCACAAACAACTATCACAAAAACAGCTCTGGATCACACAGTATTAAGAATCAAGTGTATGTAAACTTTTGATAAGGGGGTCATTTTTTATAAATTCAACTATTATTTTCTCTTGTGGACATAATGTCTTTTTTGTGAAATATCTTATTCAGGTCAGTACTAAATAAAAATAACATGCATTTTGTATTACCTCTCTTATTTGGTAAAATAATTAACATGTATATTACGTATATTTTAACAATTTATTAGTGACTTACTTTATAAATACTTTCATGTTTAATCAAGCATTTTTTCATAATATTTTTTATTTTGCTACTTTTAATGAATGGATAGTGTCAAGGTAAACATGGAGAGGCCACTTTACGTCACAAAGCTCATGAGCAGCATAAAACAGTCGTCATCATTCAACACCATTAATGCAGATTTAACTGAATTCAACTTAAGCACAGGCGACAATAAATGAAATGACGCAGAAAACGTTCACATCCAGATACCTGCAGTGGACTTCAGCTGACCGCCAGACAGGATTAGGACGCCACAGTGCTGTGAATTAACAGCTGCTGACAGCCCACTGTCAACCACAGTCAAATGAAGTACACTGCCTTATGGGTAATGTGGTTTACTTAGGTGTTAACCTACAGGACACCCCCATAAGGCAGATACAGTTACTAATATCTGAATATTTGGTGAAGGTTAAAAGGAGAAGGAGAGGAGGAACATAGGTACATAGCAGATGATAAAGAAGATAGAAACAGACTGATAGAGGAAAAAGAGCATGATGATAAGGGAACCCATCAACACTTTTGAGACCGTTCTGAATTTTGATCAAATTCTGGTGAGATTAAACATTGTAAATTATTTTGGTAACTTGCTCTACTGTACAGGATTTCATTAACTGGGACTAATGGATGTCGATAATCTATTGTATAACTTTTTAATGGAAACCTTGGGATGAAGGTCAGTCTATATTCGAGCATTATTTAGAAATGTGTTTATTATATTAGAATTTTTTTTCTTTTAAAGTTAATACTTCTAAAAAGAGCAACGCTTTTCAAAATATATGAGTTTAGTTGCTCATAATACAAAACGTGTCAACATTACATTGTTTATTACACATTATTTCAAGTAGATGGTATGAGTAATTTAGTAATGTTAATATAGTTTTATTAATATAGTTACATTTGGTATTAAGTTTCTGTTTGCTTTTTTTGTTTGTTTTTAAAAAAGATACGATCAGCCTTTCTTGATCTCCTGATCAGTCTGTCAGTAAATGGGTCAGATTGTATTATTATACTTACATGCACACACTGACCATTATATTTCTGTTTTTAATTAACTCTCAAAGTCACTATGTCCTTCAGTGCTTATGTCTGTTAGCAACTTTCACTCTCTCTGCTCTGTCTTCCTGTCTCTCTCTTGTGTTTGAGCTTTTTTAAAATGTAATAACATGTTGGATAATGTAGTTTTGGTCTTATTCCTGGTCTTTTTATTTGCTTACAGAGAAGACATTTTTTGATCTTTCAGAACTGAGCTGTGGGGTCAGGCCCTGTGAGTTTTAGGCCATGGTTGTAAATTTAAGCCTGCACTGTGAAAATCAGTTTAGAGGGACATGAAAGACAGGTGTTTGAGAGAGAAAGTGAAAAGAGAGAGAACATTGTTTTAAAGTAAATGTTTTTCTGTTACAGAACAGTCTCTCTCACGCTGTCATTCTGAATCAGTACACTGACTTCAGAAGATTGAAGAGGCTATGATAGCATTAACCTTGGTTCTTCTCTCTGTCTCACACAAATTCTGATATCTTATCATGATAATGTGATAGATGAGAAAAGAATTAAAAGACTAAAAGTTTTTTTTTTTGTTCTTTTATTAAATTGGTCATTTGAAGGTATTCGAAGGTGTGTGTATGTGCTAATATTCAAATGTAGTGTATAAATGCTGTTGTATAGCTGGATGTCTCATACTATGAGATGCTCAGTGGAAGAATGTAAACTTTTTACAGTATGTTCAAGACTTCAGCTACACATGAGGTGGGTTTGTCTCTATTATGAATTCATGTCATAGAATTCAGCATTCTTGTTCACTTTCATTCTAATTAATACATTTTAAATTCATTCTAAATGTAATCAATAAAAAGTCATTAACAGTAATGGAGAATAATAATCAATATTTTATTGTTTAGAGTGCATGTTTAGTCAAATAATACACATGTGACCCTGGACCACAAAACCAGTCATAGGGGTCAATTTTTTTTACATTTTTGAAATTAAAATAAGTCTTCTATTGATGTGTGGTTTGTTAGGATAGGACAATATTTGGCAGAGATACAAATATTTAAAAATCTGGAATCTGAGGGTGCAAAAAGATCGCCTTTAAAAGTTGTCCAAATGAAGTTTTTAGCAATGCGTAATACTAATCAAAAATTAAGTTTTGATGTATTTATGCTAGGAAATTTACAAAATATCTTCTTAGAACATGATCTTTACTTTATATCCTAATGACTTTTGGCATAAAAGAAAAATCATTCAATATACCAGTGCTACTTATGACTGGTTTTGTGGTCCAGAGTCACATATATGCTAGTTGCTTAGTACATACACTGCGGTTCAAAAAGATTTTTAATGCTTTTTTAAAGAATTCCCTTATGCTCATCAAGGCTGCATTTATTTGATCAGAAAAAAATGTAATATTGTGAAACATTATTACAGTTTAAAATAATGTTTTTTTTTATTATTATTATTTTAATATTTTTTAAAATATAATTTATTTCTGCCATCACACCAGTCTCACACGATCCTTCAGAAATCATTTATTACTTTTATTATCACTGTTGGAAACAGTTGTGCTGCTTACATTTTTTTGGCATCCATGATTCTTTTTTCAGAATTCTTTGAGTAAAAAGTTAAAAAGAAAAGCATTTATTTAAAATAGAAATCTGTTCTAACAATACAAGTCTTTGCTATCACTTTTTATCATCCTTGCCAAATAAAAGTATTAATTTCTATAAAAAAAGTAAGAATAAAAAAGTACTGACCACAAACTTTTAGATGGTAGTTTAAAATATTTGTATTTTAAATAAATGCTGTTTTTTTTTTTTTTTTTACTTTTTATTTATTAAAGAATTCTGAAAAAAAAAAATCACAGGTTCCAACTAAATATTAAGCAGCATGGCCGTTTTCAACATTGATAATAAATATCCATATTAGAATGATTTCTGAAGGATCATGTGACACTGAAGACTGGAGTAATGATGCTGAAAATTCAGCTTTGTATCACAGCAATAAATTACATTTTAAAATATGTTCACATAGAAAACTGTTATTTTACACTGAAATAACATTTCACAATATTAAAGTTTTTTTTTGATCAAATAAATTATGAACATAAGAAACTTCTTAAAAAACAAAAACATAAAAAATCTTACTGATCCCAAACTTTTTAATGGCGGTGTATTTACAGTGGCGCTTAAAGGTTTGTGAACCCTTTACAATTTTCTATATTTCTGCATAAATATGACCCAAAACATCATCAGATTTTCATGTAAGTCTTGGAATTAGACAAAGTGAACCCAATTAAACAAGTGAGAGAAAAAACTTTGCTTTGTCATTTATTTATTGAGAAAAATTATCCAGTGTTGCAAAAGTACGTGAATCTTTGCTTTTAGTATCTGGTGTGACCCCCTTTTGCTGCAGTAACTGGCCAAAATGCAGCCAAACAAGCCCAAGCCATGATACTACCACCACGTTTCACAGATGGGATAGGATTCTTAAGATGGAATACAGTGTGTTCTTTTCTCTGAAAATAATAGCTTCTCATTTAAACCAGTAAGTTCAATTTTGGTTTCATTCATCCATTAAACCATTTTCCAATAGTCCTCTGGCTTGTCTACATGATCTTTAGCAAGTTATACTTTTTTTTTTTTGGAGAACAGTGGCTTTCTTCTTGCAACTCTGCCATATGCACCATTGGTTGCTCAGTGTTCTCCTGATGGTGGACTGAACAATAACATTAGCCAATGTGAGAAAGATTTTTAGTTGCTTAGAAGTTACCCTGGGAACCTCGCAGATTATTACACGTTCTGCTTTGGAGTGATCTTTGTTGGCCGACCACTTTTCAGGAAGGTAACAGTGGTCTTGAATTTCCTCCATTTGTACGCAGTCTGTCTCACTGTTATTTTTTTGTGGCATCCAAACTCTTTAACTCTTTAGAGATAGCTTTTAAACTTTTCTAACCTGATGAGCAACATCAACTCTTTTTCCAAGGTCCACAGTAATCCCCTTTGTTTGTGACATGATTCACTTCCACAAACATGATCAGACTTTGATAGATCCCTGTTCTTTGAATAAATCAGGTGACATACTGACATTTGATAGTCAGTGCACTGACTGAAAACACATCTGCACATATAGGACTCTGATTTCACCTTTTAATTAACTGCTAATCCAAGAGATTCACATACTTTTGCACCACACAGATATGTAACACTGGATAAACACAAAGAAAATATTTTTCTCTCACTTGTTTAATTGGGTTCACAAACTTTCAAGCGGCACTGTATATTTAACAGGTCATTATTTGATGTAATCCTTAGGATTATCAAATGGCATTAAAATTGAGTGTAGATTGATTACTGGTCTACTAATAATTGTTAATGAATAAATTAATGTTAAATTATGCTGTGGTTTGGTTGATTGAGTTTTGTACTGAAATGTTATATTTTTTTAAATGTATAAAGCTACCAAAAACACAGCTTATGTACTTTATGTTTGAAAAAAGAATTGATAAGGTAAGATAAATGCCCATAATGTTTGATGATCATTTTTATCTGTATTTTACTTCTTTCTTTCTTTATTTGTTTGCTTGTTTATTTATTAATGCACATTTTTAGATATATCTATAATTTATTTAAAATGTCTCATGTCTTATGACTTGTAACTTGTATGTATATTGATCATTTTTGTTTTTGAGTGGGCATGAGGGGGCTGAATCTGATCCCTCCAGTCTCGCACCATGTGGGGTCTGTGCTGCTCAAGAATGTCTGTATGTCGGCGTGTGTATTGGGTGTAATGGAAGGAAGGTTAAGAATGTCTTGTTGGATCACATCCTCCTTTACTGGCCAATATCCAGAGTGTGTGGTCTATCCTGATGGACAGCCCATTATTTTTGCATTTGTGTACTCATGTAGCTCACCAAGAAATCAAAACTGTCTACAATCCAATCAAATCCCGATGGACTAAATCAGATACTGCCCTATGCTCTTTCAATAAGCCACTTAGATATACATCACAACAGAAAAGAAAGGCCAGTTGCAATTTCCAATTCATGACAATGTAATCTGTTTTCTTCTTTGTCTTTTTTTTTTTTTTTTTAGGGGTGTTTGGATTTTTTGAAGTTGGTGCAGTATAGTTGGGAACTTTGAGTACTACTTTTTTGTGCATCTGTATCTTGTGTGTGTGTAGTGTATGTATGATTGAGAGTATCTCGGGGGAGCGCTTTTTCCATTCTGCCTGTTAGACAGCCTGACTATTTCTGTCTGACACATACAAATGACTGTAACTCACCACCACACACACTTACATTGATTCACTTCACATTCCTGCTTCCACAAGTATTCACATGCACACAATCACACTGAAACAAAGGTTTTTTCACCATTAAACTTCACTTATCCATCTCATTTACCAATATTTGTTTTGATTACTGCCGATTTTCCTTTTATTGTTTCCCTTCACTCTGTTGATCAATGAAAGAAACCTGCGTTTTGTCTTTTTCAGCTGTATGGGGAATATCGGGAGCAGCTGGGTAATTTTGCCAGACGGGAGGCCACACGTCTGTTGACTGAAAGGCAATGGAAGAGGCATGCCGGCAATGCCAAGGCAACCAGGAGAGGCCATGGTCGAGCACATCATGCCAGCCTGGATGCGGGGCCCATGACACCAGGTTTAAGCCCCTCCTCCTCTATCAAGAAGCCACGCCCCTATTCCAAATGCCAGGGTGAGTGACTAAAGACTTAGCAATCAAGTACACTGGTCTATAGTGTGGATAAAATCCAGTGTCTGGTGTGAATAGCCATTGGAATGTGTTTGTATTGCAGATTGCCTGGCCCGGATCCAGAGGTATATTGTGACAAAGCTCGGCGAGGACTGGATCTTTCTCGTTCTTTTAGGTCTCACCATGGCTCTGGTGAGCTGGAGCATGGACTATGCCAGTGCCAAGAGCCTGCAAGGTATAGAACAGAATCTGGTGACACTTAAAGCTTGTTTATATTCAAGCAATAAAGTTAGAGAGGCTCTGCTAATTGCAAAGTAGTTGTGGCTGAAGGGAGTCGTTGGGCATGGCCTGCAGTCCTTGAGTTATAAAATTAAAATTTAAGGTTAAATAGTAATGTTTAAAAAAACAAAAACAATGTCCTTAAAGGGATAGTTCACCTAAAAATGAAAAATACCCCATTATTTACTTTACTCCATGAAAAATAAATTTTTTTAAAACGTTATAAATATTGGCTTATATTGAAATCCTCTGACATTTTTCTTTTAAAAATCCTTGTTTTGTAGTTCTTATTCCTGACCGGTGTTTTCTTTTGCTCTCTCAAAAGCACAGATGGGAGGGGAAAATTCTGTTTATAATTTACTAATAATGCACACATTAAAGAACACAGACATAGCCAGATCATTTCCATAATGACCAGCACTATCTACCAAAAGACTTGTGCTGATTTGTGCTGATGCAAGCTGTTTAAAACTGTAAAGTGTTACCAACATTTACAATGTTACTATATATATATATATATATATATATAAGTGCTGTCAAACGCATCCAAAATAAAAGTTTATGTTTACATACTATATATTTGTGTACTGTGTATATTTATTATGTATACATAAATACACACACATGCATGTATATATTAAGGAAAATTTCATTTATAATCTAAATTGTATACAGGTATAAATATGTATACAGATAAATATTTTGTTATTAATATATTAATTTATACATGTATGTGTGTGTATTTATATGTACATAATGAATATACAACGGAAACATGCATAGAGTATGTAAACATGAATTTTTATTTTGGATGTGATTAATCGCAAGTAATCATTATATATATATATATATATATATATATATATACACACACACACACACACACACACACACACACACACACACATACACACACTGGAGATCAAAATTAGAGAACAATTTATAAACAATTGAACAATTCTGAAATGATGTCATCTTCACTGCTCAACAGTTGAAGGAGTTTTTGTCCTGTCTATACCATGCTACCAGAACACCTTTTCCACAAAATAACTAAGGCATTTCAACAAAAAACATTATTTTGCAGAAAACACACTGATCAAAATTAGAGAACAATGACTAGCATGGAAAAAGATTACAACAAAATTTTCTGAAGGTTACAACAGTCAGCAATTAGTAGGAAGTGTACAGGCCTCTGCTCTGAAGGACTTCAGCACATCTGCGGCCACAGGACAGCACTAGTCTCTCACACTGCTCTGGTGTGATTTTGGTCCACTCTTCTTCCAGTCTCCTCCACAGTTCGGTGACTGTAGTGATGAAATCACAGATTTGGAACGACCAACTGGTCTTGCTATGGCTGATAGGGTCATCCCTTTGGCCTTCATCTGGACAACCTGCTGCCGGAGGCTTTCAGTCACTTTAGAACGGCCCACCATCTTGCAAAGTCAGTGAAACTGGAAGTTAGGCTGCCAGTTAAACAGGGGTTGACAGATAATCAAGGAAATTAGCACCAGGTGCCAGATTAACACCAGTAACTGGGAGGTATCTGAAAGTGTTCTCTAATTTTGATCAGTGTGTTTTTTGCAAAATAATGGTTTTTGTTGAAATGCCTTAGTTATTTTGTGGAAAAGGTGTTCTGGTAGCATGGTATATATATATATATATATACATACATACATATATGTATGTGTGTGTATGTGTGTGTGTGTGTGTGTATATATATATATATATATATATATATATAATGATATATGACAGTTTTGACTGCATTTTTGGTCAAATAAAAATAAGAGACATCTTTCAAAAATTACATTAAAAAAAAAATTGTATTAAAAAATACATTAAAAAATCATTTTGAAAGTAGTGATATATTCTCTGAAATATAAATGTTTCTATATTATACTTTTTAGCAAAGATGGAATTACCAAACAGCAGCCAGGAGTAGAATTTTAAGGCTTTTAAATACAATTTATGTTAAAATGTAATCAAATTAATTTAATTAATGTAATTTAATTCAACTTAATTGTCGTTTTTCAAACAGCATAGCATCACAAATAAAAAAAGTGTAAGTACACATCAGATACATTTAAATTCAAGTACAAACAATGTCTATATACTAGACATATAACTACACTGAACAAAATGATACGCCCAGGACCTCCACATCTAGCATCTTCACCTCTAAGATCGTCTGAGACCAGCCACCTGGACAGCTGCTGCAACAATCAGCTCAGGGAAAAGTCTCAGGAAAGCTCATCTGCATGCTTGTCATCCTCATTAAGGGTCTCGACCTGACTGCAGTCTGCGTAACCGTCTTGAGTGGGCAAATGCTAACATTCGATGGCGTCTGGCACTTTGGAGAGGTGTTCTCTTCACGGTTGAATCCCGGTTTTCACTGTACAGAGCAAATGGCAGACAGCGTCTATGGCGTCGTGTGGGTGAGTGAGTGGTTTGCTGATGTCAGCGTTGTGGATCGAGTGGCCCATGTTGGGGTGGGGTTATGGTATGGGCTGGCATATGTTATGGACAACGAACAGAGGTGCATTTTCTTGATGGGATTTTGAATGCACAGAGATACCGTGACGAGATACTGAGGCCCATTGTTGTGCCATTCATCCATGACCATAACCTCCTGTTGCAACATGATAATGCATGGCCCCATTTTGCAAGGATCTGTATACAATTCCTGTAAGCTGAAAACATCCCAGTTCTTGCATGGCCATCGTAATCACCGGACGTGTCACACACTGAGCATGTCTGGGATGCTCTGGATTGGCGTGTACGACAGCGTGTTCCAGTTACTGCCAATATCCAGCAACTTCGCACAGCCCATGAAGAGGAGTGGCCCAACATTCCACAGGCCACAATCAACAACCTGATCAACTCTAAGCGAAGGAGATGTGTTGCACTACGTGAGGCATATGGTGGTCACACCTGATACTGACTGTTTTTTGGACCCCCGCATTTTGGAGTGGCCTTTTATTGTGGCCAGTTCTTTTAAATTAATTTAGTCACCCTTAAGTTGTTCAAAACCTGTATGAGTTTCTTTCTTCTGCCACACACAAAAGAAGATATTTTGAAGAATGTGGGTAACGAAACAGTTGCTGGTAGCCATTGACTTCCATTGTATTTTTTTCTATGGTAACACTTTAGTGTAGAGTAGTTGCTTATTAGCATGCATATTACTAGCATATTGGCTGTTTATTAGTACTTCTAAAGCACATATTAATACCTTATTCTGTAAAATGACCATATTTTACATTCCTTAATCTCATACCTAAACATAAACTTAGCAAATGATGAGTTTATTGAGGAAAAAGTTGTAGTTAGTAGTTCGTTAATACTGAGAATTGGTCCTCTAACTAAAGTGTGATTTTTCTATAATATGGAAGTTAATTGCTACTGATGGTTACACACATTCTTCGAAATATCTACTTATTTTGTTACTACAGAAAAAACTCATACAGGATCGAAACAAGGTGAGGGTGACTAAATTATGACACAATTTTCATTTCAAGGTGAGCTATCCCTTTAAAATGTTTTCCTTTAATCAAACTCACTTATGTTCTCTACATTTTAATGCAAAAATACAAGTCCCCCTACTTGTAATATGGCATGGTGGCCCAAATCAAAGGTCATCACTGGCCAACTTGCCTTGAGCGTCTCTGATTTAGTGCAACTGCCAGTTCTGAGAAAATCTATTCTTTGGAGCTAAAGGGAGGATGCCACCTCAGAGAGCCAATTACTGATACTGGGAACAGAGACAGAGTTATCTCCTAAGGATAATTCTCTTGCCATTTGTCAAGCCAAAATGAAATAATAAAGGTATTGTTAATGCATTTACGCATAACTGTGGTACACTCAGAATAATCAGTAATATTAAGAATAATCTGAAGTCTAACATTATAATCATTTTCACATCATGCAGTATATGTCAGAGGAAAATAACACAAATTGTATGTTTAAGGATAGGATCACCTAGTCACTGAGGAAGAGCTCTCAAAGGTACAGATTTGTGCCTTAACTAAACTTAAAGGGTGTACATTTTTTTAAACGATTTAAGTATAATGTATTCAGTTTAATCATCATAAGTGTGAGCAAACAAAAAATGTCTGACAGTAAAACTTTTCTTTAACCTTTTTGTTTCATTCTCACAGCATATAAGTGGATGTACGGAGAGCTGAAGGGGAATGTGGCTCTGCAGTATCTGGCCTGGGTCTCATATCCCATCATCCTTGTCGTGTTTGCATCCCTCTTCTGTCACCTTGTGTCTCCGCAAGCTATAGGTTTGTTCATCTCATCGTCCTCTCATTCCTGTTTTCATTTCCCTGTATTCTTTCTGTGTATCCTCTGTTCTTTACCCTTGCATTCACATCTCTATTTTGGTTCTCTGCTCACAATGTCACAAATCATTTTTGTGTCCCTCTGTTCTGTCATCTGTACTCAGCTATTATGCTTTATATTTTTTTCTGTCTAGTTTTTGTCCTCAATGCACCTCAACCACCCACAACACTTCAAATCTTCCTGCCCTCTTTTCGAGATGTGATCATCACGGCCTCGTTCTCTGTTTCTTTCTCTCACCTCTCCATGCCACAATTGTTTTGATAGCTTTCTCATGTGCTTCATATCAGTCTAGAGGATACACGCCAATCTTTTTTCATCTTTTATAATCAGTGTGACAAGATTTACGCTGTGTAAAATTGTGTTTGTGTTTTATGGATTAATTTCATACGCATCGCTTCCTCTCTCTTTTCTCTGTTCCTCAGGCTCTGGGATCCCTGAGCTTAAGACCATCCTCAGAGGTGTGGTGTTAAAGGAGTATCTGACGCTCAAAGCGTTTGTGGCTAAAGTCATCGGTCTTACGGCTGGTCTGGGCAGTGGTATGCCCATCGGGAAGGAGGTGGACCTCTGCTATTTTCCTATTTTATTTTTATATATTATATATAAATGTGCAATATTTTATTAAAATATATAGGCCTTTTTATCCTTCTTTTTCTTCAACGTGGAAGTAAGTCTATGGGCGAGACTTTCAGTTCATTAACCGCTATAGAGAAATAATATCTATCTATCTATCTATCTATGTTTATCTGTCTATGTCTATCTGTCTGTCTATCTATCTGTCTATCTGTCTGTATGTCTACAGTCCTGGCCAAAAATATTGGCACTCTTGCAATTCTGTCAGAAAATGCAACACTTCTCTAAGAAAATTGTTCCAATTGCAAATGTTTTGGTATTCACATGCTTATTGTTTTTGTTTGCACTGGAGCAACACAAAAAACATAGAAGAAAAGTCAAACTTCATAAAATTTCACACAGAACTCAAAAATGTACTGGACAAAATGATTGGCACCTTGTCAAAATTGTAAGAAATAATTGCTTTTCAAGCAGGTGACGCTCCTGTAATTTGTATTTAGACACACCTGTAGCAAGTAGCAGGTGTGAGCAATATAATAGTCACACTTGCAGCCAGTTAACATGGAAAAGGTTTACTCAACCTTTGTGTTGTGTCACACTGAGCATGGAGAAAAGAAAGAAGTGTAAAGAGTTGCCTATGAATTTGAGAGAAAAAAAATTGTGGAAAAACATGGAAAATCTCAAGGCTACAAGTCCATCTCCAGAGATCTTAATGTTCCTGTGTCCACTGTGTGCAATGTCATCAAGAGGTTTACAGCCCTTGGCACTGTGGCTAACCTCCCTGGACATAAACGGAGGAGCAAAATTAATAAAAAACGTTACAACAAAGGATTGTTTGAATAATGGATAAAGAACCCAGATTAACTTACAAACAAATTCAAGGTGATCTGCAGACACAGGGTACAACAGCGTTACCTCGCACTATCTGTCACCTGTCATCTGAATGAAAAGGGACGCTATGGTAGGACACCACTGCTGACACAAAGGCATAAGAAAGCAAGACTGAAGTTTGCCAAAACATATGTGACAAAACCACAAGCCGTACTGTGGACAGATGAGACAAAAGTAGAGCTTTTTGCTGAAGGACATCATGGCACTAGGGTGACCACCTGGCAATAGTTCTTTTGCGGGACATAGATGTGATTTTGCGGGACACGTGCGAGACAGATACATTTCCCACTGTTATGCTATGTAAATACAGATTTACATCCATTGCCATTTGCACTTATTTATGTTTCTGAGTGTGCACATGTAAGCAAGAGAAAACACATCCGTTTTATGTGAGAGTGAAGAGGATCTGTGAGAGAATAGATTTGTGCCTTTGCATTACAATAATACTCTCTTGATATTTGTCATTAAAATAACACCACAGAAACAGCCTCAAACTAATTATTAAAATAAGAAGAAAGTCACGTCTTACAGCTGCATCAATTTTTTTAAAAATTGTTTAAAATTAACAGAGAATATTGTGTTTTTCCGTCTGTGCTCTACCATTTCAGTCGGTGGTGCTAGATCACTTGATGAGGTCCGTACATCTTTTGCGTGGAAACTACAGTGCAAAAAGAATAAATAAAAAGCTTTCTTAAAAAGGAAAAAGACTGCATGCATATTTTCTTAATATGATATTTAACAACCAACAAATTGATGAAAATGCGGGACATTATCTCAATATGCGACTTGTGGGACAAGGGGCTAAAATGCTGTGTGGTACAACGCAAAACGGGACGGGTGGTCACCCTACATGGCACTGTTCACAGAAAAAGAAATGAGACCTTCAAAGAATAGAACACAGTCCCTACAGTCAAACATGCTGGAGGTTCATAGATGTTTTGGGGTTGCTTTGCTGCTTCTGGCTGGATGCCTTGACTGTGTGAACGGTATAATGAAATCTGATGATTACCAAAGAATTTTGGGGCACAACATAGTGGCCAGTGTCAGAAAGCTGCGTCTCCACCAGAGGTCATGGGTCTTCCAGAAGGACAATGACCCGAAATACACTTCAAAAAGCACTCCGAAATAGTTACAAACGAGGCACTGGAGAGTTCTGAAAAGGCCAGCAATGAGTCCAGATCTGAATCCCATAGAACACCTGTGGTGAGATCTCAAAACAGCAGTTGGAAGAAGGCATCCTTCAAAACTGAATGACCTGGAGTAGTTTGCAAAAGAGGAGTGGTCCAAAATTCCAGTAGAGAGGAATAAAAAAAAAAAAATAAAAAAAAAAACTAATTTATGCTTACAGGAAGCGATTGATTTCAGCTTTTTTTTTTTAAAGGGGGTGCTATCAAATATTAAGTTAAAGGTTGCCAATATTTTTGTCCAGTGCGTTTTTTGGGTTCTGTGTGGAATTGTATCAGATTTGGCTTTTCTTTTCTGTTTTATGTGTTGTTCCAATGCAAACAAAAAAAATAATAAACATGTGATTACCAAAACATTTGCACCTGCAACAATTTTCTGAGAGAAGGGATGCATTTTCTGACAGAATTGCAAGGATGCCAATCTATTATTCTATCGTTCTATCTACAAACTTGTCAGTCTGTCTGTGCGTGCATCTGTCCATTCATCCCCATTCTCTCATACTCGTATTCTTCTGTTCATCCATTAGTTCAGTTATCTTGCTAACGGGTTGCATCACTAATTGCGGCTCTTTGTTGGATTCAGAGAAATGAATTTTGTTACATAAATTATCGTAATAGATACAGTACATTGTTCACCTGCTGCAGTTTTATTGATTAATAACCTCCATTAAATCCTCAGGGTCCTTTTGTGCATATTGCCAGTATATGTGCGGCAGTGCTGAGCAGAGTCATGTCCATCTTCACCGGTGTGTATGAGGTAAAAACCAGTCCCTGTGAGCTTGTTCGCCTGTGTGTGTGTGTGTGTGTGTGTGTGTGGCACTAGCCGTTGAGTTACTCTTCAGAAGCTGCTGACCTTAATTGCTGATCTAAGATCAAGTTACTTCTCATTGGCATATAAATTCCCACTCCACACCACAGCCATCACGAGTTATTTTATGAGTAGACAGATGCCAAAACCTGTCTCTGATCAACAGTTAAGGATTATGATGAACTGCTTTTGAATGCTATACTCGGTTTAATATTACAATTTGTGTGCGTGGCTAATGTTTATGAATTGAAATAAATGCTAGTCATACTAATTGCATATTTCTCTCCTCTCATTCCCTGTGTTCTCTTTTTATCCCTCTCTCATTGTCTCTCCCCTAACACCTCATTATTTTCGTCTGTCTGTATTAATAGTGATGGTATTTTTTGGCATGTGTCTTGAATGCATGTGTCCTGATGCTGTTATTTTAACCCCTCCCCAAATTACCCAGAATAGTGCCCATGTTCAGGATCTGCTGGTGTGTGCCTGTGCGGTGGGAGTGGCCACCTGTTTCGCCGCCCCAGTGGGAGGCAAGTCACGCCCACTTTTACCCAGCATGCATTGCTTTGCATTATGTACATGCACTTTATACATTAGTTTAAAACATCATGTTTGTCCCTCTCATCTCCTTTTTACTTTGTTTATACTTAGTTGCTATGTGTGTAATGCTTTCCACACAACTGTGTATTCAAGCAATCCTTTTGTTTTTCCTTTGCTTTTCTTTATCCATCATTCCCTTTATTTCTCCTTCCATTCGGCTCTACTCTTTCTTCTTATTTCTCTTTCATGTTTACTCCTTTCTCCCTCCCACGCAATGTACCCGCTGACAATCCTAATCTATTCTTCTCTTTACATCCCTTCATCTCCCTCCCCTCGTTCTTCTTCTTTCTGCCTTCACCTCAAACTGCCTCTCTCTCTCTTTTTCTCTTTTCTGTCTTGGTGTCAGTAGAACCCCTATGGTTACACAGACATACTGACAGTAGGATGTGCTGTTGGGGTGGGCTGCTGTTTTGGGACTCCCCTTGGAGGTAAAAATCTCCCCTTCTATCTATTCCTGTTGTTTTCAGTTCCTCTTCCTTCTCTTTCAGCTTGATGCCTGCTGAATAATTAAGCTCATCAACGCTTCACAGTTAAAAGCACCCGTGCGTTATAAATTCATATGCTGTGCATGTTTTATGTATCTTAAAGAGTGTGTATACTCAGAGGAGAGCGTGATAAAGAGCGTGATGGAACATTTTAAGTACCATCAGATTGTTATGCATCATTAGATGCATGTGGATTTCAAAAAGCATTTGTGTGTGACTGTAAATTCTTTTAAGCTTGCATAACTCTCTCATGAAGTATGATCTTTTTTTTTTTTTTTTTTTAGATAAAATGCTTTTAAAAAGCTTAATATCTAAAAAAAGAACTATAAGCCGATGCTGGTAGGTTGATTGTAGGTGTAGGAATTAGGGCTGCACGATACATGGTTGCAGCATCGATATCGCGATTTGCTCATCCGCAATAGTCACATCGCAGGATGTGCGATGTTTAGTATACTGATCGTTATATTTATTTATACGGATCTTTTCTTTGCTCACACACAGACACCTTGTCTACACCGGACGCGACAGCTGGCTTGTCGCGCTGCCTGCGCCGCAACATCTAAAGTGAAAGTCTGTCTAAACACTGAACGCGACAAAAGCAACCGTTGCATATCATTTTAACGCTTTGAACATATAAACGGAATGTGACGTGCCGCGCCGCATCCAGTGCTGGGAGCATTATTATAATGACTTCTACAGTATTTTGTCGCGCCGCTCGCGTCCAGTGCAGACGCCATCACTGGCTATAATGAGGTCTACCGCATTTAGGTGCCGCTCTCGTCCGCCGTGGACACAGTGAGAGCCACGCAGATGCGTGAGAACACGGAATTCCGTTCACTTCTTTTGTGCTTGAAACGACACATACGCGCGAAACTATGTCAAAATGCAGGTCTCTGCAAGTATCAGTGTAAACACAGTTGCTTATGGCTTAGGTGAAGTTAAACAATTGAGAAAGAAAATGGATGTGTAACAGGTTCACAGCAGTTTTGAGGCTTTCTGTTTCATGATGAATGTTAATCAAACAGCAAAACACAGAGAAAAATCACTTTTTAGCTTTAACACAGATTTATTAGATTACATTTAGGCTATACAATGAAGAATATGCAGTGTTATTTTACATTTGATTATTCAATTTCTGTACCTATACTGTTAGACTTACCTGAAAAATATAAACAGTGTTTTATTTTATTTGTATCTTTGTTCTATTATCTTTATCTGTGTTTGTAATTTTTTTCAATGCTGATTTACTCATCTATAAAATCATTACATTTTTTTCCCAAAGAGCTATTCAAGTAATATGGTGATTTTTTTTTTCATATCGCAATATTTATCGCAGAAAAACAAAATATCGCAATGTGAGTTTTTTCCAATATCGTGCAGCCCTAGTAGGAAGTGTACATGTTTACAGTAATATTACACTTTCACTTTATTTTGTTGACTATAAGTAACACATTTAACACATTTTGTTGACTATAAGTATCATTGCATCTACATATCTACTAACTAGACATGAGTAAGTTGACATGTACATGCAAAGTTACTTATAGTCAGTAGAATGTCTGTTGAGAGACCATCACAATAAAAAGTTAGCATATATTAAAGGGTACATAACATACACATTTTCACCTAATCTCATATTAATCCTGAGTACCTATAGAGTAGTACTGTATCCTTATTATCTCCAAAAAGTCTTTAGTTTTATCATATTTAAAAAAGAAAAATACAGCTTTCCGATTTTCTCCGGAAAAACCCGAGCTTCTGGAGGCGCCGTGGGCGGAGCTAAGTTCGACGATCACTTGCACTGGGATTGCCAATAAAACAGACATTTGATGTCGTCTCACTTACCATCTGCAGTTCTGAATCATGACCGGGATCTTTTATAGCTCCACCTTTCAGTATCAAACAATGTGCAAATCCAGCGTCGAACTGGGCCTTGTATATGAAACATTCGTCAGCAAACACACACTTGCTAAACTCCATTGCTGCCATGGAAAAAGGAACTGCATCTACTGTTCACGTAACGCTGGGTTCTTCGGGAAGCTGAGGAAAGTTATCTTTGCCTTACAACCAAAACCACACTTCTTTAGAGACATTCTTCCCGAGTAAATCCCTTTCAGCAGTGCACTGAGTGCAGCCAAATGAACCGCGATGAAAACGTCACTTTAGAATTAGTAACAAAGGAACGTTGAGTTGCTTCATTGAAAACTTATTTTATTGCCGTGTTAAAAGCTCACTCTATTACGTATAGAACAGTATAATGAGAGAGAGATGGACTGAGCGATTGTGATTACCTGCATCTGATACAGCATTCATTCTTCATATTCACGCAGAAACATTAGTTTGAATGTCCGTTGAGGAAAGCGTTATCTTTGTCATAGCAATAATATCCTTAATGTGTTCTGTTAATGGTGATTTCTGATGACAGCGCTGCTCAGTGCATTTGTTCGCTGTATCAAGCTGTTGTTGAAACAAAAAATAACTTCAGATATAGTCCACTGGAGGCGAGATGAAGTGAGAACCCAAGTGCAGCTTTATTGAACAAAGTGTAAAATCCAAAACGCAAAACAATAATCCAAACTATGACTTGATGACTTGACTTGACTAGAACAGACTTGATATTAAACAGACTTGACAATGGACACACTCACCAACAGCAGGTTACAACATTAATACACAACCAGAGACAATAGGTGCGTTCGACTTGAACCATGGCTACAGATGGCAGTCAACGAGATCAGAAGTCAGACACTTTCTGCTCTAGGTAGTGATGCTCAGACAGTGTTTGCATACTCTATCTCAGATGAAGTGAATAAAATATACTATTTGTCATATACCCAGATGTTTCAGAAACGTTTTCATGAGCAACACAAACACCTTTTATATACTGCGTAATACAGCGCCATCTGTTAAAGAATATAGTTCAGCATAAACATACTATTTAAATACTAATAAAGTGGGGGTATATATTCTTTTATCCATGTTTTTTGACGAGCTTGACTACAGATAACGTGCGACTACAGTAAAAAAGCTTATACTGTTCTAAAAACACAGATCTGTGGCAATTGTTGGACTTTTGGCCTGTTGGATTAGAATAAACACGCGTGATCGTTGTCATGCAGTGAATCTGACCAATCGTGAAACAGCTGTTACGTCATCACAGCTTGTGCAGCCGCTCTTAAGAAACTGGTCTCGAATTTCTATCGCAGTATTTTGAAACATGATGAGATTTTGCCAAAACAATTTGCTCTGAAACAAATAATAAATTAATGAGTCCAAATGCTACCATTAGATTTACCCAAATCGAATTATATCTCATGTTTAACCACTATAGAGACATCAGAGCCAGTGGCAAATTCCAGAAGATCTGGCCGAGGTGAGGTTGCTCTCGGTGGGTTCGTGAGCACTGAACTGCCGCTGACGACCTCTGAAAACGTCAAAGCAAATTTTCAAATAGACGTTATTTGTTTGTCAGATTGTTTTACAGAATCATGGCCAATGTTGTTTTCCACCAAGAATTCCATCATTAAACACAATTATTTAAGGAATAAGTTGAAATAGCTCAGACTGACAAAAGAATTAATGGCCTCATAGTTTACAGTAGGTCTGTCTTTACAGGTTTACAAGTTATCATTTAAAAACAATTAACCTAAGGAGAAAATACATTTTTGAATGAATGAATTTTATTTCTGGAACACAAATGTAACCCTGGACCACAAAACCAGTCATAAGTTTTTTTTTTTTTTTAATTGACATCATCTGAAAGCTGAATAAATAAGCTTTCCATTGATATATGGTTTGTTAGAATAGGGCATAATATTTGAATAATATTTGCAAAATATAGAGAAAATCGCCTTTAAAATTGTCCAAAGTAAGTTCTTAGCAATGCATATTACTTATTAAAAAATATGTTTGATATATTTATGGTAGGAAATTTACAAAATATCATGGAACATGATCTTTACCTAATATCTTAATGATTTTTGGCTATTGCTACAAATATATCCATGCTACTTAAAACTGGTTTTGTGATCCAGGGTCACAAATGTGTTGCGTTTTGTTACTTTTGTGGTTTGTTTGTGCATCCTGAACAGCCTGACACAGCAACACTGTCTCAACCAATGGAGTGAGTTTGGGGTGGGGCTATTTGTTTGATTGACCAATGGAAAATGTGTGGAGTATTATGGGAAATCTCTTTAACATACTTTTGCAGTATTTTAAAATAATTTATTATTAATCTAATTATTTATTAATTATTATTTATTGAAACATTATTAACTATTATTATTTGTTTTGTTATTACTGTTCACCTCTTTTCTACTCTTATGATTTCTCTCTAAATTGCTTTCTCTGCTGTTAATTAACTTTCTGTTTTTTTTTATCTATTTTTATTCTTGCTCTCTCTATCTCTCAGGTGTGTTGTTCAGTATTGAGGTCACGTCGACATATTTTGCAGTGAGGAATTACTGGAGAGGATATTTCGCTGCCACATTCAGTGCCTTCATTTTCCGAGTACTGTCAGTGTGGAACAAAGATTCTGGTGAGACACACACACAAGCAGATATGCTAACTATAAGTTAATAATAAATTAATTTCATGCTATATGTCAAGCTGTCGACTGCTTGCTGACCTCTAAATGAAATACATTATACAAAGTTTTACACATTTCAGGTTACATTGTTTCAGCAGTAGATGAGTAAGTCACTGAATAATTCACTCTACTAGTTCATTTCATATACTTGTGTTTCTTTTTGTCATGAAACAAATCTATTGGTTCAGAGATGCGCAACATTTTATACTGCTTTGCCTTAATTTGTAATTATTTTCACTGGTGGAAAAAAATAGGTGAAGTGTCAGTATTGTGTCTACTTATTATTAACCTAATGTTTATTGATCTGTTATGTAAAAGCAATATTACACATGAGTTTTTGCTGAAATATGACTAAAACGTTTGCTTTTTTTTCCACAGTTACAATAACAGCGCTGTTTCGTACAAACTTTCGCATGGACTTCCCCTTTGACCTGCAGGAACTGCCAGCTTTTGCAATAATCGGGTGTGTGGGTTAGTGTGTGCCTATGTACAAGATGTGTAGTTATTAATTATGTATATATGCACTTACAGTAAAAGGGTTGCTGAATATAATGTTGTATATTCAAATAGATGTCACAATTTTTGAGCTCTAGCTGATGTTTCTACATGTGTGTGTGTGTGTGTGTGTGTGTGTGTGTGTGTGTCTGTGCTTGTAGGATCTCATGTGGGTTTCTAGGGGCGTTCTTTGTCTATCTGAACAGACAAGTTGTTCTGATCATGAGGAGACCAACAGCTCTTACGCGCTTCCTCACAAAACAGCAAGTCACCATTTACACATAAATAAACTCTTTTCATAATTCATTTTAGCTTTAAACTTAATTCTTAATAGCTCATAATAATACAGCATTACAGTGATAATTATGTCTGTGTGTGTTTGTTTGTTTTAGCCGGTTGATTTACCCTGGTGCTGTGACACTAATTATAGCCTCCTTCACATTTCCTCCGGGCTTTGGACAGTTCATGGCTGGAGAGGTGTGTATTTGTATGGATATATTGCACACATACAGTTGAAGTCAAAAGTTTACAAACACCTTGCAAAATCTGCAAAATGTTAATTATTTTACCAAAATAAGAGGGATACAAACGCTCACTGATGCTTCAGAAGGAAACACTAAGCATTAATAGAGCCGGGGGGGTGAAAACATTTTGAGTTTCAAGATCAGGGTAAATTTAACTTATTTTGTCTTCTGGGAAACATGTAAGTGTCTGTAGCTTCTGAAGGGCAGTACTAAATGAAAACGTAAAAAAAATATTTAAGCAAAGTAAGAAAAATGTGCACATCTTCATTCTGTTCAAAAGTTTACACCCCTGACTGTTAATGCATTGTTTTTCCTTCTGAAGCATCAGTGAGTGTTTGAACCTTCCGTAATAGTTGCATATGAGTCCCTCAGTTGTCCTTAGTGTAAAAAAGAAGGGTCTCAAAATCATACAGTCATTGTTGGAAAGGGTTCAAATCCACAAAAAGGCTAAAAAACCAAAGAATGTGTGCGACCTAAGGGTTTTTCGCTAAACAAACAAACAAACAACAACAACAACAACAACAAAAAAGCACTGCTGTGGATCATTCAGGTAACAACACAGTATTAAGAATCAAGTATATGTAAACTTTTGAATGGGGTCATTTTTATAAATTCAACTATTATTTCCTCTTGTGTACGTATATGTATATGTAAACGTCTTTTATGTGAAATATGTAATACAGGTTAGTACTAAATTAAAAATAAAATTTATTTTAAAATATATTTTGCAGATTATGCAACTTTTGACATCAACTGTACAATTTAAGTAGATGTCTTTAGAGTAGTGTTACTCATTTAACCAGTTCAGAAGCCTTTTATTTTGTTTGCAAGAGCCACATTTTAAAAACAGCCTTTGAACATGCACTAAATTATTTGGTTTCAAACAAATGCACTTAGATTTCACTTTCTTATCTTAGTAGTTTGTTTTTATACTGAAACATAGTTTGTTTGCTGTGTTCTTTTCCATTGACGTGTTTGTAGTTGCACTTGAAGTTGACCGACTTGTCTGAGTTGTTATGTACGTTGTGCTTGTTATATTGTTTAGTTTGTTTGTTTAGATGTGCTTTTATGTTTACACTGTGTAAAGCACTGGCTAAAAGTGCTTTATAAAGTAAACATTGTTATTATATTGCGTATTATTATTATTATTATCTACACATTCCTGCACATTACATGAGGAAGGAAAAATGGATACTGTGGCCATGAATGAAAAATTTATTCCCACAGCTTATTAATTTATGGCCACATTTAATTAATTTGTTCCCTTTCTTTAGATAAATGCTTGACCATGTCATATTAATTTGTTCTCTTATTTTAATTTAGTTCAGTCGTGGCCATGATATCTTGTGTAGGACTCTGGTCACATCTGGTCATGTGACTATCGTATTACTGATATTTCCCAAGATTGATAGTGCACTTTTAAATTGTGAGATTACATCCCTATGCACCAATTTCTACACCATTCAATAAGAAAAGTGGTTTTCACTTTCTAAATATGTCTGCTTCGTTGTAACAAACATTGTAATGTTTAGACTAGATTAGCTAGTTTATTCAACCATAACACTGTCATTAAAGAGCCGCTTGAGAGTCAGCAGGCAGCTGCTGTTTTTCTTCACTGCTACATCATGAATGAGTCCATGGGAAGTCTTTTATATGTGGAGTCTCTGTTTCTCTTTTGTCACGCAGCTGATGCCCAGAGAGTGCATTAATTCACTGTTTGATAACTTCACTTGGACAAAGATCTGGGGTTCACCGGCTCCCCCTGGATTGGGTCTCTCTGCTGCCTGGCTCCACCCACAAGTCAGCGTCTTTGTCATCCTTCTCCTCTTCTTCGTTATGAAGGTGCTCATTTGTTGTAAAAAGATTTCTGTAACTGAATTCCATCATTAACGCTGTGCGAATGCTAATTTCCTTTTTGTCTCCCGTTCACACATAGTTCTGGATGTCTGCGGTTTCTACTACAATGCCGGTCCCTTCTGGAGCTTTCATGCCTGTTTTTATATTGGGTCAGTCATTCTTTTTTATTAACATATCATGAAACTGTCTACTATATTGGATGTATCAAATATTTAATGGGTATGACTGGTATATTATTAATCCTATGAAGCTTGACTTGTGAAATAATAGTCAGAAAAATGCATACACTACCAGTCAACATTTTTGAACAGTAAGTTTTTTAATGTTTTTTTAAAGAAGTCACCAAGCCTGCATTTATTTGATCCAAAGTACAGCAAAAACTGTACAATTTTGCAATACTTTTATATATTATTTAAAACAACTGCTTTCTATTTGGATATATTTAACATTTTCATCATTACTCCAGCCTTAAGTGTCACATGATCCTTCAGAAATCATTCTAATATGCTGATTTGCTGTTCAAGAAACATTTATTATTAAGGGCTTATTGAAAAATGCAAATTCACCCTCTGCCAGCAGATGGGTCTTCTGAACTTTTATTCATAAAAGAAAACTGAAGAAATTCTACTCAGCTGTTTTCAACATAATAATAATAATAATAACAACAATAATAATAATAATAATAATAAATGTTCTTGAGCAGCAAATTGGAATATTAGAATGATTTCTGAAGAATCATGTGACAGGAGTAATGATGCTAAAAATTCAGCTTTGAAACCACAGGAATAAATTACATTTTAAAATATATTAAATTAAAGTTATTTTAATAAGTAAAAAAATGTTCTAAATTTTACTGTTTTTGCTGAAATTTAGATCAAATAAATGCAGGCTTGGTGAGCAGAGGAGACTTCTTTAAAAAACATAAAATATATTACTGTTTAAAAAACTTTTGACTTGTAGTGTATACATTTTTCAAAATGGAAAAATTAGAATTTGTTCTTTAGAAGTTAAAAAAAGTGCATAGTTTTGTACAATATCATTCTTTTACGTCTCATATGGCTTAATATAGGGGAATATGAAGATCATGTTCAAGGAAAATTAGTGCAATTGCTGATATTTATTTGACCAAAAGTAAGATTCAGTTCTGATAACTTAATGTAAATCAGATCTTTATAACAATATAGCTTAGACTGCTTACGTAAAATGCATATAAACATCAGTTTTCATGCTAAATTTTCTAATAATAGCAGTAAGTTAGTAAAGGTGATATTTAAATGCTTAGTGTTATGATTAAATTTCTGTAGTTTTATTATTATTGTGGGAGCAAAACACATAATTTAATTCATACATGAGATACAGTTGAAATCAAAAGTTTACATACTCCGTGCAGAATGTGCTAAATATTAATTATTTTACTAAAAAAAGGGATCGTACAAAATGCATGTTATTTTTTATTTAGTACTGACCTTAATAAGATATTTCCTATAAAAGACGTTAACATATAGTCCACAAAAGAAAATAATAGTACATTTATGAAAAGTAGCCTGTTCAAAAGTTTACATGATTTGATTATTAATGTGTTGTTACCTGAATGATTGAAAGCTGTGTTTTTGTTGTTTAGTGATTTGGTTTTGGTTTAGTGTTTGTCCTGAACAGTTAAACTGCCTGCTGTTCTTCAGAAAAAAATATTTCAGGTTCCACAAATTCTTTTTTATTTATTTATTTTATTTTATTATTATTTTTTTTAGCATTTTTCTGTATTTGAACCCTTTCCAACAATGTATGATTTTGAGATCTATCTTTTTACAATGAGGACAACTGAGAGACTCATATGCAACTATTACAGAAGGTTTGAATGCTCACTGCTGCTCCAGAAGGAAACATGATGCATTAAGAGCAGGGGTGTAAACTTTTGAACAGAATGAAACTTTTTCTTCTACATTTTTCTTACTTTGCCTTTTTCATTTAGTACTACCCTTCAGAAGCTACGGAAGATACTTACATGTTTCCTAGAAGACAAAATAAGTTACATTTACCCAGATCTTCTCTTAATGCATCGTGTTTTCTTCTGGAGCATCAGTGAGCGTTTAAACCTTCTGTAATAGTTGCATATGAACCCCTCAGTTGTCATCAGTATGAAAAGATGGATTTCAAAACCATACAGTCATTGCTGAAAAGGGTTCAAATACACAAAAATGCTGAAAAACCCCAAAATTTGCGGGACCTGAAGGATTTTTCTGAAGAACAGTTTTTCTTGAAACAAGCAGGAGCAGCATTCGGCCGTTTAGTGGGTGAGATCATGGCTACACTGTTCCCGAACGGAATTCTGTTTGATGGGATCGTGTACCAAATCCTGCCTGGAGGCTATGCAGTGATAGGTCTGCAAATACTCCCCTTCCAGTCAATCCTTCACACCCCTAAAATCAATTTTTACTCTTAAAGTAGCAGATTTATACTTCTCATATGCTTCCCCTTTTAAATTTTCTACATCTGACCCCCTGCTTCTTCCTCTGTATGTGTATATGTAGGCGCAGCAGCCATGACAGGAGCAGTTACACACACAGTTTCAACAGCAGTCATCTGTTTTGAACTGACGGGTCAAATCTCACACATCCTGCCCATGATGGTGGCTGTGATTCTCGCCAACATGGTGGCACAGGGTCTACAGCCTTCTCTTTACGACTCCATCATTCAGGTCAAAAAGTTGCCCTATCTTCCAGAGCTCGGGATTGGCCACATCAGGTACCACTATTAGATCTCTAGAGACTGGTGTATTTTTAGACGTGATATTGGATCTGAAGTGATGATAGTATCTTTGACCTCTTTTCCCTTCAAACAATATACGTTATTTAGGGGTTTATTTGATGGTTTTGCTCTTTCTGTCCCACAGGAAACAAATGAAAAAAT
Source organism: Cirrhinus molitorella (assembly GCA_033026305.1). Classification (NCBI taxonomy): domain Eukaryota; kingdom Metazoa; phylum Chordata; class Actinopteri; order Cypriniformes; family Cyprinidae; genus Cirrhinus; species Cirrhinus molitorella. The sequence continues at coordinate 21,658,495 of CM065123.1, read as the reverse complement.
TCATAGAAACTATCTTGGATCTTGATATAAAATATCTGTCTCTCTCTTTCTCTGCATGGCAGTAAATATAATATCTTTGTGGAGGACATCATGGTGAAGAAAATAAAGTTTCTGTCACCTCAGTCCACTTACAGAGAGCTGAAAGATCTCCTGGAGTCCACTTCTCTCAAAACCATCCCGCTCGTTGACTCCAAAGGTCTGTGTTGGTTGAACAAACCAGTTTGTATTCATATTGCAGATTGTACACTACCAGTCAAAAGGTTTTTAGTTTTTTAAAGAAGTCTCCTCTGCTCACCAAGCCTGCATTTATTTTGATCACAGCAAAAACAGTAACATTTTGAAATATTTTTACTATTTAAAATAATAGTTTTCTAATATATTTTAAAATGTAAAATGTAATTTATCAAAGCTAAGTTTTCAGCATCAGCACTCCAGTCTTCAGTGTCACATGATCCTTCAGGAAATCATTCTAAGATGCTGATTTTCTGTTCAAGAAACATTTATTACTATTATTATCAATATTTAAAACAGTTGAGTACATGTTTTCAGGATTTTTGATGAATAGAAAGATCCAAAGATCAGCATTTATCTGAAATATACATATATATTTTTATTTAACATTATATACTATACCATTCAAAAGCTTGGAGTCAAAAGAAAGATGTTATAGAAATGAATACTTTTATTTAGCAAGGATGCTTTAAATTGATCAAATTTTATGATAAAAAATATAGTAATCTTAGATTTTTATTTTAATTATACGACTTTATTCTCAAAATATTTGAACTTTAATTCGAAGTTCAATTTCTTGGTCTTTTTTTCTCAATCTTCAAATTTTTAATTATATGACTTAGTATTTTCAACTTTATTCTCATAATGTATTAAAAATTATTTTAACCCTAATTTTGTAAAAAAAATAAATAAATAAATAAAAATAATAATAAAATAAAATATTCTTGTAATTTTTAGATTATTCTTAAAATATTTTGACTTTATTCTCATTATTTCAACTTTATTGTCAAAATATTTGAATTTTAATTGAAAGTTCAAATTCTTGGAATTTTGTCTTTTTTTCTTTTTCTTTTGAAAGTATTTTCAACTTTATTCTTTTAATGTATTAAAAAAATGTAAGCCTAATTTTGTATAAAAAAAAACCTTTATTCTTTGACATTATTTTGACATTATTCTCAAAACATTCCAACTTTATTCTTGTAATTTCAACTTTATTCTCAAAATATTTAGACTTTATTCTCATAATTTCGACTTTATTTTCGAAACGCTCCAACTTGATTCCCATAATTATGACTTTATTCTCAAAATATTTTGACTTTATTCTCGTATTGCTGCGACTTTATTCTCGTAATGTATTAAAAATAATTTTAAACCTAATTTAAACTAAAAAAAACTTTATTTTTGTAATTTTGACCTTATTCTCAAAATATTTTGACTTTATTCTCACATTTTAGACTTTATTCTCTTAATTTCAACTTTATTTGCAAAATATTTCGACTTTATTCTCATAATTATGACTTTATTCTATAAATATTTTGACTTTTTTGACTTTTTTCTCATATTGCTACAGCATTATTCTTGTCATTTTGACTTTTTTTCTCAAAATATTACTTTAATCTCGTAATCTTAAAATTTTGTAATCACGAAAAACAGTTGCAATTTTGAGATAAACTCACTGGAAACTTGAAAATAAAAAAGGTAATTGAGATAAAGTTAATAATTAGTCAGATTATAAGAAATGGTCAGAATTACAAGAATAAAAGTCACAATTAAATTCTCAGTTATGCTATGAAGTCACACTGAAAGATATAAAGTTTCAGACATGACAAATAAACTCACATAACAAGTAAACTAAAGTTACATTGCAAGATGTAAAGTCAAATTATGAGATAAAAAGTCAAAATTGAGAGAACTAAAGACACAATTATGAGTAATTGATCACAGCTATGAATATGAAGTCACACTGCAAAAATATTGAAGAAGCCCATTTTAAAGTTGCAATTGCAAGAAAAAAATCACAATTATTATAAAAATTTCATTAATGGTTAGATATTAAGTCACACCGCAAATTATAGTCACATTATATAAGTTGCTTTGTGAGAAATAAAATTGCAATCAAGGGAAACAAGCTTACAGCTAGTTTTGGGTTAGTAAAATATAAAAAGAAAAAATTGATGAAAAAATGTCAATTATTTTCCCACACCCAGAGTCAATGATTCTATTGGGCTCCATTGAAAGATGTGAACTTCAGGCCTCTTTGGATTGGTGGCTCTCAGCCGAGAGGCGTGTTTATATCCGAGGTGAGGGCATGTCCAGCCCAGGGTCACAGGTCAACTGGGAGTCCTTTGCCTTTGTGGATGAGGAGGTTGGAGAGGAGAATGGAGACAAGGTGAGAGGAGCTCCAGAAGTATTCTCACACATAGTTGTTCCCAGAGAAACTCCTAGGAGATCGCCTTTGTTGTCTTTATTTTGCTCAGAGGCAGATTTTAAGTTCTCTGATCTGACATCAATAAGCAGAGCTTTATGCCAAATAAATCAAGCTAATTATTTGAGTGTACTAATCTTACACTGTAACTGAAATGATTAACAGGGTAACACAGTCTCGGAAGAATGTAATGGCCCACTGGGGTCCACCAAAACCACAGACATCTCCACTAATCACACCACATCTGGTAAGTTTGTGTGTTCTGTTACCTGGCGACAAGTTGTTAAGTGTTCTAGATGATTGGTATCCAACTCTACACCAATTCAAACTCAAACCTACAGATCTTATGTTAGAATGTATTCATTAAACCAGCTGAAGCTCATTCATTCCAGCTACAAGTTTACAAGTAAAAGTTGTTTATATCATAACAGGTGCCCTACAGTCTATGAGGAGGACGCTTCAACGTCTTTTCTCCTCGTCTTCCTCATCAGGGCAGAATGAACCAGAGGTGTGTCTTTTAGCATGATTGTCACCTGGACAGTGTCACAACACTGAGTTAACATGAGTGCATGAGTTTAAAGCAGAGAATCATCTATGACATTATCTCAGACAATAATTTTAAACATCATTTTGGAAAAAAAAAACAACAACAAAAAAAAATGTTGTTCTCGAAACATTTAGACTTTATTCTTGTAATTTTTACATTATTCTCTAAATATTTTGACTTTATTCTTATAATTTCAACTTTATTCTTGAAATATTTTGACTTTATTCTCGCATTTTTGACTTTATTCTCGAACTATTTTAACTTTTTTCCCGTAATTTCCACCTTATTCTTAAAATATTTAGACTTTATTCTTGTAATTATGACTTTATTCTCATTTTTTTTTACTTAATTCTCACAATTTTAACTTTATTTTCATAACTTAAATATTTTGACTTTATTCTCATATTGCTACAACTTTATTTTCATAATTTAGACATTTTTTTCTCAAAATATTTTGACTTTATTCTTGAAATATTTTTACTTTTTTTTTTACTTATTTTTACTACTTTATTCTCATAATATTTCAACTTTATTCTTATATTGCTATGACTTTATTCTCATAATTTTGACTTTATTCTCAAAATATTTCGACTTTATTCTTGTATTGCTACAACTTTATTTTCATAATTTTTACTTTTTTTCTCAAAATATTTTGACTTTATTCTCGGAATTGTAACTTTTATTCTCAAAATATTACAACTTTAATTTTGTAATCTCAGATTTTTTTATTATATGACTTTATTCTCTAAATATTTCAACTTAATTCTCATAATTTCTACATTATTCTCAAAATATTTAGACTTTATTCTTGTATTGCTACAACTTTATTTTCATAATTTTTACTTTTTTCTCAAAATATTTAGACTTTATTCTCATATTGCTACAACTTTATTTTCATAATTTAGACATTTTTTTCTCAAAATTTTTTGACTTTATTCTTGAAATATTTTTACTTTATTCTCAAAATATTTCGACTTTATTCTCGTAATATTTCAACTTTATTCTTATATTGCTATGACTTTATTCTCATAATTTTGACTTTATTCTCTAAATATTTCGACTTTATTCTTGTATTGCTACAACTTTATTTTCATAATTTTTACTTTTTTTCTCAAAATATTTTGACTTTATTCTCGGAATTGTAACTTTTATTCTCAAAATATTACAACTTTAATTTTGTAATCTCAGATTTTTTATTATATGACTTTATTCTCTAAATATTTCAACTTAATTCTCATAATTTCTACATTATTCTCAAAATATTTTGACTTTATTCTTGTATTGCTACAACTTTATTTTCATAATTTTTACTTTTTCTCAAAATATTTAGACTTTTTTCTCATATTGCTATGACTTTATTCTTGGAATTTTAACTTTTATTCTCAAAATATTACAACTTTATTTTTGTAATCTCAGATTTTTTATTATATGACTTTATTCTCTAAATATTTCAACTTAATTCTCATAATTTCTACATTGTTCTCAAAATATTTTGACTTTATTCTGGTATTTGCTACATTATTCTCGGAATTTTGACTTTTTTCTCAAAATATTTCAACTTTATTCTCGGAATTTTAACTTTTATTCTCAAAATATTACAACTTTAATTTTGTAATCTCTGATTTTTTATTATATGACTTTATTCTCTAAATATTTCAACTTTATTCTCGTATTTTGACATTATTCTCAAAATAATTCGACTTTATTCTGGTATTTGCTACAACTTTATTCTCGTAATTCTGACTTTTTTCTCAAAATATTTTGACTTTATGCTCGGAATTTTGACTTTTATTCTCAAAATATTACAACTTTAATTTTGTAATCTTAGATTTTTTATTCTATGACTTTATTCTCTAAATATTTCAACTTTATTCTCGTAATTTTGACGTTATTCTCAAAATAATTCGACTTTATTCTGGTATTTGCTACAACTTTATTCTCGTAATTTTGACTTTATTCTCAAAATATTTATTTATTTTTCTCAAAATATTACAGTTTTGATCAGGTAATCTTAGATTTGTATTTAAAAAAAAAAAAAAAACATGGCACTAAAACAACATCGAAGTACAGTAATGGACCAGCAATGGAAGTCTTTTGAAGAAGTTTATTGGCTTTACTTTTAGTTATGGCAGAAAAAATTGTGCAAACAAATATTGATTATATTCAAATTAAATTTGTTTATAAACTGCTTTTCACAGTACACCGTTTCAAAGCAGCTTTACAGACAATCTTTAAATTAATGTCTTAATGTCTTCATGCATTTAGCAGATTAGACTTGGGTGATAGTTATTAAATATTTAGGATTTTGTGAGAATACAGATAATGTTGGACATAATTATATATCCAACATAAATGTTTTTATTTTATTTTATTAATGTTCTGTCTTACCCCAGACTTCCGTTGTAAATAGCTTGTAAATAATTGTCTGTGGTGTTTGACAGCATGTGGGTCTTAACTTGTTTTAAATCCTGACAGCACACAAAACTTAGTTTTTAATTATTTTTATTTCCTTAAAATGTATATAGTAATAATAATTATAATAATGAAATAATCATAATAATAATACAAGACATTAAACCAGCAAACAAAAAGAGAAAAACATTGGCATCTGCTCAGCCAATTACAGAATTGCCTAAAATTACAGACTTATAGAATTATAGATAATTAGTGGCATAAGCATAATTTCATGCAATAACCATCTCTCGTAGTAATAAAGTTAATTGCTTTTAACTTTTGGTTCTGTTCTTCCACATACAAGATTTTTTTTTAACAATTGTTTGTAGCTGGCACATTTAAACTGTGAATAAATGTTTATATTTTTGCATTTCAAAAGCAGGTTATGACACATTTCATCCTTTCACTTTCCAAAATAGTCAGCTCGCACCAGCAGGTGGCGTCAAACATGCTGCGTAGGGCATTTGGAGTCTCGAAACAAGATGAAAAATTTAGGGGGTTATTTTTAGTGAATTATGATGTTATCCTCCAAACATTCATGTACTACTTCTGACCCTCTTATTCCTGTCTCTCTAGAGCCCTGCAGCTCCTCCTGTAGTTGATAACATGACTCCTGAAGAGGTAGGCTGATGAATTGATTTATTTACACTGCAGTTCAGACAGATGGCCACAATTAGCACATCAGCTCCAAAGCCGTCTGTGAGCTGTCATTCACTCGCAGTGACATCATGACCCTGATTATGTTGTATTGGGCTTTTCAGATCAAAACCTGGGAAGAGGAAGAGCTGGATAAGCCGATTGACATTGATCAGATCCGTGTTGACCCCTCACCTTTTCAGCTGGTGGAGAGAACATCTTTGCATAAGGTAATCCACAATCCGATTGAGATCACATATGAAATACTGTATATTATAATAAGGATTTATGTCTTTCCAAGTGAATCATGATTTAGTCTTTTATCTGAATGTGAATGTCAGTCCAAAGCTCTCATTATTTCGTGCCCTCAGGGAAAGGTGTTTTTCGATAAAAACAACATCATTATATCCTGCATTCAGGAGTTTATGTGTACAGGCCCCACAACACAAAAAGACATTTAAAAAGTGTTAATATTTTATAAAATAACAGTATTATATTCTAAATTATTTTAGAATAGAAATTATTTATATATAAAACATTTTATTTATTTATAAAAAATTACCCTGAAAGATAAAGCTATTATTCTGTTTAATTAGAAAAAAAAACATAAAATAGACAAACAGTAGCTTTAGAAATGAAATATTTTATTAGATTTAACATAGAATTTATTACAGATGAACTTTTGCATTGTGTATATATATATATATATATATATATATATATATATATATGTATACATATATAGGTGCAGCTCAAAAAATTTGAATATCGTGAAAAAGTAAAAGAAAATATGTATGTATATGTCCTGCATTTTCATGTCACTACTGAAACAGTATGTTTTAGTCCATTTGCTGAGACTGATTTTTCACTACACCCCTACATTTATGATCAGGAAATATTTATGTGTCACTTTCTCACATAGCTACATGGTGAGTAGATAGGTCCCATCATTTTGAGGTAAATGTATAACTGAACACTTTTTGGGAGTCATTCCATAAGATTTAGTTTTTATTTGTGTACCACTGTTCAGAACTGTGCTGGCTAACCATGTAGCGGTTAGCATCTTTGAGTTAGGTTCAAAAGTATCTAAAATTGTCACCTTTCGAAACAGTCACTACAATTTGGTGGAGTTTCGGTAGTGACTTCTTTGTTTTTTTGGGTGTTATTACCTAAAATTTTCACTACCGTAACAGTCACAACCAAAACATGTCATCATTGTTTCGGTACAGAGAACACATGATCCTTTATTTGGGTGAAATAAACAAAATATTAGTACAGTTGTGCAGTTTTTTTCTCTTTTAGTATGTTTTAGTGGTGTTTTAGTATGCAAGTTAAAATTTTGTAATGTGATGTGGTCGCTACCAAAGTATTACGGTCACTACCGAAAATGTGCTGTCATGAAAGATGACATTTACAATTTGATTACTTACAATTTTTTTGGAAAAAGACTTTGTATAATGGCCCATATATACATACAGTGCTGCTTGAAAGTTCGTGAGCCCTTTAGAATTTTCTATACTTTTACTTAAATAGGACCCAAAACATCATCAGATTTTGTCCTGAAAGTAGACAAAGAGAACCTAATCAAACAAATAAGACAAAAATATTTTCTGTCATTTATTTATTGAGAAAATTTATCCAATGTTATATATCTTTGCTTTGCTTACAGTATCTGGTGTGACCCACTTTTGCAGTAATAACCCTGGCCCGGGTGATACTATTTTGTCTGCGCTACTGTCATCATTACTACCACTCTACACTACTCAATTAATTTAATTCAATCAAGTATATTTAGGTTAATAATGGGTCTGGTTCTCACCTTATTGATAAACAGGAAGTGTAGTTTGCGAGTAAAGTGGCAAATTTTATCATTAAGGGGTGGGGGCGAGGGTACAAAGGTGTTTTGTGTATTCAAAGTTGTTTACAGTGTTTACAGTGGATTCTCATGCTAAACATGGCCAAAGTTTAAAAAAATAATTTAGACAAATGACAGAGAATTTGTTGAAAATCTTCCGGGATGGTACAAGTTTCGGCTGTTTTTTTTTTTTCGATCGTGGATCTAATGGCGTAGATACTGGTGGAACTCCTTATATGAGTATTTTTCCTGGAAAAGCGCACCCGCACACACGTCGACCAGAGGAGAGCGCTTCATCTGGAAATCGTCAGCAGCGCTGTATAGGATTTGTTCGAGAATGTCTCCAAATAAGTGTGTTTGTGGATGTGAGGGAAAGTTAACCATGTTCAGCTTCCTAAAGAACCCAGTGTTACGCAAACAGTGGATGCAGTTTGTTTTTTGGGGGCAGCAACGGAGTGTAGCAAATGCGTTTGTGTGTTCCTGTTATTTCAGTGATTAATGTTTTAGAAACAAGGCCCAGGTCGACGCTGGATTTGCACATCGTTTGCTATTAAAACATGGAGCGGTCCCAGTGATAAAAGATCCCAGTCATGTAAGAACAACTGCATCAGATTTCTGTCTTTTGTTGGAAATTAGCTTGACTCTATAGCTCCACCCACTGCATGCCTCCAGGAGCTCGGCTTTTTCTGGAGAGAATCTGAAAGCTGTATTTTTCTTTTAGAAATATGATAAAACTACTCTTTTTGGAGATATTAAAGATACTATTAGGTACTATTATTTGGTACTCAAGATTAACATGGGATTAGGTGAAACTTTGTATGTTATGTACCCTTTAACATCAGCTGTCTCCGTAATAATTCTCTGATACATACAAATGAAAATCAATGCAAAGCATAAATTATAAATGAATTATTATTGATTACTAGGCAGAATATTAGCGAAAGTGGTTTTCTCCCTTATCTTGTGCATGATGTAAGTGTGCTCCGGCTCAGAAAGTTTAATGCAAGTGTGAGTGCAGGCTGGTGGGGGAGTGGGGAGGAGGATAATCACACTCGGGGCAACCGTGCTAAGTGTGAGTGGACTCAGAGTCATTGTCTTGCTGCATGGCCCGTTTTCTCTTGAGACTCGGACAGACATCCTGACATTTTCCTTTAGAATTCAGAATTCGTTGTTCCATCAATGATGACAAGCCATCCTGGCCCAGATGCAGCAAAACTTTCCCAAACCATGATACTACAACCACCATGTTTCACAGATGGGATCAGGTTCTTATGCTGGAGTGCAGTGTGTTCTTTTCTCCAAACATAATGCTTCTCATTTACAGTGTTGGGCAAGCTGCTTCGAAAATGTAGTGAGCTACTCTCCAGTAAATGAAGCTTCACCACACTGAAGCTACTACAGCAACATGGCAAAAGTAGTTTACTTCATTTAAACTATTTTTAAACTTAAATTTTTATACTGAACTGACTTAATTCCAAGTCAGTGCTATCTCAGTGAACTGCCAGTCAAACAGATAACCGAAAGGTTGAGAGTTCGAGCCCCAGGTCCGGCACGGATTGACGGTGGGGGGAGTGAATGATCAGCACTACTGAGGTGAGACCCTTGAGCAAGGCACTGACCCTTAAACTCCTCCCTGGGTGTATGGGTCACCATACTTGGACACATGTTTCCTTCCTTTCGTTTCCTTATTCAACAACTGTTCCAAACTGAGATCACTGACCTCTGCCTTTAGAAGAAGAAAAAGTCATCATCATACGAAAGCACTTTTGTCAGCCACAGATGTCTGTGTATGGCTTTGGTGTCACTTACTGATCCAGGATTGGATCCTTGAGCTTCAAAAATGCTTAGGAAAATGTAGGTTGTGTGGACGCTACCGCACTACTTGGTCAACAAATGAGCTTCGCTACTAAAAAGCTATTTGATTCAGACACTACCACCACACTGTTGAGAAATGTAGTTAAACTAGTAGTGGCACTACTTGTAGTGACGCTACTGCCCAGCACTGCTCATTTAAACCAAAAAGTTCTATTTTGGTCTCATCTGTCCACAAAACATTTCTCCAATAGTCTTCTGGCTTGTCCACATGATCATTAGCAAACTGCAGATGGACATCAGTTTATTTTGGAGAGGAGTGGCTTTCTTCTTTTCTTCTTGTTCAGTGTTCTGATGAACATGAACATTAGCCAATGTGAGAAAAGCCTTTAGTAGCTTAGATTTACCCTGGGGTCCTTTGCAGTCTTGTAGAATATTACACGTCTTGCTTTTTAGAGTGATCTCTGTTGGTTGACCACTTCTGGAGAGGGTAACAGTCGTCTTCAACTTCTTCCATTTGTACAGTCTGTCTGACTGTGGATTTGTGGAGTCCAAACTCTTTAGAGATGGTTTTGTAATCGTTTCCAGCAGGATGAGCAACAGCAACTCTTTTTCTGAGGCCCTCAGAGATCTCCTTTGTTTGTGCCATGATTCACTTCCACAAACAAAATCAGACTTTGATCCATGTTCTTTAAATAAAAAGGGTCATCCCATTGATTAAAAACTCCTGTGAACAGGTGGACTCTAATTTACCTTCAGATTAACTGCTAAGCCCATAGACTTTTGCAATGCACAGATATGTAACACTGGATCACTTTTCTCAATAAATGACAAAGAATATATTTTTGTCTCATTTCTTTGTCTTTGTCTACTTTCAGGATTTGTTTGAAAATTGATGCTGTTTTGGGTCATATTTATGCAGAAATGTAGAAAACTCTAAAGGGTTCACAAACTTTAAAGCAGCGCTGTATATTTTTTTCAGAAGCTGCATTTGAACTGGTATGTAGATATATTTATAGACCGTTTATTGCAGCTCGGAGGTGGCATGAATGCATTTACACTACAGTTACAATTGCATAAATAATGCTCTGAGATGAGTTTTAATGGCACAGTATGTGATTTCTGCCACTAGAGGGTGCATACTCAAAACAAAAATGGTGTATCTTGATGATGATGTGAAGGAGCGTGGAATGATGTGCATTGTCGTCTTCACCTCCACTGCTGATAGAAATTAATCAGATTTGTCTTTGCCGACAGAACCAGCTGCATACTGTAAAGCAGAGGTCTCAAACTCAATTCCTGGAGGGCTGTAGCTCTACAGAATTTAACTCCGAACCAGCTCCAACTCACACCTACTTGGAAGTTTCTAGTAATCCTAAGACCTTGATTAGCTGGATCAGGTGTGTTTGATTAGGGTTGGAGCTAAACTATGCAGAGCTGTGGTCCTCCAGCAATTGAGTTTGAGACCACTGCTGTAAAGAATAAACATGTTCCTGAAGATAACGCAGATATGACGCCACTGACAGTTGATGCAAAGACACGGACCATGTCCTTGGTTAAAATCGCTAATTTCTATGGAATTACAAATAGTTGGAAACAATGTACACAACTGAACAAAATATGTTTTTTGGATATTTTAATGTGAAAATCGTACATACTGTGTACATACCTTTAAATGGGTGTTAATGTTTTTTAGTAATATGTAAATAGGAAATTATTTTTTAATTAATTGATACTCTAAATAAGAAACTTACTGTTACGTACTGTTTAGGTCTGGAGCAGAACAGGTACGGTAAATGCGCTAATAATTTTAATACATTATTTTTTATTCCAGTAACTGATAAAGTTAATTATTTTTATTTTGGTTTAAATCAACAGCCCTAATATATATACAGTTGAGGTCAAAAGTTTACATACACTTTGCAGAATCTATAAAATTATATTTTACTAAAATAACAGGGATCATACAAAATGCATTTTTTATTTAGTATTGACCTAAATTAGATATTTTACATAAAAGGCATTTACATAATAGTCCATTTACATAACATTTACATAAAAAAAAAATAGGTGAAATAAAAAATAAAAATGACCCTGACCCTGATTCTTAATACTGTGTTGGTACCTGAATGATCCACAGCTGTTTTTTTTTTTCCCCCTTGTTTGTCCTGAACAGTTAAACTGCTTTAGGTCCTACAATTTCTTTACTTTTCCAGCATTTTTGTGTATTTGAACCCTTTCCAACAATGACTGTATGATTCTGAGATCCATCTTTTCACATTGAGGACAACTGAGGAACTCATACGCAGCTATTACAGAAGGTCCAACTCCTCACTTATGCTTCAGTAGGAAACACAATGCATTAAGAGTCTGGGGGTGAAAACTTATTTTAACTGATTTTGTCTTCTGGGAAACATGTAAATATCTTCTGTAGCTTCTGAAGGGCAGTACAAAAAAAAAAAAAAGATATTTAGGCAAAATTAGAAAAATATACACATCTTCATTCTGTTCAAAAGTTTACACTTAATGCGTTGTTTTCCTTCTGGAGCATCAGTGAATGCTTGAGCTTTCTGTAATAGCTGCATATAAGTCCCTCAGTTGTCCTCAGTGTGAAAAGATGGATCTCAAAATCATACAGTCATTGTTGGAAAGGGTTCAAATACACAAAAATGATAAAAAACCAAACTTGAAATGCTTGAAATTCAACTATTATTTTTTCTTATGGCCTATAGCGTCTTTTATGTGATCTCTTCTATTTTGGTCAAATAATTAACATTAACATTCATTAATATAATGTTTGCTTGTTTGTTTCAGACTCACACCCTGTTCTCTCTGCTGGGTCTCAGTCATGCATATGTAACCAGTATTGGCAAACTGGTTGGGGTGGTTGCACTAAAAGAGGTAAAGATGATTTATCATTTGTGACTACATGTATTTTTACCTACTTTATATCATATACTAGGGTAATTAATTCTCCTTTTCACTCCCAGCTCCAGAAAGCAATCGAGGGTTCGACTCGTAGCGGAGTGCGGCTGCGTCCTCCTCTGGCCAGTTTCAGAGACGCAAGACGCAAGGCCAAAAAGCCTTCTCATTCCCCTTCCATCCAGTCCTCTCCCACAAGGGACAGAGAGCTGTGGAGCGAGGGAGTGAAAAGAGAGTCTAAAGACGAGTCTGTTGATAGTTGTATCCAGATAGCCAACAAAGAGTGTGATATCGCCACAGGCAACAGCAGCAGAAGTACCGTCAGCACCTCTCAGGAGCAACTGCCTTCCCCTTCTTCTTCCACAGTCCCTCTCTCCTCTCTTCATTCTGTGCCTGAAGGAGAGGCGGATGCTGATAGAGAGAGTGAAGAGGAGCCTTTATAGGTCTATTGTTTGTAATTTTCTCAAATTCAGCCCTCCGGGGGGAGGCAAACCATATTATGGTGCCGCCTTTGAGCCCAGCACGAGCCGCAGTGGTGCACGAGAGCTGCGCCTTCGGACTTGTTGGTTGATTTTCTACTCTTCAGACAGGACTCTTTATACTCCTTTCTTTCTAGGTGTTTTTTTCACTGTATCTTTGTTGTCTATACATTTGTACATATGGACAGTCAGTCTGACACATCTCACTGAATGTCTTCTCCCTCTTTGCTAGTCGATCCCTGTTTTTGTCTGCTGCACCTGATTATTTCACTGTAAAGAAAGTGAAAATGTTTGTAAAAATGAAAGATTTGCTACTTTAACAAACTGTTTATATCTGAAATGACCCTTAAAAACCACTTGTCTCTGTGTAACCTAATATAGTCATACTAAATAGTAGATTTAAATGTTGCCACATGGGGCACACTTGTGATGCTGGACCACAAAGCTAGTCATAAGTAGCACAGGTATATCTGTAGCAATAGGCAATAATACATTGTATGGGTCAAAATGATAAATTTTTCTTTGCTAAAAATTTGTATTTTCTAAATTTCCTACCATAAATATATTAAAACGTAATTTTTCGATTAGTAATATGCATTGCTAAGAGCTTCATTTGGACAACTTTAAAGGTGATTTTCTCAATATTTTGATTTTTTTTGCACCCCCAAATTTCAGATTTTCAAATAGTTGTATCTCAGCCAAATATTATTCTATCCTCAGCTTATTTATTTAGCTGTCAGATGATGTATGAATCTCAATTTCGAAAAATTGATGCTTATGACTGGTTTTGTGGTCCAGGGTCACATTTTAGGTTGCCTGATAAAACTTTTTTACTTTATAGATGTGAAATTTCAAGCAATGCTCCAGGTTCAATACAAGTTAAACTCAATCCAGTGCTTCTGTTAACTAAAACTAAACTATTACAAATTGGTAATTGAAATTAAGCTACGATTAAAATAATATATAAATATTAAATGGGAAGTTTAAGATGGAATAAGTTAGAGTTCTAAAAATGTGTACTTTTTTTTTTTTTGCTAAAATTAGTCAAATTAAAACTGAAATCATTTAAGCTATAGATATTTGTAAAAAAAAAAAAAAATTACAAATGACAAATATGTGATATAAAATGACAATCACATAAAATGATTAAAGCTAATTCAAAATGTTAATAAATGCTGTAATAGTGAAGTAACACTGGTTAAATCAACAAAATTTGTGACACTGATTACCAAAAAAATAATAATAATTACACTGCCGTGCAAAAGTTTGGGATCAGTGTGATTTTTAATGTTTTTAAGGACGTCTTTTCTGCTTGTCAAGGCTGCGTTTATTTGATTAAAAATACAGGAAAAAAAACTGTAATATTGTGAAATATTATTGCTATTTAAAATTGTTGTTTTCTATTTCAATATACTTTAAAATAGAATTTATTCCTGTGATGCAAAGCTGAATTTTCAGCATCATTACTCCAGTCTTCAGTGGCAAATGATCCTTCAGAAATTCTAATAAGCTGATATATATTTATATATGTATGTATGTATATATATATATATATATATATATATATATATATTTTTTTTTTTTATTATTATTATTATTATTTTTTTTTTTTTTACCTTTTTTCAGGATTTTTTTTATGAATAAGAAGTAAAAAAAAAATAATAATTATTCAAAATATAAATCTTTAAAATCTCTAGAAGTCTTTACTATAAATTTTTAGCAATCTACACATCATTGCTAGAAATAAATAATAAAAAAAAAACTAACCCAAAACTTTGTATGGTAGTGTATTTTGTTGCAAAAAATTGTATTTTGAACAAATGCTGTTCTTTTTAACGTTTTATTCATCAACAAATCCTGAAAAAAGTAACACAGGTTCCAAAAAAATATTGAGCAGCACAACTGTTTCCAACATTGATAATAAATCAGCATATTAAATTATTTCTGAAGGATCATGTGACACTGAAGACTATCAGCTTTGCATCACAGGAACAAATTCTATGTTCAAGTATATTAAAACACAAAACCACTATTTTAAATTGCAATAATATTTCACAATATTACTGTGTTTTTTCTTTTGTATTTTTGCTTTGATGAGCAGAAAAGACTTCTTTAAATAACTTTTGAATGGCAGTGTGTTACAGTGAAGCATGGGCCCAGCTTTTGGGTTTAAAAGAAGAAATGTGAGGCTTAAATGAATTCTTCCATTCATTCAATTCCATGTATTTTTGAGCTGTAAAACTGTTTAAATCGATTGTTATCTTTAGGGTTTGTGTTTATAGCATTACACTGTCATGGTGACAAATTGGATATTTTTACACACAAAAGTTTAGTAAGTGATTTTATTCACACTAAAATAATGTTCACATTAATATTTTTTACATCTTGTGGCTGTAATATTGTCTATTTTAACATTAAAGGAGAAGTTCACTTCCAGAACAAAAACGTACAGATAACTTACTCACCCCCTTGTCATCCAAGATGTTCATGTCTTTCTTTCTTCAGATGTAAAGATATAGTGAGGAAAACATTTCAGGATTTCTCTCATAGTGGACTTCTATGGTGCCTGCGAGTTTGAACTTTCAAAATGACCAATCGTTTCTCTAGATAAGACCATTCTTTCTCTGCTAGGATCATTTAGTGCCATTTCAAGCTGCATTTAAACTGCATTTTGGAAGTTCAAACTCGGGGGCACCATAAAAGTTAACTGTATGGAGAAAAATCCTGATTTTTTTCGTCAAAAATCTTTGTTTCTTCACGACTAAAGACATATACATCTTGAATGGGGGTGAGTAAATTATCTGTACATTTTTGTTCTGGAAGTGAACTTCTTTAATGTATGGGCCTCATTCACTTCCTCACTGTAAGCTTTTTATTTTTAAGGGAGTGAAATTCATTTTTGTGTCACAAGTATTGCTGATTGATCTTGTGCTGAACCTGGTGTATTCATTTAATCACTAGACATTCATTATGATGCTGATTTGTTTACTACATAATTTAAGCTCCAAAGTCATTACTTTATCATTGAACCTTTGTTTGATTATTATAACTATTGATGAATATCTGATGGATCTTTATTTGTTTTACTGGTCTGAATAGCATGCAGACTTTTTTGCCACGTCTTAAAAATACACAAAGTGCGCAATAATGCTTTGTTTGCTTCATTTATTCTTCATTATTTTTGGGAAAAATAAAGGAATAGCAATATTCTTGGGAGGTGTTTTGTTCGTGCAGGAAAAAGAGATGGGTAAGAGAGAGAGAGTCCGATGGAGGGAGAGGAAGAGCACATTGGAAGAACCATCTTAAAACCTTCAGTAAAGCATGCATAGATATACGTATCACAGAGCACTTCTTATATCACACCTCTTAGAGCTCAGTCAGTCCCAAATAAATGGATTTGTGTCTGTTTAGCTTGCCGAACACGTATTTCGATGTAAATGTTATCACAACAGTGTTTCTTATCCAACTTCTGAATATGATTCTTCCACCAAGAGGAGACAACACAGGGTAACAGACAGATAACATACGAAGGCAAAGAGAGAGGAGGAGAGAAAGACAAGTACGCTAGTTCACAGAGAGAAGAGGTAGAACAAAGGACCGGTTACAGCATCATGCCAACAGACAGTTTCGTAGTGAAAGATGGCAGTAGAATCGTACAAAAAAAATCCATTTGAGATCAGTTCATCTGTAAACACAAATGATAAACAACTACATCCAAGGAAATACATTTGGCTTTTTGTTATTTATTCATTCGTATATTCCTTATCTTACATAAAAAGCAATAAAAGAGAACATGACATCACTCCTTTGGTTGCAGCAGTATGACCTGGCTTCGTGCGATTGCCGTGTCAGTTTGATAGGATAGGTCGATTATGTGATTAAAATCTTTGAGGCATTTTTTCCAGAGATGGAGTCATGAAAATGTGAAAGTGGAATTACAGGCACAACAGAGTAAATCAAGAAGTCGGTGCTCTTGAATTGACAATGAATCAACCAATTGTCAGATCATGCAGTCATGGATGAGGAACATGGGGCTTCATTTCTACAATGTTGCGCAGAAACCATCCTAAATTTGATTTAGCGATCATCTCTCAAAGATTCGTACATGTGATTCATAGCATGAACGTACATACAGAAAACACACGTACGCATCTCGGTCAGGTGAAATCTATATAAATCGCAAATGATCGTGAACTTCTGCGCGACTGTATGGTTTCAGCTCTCTGCCTTGTAAATGACTCCTAATTAATGTCATTACCATATAAATGATTGCCATTGTCATCCAAATCCTTTAATTTAGAACAGCGAGCTGCAAGAACAGCTTACATTTCCAAAAACCTGCAGAACTGCAGTCTGCTTAGACCCCTGCACTTTTCCACGTCAAAGCCAGTTTTTACAAATATGAGTGTTGGCGTGGATTTAAAGGAATAGCTCACCCAAAAATGAAAATTTCCCCATGATTTACTCACCCTCAAGAAATCCTAGGTGTATATGACTTTCTCCTTCCAGACGAACACAGTCGGAGTTGTTTTAAAATTTATCCTGGCTCTTTCAAGCTTTATAATGGTGGTGGATAGTGGCTGATATTTTGAAGCTCCAAAAGCTCATATATCCGTCGTAAAACTAACCCATACATCTCCGGGGGGTTAACACGTCTTCTGAAGTGGATCCATGGGTTTTTATAACAAAAATATTTCTATTTCTATTTAAAATTATAAACTCAAATCACTGACAACGGTGAAGAGAGTTCCCGCTCGGTGTAAAGTTACTCTGGTTAAACAAATAAAGCTGTGCAAAAAACTCAAGCTCTTGTTCTCTTATAGTGAAATACACTGACATTTTTTTTAACTTCTCATTTTCGACTTTTAATTCGTTATAACGTTTAGTATTGCTCTATCCTCATTTGTTTATTCTCACCAGAGCTTACACTACAAATGCGGCTTTACTTCATACATCGAGTCAGAGGTCAGCGAAGAAGCCAATGTCAATGATTTGAGTTTAGAATTTTTTAAAATAGAAATATTTTTGTTTTAGAACAGCTTCAGAAGACATGTGTTAACCCCCCAGAGGCGTATGGGTTAGTTTTATGATGGATAAATTAGCTTTTTGGAGCTTCTAAATAACCACTATCCACCACCATTATAAAACTTGGAATAGTCAGGATATATTTTAAAACAACTCAGACTGTGTTCGACTGGAAGGAGAAAGTCATATACACCTAGGATGGCTTGAGGGTAAGTAAATCATGAGGAAATGTAAATTTTTGGGTGAACTATTTAAGCGTACGCACACTCTAACAGAGTGAGTATCTGAGCCTACACACGCTTTATAAATGAAGCCCCCGGTGTGCATTCATAATTTCTATGAAGCGTATGTATGTCTTACTGAGAAATTATGTAGAGTCAGAGCACTGCTCTCCTGTTTTCATGTTCTGAAAACATGTCCACTACAATGTACAAAAAAGTCCTCTGAGGCTATTTTTAATCCAGTTGATAACTGAAATGCAAGATGGCACCAGTTGCATTTGTTTATAAAATGAGAATGAGTCTGCGATGGGATAAAGATACACCAAAGTAGCACTGATTTAGTTATCCGAATGATGCCAAGACAGGCTTAAAGTAACCAAGAGATGAGAGAAAAAAAACAAGACCTGCAAACCCGTGGCCACAGTTTTTCCAGATAGCAAACGTACGCCTGTTTAAGATCGCTTGATCTGGAAAGCATCTGCTGTATGCAAACATCTGAGAGACGTCTATAAGATGTCACTTTTACATACATTTTAAATCATAAACGTATTAAAGACATCTAATAGATGTCTATTTGACATCTAATAGGAAACATCCTATAGACGTATTCCAGATGAGCAACCACTCTAAAAAATACGTCTTGCAGATGTAAATGCAGACTTCAAATAGATGTCTCTGTCATGTATGTGTGCTATCAGGGTTGCAATTTTTCCCCTCAGTTTAACCGTCATCACAATTTCTTAAAGTGTTCACTCGGTTTAATAAATCTTACCCATGGATTAGAGGGATAGTTCACCTAAAAATGAAAATTAGCCCATGATTTGCTCATCCTCAAGGCATCCTAGGTGTACATGACTTTCTTCTTTCAGACGAATCCAATCTAAGTTATATTACAAAAAATGTCCTGGCTCTTCCAAGCTTTAGAATGGCAGTAGGTGGGTGTTTTTGTTCAACAGTCTAAAAGAAGTCCAATAAAGTGCATCCATTCATAATAAAAAGTGCCTAACACAGCTTCAGGGGGTGAATAAAGGCCTCCTGTAGCGAAACAATGGATTTTTTGTTTGAATATCCATATTTAAAATATTATTAACTGTTTTCTCTAGCTTGTGCTTACTGTTGTATGCGGAAGCCATTCTGGGCAGATGATGTAGAACGTATGCATACCGCATGCACTGGTAATAATATTTTAGTCTTGCGAGAACCAGCTTTTGTTTACAGAAGCAAAGGAAGCAAAGTTTCCTTAATTTAACAAAGGAAAACCAGTCTCTCTTTTGCATATATAGAAATCCTTTGACATTTTACATTATTTGCATTATACAAATCCTTGTTGCGTACTTCTAATTCATCACTGGTGTTTTGTTTTGCTCTCTCCACTTCGCTTCACTTCTCACTGGTGCATGCGCTATGTATACATTCTACAGCATCTGCCTGGAACAGCTTCTGCGGGCGACAGTTAGGACAAGCTGAGAAAAAGGTTTATGTTTTAAATATGGATATTTTTATTGCAAAAACACCTTGATTCACTACAGGAGGCCTTTATTCACCCCCACTTTTTAATGTGGATGGATGCGCTTTATTGGACTACTTTTGGACTGTTGAAAAGAAACACCTGCCCACTGCCATTATAAAGCTTGGAAGAGCCAGGACATTTTTTATACCGTATTGACCTGAATGTAAGACAAGTTTTTTTTTCTTGGAAGTACATCTGATAAAAGGTGTCCTATTCAAGGTCTAACTTCGACACGTCAATAATACACCCACAACTATAGGTGGCGCCAAATTAATGTAAAACGAGTGTGCCAAGAAATATATAATGTAATGTTTGTCTGTAAAGTTGGAACAATACAATTGAAAACAAAAGAAAACTAAAACTTACAGCAGCGTGAGTCTTGACTGTCATGTTACAAACTTCCTCTGTAAGTGATTTTATAATGTAAGACAGTACCCAAATTTGAAGACTACAATAATATTTCACTTCTACTGTTAATGAAATGTTGGTAGGCTACTATGAGATGGATAGCCTAACTATTGTTACATAATTTAGATGGGTTACCTGTTATTTTTATGGTACATCAAAAAAGTTTTGATTTTACATACATTTTACCAGTATTTACCATACTTTCAAAACAAAAACTAAAAAAAGAAAAATATGCAATATGAAAATAAGCCTTTTTTCAAAGGGGGTGATCTTATCACCAGGGTCAGCTTATATTCAGGTCAATACGGTATAACTCTGACTGGAGTCATCTGAAAGAAGAAAGTCATATACACAATCATGTATATGATTTTCTTCTTTCAGACGAATAGAATCAGAGTTATATTAAAAAATGTCTAGGCTCTTCCAAGCTTTATAATGTCAGTGAATGGGTGCTGAGATTTTGAAGTCCAATAAAATGCATCCATCCATCATAAAAAGTACTCCACACAGCTCCAAGGGGTTAATAAAAGCCTTCTGAAGTGAATCGCTGTGCTTTTGTAAAAAAAAAAAAAAAAAAAAAAAAAATCTTGTGTGCATACATATGACAGTTAGCGGTTAAGCTAGAGATTGTGGTTTCAAAAAATTTCAACACCTATTCACTGCCATTATAAAGCTTGGAAGAGCCAGAACATTTTTTAATATAACTCCAACTGCATTAAGAAGAAAGTCATATACACCTGTGATAGCTTGAGGGTGAGTAAATCATGGGGTAATTTTCATTTTTGGGTGATCAAGCCCTTTAAAGTTACAATGGGTTAGTTTATTAGGACTAGTTTATTCTTTATATACAATGTCTGCATTTGCACATCATTGGCAAACTAATTATAATTTAATTGGGAAACAAAAATAATATACACTTACACATGGATTTAGTTATTGCATCATTGTATGATGACGTAAATTAACATATTTTTTGACATTTTTATTTTTAATAGTTCCAACATAATCAATTTTCAAAAAATAATTGTGCTGATTTTAAGAACTGCATACTACTGTGAGAGATGGAAGATAAAGTTTTGACTAAGGAAAATGTTTGACTATCATTTTGCTTTATGATTGAAGGAACTGAGGAAGATGAATGATCACATGTAAAGTCTGACGTATATTCTCACCAAACCGAAGTGATACCATTACAACCAAAGGTGCATTTATCCTCAAACTAACAAATAGATATCATACAGACTGCAAAGTTAAATCCCTCCCCTACATAATTCTTAAATAAATAAATGGGCACATATTATTTCATGTGAGCAACTTTTGGAGTTCTGTATGCTTCACAGAATATAAGAACTTATGACACTGAATAAAAATGTAGCAGTTATGTTGTTATATAGGCTAATATAAAACATTATATTAAAACATTAACCTTATGACATACAACAAGATGTTTAAGAAAGTGTGACTGAAGTTTTTTTCAGTGACAAATACTGTACATAAAAATTTGTCAGAGTCTCCTCGAGAGCCCAGCAGTGAAATAATATGTACCCCAACATATACAGGAGGGAGTGCACACAATTCTGTAGAAAAATAAACATTGTCCCAACATTGCATAAATAATCAGTCAATAAATAAATTCATTCAAGTCAATACACTTCATATAGCTATTAATGCTATTTCTTCTCACCGCCAATTTGTATTACACACAATCATCAAAGGTGAACCATGTCCTCCAAAGAAACTGTCGCAATAACCGATAAACATTGTTGTCCTTTTTTTTTTTAAATCCTTGGTGAATCATGCAAGACATCACAATGCAGGCTGATGTAGATACTTCTGTTTCTGAACCGGACGTCTGCTCCTACTTTGGGATGCATATGCTTCATGTTCGTATATACGAACAAATACACAGTCAACGCAAAGTTTGTCACATCATAGTTACTGTATAATCAGCGACCATGACAAACAGGAAGACGCCTGTGCAGTTCGAAATTCCAAATGGCCTGAGGTGTTCATGAGGTCACTTTCAACTCCAATCAAAGTCCATTTCCATTCTCATTCTGCCGAGACATTTTTCTGTGATATCTTGGTTAAGGATATTTACAGTATGTGAATCCAGGTCCTGTTCTATTCTCCCCTTGATATATAGTGAAAGGCAATGAATACATATTTTGGAACAGAAATTATAACATGCTTTATTATAAAAAATTAAATAAATGAACTGGAATGAACTGTTCTGACAAAAATGTTTACTGTAGTATAGTGTACTGTTTTTGTAATTTGAGGTTATGAGGCATTACCTATCCATCTTTCTCCTCTCAATCGTCAGGTATCATAAAAACAAGCTAAAAGTAAGATCTAGATTTTTCAAAACCATTATGAAGAAAATGTTTGACTTAACCAGGGCATAAACAAAAATGTCCATGTGATTTTGGGATCAAAACTCAAGTACAGTGACTTTTTGTCTCAGAAACCAGTTAATTTTCAATCTAAAAGGCATCTGTCCTTCACCCAACAACCAATGCAAGTGCAAATAGTTTTTTTTGCACGTTTCTCAGCCAATCAAGTCGTTAAACGCACAGATCTCACAGAGTCAGTCTCAGGCTCAGCTCAGAGTACTGAGGTCCAGTGCAAATATCTATACAGTGTTGTATAGGACTCCAGAGTACACTGACAAACATCATGCATGCCAAACGACACACAGAGAAGGAAGCACACTATGTTACAGTCAAGTATGGAATATATCTGTGTTTACGTGTGTGTGTGTGTGTGTGTGTGTGTGTGTGTGTGTGTGTGTGTGTGTGAAAAGGTTCATATTACTACTACAAATAAATAAATAACTTAAAATTAATGAATAAATAAAAATATGAAACAAAAATGGGGCCGATTATGTGGCAAAAAAAAAGTCTAAAAATGTTAAAAGAGGTTTGGTGATTTAATCAGTATAATTAGTGTATAATTAGAGTCAATCAGTTTAATTTTTCACAATTCTAGTTTTAGTTACTGCATTTTGACTTTGTATGGGAGTATTACAGGTATAGGTATATGTACACTACTGTTCAAAAGTTTGGGCTCAGTAAGATTTAAAAAAAAATATATATATATTTTATTAAGCCTTTAACTGTCACTGTCACTATCCAAACTTAAATTGTTATAATTCATGAACAAATACATTTTCTATGATTTTGATGTATCATTTCGATGGTAAAGCAACGTCAGATTTTAAAATGGGTTTCAAAGGATGACTTCTGAGATTTTAAACTTTCAGTTGATATACACTGCCCTCCAAAAGTTTGGAAACACAGCTGTGAAAAAAGACAGGTAAAGTGTGGTTTTGGACAATATCAGCATAAATCCTCATATTTTTTTGATGCAAATACATTAAAGTAACTTGGCATTATCATTGAAGACCATCATGTCTGTCATGGAATGGCCTCAACCCAATTGAGCTACTATGGGAGGAACTGGACCATGATGTCTGTAAGAAGTGTCCAACCAGTGTGAATCATCTTTGGGCAATCCTTCAGGAGGCTTGGAGTAATATATCAAGTCAATGTTTGAATAAACTGACAGCTTGGATGTCCAGATTATGCAGAGCTGTAATAGCTGTTAATGGTGAATATTTTCATGAATCAAAAATTTTAGTTTTTTCTGTGTATAAACTGTTTATGTAATAAAATATGTTTTTCATGTTACAAACATGTTTGTCCCTTATCAGTGCAAAATTATCACAAATGAAAAAGAATTCATACCAATATTGGGCGTTTCCAAACTTTTGGAGTGCATTGTATCATTTATGATCATTTCTAAAACACGAAAAAAGGCAACGAAAAAAATACTTTTGATGACAAAGGTCAGAACTGCTGTTACCATGTAGATTTGTGAGGTGCACTCTTGTCATAAATTAACCTATTACTGTTCCTGCATAAAGTGGTTCCACTTTATTTTGATAGTCCACTTTAGACATTCTACTAACTGTAAGTAACTTGTCATCTACATATCAACTAAATCTCATTATTTGCAACTACATGTCAACTAACTCTCAAAGTAGACTGTTAGGGTAGGTTTAGGGTTAGTTGAATAAGCTGACAAAGAAAGTGTTAGAAGATATTAAGCAGACAGTCTACTAATACTCTACTAACTGCTAGTTGACATGTAGTTACAAAGTTAATTACTGTTAGTAGAATTTCTAAAGTGGACTATCAAAATAAAGTGTTACCAAAACTGTGGTAAAATATCTATTTAGGAGTCTTAGACCTTTCCAACGATATATAGTTTGTCATGATTAGATTAGGATTTAATTGTAATATAGTGAAGTAAACTTAGGTGTCCCTGTGAGGGGACGGGTGACAGTTAAAAGGTTAAAATTGATCAAAATTGGCAGTAAAAACATATCTTTGAGATTTCAACTATAATAAATGCTGTTGTTTTGAACTTTTTATTTATCAGATAATCCTGAAAGAAAGAAACCAATCACTGTTTCTGCAAAAATATTAAAGCGTTAGTTCACCCAAAAATTAAAATTCTGTCAATAATTACTCACTGCAATGTTGTTCCAAACTCGAAAGACATTCGTTCATCTTCAAAAAACAAATTAAGATATTTTTGGTGAAATCCAAGAGCTTTCTGGCTCTGCATTGACAGCAACAAAACTATCACCTTCAAAGCCCAGAAAGGTAGTAAGGACAGTGTTAAAATAGTCCATGTGACATCACCCTGTTAAAAAAAAAAAAACTGTATATGCTGGTTAGGTATGTTTTGAAGCATGGCAGCTGGTTCAAGCTGGTCCTGAGCTGGTTATGTGCTGGAGCTAGTTGCTTAGAACCAGCTTAGTGCCAGAACATGGCAAGCTTAAACCAGCTCAGGGCCAGCTTAAACCAGCTCAAACCAGCTGCCATGCTTCAAAACGAACAAAACTAACAATGACTAACATTTTACGAAGCTACAAGAATGTTTTTTGTGCGCAAAGAAAACAAAAATAACGACTTCAACAAAAGTTCTTAAATTTAATCAAAAATATCTTAATTTGTGTTCTAAAGACGAATGAAGGTAATTCATGACAGAATTTTAATTTTTGGGTGAACTGTCCCTTAAAGCAGCACAACTGTTTTCAAGATTGATAATGTTAGAAATATTCCTTGAGCAGCAAATGAGCATATTAGAATGATTTCTGAAGGATCATGTGATACTGAAGACTTAAAATATATTAAAAAAACAAAAGACTTATTTCAAATTGTAAAAATATTTAATCACATTTCTGTTTTTTTTTTTTTTTTAATTGCATTTTTAATCAGATAATGCCATCTTGGTAACCAAAAGAGGGTTCTTATGTTGTAAAAAAAAAATAAATAAATAAAAATTCCTACCAGCCCAAAACTTTTGAATGGTGCATAAATATATATTTGAATGGTGGGTAAAATGTCTTCTCTGAGTCTATGAGGGTTTGAATACCTTACATATTGGATAAACAGCCGACAGAATTGTTTAGACTGTGCAGTGCTTTGTTTCAATTGATTTTTATGTTTCACAGCACAGAAACTTATGTATTGAACATGTGTTTCTCCCAGCAGTGTCATAAACTGCCAAATCTGGTCTTCTATATGTAAAGGAGTGTGTTTGGAAGTATACAGGCTGAAAACTAAAAAGCAAAAGGGAGAATTTGTGTTGTATTGAGTGATTTGATCTCTCATGGTGTGTGGGAACTGATATTCTGAAGGGCATGGGTTGAAAAAGCTTGTGTTACTGTCTATTTTACAATTATATATTTCGTTTTTGTTTTATTTTTTCTTAAAAAATAATCATATTATTATCATCATTATGGTTTATTAACTATAGTTTCTTAATTTTGAATAACGAGTGCCGTCACTCCTTGTAAAAGCATGCACATATTTAACCGAATGTTCTTCGTATTTATCGTCCTGAATTACATACCTCCAACTTGGTTTCCTCATTCTCTTTTCCCAGTCCCATTCTGTGCCTTCCTTTTTCAGACATCCATAATATAAGGCTTACAAAAAAAGAAAAATCAAATCATAGTGTCCACGTAAGCAGTGCAGTAAATTTCAGTTCTGCTTTTCCATTTTGGGTTCGAGCAGTCACTTGAATTCCATCACAATTGTGTATGGTTCCTGAAATAGGAGTTGATATTGTTTGATTATGCTGATTAAAATGTCTGTCAAAACCAGCTCAAGTCTCACGCTGACCACTTAGTTGGTTGCCGTGACATCTGCAGGCGAGCATTTTGACTCCTCCTCCTTTTCTTCAAGCTCTTCAATTACAGACGGTGAGACATCAGACGCCTTGCGCTCTGTGCTAAATTCTCCAGGGGCCTGACCCGGACTGCTTCCTCCCGTTGAGGTCACTTCCTCTCTCTGCGTTACTGGAGATGGAATTAATGTCACTGGTTCTGGTTCCATACATAACGTAATCTCTTCCTCCTGGAAAAGAGACTGGATGTTAGAGTAGGTTCCTGTCATTTCCTGTTTACAGCTGCAGTGTGTAATTACTGTGACAACAGTGGCACTAAATGAAATTACAAAACAACTTTTAAAACATTTGTTTTGTAATTTTGTTTAGTGACTGGGTCTAAGATTTAAACTTTTTGTTTTGGGTCAAAAAATCTTTGTCCATTTCAACAGACCATTGTTGAAAGTTGTTTTAGTGATACCTGCAGTAAACTCATTTAAAAGTTGTTTCTCGTAAACCTTGTAGCGTTATCAAACATGTTTAGTTTGATTTACCCAACGATGAGTGCATTTCCTGTAAAACACTTCCATTATTTGAACCACACTGGTTCAACAGTATAGAACTGTCTTTATTGACGTCATTCACAGGTAAAGTGCTAATTAAACTATTCATTGCACATTCCTTCCTACTCCAAGGTTTTGTACACATTTACACACATGCACACTCTTCGAAAACAGAGCTGATTGGATTATCCATTGGCCTGACTAATAGCAATGTCTTTTTTTACAGTTCCTTTCGGTGGCGCTTTGGTGAGACAGAAAATACCAACACGTTCTCACTCCCAAGGTGTCACATATTGGTCAGGTCCCCTTTAGTGTTGCATTTTGATGCTCAAGGTACCCCTTTAGCGCCCTTTTTTGACGCACAGGGTCCTCCATTGTTTTCAGTTGTTTGTCTTAATTTAATGGTTTGCATGCATTTGTAAAAAAAAATAGAAATACATTTATATGAATGTAAACTTCGATTGGAGCACCTAAACCTACTCTGCCCTACCCTACCCTAAACCTACCCACTTCTGAACAATATAAAACACAGGCAAATATAAGTACAGGCACAGGAATTTACTGCAAAAACTGTCAATAAACAAGCAGTATAAAAGCATTACAAACAAGTCGTGTTGCTTTCCAAGTCTTCTGAAGCCATACGATATCGTTATGCGAAGAAGAGGGTAAAACATAAGGTTTTAATCGTTGAAAATGATCCTGCTCCATTAAGGCGCTTACATCTCATTCAAAAGATACTCCCAAACATTAGAATTTCACAACCAAGGCTGCTTCTTCTGGTGGCATTTTTTTAATTTGTGGACGGACTGTGGCAAACAGGATGAGCTTTATGGCGGATGGAGACACAATCGCTTCTGTTCCTCTCACAAATCAATCATTTTGCCTCAGAAGAGTTGGAATATTCATGTTTTTTAAAATAAATTGTGACTGTAGATGTATCTGTTTTCCCTGCTGAAAAAACAGCTAAAACCAGCCTAAGCTAGTTGGCTGGTTTTAACTGGTCAACCAGCCTAGTTTTAGCTGGTTATACTTGGTCAGCAGGCTGGTTTTAGAGGGGTTTTGGCCACTTCTTTAGCTGGTCAGGCTGGGAGACCAGGCTGGTTTTAGCAGGGATATCTGTGTGTTTATTGACAAATGGTTAGGTTTAGGGGCAGGGGTCGGGTTATGTGTGAATAGTGT
Source organism: Cirrhinus molitorella (assembly GCA_033026305.1). NCBI lineage: Eukaryota > Metazoa > Chordata > Actinopteri > Cypriniformes > Cyprinidae > Cirrhinus > Cirrhinus molitorella. The sequence goes on along the minus strand of CM065123.1, from coordinate 21,630,264 downwards.
AATATAAATAAAACAGTTGTGACTGTTTGCACTGAAAAATTACACCCCAATATATATGCAATACATGGCAAAATTACTACCAAATATATAATTTAATCATGACGATACAATTCCCAGTGCCTTTTGCGTCAGCTTATTGACGCCAAGGGCTTCTTATTTAAAGCAGTGGAGGACCATGCACGTTGAAAAATGACGCCAAGGGGTCCCAACCAAGCGTCAATATGTGACGAGTTGGGAGTGAGAACGTGTTGCAAATACACATCAGCACTGGAAAAGTTACACACTGTAGCTGTAAGAAGTGATTCAAACTGTGACTCATGCCTGATTCCAACAGCGAGAAGAGTTACAAAAAAACTTTTCTAGCTGCTGACAGAAATAGCTTTTCCAAAAAACAGTTTTTCCATATTAACTGTCTGCCGAGATGCTGTTCTCCAGAGATTTTGGTGCTGACATTTTGATATTTCTATTGGATGCTTAATATCATAAGTCTATGTGAAGCATTTCAGCACTTAAATTCAATATAGATTCTATCTAAAATATACATTGCCCCCCAAAAGACTGGACATTTAAGCCACATGTAAAATTTACTGCACAGCAAAACATGAAAACAACAACATAATATAGCTTCAAACAACACTTAAGGGGCAAAGCACAACAGAGGTAAAATGAAGAGCTAAGGAGCTGTCTTTAATTGCTCAATAAAGACCAGGGCCCGTATTCACAAAACTTTACGAAAATAGTTTGGTATATTAAAAAGCTTTTGATAAGAATGCTCTGAAGATGATCTGAGCCAGTTTTGGTGACAACTGGACAAACTGTCTAGGATGAGTTTAGAATAGTAGATATTTAAAAAATTGCTTCTAGACCTCATGGTTCAAGGTTATTAGCAGAAATATGAGTGTAAATTAGGACTATTGGTGGCGCTATCTGTGTGCCAAATGTTATAACTTTCCCACAAGCAGTTCTGCTATAGACTCCCAGAGCGGAAGAAGAAGGAGAAAAAGAAGACCAACAGATACACCAGTTTTGCCAAGTCTGCGGTTTTCCCGCAGAATTGGGCTACTTTTACACTGTTTCCGCAGGTAGTTTTTGATGTCCGCTGGTTGAAGTGACCCCAGTAACGTCATATTTAGCCCCTAAAATATGAATTAACCAGGGGAACCAAGACAAAAAAACATGTATTTTATACCCCAGAATGCAACTTTTTAATGGGGGACCCCCTCAAAACACGATTGGGCTAGTTTTGAGTAGCAATTGGGCGGGTTTTGGTGTGAAAGCCTAGCAACCCTGAGATACACCTTGCGTTCCATTCGGAAGGGCTCATCCCTATGTCCCAATCCCTTCAAAGGGTTTACCCTCCGGAGTGAGAGCTTCAAAGGGTTGAAGGGTGTAGGGGACCGAACAACTGTTTCTTAAAGTGCCCTTCTTCATCATCATCCCCTGACCATATCATGCAAAGAATCTGCGCAAAGAATCATGGGGGGGCCGAAGTGTCCATCAGTTGTACCCTTCGAAATCCTTCATTCCGAAGGGCCCTATGAAGTGGCTAGTTCTGAGCACTTCAGTTTGGAACGAAACTTCAATATGATTGCCATGATTGTTTTCACTCCGATGTGCCTCTTCAACTGCTATTTATTTTCAGATTATTTTCATTTTATTTTGCTTTAAGCCTGGCTCACACTACAGGATTTTTTCTTCCCTCAAATCTTAAACATGCACATACTACAAGATATAAAAATCGTGCACATCTCACACTACAAGATATTAAGATTATCATGTCGAAGGGATCGTCTCACGTGATCTCACGCAGCAGATCATCATTAACATTTCAGCAACTAATGTTTACATATGTTAGCTAGCATGCTAGAAGCTTTCTACACTCGCCCGGTACGTTCAAAACTGAGGTGATTTCAACCCAGCGCTTCTCTTTGTACTTACGGTTGTGATATGTTTTTGACACATCATACAGACAGCCTTTTATTGCAAAACTTCCACAAGCAGTTTCCTCCATTTCCACTATCCAGCGGACCCGTACAGCAGCTGTTTTGCGGTCGCGTACTGAACTGTGAAAGTAGGCTACTTCATATATTCGTCACTATCCTGATTTAAAATCCTAAATATCCAACATGTTTGATATTATTTGGGGTGGCCCTGATTTGTGTGTGAGCAGATCGGGAGGTGCAAGATTTGATCTGTGAATGCCTCACATTACCAGATAATCTGTGCCGAACATCGGAACCGATCGAGGTGCTCTACAAGATTTTTGCTTCGATTCTTGGGAGGGGAAAATCGGGGATAAATCGGGCTAAAACTCCTGTAGTGTGAGCCAGGCATTACTTTATATTTTTTCCCCACTCACTTTGATCTCTTCCTCCTCCTGGGCTTCCAGTAAAGGTGAGTGATCTGTCGTCACCTCTTCTGTGGGAGCTGTTAGATTTCCATCTACTGTTACAGGCATACCCATGTAGCCCACCATGTCTGGCTGATAGGCCTCTGTCTGCGCTGCCCCCCACAGATCTACTAATGGCGGGTGAGTGAGGGGTGGCAGGCTGTGGATGGTGCTGTTGGGAGTAGCTTGTAGAGAGTGAGTGGCACTCTGTAGTCTTTGCTCCAAGATCTGCAAATAGACAGAAAAACAGTTCAAGTTTCCATTGTCAGTGTCAGCTACCTATGTTTCATTCATGTTCTCCATTCCAAAAAATTGACATGAACCAAACCAAAAGCAACCAAAATGACTGACTTAGATTTAAGCAATAAACTAGGGTTTAGTGACCATATTTTAGATTTATAAAAAGAGGATGGGGTCGTAGTTTTGGAATCAAAATATGTAATTTCCATACCAAAACTACATATTTTACAGTCACTGTTATGCAGATCAATCGTAAACACAGCTAAAAAGCTTCCTACCACAGGGGCAATCCTTCACAAAACTAATATCTACCACAGTTTTATCAGAATCAGAATCAGAATGAGCTTTATTGCCAGGTATGTTTGCACATACTAGGAATTTGTTTTAGTGACAGAAGCTCCACAGTGCAACAGAATGACAGTGACAAGACAAGACAAGACAAATATACAGAAAAAGTGCACAAAAAATCAATATACAATTTAAAATAAACTAAAATAGACAAATGTAAACAATTTACTATGTACAGGTGCAAATTAGAAATGTAAACAAGTATGTGTATTAAATAAATAAATTAATGTATAATAGCGTTGTGTGTTCCACGTTTATTTTTCAAGTGTTCATGAGATGGACTGCTTGAGGGAAGAAACTGTTCCTGTGCCTGGTCGTTCTAGAGATAAAACGCAAAATGTTTCAATACAAGCATTTCAGTCAAATGGAATTTATGCAATATTTCAAACTTTTAACCCACGGGAGAAAATCAATCCGGCACAACAGTTTAAAATCAGCCCAATTCCGTCGAAAAGATACGGATTTGGCAACACTACATCCAACACGAGCTGCAGCCAAAGCAAATTAAAAACTCTGCATATTGATAGCGATTCCGTGATCCGCAGAAATTATATTTAATATTAGAATGTTTTTTATGTCTGAATGCGAGGCGCACAGCACTGCCTTTTTTTTGGTTGCTTTTTAAAAAAAGAGCAGTGAACAGCATTTTTTTATGTTGCTAGGAAACGGTCAAACCATAAAAACATTCAATTGGACAATGGAAAAAATGCGATGACGTCAAACGCTTTTCTGCGCAGAGTTGCTTTTTTTTCAACTTCAGGCGCTTGGAGCGCTCGACATCATCGCGTTTTTTCCATTGTCCAATCGAACACTTTGATGGTTTCCTAGCAACTTTAAAAAACGCTGTGCACTGCTCTTTTTTTAAAAGTCACCAAAAAAAAGGGCAGTGCTGTGCGCCTCACGTTTTCAGCATAAAAAGCGCGTTCGGTGTGATCGGGGCCTAAAACGCGAGGTAAATAAACAGTGCGCAGAACACTCACTGCCAACCGAAAACAATTCAAAAAAGGCACCTTGCACTGCACAAAACGCGTTCTGTCTGATCGGGGCCTAAGAAAACAGTCCCGCTTAAGGCTTTACTACAAAAACGCACACAATGAATGCCGACTGTAAAAAGCAAAAGCCAAATCCCGGACATTTTGGGAGATTTAGGAATCCCAACCAAAAAGAGGACATATCCGTGGAAAAGAGGACCTATGGCCACCCTATAATAAAAATACAAGATAAAAAAGATACAAAGATTTTTTATCTGACTTTTTATCTTGCTCTATTGTTTTACTATTGCAACGGCTGTTGGGATTTGTAGTGTTTGATTTACCATTTGCTCCAGTGAGACTTCAATTACTGTGACGATCAATGGTTTCCAGTTAATGGCTGAATGATGGAACCTGATTAAGTTTTTACTGCTCTCACTGCTGATCCTGAGGCTGCTGTTGAAATGACCACTGGGACCTGTGCTGCTCAACACCAACATGGGCAAGAGACATTGTTGCGGTAGATGCTAATTGGAATGGTAGTTTTGTAACTCACTTGTTGTTGATACTAACATAAGATCTGATGCAGCACGGCCTTATGGGAGTCTTATGTTAATACGCAGACAAACTGTTGTTGCAGAGGCATAAGGAGGATACATTTTATGACTTCTGTGTTACTAATACCGGAGATGATGATGCAGAGACTTCTTTTATCCCTGCTTCACAAGGAAGCGAAGCAATAAAGGTGCACATTTTGCTTTTACTCTGACAGCATTTCTGCTACATGATAGAGCTCTGTACAAAAAATAAGTAATTTCCGGGTTTCCAAGTTGAGAATTTCATAATGGCCATAAATTCTGAAATGAATAGGCTATTGGTATTTTTTTATTATTATTATTATTCAAACTATTTAAAGATTTAATCTTAATTGATGTATACATTTTAATAATATATTTTTACAATTAAAAATTGTATTTAGTAATATTTTTAATGAACGGCAGCTAAAATGAACTAACAATAACAAACTGTTATTTTTATGAACTAATATTAATAAAGATTAAAAATAACGTTAACTAAAAAGATTTATTAATCGTTTTGAAGATTTTTAACCTTTTTAAAGATTTATTAATCTTGATGATAATTTCAATTTTACTAATACATTATTAAAATTAAAGTTGTATCTGTTAATATTTTTTCATGAACATCAGCTAATATGAACTGACAATAAACAATTTTTTTTTTTTTAATAATGCTACTAAAGATTAAAAAAATACTGTAATGTATATTGATTATTGTTGGTAAATTAACTAACATTAATAAGATTTATTAATTATTTTAAATATTATTAAACTTTTTCAAAGATTAATCTTAGTTGATGTGAATTTCAATTTTACTAATGAATTATTACAAAAGTTGTATCTCTTAATATTATTTAACCCTTTAACTGTCACCGTCCCGTCACCGGGATGCCTACGTTTACTTTACCATATTTCAAATAAATCCTAATCTAATCATGACAAACTATACATCGTTGGAAAGGTCTAAGACTCCTAAATTAATATTTTACCACTGTTTTGTGTTACAAATTATGTAGGAAAAGTAATAGATTAATTTATGACAAGAGTGCACCTCAAAAAATGTACTTCATAACAGGAGTTCAGACCTTTTTCACAAAAAGACTTTCTTTGTTGCCTTTTTTTCTATCACGCTTTAGAAATCATAAGAAATTATATATCACTTGAAGACTTAAAATTTCAAAATTCATCCTTTGGAAACCATTTTAAAATCAGACATTGCATTATCATGAAAATTGTACATGAAAATCATATTACAAAATGTTTTTGTTAATGAATTATAAAAAATTACATTTGGATAGTATAACAATAAACGGTTATTTTTATTACCAATACCAATATTAATACCAATCAGAAAAATGTTGTAACTTGTATCGATTATTGTTGGTTAATTGGTTAGTGTTAACTAATAAGATATATTAATTGTTTCAAGATTATTAACTTTTTTATAGATTTATTAATCTTAGTTTGTTATTTTTTGATTTTACTAATAGATTATTTTTAAAAAAGCTGTATCTGTTAATATTATTTCATGAACATTAGCTAATATGAACCAACAATAAACAGTTATTTTTATTAACAAATATTAATAAAGATTAAAAAAATACTGTAACACATATTGATTATTGTTGGTCAATTAACTTATGTTAACTAATAAGATTTATTAATCATTATGAAGATTATTAACCTTTTTAAAGATTTATTAATCTTAGTTAATGTTAGTTAATGTAACTTCAATTTGACTAATATATTATTACAGCTGAAAGCTCAATCTTAATATAACTTAATGAATGTGAGGTAATATTTACTAACAGTGAAGTCTTATTTTTATTAACTATTATGATTAAAGATTAAAAATACTGTAAAATGTATTGCTTATTGTTAGTTAATTAACTAAATAACTAATAGGACCTATTTCATGAACTATTTTGTCTCCATTATTTCTTATTTTTACTAAGAAAAATAACAAAATAGTATGTCAAACAACTTAATAATTGATTTTTGAGAACTGAATCCTTTTATTTATTTATTTATTATGATATCGAGACACTAAAATGTCACACTAAAATGTTTGACATCATGCCCATAGAAGAAAATCTAAATGAATTTTAATTCAGAAATTTCATAATGGCCATCAATTATAAAAGGATTATTGGGAGTTTTGTTTAATTTTTTTCAATAACACTTTACATTGAGGTTCCGGTTGTTAACATGAATTAAAAATGGAAAAAAACTTGGAAAAAGATTTATTATTAATGTTAATTTCAACATTTAGTAATAAATAATTAAAATGAAGTTTTATCTGTTAATATTATTTAATGCACACAAGCTAATATGAAATAACAATAAACTGTTGTTATTATTTAACTAATATTAATAAATATTTAAAAATACTGTAAAGTGTATTACTTATTGTTAGTTAAATAACTATCATTAAACTTTTTAAAGATTTATTAATCTTAGTTGATGTTAATTTCAATATTACTAATTATTAACTAATATTAATAAAGATTTAAAAATACTGTACCAAGTGTTTTTTTAACCATTTATTTATATTTTGTTATATTTCAGTAAGTTTTATTATTTTATTAACTTAATTATTTTATTAATGTATTAATTTAATATAATATCAAGACAGTTGTGTCACACTAAAATGTTTGACATCATGCCCATAGAAGAAAATCTACATGAATTTTAATTCAGAAGTTTCATAATGGCCATAAATTACATAATTTATCATATAAATTATTGTTTACATTTTTTCAGTAACACATTACATTGAGGTTCAAGAAGTTAACATTAATTAAAAATGAAAACAAAAAAAAAAACCTTGGGAAAAGATTTATTATTAATGTTAATTTCAACATTTACTAATAAATAATTAAAATGAAGTTTTATCTGTTAATATTATTTAATGCACACAAGCTAGTATATATGAAATAACAATAAATTGTTGTTATTATTTAAATAATATTAATAAAGATTTAAAAATACTGTAAAGTGTATTACTTATTGTTAGTTAAATAACTATCATTAACCTTTTTAAAGATTTATTCATCTTAGTTGATGTTAATGTTAATTTCAATATTACTAATTAATTATTAACTAATATTAATAAAGTAACAAGTGTTTTTTTTTACCATTTATTTATATTTTGTTATATTTCAATAAGATTTAATATGATATCAGGGCAGTTGTGGCACATTAACATGACTTCATCCCCATAAAAAATCTAACTGAA